>JAMXDD010000001.1:8244614-8870431 GCA_024733475.1 Syzygium grande
GATCAACAACAGCACCACGACAATGAACTTTGCCAATCAGCCTCAGGACAGCCTCGGGTTGTCTTCTATCACCGTGAGAATTAACGAACAGGGACTGGAGCGGTGGTCTGTTCACTGGGCAGGATGACAAAGCTACGGGGACACCGCAAGACAACGCCTGGTTACGGGATGTTGCTGATTGCTAGGGTGAATCGAGCGGGAGGGATGCGACGAAGACTCGTCGCTGCTGGTTTTGCGATGAGAAGGCAGCAGAGTCTCCGGATCAGCAGCAACGGCAAGATCGAACAGGGAAATCACGGAGCAAAGACGATGACCCAAGGAGATGTTGGAAGACTCTGACTTTTCCGTGTATACAGGGGGTCTTCTTTTTCAAAGTCAAACTCCTCCCTCTGCCGAATCCCTTCTCTCTATCTCTGCATCATATTTTTGTCTTGCTTTCCCTGGACGTGGCACTATCTCTCTGAATCGTGAAGCCCCTCACGATATCTCCGAATTTTCTGAACCGAAAATCTCTCTCTCTCTCTCTCTCTCTCACTCTCGCTCACGTGTATCTCTCAAAAATTGTATTCTGAAAAAATTGTCAGAGCTTTTTTTTTTCTTGGCCATGCAATGGCCTATTTATACTGGATAGGAACCGACCTCTTCGCATAATTCTTTCCTCAGTCAAATATTTCTTTCCTATCCTTCCTCCACATATGGACACGTGAAGCTCCTTCAATATACTCTTTCTTGTTTTGAGAAAGATATATTGCTCAAATAATATATGCCGGAACGTGAATATTTTCTTTCCTAGCAAGTTCTTGCGGGCTTAGTTCAATTAGCTTGATTTAAGCTCTGGTGCCATTCGCTTGGGTCCATTCGCCGTCGGTCCAATAAATATGCAACTATGTGAGCCCATGCAAATGCTTCTAATATCTACATGCATTTTAATTAATATTTTTTTCTAGAGACCAGGATCGATCCCTAATTTTTTATGCGAAAATTAACTAAGTCGTCAAAATTTAGGTGTCGACAGATTGCGTGACAACTTTAAACATAATCGACTTCAGTCTAATCAAGAGGGAGTTTACTTCAAAATTAATGGGTTATGTAAATTTGATTTGGAAATTAGTACCTTTCATTATTTTTTGCGATATATGGTTTCGAAATTTAGGGTTTCCTCACCATGCACGCATGAAAATAGTAGGTCTTAGCAAATACCTGAGGTTCGATGTTTGTACCGTCGCGGAAATTGAGTCAAGGAGGAAAAAGCAAGGGATGTCGCCTCCTGGAGAGCAAAATGGCCAGCGTACAACATTTTCAGAGGTTAAACTCAAATGAGCTTGTAATCTCACTCCCCATGAGCTAGATTTCTGGCTCTTTCACCGACCGTACAATTAGACAGTTTCAATTTGATTACGGCGAAGTGTCGTAATATCATAGATTTACATGTATAACATTTTTATACTTGGTTACGATTTCATGTCGTAAAGTTGTACTGTATGATAGGTGTATCTTAAAAGTACGGAAGAGGAGGAGAGATAAATTAGTGGGACATTACAGGCTATTTGATTATGAATTGTCAAATATAGTATTCAATTTGCGTGGTTCGCAAAAATTAACCATAATTTAACATCTACCTTCACTAACTTTCCACTACCCTGTTGGCTTTAAGAATCTCTCTCCATACCCATACCAAGAGTTTGGAAGTTGCTACTTGGTAACGAGAGGAGAGAGAATGTTTACTATATAGTTCTACTGTAATTGTCGCCAGCAATTTGTCCACGAATTCAATCCCTTTTAGGCCACGGCATGGCAGAACTACAATGACAAACGAAAAATAGAAGGCAGATGGGTGCATTAGAATTTAGATACTAAAAAGCATAGTGCCCAGACTTTGATTAATCGGAATAGAAATTTCATCGTTTCATTCAGGAAACAACAAACTTCTAATACACTAAACATGACTCAACTCACATTATTGAGATAAATAAAAAGTCTCTTCGGTTAATGCTCTGAATATCAAATCCAAAAAGTTTGTCAGGTAGCAAGCTGCGCTTGATTGGTAGCCACATCATTCAAGCCCTCAGTCACCTCGTAGTAGCCAATCAATATTGTCATGTTCACTATCTGAAGAGAAATACAATAACATAGGAATGTGACCACGCTTCTAATTTCTCTTGAACCATAGATGTACATTTGCTGAAACTCATGCTACTAATGAGGCCATCCTATGTCCACTGCAGGTTTTCCGATAAGTTAGTATACATAATTTGCCACAATAGTTAGACTTCAATCAGTCCTTATCATTAGATAAGTCATATTAATGAGATAATGCAACTGTTGTAGAGAGATAATCATAAATGATATCTTATACAGCACCTACATAACTCTCTTTGTATACGATTACAACATTTGTAAATTGGCTAGACCCTGTCAAACCCCTAATAAGAGGTTATCAGTATGACAAAATTGAGTCGAGTATCATATTTGAGATGCCAAATGATTTAGCATTTCATTTGAGCCAGCTTCACGCTTACTTGTTCAACTGTCAATTGGGACTGATCATAGCATATATCACAAAAATATCCATCTCTTTAAACTCATTAAATGGGTCTATAATGCTAATTTCACCATCCCGGTGTTGTGGACTATTGGGCTCTTATTGCCACTCTTTATATGGTTGCTAACAAAATCGCTTTCATTAATGAGAAGAAATGAGCCGGTTCAATTCTTACTTTTCTATACACAAACATGAATCTATCCCATGAAAATGGATCATGACTCAAAAATATTAAAGCCATAGAGGTGATCCCATTTTACTTCATTCCAGCAAGTCATATCACACCACATTCATCGTCACGGCAAATATTAATTCTGCATATTTTCGGTATAGAAGTCCCGAACTTTCTTCTCAATTTTTCCACGAGAGAGGATAAAATAATACCATACCACGAAGCAATCGACATTACAAGGAGAAAATTCAACTTACCGAAAGCTAGGAAGCTCGAAGGTGACTCATACGCTTGGCCGAATGGCGGTACATTTTATCTGCTGAAGGCTCTATTTGGTCCATACAGTCAATAAATTGGTTCCAAGGGGCATTTTGGGAATTGAGACTTTGTGACTGTGTTGGTAATCGGGCAGCAGTGATGCCACTATTTTCGGAAGAGAGAAAGAGAGAGCATTTAAATAATCAGCATTTTTTTGCATATAGACATTATGGGCTATTAAAGGATACAAAAATGGGTACTTCTATGATGCGGTACAAAGCCGACAACTTTTCTTTGTTCTTTAATTTTGTTTATGTATTCACCACTTTGACATCATGTTTTTCCCCCACTTCATATCTTGTTTGTCTTCATATTCTTCCATTTAACGCGTATTCTCTAATTAGAAATGTTACTTGATTTTCCAGTATATGCAACTTGAAACCAACCTCGACATTACGATGTACCGTTTTCAAATAAATATATAAGCTAAATGCAAAGAGATAAAGTAAAGCTAAATTGAGCATCTTGTGAATCACAAATATGTTCTTGTCGTCTTACTCTACATAAAGAGAGGAATGTACAGAAAGTATTATTTTTTCCAGATATTCAATTGAACTTACTCTGAGTGTGACCAAACAAACCTGTCGTTTCCCAAGTCTTAAAGGTTTTCAACAGATCAATTAGGTTCAAAGGACACGGTACGTTGTCCTTATATACCTCATACACGGAGTGTACACGTGACAACCTTTAGGCACCTAAGCACAATGGAATATGATTTGACCATTGATGCACGCCATGAATGTGGGCAAGCCGAAGCAAAGTCTCCTAGGTGTGGGATCAACATCAAGCCCATACATTCCTACCATTGTGAGTTATATGGGCAGTTCAACTAAATAAATTTAGGTCCCAAAACCCATCCAATAATTAGGACATTGCAATCATGTGCTTCATGAGAAATGAGAACAGACACCAATGCTCCTACCCTGTATAATATTTCAGCATTTTCTTGTCTGACTATGCTACTCATGGAACAGTTGGTTTTCATCACCTCCAAAGCCATATCATTGGAAGCCTGCATATTTTTCTCCCGAAGGTGTATGGTACTGTGAAACTTTTAGTTCCACCGTGTCACTTTGATAACTAAAACCCCAAAAGAAGTGGGTACATCTCAGCTAGTGTTTTAATATAGGCAACTTTTTCTTTTCCTCATAGACAGTTAGAGCGCATACCTTCCACTGTGGATGCTGAACTTCTTGGAGGTATTTTCAAACCAACTTGACTGGCCAATCTCGGCGGAGGCATATTGTCGTGCACTGGATGGCAGCATTGCTGATCTCCTAGAGCTTCAGATAGGAAAGAACATGAGATCTTCTCCGATATGGAACTTGAAGAAGCCTCAGCATCGAACTGTCTAACATCATTCCAATTCTCATAGGCCTTTTTCACCAATCTATCTGCATAGTCCTGGAAGACTTGAAAATTACTACTTCCTCAACCAGTCGCCTTATCAGGCTTATCTTACACGCAAGGTCACTCAAAGAATTCAGGCTGGACTTGTATGGATAACAAAGGCACAAAGAAGATGTGTCTAATATGTTTCTTTTTTTTTTTCCAAACAGATCAAACAAGGTAGGAAGATCCAAAGTTAGTGGTCAAAATATCAATAAGAAAATCGAGGACATCAAGTTCACAGAATTTGCTTAAAGCAACAAAAAGCATCTCCAGTTAAAAGTACCATAACATGGCAAATGAGTCAAAACTTAGAACTCGGTCCTAAGCTGCTAAATGCACTCCTGATGTTGCACAAGGTGGTTTTGGTCCCATGGAAAGTGAGAGTACCAACTAGAGTTTCATTTTTGGTTAAGAAAGCTTCTTGGGAACGTAATCTCATGTTGGACAGTTTACAGAAAAGAGGGAGTGTGCTGGTCTATAGAAGTTTCTTTTTCAAGAGAGAGGTAGAGACAGCGAGTCTCCTCCTTCACTCTCCATGGACAAGAATGATATGGGTGACCACTTATGCGTGCACTGGGCTATCTTGGGTTATATGAGGATCAATTGAACAAGAATCATGGGAATGGAAAGGACTTCATTTGCCTCGTACTAAGAAAAGTAGGATTTCTTCAATCCCTCCTCTTGTTTTATGGTTGATTTGGAAAGAGAGGAATCAGAGAGCTTTCATTGAGAGGAAACATCTGTTTTTGTAATTATTGAAAGTTGGTTGCAAATCTTACACTTTTAGGATAGTGGAAAGTTATCTGCGGATGGAAATGCTTCAATCGACAATGCAGATGGGTTTGCCTAGTAAAGGAGCTCTTTGGTATGGGATTCGCGCCCCCCAAACTCTTTTTCTCGGTGCCCCTCATTAATATATTATTTTTTCCGGTAGAAAAAATATAGCGAATATCATCAGATGTTCCTTTTTCTGGTTCTTTTTGTTTTTTCCTTGGCATTTACAAAGCTAAAACTAAATGCACCTAATTGTTAGGAACCGCTCCCTGATCAACCGTCAAACCTATGCTATAGTGACAATGTAGATAAAATTTAACCTATGCTATAGTGACAATGTAGATAAAATTTTAACTGATAATCTAAGGTCAAGGGTTGTCCCTTGCAGATTGCATGGTAAATATCAGAAAAGGTAGAATTTCCCAATTACCTTCTGCTGGAGAGAAAATCTGTCAATAGTACAAAACACCCCGTTCACAGCAAGGCCGCTCAGTTGACCAACATTGTTGAGTATAACACCATGATCACTTTCATTATCGTGATAGTACGCGTAAAGTTTGCCATTCATAGTGCAAGTTTTTGCATGATCTAGGAGGACTTTCCACTTCTTGTCAGTCATGCCCTTTCCAAGAATCTGCAATTAGCAAACATAACATTATTCTTCCTGGTTCAGGGACTTCAATCCAAATTTGAGAACCATGTGCTGAATCTCACATTTCTCAGTTTCTTGGAGTCCATGGAGAGTTGTCGTACAAACTCTTCCACCTTGTATATTCCTGCTTCATTCAGCCTCTTGTGAGATGATCCATCCTTTGCAATATTTGCCAATCTCCAGATCTCATCGTCAGATGCTGGTGGATAGTGTTTCTTGTATGCTGTGAAGTTAGAAGAACGTATTAGAGGAAAAAATTGCAGCAACGCTAAGATCAATAGGCCAAGCAAACTTGTGCAACTAAAAACTCCCTTTACTACTGTCCAAAGTACTAAGGTAGATTAGTCGAAGAAACCCCTTTTCCTTTCTTCAGGAAAAAATCTAGAAACAGGTCAATAAACTTCTATATTAAGATTCGTTACAAGTTAGTTGAATTGTTAGCTTAGAAATGAAGCTGTACTTTGTAACTACCACGAGGGTAGTAGAATTCTAAATATTTATTTCTTAGAGCTAAAAGATAAAGACTACCATGGACTTACACTCTCCTCTATGCTCCTTCACAGTGAACGCCTCTGTTTTTGCTTCGCAAATGCGAATATTCTCACAATATCCAGGTGACACCCGTAATCCTAGCCTGAACTTCTTGCTCGATTCCAGCTTGAATTATCAGTGAACTCTAACTCCCCCAGCACCCCAGTGCCTCCCTTTAGAATCACTTCAAGGTTTCCAGTAAGCAGAGGCCTCTTCCCTTCCCGCTCCTTCACTACATATTTCTCAAATTCTTCCTTGGTCCAGTAATCACCATCCTCTTTCTTAAAATCACCATCAATCACAACAATATCCAACTTAACAGAGGACTCTGGACCTGATTCAACAATATCGCCTGTATTTGCATTGATTAATATGACAACAATGGGGGCGCCATGCTCTCCTTCTAGTTTCTGCCCAGTAAAGAGAGGGAGGGAGAGCCTGGTTTTGAATTGAAGCTGCAAGTTTCTCACTTCACCCTTCCTTCGGCATTTGCCAGAAGATCTGTGTTACCTCGTCAATTAGCATTATAAGGCATTGAAAGACCCAAGCTCAAGCAAGAAAAATGTGCTGCTTGGAAATAAGGAAGTGATCAAAAACTTACTACATGTACATCATAAGGCTGAAAGTGTTTCTTTGAATTATACCGTGGTTTGATTGACTTTGGTTCAAACAAGGATGAACGGTAATTGTCAGCAAACTCCACAATCCAGTTTGATGAAATATTCGATTTTAACAAGAATTGTTTTCAGTGTGCTTGAGCCAAAATTTTATCAATTATGGTCAGTGCAAAGCACTGTTACTGCCTAAATGACCTTTTGCATTCGAGTGTTGACTTTTTAAATGAAGTTACAGTTTTTTTAATTCAGCCGTGAAATTACAGTACTTGCACTAGTCACAGACCCAATCAACATCGAGAAAGCTTAATGTTTTTTGACCTGATATTACCAGAGCTGCGATGGCGCACCCTAGAGTAGCATGAGCCCAACTACAAGATCACTTACCTAAGACTAATAGAAATGAATTCCTTTTATATTTTGTATCCAAATTTGATCACATAAAAGCGTAAACCTGGTGCACTAACTAAGTACAATTCATTCAATATGGGCTTAGAGCGACATTTCGTGTGAAGATGTAATAGAGAACTGGCTTGACTGCTTGATAGATAAGAAACATATCCAAAATGCCACCAAAGCAACTAAAAGTATACACTAACCTTACAAGTTGAGCAGATTGAGAACTTACATGCTCCAACTCTTCCCTTACCTGATGAAAATTCACTAAGAATGAGGATGCACAACTGCATATAAAAAGCTATAAAGAATATTTTCTTTGATGTTTCCAAACTTTTCTACTAGCAATTTGTTGAGCACATCTAGCAGAAAATCCATAGGTCCTTAGAAGGAGAATGAACAAGCAACTACACAGTTGCAACAGAGAGTTATATCGCATCTCTAGGTAATCTCTACTACCCATTCTGTCATTTTCAAGTATACTAACTTTTTATTGAAAGGTCATTTGAGCTTGTTCTGGGAGTATGGCATGGGTTATTTTGGCGCCATAGCACCTGAATCCCTTTTATCAATTGTTATTCCACCCACGTTGAGGATGGATGAAAATTGAGGTTTCCCTTCTCTCTATATGTTCATGGCTCAAATAGACATTGGAAATTAAATACTTAGCAGCACTTTTAGGCGACCTGACGTGATACATTTTCGCACTTTCAAGTATGTCATTGTCTATGTGCACAAGGTTTTCAAAATGGTTATGATGATGCATCTACACCCTAGAGCATTTTCTACTGGAAGAATCATGTAAAGTTATACATACAGACTGTAAAATCTAGTTTTCAACATGTTCAAGCAGTTTCCAGATATTTTAGTATTTTCATTGGCAGCTGACTAGTTGGTATTGCAATTCTAACCCCTGATGATTAGCCAATGGGTGAACGTGAACTACAAAAGTATGTACACATTCTACAAAGCAGTAATCTACATGGTTCAATTATCTTACCACTCTCCGACTAGTATCCTCCAGTGATGAGCAAATTTTTGGAATTAGTTCCTCTGTGAGAGTGTTCCGGATGCGACTGCATCAAGAAAATTTGCACAGCGATTGGAATCAATGGAGTTGTTATGGTGCAAACAAGAATCGGAATAACTCTAACTCTAAACTATCTTTTCACTTGTATTCAATGGTATACACAATTATAATTGCAGTCTCGTGAAATGTATGATGTTGAACCTCCAAGATCTTGCACTTCAAGTATGCGTGACTGAAATCAAGTTTTAGACTGAATTGGAAGAATTGTCACTAATTCATATCACTTGTATGCATTTTAAATGGAACCCAAGTGACTTTTGTGACTTTGCAGCGGGTGAAAAGGATAATCAGAGGTCTAAGAAGAAATTAACATCTCATAGAGTACAAAGAACCAAACAAAAGGCATAGAAAGATGCGGTTGCCAAACCCCATTTAATAAAGAAAATTCAAATACTGTTATGGAGGTAACCAAACAGGTTTCTGTACCTACTTTTCAACTCAACCTTTTTCTTCTAATATAGGAACCGAGAACATATGTTTTACTCATAAATCTTTAAGGATGTGCCCAGAAAAAATTTCACAGCACAATAGCCAGGATAAACAAAGACAATTGCTGTTCCTCCAAACGATTAGTGCTAGTACCTCTCCACAAGACCAGCTAAGTTAGGTTTTACAACCTCCAATTCTTCCCTGATCTGTTTAACAATGCGAGATTCTACAAGCTCCAGTTCTTCCCTGAACTGTTTAACAATGCAAGATTCAACAAGCTCCAGTTGTTTCCTGACCTGTTTAACATTGACAATCGGTGAGAATGTGAATACATCTCAAGCATGATCTATCACACTAGGAAATCCACTTTATCGAAGTTGCATTTCTATCTCATTCTTTTTCCACTCCTCCCTAAAGCAATTTGTCAGGTACAACATTTTTTCAGTTTCACCAGTTGACATCCAACATATCTAAACAAAAGTATGCTTCATTGGAATGTCCCACAATCAACACTATTTTAGAGCTGACATGAAGACAACATCACCATGCCCCAAAAATGTGCAGCAAAGTGTGGTATCACTCCTACTAAGAATACGAACTGTCTTCTACTCGGGTAGTTCCAATGTCCTGCATCTAATCAAAAACTAACCAGCAGATTAAAATCCAATGAATCATTTGATCCCTCATCATTGATATCAGCAAATAACACGGAAATTGCGCTGAACAATAGTTCGCATGACAGAAAAGATAGCGATTTCTACTCATCTTACCACTCTTTGGATGTCCTCTTCTGTCAAGCAACTCTTGGGCACGAGATCACTTTCGAGTCCATCTGATATCTTACTGCAAAACCATAATCAGTCTTTTAGGAATCATATTCACAGAAACAGTAGCCAAATGGATGAACATATATATATATGTGTGTGTGTGTGTGTGTCTATGAACCATATTCAAAGAAACAGTAGCCAAATGGATGAACATATATATATATGTGTGTGTGTGTGTGTCTATGCATAATACAACAAACCATGACTTTGCGTGTATAGTTTCCACACTGATGTGACCTCTTCAAGAAAATTTCCAACAAGATTAGGCAAGTCAGAAACATTCTGAAGAATTACCAAGAGGAATGCTTGAGGTGAATTGCTAACTCTAACTTGAGTAGGAAGAGCCAAGAAAGTTTGAAATGGAGAAGAACCTCGTGTTATTCAACTTTCTTCTAAAAGATAAAAGAGAACTTGGAGGTAACACCATTGTGGAAATCAAAATCCAAAACAATTCCATGCAAAATTTCGTTCCTCAAGGAATGCGATACCAATTCCTACATTTTTCATGTTTGAAGAGAAATCAAAATGTGATTTTGGATTTCACATTGATAATTCTCAATAAGTGCCGAATTAATTACCTAGCAATTGTTAGTATTGAGATTCCAATTTCACAGTAAAAACTATCAAAACCCAGTTCCATCACCACCGCTTTCGGTTGTCACCAGTAGCAGGTGCCCAATGGCCGACGCGGTTGCCAAGGGCCTTCGCCAATCATCGGTCAGCAGTGAGCAGTTTTCTTTCTAGAAGGCCAAAATTCTTCTCTTTTCATCCAAACAATCGAAAACGAATCTTATTTCGAGGAATGACGTTACTTGGAACCAAACTAGGGTCCAAGAGAATCATCAATGTTAAACAGAGATCAGCAACGTGGTATTACAAAAATGAAAAAAAAAAAAAAAAGCACCAAAAACATCAAAGACACCAAAACATGTATACAATCTTTGAAATGCAAATCTCAGCTCTCGAAATAAGGGAAGAGATTACTCGTCGAATAAATTCAAACGCTTCCTCTTGGACTGGGATGATTGGCTGGAGCTTGAAGTAGAAACGCGTGCTTTCCTT
Organism: Syzygium grande; assembly: GCA_024733475.1. Classification (NCBI taxonomy): domain Eukaryota; kingdom Viridiplantae; phylum Streptophyta; class Magnoliopsida; order Myrtales; family Myrtaceae; genus Syzygium; species Syzygium grande. Next base: position 8,255,414 of record JAMXDD010000001.1, read on the forward strand.
TGTATCGACATGCTTGTTTTGTCCCGTTCAGTTGATCAGCAGCTGCGCGCAACAAGCAAAGTGAGAGATGGACAGGAGAACCAGTGCCGTCTTTATTAGCTAACGTGTTTCCGCGTGGCCGGAACATTCGTCTGGTTCTCGTCTTGTGGGGTCATCTTGGCCAACGCGGCGGCGGCGGGGGCTTCATCGGCTTGTTGACGGTGGTTGACTGTCGTTACCGGTCATTCTATATGCTTTCCCTCCACCTAAAACCACCTCTGAGCGGTGGCCCGCTTCACGACGAATATGGTAGAGTTGGCTCTTTGACTAAATTCCGGGAGTGTTTCCCATGATCAACGATTTATATATCAACATTTATGAAAATGACGAAAATATTTTTTATTTGTTCGTTTTTTATGCAATACAAGCTATGGTTTTTAAAAAATATTTTTTCGTGCCATTCATTTTTCTTTACAAAATGAATGAGCGGAAAATATTTTAATCACCTACAAAAATATTTAGGCGTAAAGATGATGAAAATATTTTCATTAGTTAATTATTTCAAACGATACAAGTATTCGTTTTTAGGAAAATATTTTCTAAATCATTCATTTTCAGTGAAACAAATAGAGTCAAGATACTACTATTTTACTATTTTTCTAATGTCTGCTTAGAAGAAATATATGCGATTGGTAAATTATTGGTACCGTAACTTCCTAATAAGCTACAAGCATTTACTTAAAATTATTGACTCTTAGTTTATTATTCCAAAATGATACACTATTTCCAAAATTCGATCCGCTGTTATTTTTGTAACCTCCCGAACCGTTAAAATTACTAAGTTTTGGTGCCAAATTACCATTATGAGTTTTTTTCCGATCGTGTTATCAACTAGTTCTAACTTACCAATGCTTATATGAGTCACTTACCGGCTTTTATTGGGTCGCTTGAAACTACAGCATTCTCTAGTAACTTACCTGCATTTGTTTATGCAACTTACTAGCATGCTAAAGTTATGACTTTATACAAAATTATAAGTCTTAGCTTGAGTGATTTATTGACTTTTTCTGATTGTGTAACTGACTATTACAAATTTTGTTTGATTTACTCCACAAAGTTTTTTTTTGGTCTCTTCAAAATGACGAATTTTTGGGACAATTTGCTAGGTTATATTTACAAAGCTCACTAACATGATAACTTTACTAACTCTAATATTTAGGAGGGAAACCATCAGCCCACCAGCATGATCGGCGAGAATGGTGGTTCTTTGTCTATGGATTAAGGGGTGGGGCGTTATGGGCATAACAAAATTATCTGATTCATCCCATGCCTAACTCTTAAGTCATCCACATGCACGATCTTAATATTTTATTGCATTTTTTTAATGAGAAATGCTTATGTGATTGTCTTTAATCTACTGTGAGAATAACAGCCCCTGAGTCACAAAAAAAAATAAATAAATAATAATTAAAAATTGTTGTGAGGTCCACTCCTTTAAAAATTTGTAACTCACAAGATTCTATTAGCCAAAAGACTATTATGCTAGTAAAACCCTTTTTTTTAATTGGTATTACATGTTCCCATCAATTTCCACATGTTATTCATTTAATTATTTGACGATAAAATTTAATGGAAACTAAATTAGGGTAAATTTATCATAAATGTACCAATTTAAAATTTTTGTGATCAAAAAATTAGTTTGGGGGTAAATTTGTCACAAACATACAAATTTGAGGTTTTTCATAATATTAACCCTTTTAAAAATGATCAATAAGAATGTTCAAGAGATGCTATCCGCGGGTTCACTAGAAACTCGTTTTAGGCTCTGTTTGTTTAGCAAAAGTGAATTATTTAAACAATTAAAAAAATGATTGATCGTATCACTTATAAAAATTAATGAGCTTAAAAAATATATTCATTATCCACAAAATTGTTTCGATATAAATTGTTGTTAATAATAAAAATATTTTTTAACCACTAATTATTTCTATCGATGACAAATGATCAATTACGGAATTTTTTTTTTTTTGAGAAATAAATATCTCCTTAAGTCCTATTAAAGTAGAGAAGGGATTGAAACCGATTGATTTCCATTCACTCCCATCACCATAAATTGGTGGCTACTGCTACTCTGTTTTGTACCCCACTCAAGATCCTATGCCCGTTTGGTTCAACTTAGGGGAATGCATTTAGGAAAATGCAAATACCTTTGAGTTAAAGGAGTTTTCCGAAATGCAAGTAGTATTTGATAAATGTTTTTAAAATCACATTTGAAAGCAACTTTGGCCTAAATATCATTTAAAAACTATATTTTGTAAAGGACTTTTGCTAATATTTTTTTTTAAAGTTTCCGGTGGTGCTCGACCACCACCGTCGGCCGAGATCCGGGTCACCGCCACCGCCGCTTGACCTCATGCGAGGTGGCACGAGGTCCTGCCGACCTCAAGCATCGCTGGGTTGCGCAACCCGGGCAACACCGAGGTCTAGCGACCACCGCCTCGGTCGCGCGACCCAAGCGGCCGGTCGTCGAGGTTCTTGTGACCCGGCGGCTGGCACAGGGTCATGGGACCTCGGGCGACACCCAGGTCGTCGGCGACCCAGCAACACAACCCAAGCGGCCGCCGAGGTCCGGGCGACCCCAAGCGGCGTCGCTTGGGTGGCGTGACCTCGGTGACCATCACCGGGGTCGCACAACCTCAAATGGTGGTCACCTAGGGGCGCTAGGGTCAAGCTAGCCCTCGGTGGCGGTCATCGGCCGCAAAACCTACTGTCTGGAGAAGATTAATAGTGCGCGATCAACAATTGCAAGTTGCATTTCGAAAATGCAACTTCCTAAGGCACCTTCAACCTTGCATTGGCTAAAAAAGTCTATTGGAGAGCTTTAGAAATACAATTGCATCTCCTCAAAGTGAATAAAAAGTTGCCAAACACCATTTGCATTTGGCCAAAAGACTTTAAAACCCAAATGAGCATTCTAAATACTGAACCAAATGGAATTAGTCTATTTATAATCTTTGTGAAAAAGATCCTTTCCAAAACATCTAATGCGAGTGTTGACTAATCTCCGATTGTATTTGAGTTATGAGCTACACGGATATGCTACGAATAATATTTTTTTCTGTCTGTCTTACTCTAACTCTCAACTCACTCTCCTACTTTTACCTTCATTTTTGGCATTGTGGATTAATTAATTAATTAAGTTGTTATTATTTAATTCCACTGTTATCAAAACTTGGGATTAAAAGTTGAACTCAAATGTGCTATAAATCCGTTCAATATGTTTAGATCATTTTTTGGTAATCTCCCAAAAAATTCACACACTTGAAGATCCACAACCAAAAAGAAATATCATGTCAGCTGCAAAGAGAGCTTTGGCTTCCACTTCAAGTCAACCTAAGAGGCCATGCTTCGCTCCAATCAAGTGAGTTCACTCTTCCCATTTAATGTTTCAATGCCTGTTTGATTGTCTGATGATCGTTTTAGCTTTACTTGAGGGAAGTTCAACGTAGAGTTATTGAGTTGAAGATTTTTGAATTGAGAATTATAACACTGATTAGCTTTCTGCCGGATGACTGTTCTAATTCGCTTTCGTTCAGTTTTTTGTTTGTGGGTTGGCGCTGTGGCTTCAATGTGATGTATTAAAGACCTCAGATGTTGTCTTCTCGAATCAGTACTCCTTATTCGAATTGAACTCTGTTAGAATTTTTTACCTGGCAAGTGAGCTATCATCGTTACCAGGTTAATTTGCTATCCTGCCTCGTAAATTATCCTATCTTTGCTTGTATGTTTGTGCTGATATTCACACAATCAAGGATGGAACAGATTCAAGAGGAATCTTGTGGCGGGAGCTGTTTGACGGAGGAGGATCTCCGGAAAGTGGTAAGATGAGTAAAGCAACCAACTTGGGCGTACAAAATACAGTCTTTATCGTATTTCAAAAGAGAATATGGGTGTGCAAAGGAATCGGGAACTGTTCGAATAGCTTGGAACCGGACCGGACCGCCCAGAACCGTTGGTTTCCATGGGAACGGTCCGGTTCCCGGTTCCAATTTATTGAAACCAGTGAGTACCGGTCCACCCCCGGTTACAGGCATGGAACCGTCCATCCACCCGGACCGGACCGGTGTCTATATATGTCATTAAAAAATTTGCGATTGGGGATGATATTTTATGAGTGTAAGCAACTATTGTATGCAAATGGTGACTCTATAAAGAAAGAGAGAGACAGAGGTGAAAGGGCTTGGTTTTTAGTTGGTGCATTTGAACATTATTATTTCTATTATTATTATTATTATTGGATTGATTTTGGTTGGGGGTTTGAATGCCTAACAACTTGGTTTTACTGGGATTCATTGTTTTTCTTTTCGCCCCCCCTATTCCACTTTCTTTTTCCCCCGACACCAATTGAGGCAAACCTCATTTTTTTTTAAATCTGATCCGCCTTTACGACTCTTATTTGGCAATCCATGCGTGTATGCAAATTCCGTCATGTGACACATGCGAACTGGGAGATTCTCTCTCTCTCTCTCTCTCTCTCTCTCTCTCTCTCTCTCTCTCTCTCTCTCTCTCTCTCCATCTTCAAGTAGAGATTCTTGAAGCTGATCAAGTTTTTCAGACTGATAATGCCATGGAATATCGAGACACGGAATTTCTTAGACTTCTCTCCCAACATGATACTACTATTCATCATTCATGTTCAGGTACTTCCCAATAAAATTGTAAAGCGGAATGTAAACATAGGCATATCTTAGATGTTACCAAAACTCTTTTAATCTCTGCCTCTTGTCCTGAAAAGTTTTGGCTTTAAGCTTGTCTTACTGCTATTTATACTATCAATCATACCCCATCCCCTGTCAATTGACAACATTTCTCCTTGTGAGTGCTTATATGGCAAGATTCCCTATTACAGTCGTCTTGAGTCTTTGGTAGTGCTTGTTTTGTACACCTTCTTCCACAGGAACGAACGGGTTAGAACCCTGTGGTTGTTTATGTTACTTCCTTGGGTATGGCATTGAGCACAAGGGATACATATGTTGGGAGCCTATCTCTAACCGTCTTCATGTGTCTCGTCATGTTTCATTTAGGGAACATAAGATGTTCTCATCCCTTCATCTCTTTGAATCTTCTACTTATTTCCCTTCTTTACCAACCCTTCAGTGGATTTATTCTCAAAAGATCCCATGCTACCGTCCACTCATGAATCTTCCTCTCCACAGTTGTCTTTTTTCTCATCTTGGTACAGATTCGTCTGGGGATCCCACTTCAAAAAACTTCTGACATGTATGCCCCAACCGAGGATCCTACCCCTTCAAATACTCTAGCTACCTTTGTCCAACGTTCCATCAGAGTAAGTCAACCTCCGGTTCATCTTCATGATTATCATTTTTACTCTACCATTGCTTCTCTCTAAGAACTTTGCACCTATAAAGAAGCAAGTACTAATCCTCTTTGGCAGCAAGCTATGGCAAATGAGTTGCAAGCCTTGGAAAATTTTCACACATGGGATTTGGTTGATTTGCCCCTAGTAAATGGGTATATAAGATTAAAACCAAGTCAGGTGGTATTTTGGATCGCTATAAAGCTCGGCTAATAGCAAAAGGCTTTACTCAATAGTACAACATTTATTATGATGAGACGTTTGCCCATGTTGCTCGTCTTACTTTTGTTCGTAGTCTTCTTGCTGTTGCTACTATTAAGCACCGACCTCTATTTCAAACAGATGTTAAAAATGCATTCTTAATGACGATCTCACGAAGGAAGTTTATGTGGTACCTCCTCGTGGATACACTTATTCATCTAATAAAGTGTATCGATTATGTTAGGCATTGTGTGGATTGAAGCAAACTCCCCGTGCTTAGCACTCTAAGTTTAGCTCCACTATGAAATCTCTTGGTTTTGAATCCAATCCTTATGGTCATCCTCTCTTTGTTCGGCACACACATCATGGGTATATTATGCTGCTTTTATATGTGGATGATATGATTATTACTAGCCATAATCAGACTAGTATTTCCAAACTCCAATAATATCTTAGTAAACAGTTCAAAATGAAAGATCTTGGGCGACTAAACTATTTTCTACTCTTAGAGGTTGCATCTGATGCTTCTGGTTGTTATATCACTCAAGCAAACTATACCACTAATCTTATTTTCGAGCTGGGCTCATGTTAACAAGATTGCTTCTACTCCCATTGAGTCGAATGCAAAATTCAATGACAAGGATGAAACTCTTCTTCTGAATCCTACACTTTATCGGCAGCTAATTGGCAATCTCATATATCTCACTATTGCCCGTCCCCGACATCGCTTATGATGTTCATATTATTAGTCAAGACATGACGCGCTTCATACAACTCATTTTGTTGTAGTTCTACGAATTCTTCATAATGTCGGGAGTATGTTGTTTCATGGCCTTCACTTTTCTGCTCATTCTACTTTGGAGTTGATAGCTTATTTTGATGCTAATTGGGCTAGCGACTTGAAAGATCGATGCTCCACTACAAGCTTCGTTTCTTTTGGGCAACTCACTTATCTCATGATGCAGCAAGAAATAGACCAAAGTGTCGCTTGCTCTAGTACAGAAGTAGAATATCGAGCTCTTCTTGATACGACATCGGAGTTATTATGATTATGGTGGCTACTAGAAGATATAGGAGTGCATCATTATAGCGGAACAATAATTCATTATGACAACCGGAGTGCTATCCAAATTGCACATAATGATGATTTCCATGAATGCACCAAGTACAATGAAATAGACTGTCATTTCATTCGATATCACGTTTTTCGTGGCACCATTTGACTTGTCTCTACTTCATCTGCCGAACAAACTACAAATGTTTTCACCAAGACATATCCACCTGGGCGTTTCACGGATCTATTCTCCAAACTCAAGTTGACATCTTTCAAATCATCTTGAGTTCAAGGGGAGTGTTAGAGATATCTATTTGCAATATTTTGTGATTATGTATATTATTATGTGATTTTGTATATTTCCTTGATTTGTTACTTTAGATAGTCATTATATAAAGCCTATAAATAGGCTTGTGTACTATTTACTAGTTAATGAACAGAATATTATTTTCTCTTCATTCACATTTATCAACTTAGGGATTGCTGGTTGTGTATATTGATGATTCATCAATGTGTCATTAATGTGATGATTCATCGATGTGTCATTAATTTCCATCACTTCTAGCGTGCTTTAGTATCGTTTTTCATGCAATAATAAGCCCCTATGCAAGCAGTTCAAAATAATAAGATGCGGAAGAGAGATTCAAGGAATTTTAGTATATTTTGATGGAGTTTTGCTAACATAATATATAGTCTTTGAGTCATTATAAGAGTAACAACATATTGTGAGTCATAAATTATTGAAGGAGTGGATCCCATAATAATTTCTAATTATTTTTTATGGTCCAAAACAAGCTGCCAATCTCATAAGAATTTCTCATTTTGATGTATAGAAAAGAGATCATGGAGAGCATATTTATAGGCTATATTAGAGGCTATCTAAGGAAGTCAAATTAGACATGCATAATCAAAATAAATATAGAAAATTAGAGAAAATATCATAAATATCTCTAGAAGATATCTAAATATCTCTAACATACCCCATGCCGGTCTCAACCGGTTGCCGTGGTCCCAAGGTCGTGTCTTTATGTTGTCGAGTCATTTCATTTAAGTCATGTCAAGTTTAGTTGTTTGTTTAGTTGGTAAGTTTCCATTTAATAATCACATCTTGTGTTTACTTGGGGCCTAGGGTTGTTCTCATTGTTCATCCGCACTACTACATGCCATGTTTTACTTGTTTGCACGTCATTTAGTTTACTTTTGTAGATCGCACTTAGTATATAAGTCCTAGGTAGGTGATATTACATTTGCATTACATCCTCGTCCTAGGATCTCGGGGTCGCTAGGGTTCAAGTGTCGAGCATCTAGGCTTCCACCCACTATTTCAAATCCTGACCTCATCTTTATATGGGCATCGACCCCACTTCCCTCGACCGAGACCTCCCTAGTCTGTCACGTGTTTAGTCCATTTAAGTCTCACGTGTCTTTTTTGTTGTTAAAGTTTTATTCATTAGGTACATGTTACAATATAGATTAAGACTTTAAGACCATGAATACATTTAGGGGGTGATGTTGGATTAATCGGACCTCTAGGTAAGCGCTAGGCCTCACCCATCAAATGCCGGGCTCTGTGTGGTTCGGATTTGATCACAGAGCCATTAAAGACTCTGGTTTGATGGGGACCGTGGCTAAGCAATCTCGATGGTTTCGATTGACTTCATTGCATTGCATTTGGGTTAACCAAGGAGGCCAAAGCTAAAGCTGGATAAAATTTAAAGTTTAGCCTATTATGGATATTTTATCTTTAATATTTTGTCAGTTCATCTATTCTCTTTTAGTTGAATTTTCAAGGTTCGATATATGTGCGAATTCATACCCAGAATTCCAGGAATAATCAACCATCCTCTATAGAACAAAGGACGGAGTCTTCAACCATAACTAGTGAGTTTATGTAAATATCAAATTTAATAAAACCTTTCTCCATGCGAATATAATAGCAAAGTTCGGAGGATTGTAAATTAATCAAAATGAGAGTTTCATAAAATCCCATTTAATAGCCTTTACTTGAGTAATCTAAAGATAAAAGTCCATCCCACATCGCTCTGCACGTGGCTCAACCAAGTTTTCTTACGTGCAAAACTCGAAACTGCAATAAACGGCACGAGCAGAATCGCGAACGATGCGGATATGTTGTATCGATTATGCGGCACATTTCAAACACGTAATGCAGTATCACATGTTATACATCCTCTCAGGTTGACTTTCTTCGGCAGAAGAAGCATCCATCCGTCACTCTATTTCGCCTCGTCGCGGCGGTCGAACTTCATCTCTTACCGACTCGACTCTCCTCGCAAGTTTGGACTGGTCGTTGTTGCGCGTAAGAGAGAGAGAGGGTGAGAGAGAGGAGAAGAACAGAGCGACATATATCCAGTGGCGTGACTGACACGGTCAATTTCCCGCGAAAATCAGGTCCTGTTAATTTTCCTGAAACTGCTTCAGGGTTCCGGTTTTGACATTTTCGGTTCATTTGATTTCACACGCTCGGCCGACGTGCAACGAGCAAAAGAATACCAGCATATTTGGTGGTTTTAGACGCCATTTTTCCCGGTAACTACTTGTCTACTACTACAAAAATGCTTTGGTCCAACTGGGAAATGGCAATGTTTTATAGGCCTTTCGGATCGGAATTATGAATGCTTAGACGAGCATGACCCGGCTGAAGATTGGACCGTAGAGAATTTTCATAGATAAAAGCACGTAGGGCCAGTTTGATAGTACAATTAAGTGTTAAAAATTAAAAGATTCAACATTTATATGAGATTAAGCTTGTTTGATAACTTTAAAAGAACCAACTTAGATGATTAGATTGAGTCAAAAATCCACTTTATCCGGTTAATATGGGAAGAGTTAGTCGTTCAATTATCAATTGTTGATAATTAGAATCTTTCAAGTACATTGACAAAACCTGCCAATAATTGGTCATTTTTCTATGTTTTGTACGAGATTCACAATATTCGATTATCAATTTTCAGCTATTATCGAACTTTTTATTCCTATTTTTAGCACTTAAGATTATCAACACGTGAAATTCATTTCTTAAATTTTCAGTACTTAATTTTCTATTTTATCAAACAGGATCATAGTCTCCATCCATCATTTTTTCCCAAGGCTCTTGAACATATAATTTGTGCAATCAAATCATCAAATATGTGAAAAATTTCTAGTAAAGTCTCTTAAGGCCTGTTTGATGACCCAATTGAACGCTAAAAATTGAAAATTCAGCAACTAATGAGGTTATGCTTATTTGATAAGCTTAATTTGTTGACTTAAAAGACTCGACTAAGTCCAAAATCCATGTAACGTGATAAGTAACAGGTTTTTTCCTAATCCCCTAAAAAAACCCTCAACTTAGGTCTAATCCCAATTTTGCCTTCAGCTTCTTTTTGTCTAGAAAAAAACTCCAACTTTAGGTTCAGTCCAAATCTATCCCGAACTTTTTTTTGTCTTTAAAAAAACCCCAATTTTAACTATAGTCTCAAATCTGCCCCAAACTTTTTTTTTTTTGTTTACAAGAAATCATCAACTTTAACTATAATATCTTACTTAAAAAAAAAACTTTAACTATAATCCCAAATCTTCCCCGTGAACCCTCTGTCCAAAAATTGCAGTGAGTCGTTCCTAATTTCCCTAATTTTCATATCAAAGAATTGGTTTCATTTTGAGATAAGTTTCCACATCACCTTGCTGATGTGGATTACATCAAACGACTAATGCCAAAAGGATAACATGGGCAAACTTGAGACTAGATTAAAAGTTAAATATTTTTTTTTTCTAGAAAAATAAAAGTTCAAGGCAGATTTGAGACTAGAGTTAAGGTTGGTGATTTTTTTAGTTTGGGTTTTTTCAAGAAAAAAAAAAATAGTTCGGGCAAAATTAGAACTTGACCTCAAGTTAGGAGTTTTTTTTTAGGGAATTAGGCCTTTTTACCACTTAAGCTACTAACAAATATTAGGGATCAAAACATCTAATGTCGGTATTGACTAATCCCAGAATTGCATTGGGTTATAAACTACACTAAGGGAAGGTGAATGCTAATTTGGGATGGCTTACTCATTTCATTTAATAGAAGAATATAATAATTGATGGTAAATAGATTCTTACCACATATATCGCTAAAACCTACGGACAAAGATTTATGACAAAAAAAAACCCACAAACAAAGATCATTGTTCTATATTTTGGTAAGAAACTGATTATATTTAGCTACCATCTTCTAATTGTCATCAAACAACTTTATATTTCAAAATTCCAGGATTTAAAATTTTCAACACTTAAATTTTCAGCTTATTTTTCAGCTTTCTTAAACAAGCTTTAGTCTCTAATCCTGGCAAATTAAAGGTCTCATGTCTATCAATAGTAGCCAAAAACATGATGTTAAAAAGTCAGCACTACGTTGATAATCAATTTGAGTGAACCAAGTTGTGGAAACAATAAGTGAAGATACAATTAAGAAATTTTCACGTGGTTTTTCTATTGTACAGTGGCATTAATTATTTGAATATTGAGCTTTTGGTCAGCACCGATCAACACATTACATTCCATTACTTGGGACTGACGACGAGGGGACTTGATTGTAGAAAAATCTCGAACCAGATCTTAGAAATTCAAAATCCAAGGATCGAATAAGGAAGGGTAGGTTAAGCTTAGCCGTCGTGGTCGGCACTCGCACCACTCCACGAAGCTCGAGCTACCGTGCCCGGTGCTAAAGGGAGCTGCAATGCCTGGAGCAGCTTAAAGCTTAGCGTAGGCCTTTCGCATGCTGCAAGCCTGTGTTGGGGCCTCGTGACTTCTGTACTGTTGGGCCTTTCATGCTTCTGTGTACGTTGCTCTGAGCATTTTGGCTTTGTACGTGTTAAGGGGGAACCATCAGCCCACCAACCCAATTGGCATAAAATGGTGGTTATTTGTCTATGGATGATGGAGGCCTAAACAGACCTGCGGCCATCCTGATAAAGGAATTGAGAGATACAGCCGGAGATTACCATCCAAGGCTCGATCCCCATGGACACCGCACACACATCTACATAAAAGAGACAAGTGAGAAAAGAAAAGGAATTTGGGGGGAGTGTCACGGGGTACGAGAAAGCTTTTTTATGCGATAACATCATATATAGATTTATTTGTACAACGTTTTTATATACTTTGTTATGACTCTACCTGGCAAGGGTGGGGGTTGATTTATGATGTACAACGTTTTTATACTTAGTTACCACCTCATAAAGTTGTATTGTACAGTTGGTGTATCGTAGAAATGGGGTAGAGAGAGAGACTAGTGGGGCATTACTGACTAATCGATTCTGAACTGTCATAATAGTATTCATTTAGCCTAGTTTGCAAAATTTTCTAGGGGCAACTCTCTGGGATTTCATTACCAAATATAATAAGCTATAACCGACATGAATTCTTGTTGTTTTTTTTAAAGCAGTAGTAAGATCTGAGTAAGGAGGGAAAAGAGAAAATGCATGACTCGTACTAACTTTCTTTAAACTACATCCTTAACCTTTTTACTAAGGAGAACTTAATATTTTTAACTCTTGCAACAAAAAGAACTTAATTTCTAAAATTAAAGAGGTTTTTTTTATTTCTTAATTAGGAAAGGAAAATTTCAAATTCCAGCTCAAGAAATCCTCAAAGAAACTACACCTCTATTTCTCAATGATTACCTTAATTTGATTGCTTGCACATTCTTTCTTAGTGAATTATTGACTATATAAAATAAGTAATGATATTTTAGTTTTCTTTTTGACCATTGATTTTGCTAACATGATATATTTTTTTTAAGTTTTGAATTTGTGTTTTGCTATATGCTAATGTCACGATCGCGAGGTTCCATGCAGCAAGCACCATGCAACATCGAAGAATATACTTCCAAACCCTAATATAGCTTCCAGAACATTCCCAATAATGCCGGTAGTTGGTGGACAAGAAGATGCAATCTCGGCCACTCATTCAAGAGTCGATCAACGGATGTAATCTAAAGCGCCTCTACTATATAAAGGGATATCCTCCTTCTCATTCAGATCCATCCAAATCAATTGAAGCATTTATATTCTCTCTCGGAGCTTCTCTTTCTAGATTCTCTCACGATTTGTAAGTTGTCGCACAAGTCGTTCCCAAACTATTGACTATGACACTAGTCTACTACCTTACTAACTAGATTATTAATTCTTTTTTTAGCCCATGGCACGGTAGAACTAGAATGACAAACAGAAATAATATCGTTTGCATTAGAATTTAGGATTCCAAAACCACAATGATCGAATTTGATTAACAGGAATAGAAATCACTGTTTCATTTAGAAACTCACAAGCTTGTAATACACTAAACATGATTAAACTCATGTTATTGAAATAAATAAAAAGTCTCCATGGCCAGTGCGTTGAACGTTAAATCCTTAGGAACCTCTATTATGTTATGGTGGTTAGCAAACAAATTTCCGAACCGCTATTCTGCTTTGGCTTTTCAACTCTACCTTTTTCCTTCTAATATTGGAACCCAAGAACCCGATGAACTCATAAATCTTGATGATGTGCCCAAAAAAATTTCCCAGCACAAAGGCCACGATAAACAAAGACAATTGCTGTTCCTCCAAATGAAAAGTATTAGTACCTCTGGACAAGATTAGCCAAGTGAGATTTTGAAAGCTTTTTTTGTTCTTTCCTGACCTTTTTCAAGTCAAATTTTACAAGCTTCATTTCTTCCCTGACCTGTTTAACATTGACAATTAGTGAGAATGTGAATACTCTCAAGCATGATCTATCACATTAGGGAATCCACTTTATAGAAGTTGCATTCTTATCTCTCAATATTTTTCCCCTCCTCCCTCAAGCAAATGTAGTTTCACAGTTGACGAACAACATAACTAAACAAAAGTTTGCTTCATTCGAATGGGTCACAATTGGCATTATTTTAGAATTGACATGAAGATGACATGAGTAGCCTGAAAGCTGTGCCACAAAGTGAGGCATCACTCCTATTAAGAAAAATGAACTGTTGGGTACTAGGATAGTTCTAATATCCTGCATCTGATCAAAAACAAACCAGCAAATAATCTTACCACTCTCTAGATTTCCTCTGTCGGTCAAGCAACTCTTGGGCACGTCATCACTTTCAAGTCCACTTGACGTCTCACTGCAGAACCATAATCAGTCTTTTGGGAACCATGTTCGCACGAAACAGTAGGCAAATGGACGAAAATACATCACTCTTCACAATATATATATCACGTACTCTTATACGGTTTGAGAAGATGGATCTATATCTATGCATAACACAACAAACCATGACTCTGCATATCTAGTTTCAACACTGATGTGACCTAAACGGACAAAATTTTCCAACAAGATTAGGCAAGCCAGAAACATTTCAAGAAGAGTCATTTGAGAGGAATGTCAAGAACCCAGAAAAAGTAAGAGAAGAAGAACATCGTTTTATTCAACCTTCTTCCAAAAGAAAAGAAAGAATTTGGAGGTACTACCCCGGCGGACATTAAAATCTAAAACATATTTCAGGCGGTTCTGTAAAAGCTTAAGCTTTTGGTTCAATGCGAAACTGGTTTTCTCATGGAATTGGGATTCAATTCCTACATTTTTCATGTTTGAAGAGAAATCGATAGGTGAATTTGGATTTCATGTGGATTGATTCTCAAAGATTGTCGAATTGGATTACCTAGCAATAGTTAGTGTTGAAATTCCAATTTCATATTCCTATGGCCACAAAACTATCAAAGTCCCAGCTCCATGACCATCTCCGCCACTGCTGTCGTTACTGCCAGTCGCTGGTCCCCTTTAACTGTCGTGGCCAGCAGATATTGTCAACCACCGGTTGCCAGCACGGTGAGAAGTTTTCTTTAGGCCAAATTTTTTATATCCAAACAATTGAAAAGGAAAGAATGACATTACCTGCAATACAAATCTACTCCAAACCGGTATAGATGAATAAAGGCAGGCAGCTTGAATTGAACGGAGCTATTTTCTGGTTCATGGAACCTGGGTCCAAGAAAAATACAAGGCATTGCGAAATGCACGGACCAACTAAGCAGAAGTAAGAGCGTTCATCCAATGTTAAACAGAGATTAGCAATGTCGTGATAAAAAAAAAAAAAGAAAATAAAAAAAGATCAAAGAAAGCTCCAAGAAAGAACCAAAGATGCATACAACCCATGGAAATGTAAATCCCAGCAGCAAAAATAGTCGGAAAACGAAGAGATTACTTGTCGGATGGATCAAACACTCCCTCTTAGAACGGCCTGTCTTGCGGGATCTTGAAGCACACGAGGTAGGTTTAAGATTCACTCCTATGCTTGTTTTGTCTCTTTCACTCGATCAGCGGTTTAATATATGAAAGAAGAAGGAAAACAAGTATGAGATCGGAGTATATGGAAGAAGTAGTGGTAGAGATCGATCTCCCCATCTACTAAGTACCGACACTTAATGCAGGAATTCTATAAAGAATGGTACATTTACCGTATTGCCCATCCCTATGAACATTTTGGAAGCTCTAGAAGATTTTGACCAGTATTCGTCGATCGTGTACACGGTCCTTGGTGCATGCGAACCTCAAACCACAATACATGAGCAAAAGTCATAACAACTAACGATAGGCTATTGATCGATCTCAAAAATATTAAAGGCGATTAATATGGCTCTCCATCAAATTAATGATGTCGAAAGTCACTTCATCTAATTCTTCATAAGGTTTTTCTTCATATGTTTAGAATGCCATGTGTATTGTACTTGGGTAAAAAGTATTTCGATTATGAAAACTCACTAGTTTTCAAAGAGAGAGAGAGAGACAATTACTGAAATTACTCCTCGAGTATGAACACGTTGTCTTTTAGATTGAGTTAATACCACGAAAAACTCCAAACTTGTACATTTGTGACAAATTTACTTCAAACTAATTTTTTTACCACCAAAAATCCAAACTAATACACTTATAACAAATTTACCCCAAACTAATTTTTTTATCACCAAAAACCCCAAATTAGTACATTTGTGATAAATGTGACATTCAATTTCGCCCATTTTTGGGATTTATAAAACGATGATTTGTCAGTGTACTTATAGTAAAATCTCGCTCGGAACTGATCACTCTCGGTTATTATTTTAAATTAGAGATTTCGCTAGAATCGCACTCGATCGAATTTTTGCCGTTATTTAGACCCCGAACTTGGCAGTCGATTTTCAGGAGTTTCGGACTAAATAAATTGGATGGTGTCAATATTATGGTAGCCAACGTTGAGATTGTCGGGAATGATGGAAAAGAGGAGTTTTTGACTGGTGCTTAATTTAGACTAGTAGACCTCTCTCATTATATTTTGATTTAATTAATTTGGCTTTTGTCCCTTTTTATATGCGAGGTTTATTTTGGACGGTAGATCATTTTCGATTTTAAATTTGGACCATCGATTTGCAAATAATATTTGAATGTTCAAATTATTTCTTATTCTATTTTCTCTCTCTCTCTTTTCCCTCGACGTAGCGCGTCTCCCCGGTCCGTCTCCCCTCTACATGTCGGGACCCATACACCCTACTCCCTCTCTCTCTCCTTCTTTTTTTTTTTTTTTTCTTCTCTCTCGTCTCTCTCTTTTCTTTCTTCTTCCTCAGGAGCCCGACTGGTCTTGCTTCTGCTTCTTCCTCCAGCTCTCGTACCTACTCCTGCAAAACCGCCTCGCGCCCGTCCTTTCGGCCAAGTACGCCGCCCGCCAACCACTTGACCCCGTGTACTCGTCATTCCCTTCTCCCCCGACTCCCATACACCTCCGCGGCTCCTCCGCCTCCGTGGGCAGATTCGGGCGTCCAGCCTCCGCCCGACGCCACCCCACCAGCCAGTAGCGCCGTCCTCCTCTTTTCTACATTGCGCTTGTTGTGTCGCAGAAACTCCGCAGCTTCGGCTTTCTTCTCCTCGAGCTTGACTAGGCTCGCCACAGCTGTTCGCAAGCTTCGCCGCACCTTCATACGCCCGCCCACGGGTAAATCGGTGCCGCCGATCCGCGCCCCCCTCGGCCTCCCATCTCCCTCTCCCTCTCCCTCTCGCCGCATCTTCCTCTCCTCTGCCCCTCTCCTTCCCCTGTTTTTCTCCCTCACGCCACCGTCGCCTTTCATGGGAGGAGCTCCCTTGCCCGCGGAGGCTGTTCGCCCGCCACCACCATCTCTCGCCCAGCCTGCCGCCCCCTCCTCTCTCTCCCTCCAGGCCGCGCGAGCCAGCCGCCCCTCGCCCTAAGCTCTCACCGGATTCGCGGGGCCGCCCGCCCGTTCTTGTTCCGGCGAAGGACCGCCCGTTGCCGGCCGCCATCGCCACGTGTTCGGCTTGGTTTGAAGCTTAAGACACCCGGTAAGTTTGACCCTAAATCCTAATTAGGTTAAATTGCATTTCTAGTCGGGTTTTAAGGGTTAATTAGGGTAAATTAGGGGTTAAATTGTGGAGATTATTAAGGGCCGATGTCGTGGCTGATTTGGTGGTGTAGCGTGACCATTTTATCGAGGTTTAGTGGCCCGAGAGACGTTGTTCATTGGCTGGAAATTATTGGATCAAAACAGCCCGAGTTCGACTAGATTCGGTTTCAATTTTGGATTATAGTCTTGGCGTCGTATTTGGTCTTGTGGTGGCTGATTAGAATGATATTTGAGGAGCATAATGGAGCATTTTGGCGATAATTATTAGCCTAGAAAGTGCGGGATACAGTGGTTGCCCACGGACGGGATTTTAATTTTGGGCGCGACACGATCAATTTGAGGTTTAATCGTTGCAATTACGGGAATGATCGCATTGATCAATTGACTAGCTAAATGAGCCTTGTTGTGATTGATTTTAGGTTGCCATGTTGCTTGTTTAGCGGGACTAGGATGGGAATGGCTTGGTGGACCTTGAATGCGCGAGTTCTTGTTGACCCGATTATGTGAATTTCATGCATGAATTGCGTGTTAAGTTGATGCCATAGTTGAATTGAAATTGATTGTCTGATTGGGCATGTTGATTTATGGAATTGAATATGCGCGGTGCAAGTTGAGCATGTTACATTGTGATTCGCGCATGTGAATGTCCAAATGTGAATGTATAACCATGAATGTGCATCTCACGCATTGGCACGACACGTGCATATCTGAGCGTGTCTCGAATGACATGTACATTGTGATCACCTAAAATGCCCCGACGCGCCTTACGCGGGTTCGGGATAAAATTGGTGCCCGTGGAATGTGTGATCACAATAAACATTGATGCTTTTACGCGGGGTAGTGAACCCGGCCCTAAGGCGTGTTACGCAGACGATGCCCGGTTTACCGGAAGATGACCAACCCGAGGCGTTTTACACGGGTAATGTGTCATGAGCCCGATGCGACACGCGGGCCGAGATCGATCTCAAAGTGATAGACCCGATGCGTTTTATGCGGGTCAAACCCGATGCGTTTAACGTGGGTCGGAGGAGAAATTGGTAAATGGCAGAGAGTGCTAGCATGCGAGTGTGCGTTACTACATTGCTGAGGCATGACATGAGTGCGAACATGAGCACGTGCATTACATACATCGGAATTAAGTGATATGTGTATTTGTACTGCGATCCAAATGTTATGGTACAATTGTGGTTATATATATAGAATGCCTAACCTGCAGGGTCAAGCTAATTTAGATTTAGGCCCGAGAGGCCCGAGTCAGTTATGTTTTGAATCTGGTGTGGTTTTGTACTCGTCAGGAGGTGCACGTTAGCCTAATTTAGGTTTAGGGAATTACTCGCTGAGATTTATTCTCACTGTTGTTGAAACCACATTTTCAAACCCCAGCCTTGAGGATGGCCCGGCACCGATGTTTTTTGGGAGGAGCCCCGGCTAACAGTAGTGCCTGAACTCGAGCCACTTACCCTTTTTGTCAGTAGTGGCCTTGACCCGCTTTTGATTTTTGGTGTTCGGGTTGTACTTGGATATTGTATATGATTTCCAATACTAGTACAAGTGTTGATTTCTGTGGTTATCCTTGGTTGTGTGTTTATCTTTGTACGGGTATTGAGTTGCTTCCGTATGTGCTTTAAGTCTCTGTGTTGGGAGTTGGGTCGGCAACGCGTCCCGGGACGTCGTGACTCAAATCGACCATGGCGGGGGATGCTCACGCGTTTTAGGGTTGGGGCGTGACAATAAATTTACCCCGAACTAATTTTTTAACTATCAAAAACCCCAAATTGGTACATTTATAACAAATTTACCCTTCGTTAAATTGGATTAATACCACGAAAAATCACCAATTGGTAAACTCGTGACAAACGGAAGAATAAAACGCCAAATTGGTACACCCGTTAATCGCAATGCATCACCCAACTCAGCAATTTGACAATAAAATTTAATAAAATTAACGGATAGTAAAATTGTCACTTGTGTATTAATTTAGGGTTTTCGGTAATTAAAAAAAACTAGTTCTTGGTAAATTTGCTATATATGTACCCGTTTGGAAATTTTTCGTGATATTAACCCTAATACTTGAAATGAATAGTTTATGTGAAGTGGTGGTTGTGGATTATAGGAAGGTTACGGGTAATGTTGCTTGCTTGCATGCTTCATTGTAGTCGGAGGAATTATGTTTGGCCACTATTGTCTAAGAGGCTCAAACACGCGTGGGTATTACTGTAAATATGCTACCTCGCGAAATTCACAACTTTATCTCATTTTCTTTCGATACTAGTAATGATTGCACTTGAATGGAAGTTGTTGGAAATTTTTTTATCGCGCGCGTAAGTTGATTACGCTCCAATTTTAAACGTGGTCATCCTCATTATGACGTCGAAGCAGTCCGCTATAGCGTCGATATGGAATTGTCAATGCCAATCACACTATAAAAGTTTAATTAAATCAATTAAAAAAATCCCGTAAAAATTGTCTGAGCAACCAATCATCTTGCATGTCGACATCACCTAGCTTAAAAGTTAAAACCCACTTCTTAATTTTTTTTGTCTCGCTAAATCGAATTTGTCCAAATTAGAAATGTTACACTATGTGTCGTTGCTTAAATCCCCACCATTTGTCTCGCCGAATTAGTTCTTGTGTTCGATGATTTTATTGATCTGTCTGATGTCGTTTTGTGCGGCCATTGATTATGGAACATATGTTAAGCAATCGTGTATTCTCGTTAATAAGAAAAGGAATATTAAAATTAAAACAAAAGAGAAAATGCTATATAACCAACCATGGAAGACAAGCTACAGATGGAAAGATGGACCAAACATATTCGCACGCATCATATCTTTATTATAGCTCGATTTTTTTTATTAATTTCCGCACTATATAATTTACTAAACGTTATTATGTTTACATCAAAGCTTAATCGTCGTTATCCGCGATTTTACCACTCAATGTTGGCTTTGTTGCATGCTACAAGCCTGGGTTGGGCCTCGCGACCTTCTGTAACGTTAGGCCCTTTCATGCTTCTTGTTTATTTTTAACAGTTTTTTTTTAGAAATCCATTATCAAATTCTAGGTTAAAGTTTCTCGCACATACACCATCTTAAGATTTTATTACATTTTTTTTATTGATTATTACATTTTCATGAATATGTTGATTTTTTATTTTTTTTGCATTATCGACTAATCAAATAATTTGTTATTGCTTGATTCGTTGTTACCAAAACTTGGGATTAAGAGTCAGACTCAAAGGCACTAGAAATCTCGCTCCCCATAAGCCAGACTCCTGGCTCTTTCGCCGACCGCACAATTATATTACTTTAAATTTGATTATGGGCAAAACATCGTAACATCATAGATCTATGGCT
Organism: Syzygium grande; assembly: GCA_024733475.1. Classification (NCBI taxonomy): domain Eukaryota; kingdom Viridiplantae; phylum Streptophyta; class Magnoliopsida; order Myrtales; family Myrtaceae; genus Syzygium; species Syzygium grande. The sequence goes on from JAMXDD010000001.1 coordinate 8,275,777, forward strand.
GCATTTGGTATGTGTACAACATTCTTACACGTTAGTTACAGACTCCAGCTTGTAAAGTTGTACTGCACGATGGGTGTACGGTAGATGTGTGGCATGGAGTGAGAGACTAGTGGGGTATCACTAAACTATTTGATTCTGAATTGTCACAATAGTATCCATTTTGCCTAGTTTGCAAAAATTTGTAGAGGCAACTCTATGGGATGTCATACCAAATATTATACACTATAGAACCATCATTGGATTTATTGATTTTGGTTAATACTACGGAAAACCCTAAACCGTATACTTGTGATAAATTTACCCCAAACTAATTTTTTATTTATTAAAAATCACAAACTTGTACACTTCCGACAAATTCACCAAAGGTTAAATTAGATTAATACAACGAAAAATCACAAACCAGTAAACCTATGACAAACGGAGAGATAAACCCATATTAGTATCCGCAAATCTTCACGTCGTGTCATCCAACTCAAGTAATTTTATAGTAAAATTTAATGTAAACTAACAAAAAGTAAATTTTTCACAAGTGTATCAATTTTGAGTTATTCATGATATTAATCTTTTTTTTTTTTTTAAGCAGTAGTAAAATCTGAGTAAGGGGCTGCAAATACTCGGAGGAGCTTAAAGCTTATGATTGCCTTTTTGCATGCCACAAGAGAAAATTTCTATGGGACAATGTTGCACCGTACATGGACCACTCGAGCCCATTTAGCCCTGCATAGTGCATACCTCCGATTTTGATCAGTCTTCTTGTAAAATTTACTTCTGCTACTTTTGTCGGTAGTTACCAGCTTGTAACTCAACTTCATCATAAAACTAATAGTCTGGATGAATGGAGAATATCGAGGGAACTTAGCATCATAATTTAACAGTGCTATTTCGACCCAAAAAAAAAAAAACATTAACAGTGCTATGTGTTCTTAAGAATAGCTTCATTGCCTGCGGATCGCAGCAAACAGGCAAGACTCAGTACATAAGAGTCGATGGACATGATCAAGTACATAGGACCCCATGGACATGGTCGCACTAGATTCCAAGTGCCCTCTTTGAATGATATACCTTGCATTCCTTATGTGTGAAAAAAAAAAAAAAACCAGAGAACATTTGAAGAAGGATCTTAAGAGAACTGAAGTGGAGAGAATTTCCGATGGCAGGATCGGTCAGCTTAACAAAGCGTTAAACGAAGCTGTTCAATACACAAATGAATAAAATTATCAACAATGACAGAATCCAATGGATAAGTAACTAGTATGCCTTCATCTAAGGAAAAAATTGCCATCGATTCTATAGGACAATAGAAATCCAAGAATCCTCTTGCCCAATGCGATCAAATCAAGCCTGGACTTCAATTTTTTAAAATTTTTGGTTTTTTGGTTTTTTTATTTTTTTTTTTTTAAAATTTTTTATATTTTTCGTTTTTTCATTTTTTTCATTTTTTGATTTTTTATTTTAATTTTTAATTTTCTTTAATTTTTGATGTTTTGATTTTTTTTATTTTCTTCATTTTTTTTTTTTTTTTTGATTTTTTTGATTTTTGATTTTCTTGACTTTTTATTTTTTTATTTTTTTTTCGATATTTTAAATTTTAAATTTTTTTGATTTTTTGATTTTTTGATGTTTTTTATTTTTTATTTTCTTGATTTTCTTGATTTTTATTTTTTTGTTTTTGATGTTTTTTAATTTTTATTTTTTAAAATTTTTCAATATTTTTTTTTTTATGTTTTGATTTTTTTTTTTGATTTTCTTGATTTTTAAATTTTTATTTTTTGATTTTTTAATTTTTTGATGTTTTTAATTTTTTGATTTTTAAAAATTTTTCCATTTTAAAATTTTTTTTTTGATTTTTTTGATCTTTCATTTTTTTAAAATTTTTTTGATTTTTGATTTTTTGATTTTTATAATTTTTTTTTATTTTATTTTTTTTGGGTTCGGTGGGGGCTGTTTTCTGAAAGCCAGGACTCCAATCAGGGGGGGGCCCATCTAACTGCAGAATTCCGACGCCGCTCTTCCTGATGCAGAAACCCCACCGCACCGCTGCCTTTTATCTTGAGCCCGGCCATTTAACACCTTTGCTGGCCCCAGACATAACCGTCGCCCCATGGCGTGGTCTGCAAGGACGTGTCGTCATCTTCTTCTAGGCTTGCCAACAAGTAGTCCACCCAATCATCTGCACCGTTGAATTGGAAGTCTCCCATCACGTGATTGCCTTCAGGACGAGGAGCGAATGTGCCACTCCATTGGTGGCTTGACGTTGGGGCATAGGGTGGCTCAGTGGGGAGAACATCCTCATTTACTGTATAGTCCATTTGGCTACGCATGGCATACCGTGGAACGATATCAGGGGACTGTATTGGCAATCCGAAAGTAGCAATACCATCATCTCCCGGAGAAAGTACACCATTCAAGCGGTCTGCAGATACGAGCGATGGTGCAAAGAGAGGAGCACTGTCATCAGCTGGAAACTCCACAGCATCCCCACAATTGGTGTTTTGTGACTCTACTGGCCAAGCCAAATCACCAGTTACACCATTATGTCCTGAAGAAAGAACTAGAACATCAATATCATTAATAAAAATATGCCCATGTGAGTACAGGTCTACGATCCAAAATTTTTTGGAATGAACTGGTTATGGGCTTCTACTATTCTGATATCACGGAAAGTGCTGCACATCTCTTTAAATCTTTCTTGCCGCTGGTCTTTGTAATCTTTTAAGTGCTTCAATTGACAAGGCCCTTTCCCTTCACAGATTGAACATTTCGTTATCTCAATTTCTGGCACATAATTTTAACCAGCCAACCTTATTTTCTCATATGATTTTCAGTCACCATTTGATAAAAAATGCACATATAAGCACGTTCCCGTGTGCTTATTACATCTGTTCATATCTACCTAGCGATAGCAATATCTTGTCAATATCCACTTTGCATCACCTAAGTCAAGGGGTTCATGAATATCTGACCTCTCCTTCCCCAATCCCCCAGTCAAAAGGCAAATGTCAACAACTAATTAGTTGTCACTCTGTCCATTTGGCCATACATACGTACATTCATATGTGGCCAAATGGATAGAGTGATTTGAATGAGGCTCATTTTGCAACAAATCACAGCTTACAGAATATATCTATTTGTGTATAATTAGCATTGGATATTGACTGTTCTCCACATTGCATGTCCTTAGAGGTTATTTTGATCTTTCTACTCTTAAATCCTTGATGTCCAAGTTGAAGTTGCATCTCTTAAATTGAACCCTGATAAAATGAAGTTCTAGATTATTGCTTTTTCGCCTTTGTACTGATAATCTATTATATTGCTACTTTTGGTAGTGACCTGCAACAACCTACTCCTCTTGCTTGTTCATCATCAGTTAAGACTATTTCTGAGCATTTTTTGTTGCATCTACAGACACATTACAAATGGGAATCCTCTGGATATAACTTACGAGTCCGTGCCAAAAAGGGGGCAAAAATTGGTCAAATCTCCTTGGATGCAAGTTCAATTGAAGGTTAGCTCAACAAATAAAAATTCTTCATATTATGTGGAACCCAAAAATCATAAGGATCTGGAACACATTGCTTTTATTTATCAAAGCTCAACAATCAAGTGAAAAGTCCTATCATCATCACTATTTCACAGGTCACATCTTTGTATCTACTTAAAGAGAGATGGTTTTGCGTTTTAGAGCACGTACCTTCAACAGTGGAGCCTGCATTCGCCGGTGGAGCTTCCGGACCAACTGGAGCGGCACAGGTTTGGGCGGCCAAATTACATGGAACAGGGATGTGATTTCCAATTTTTCCTTCAATAACTTGAGAGCTATTCTTCTGCATTGAACCAGAATAGGTCTCACCATTCAAATCCCCAAAATCATTCCAGTTATTAAAGGCCGCCTTTTTTATGATTGTATGTCCAGGTTCCTGGAAGAAAAACACTCGGTATATCAAACTAGCTGGACTAATGGAGGTATTTATCTCCACTATTGAAGGTACACACTCTGACTTCAAGCAACAATTTCTTTTTTTTCGCAAGTAATGTTGCCTTCCAATGGATGAACTTGTATTCAGAGTAAGCATGTAAGTGCAGCACAGAGAAAGAAGAATAAATAATAACATTGAAAGAACCTCAATTCACTTTAGGCCTATCGCCACCCATTCTCCACCACATAAAAGTCAGGTGCTCGAAAGATGTAATGGAGAGTACAATCAAGCCAAGGGTCCTCAGCGTAAAGATGCAAAGTTGATTGGGAAAGGACCAGTGAAGAAATAAAACATGCATCAACTTGTATTGTGCAAGTAATTAAGATCTTCATAGTTTTAGACATGAAAAGTCATAGTTGCTCCGTGAATGTGCTAATTGTCAAGGATGACAGCGAATAAACGGCTTAAAGTGCTCTCTACAGAAGGCCACTTAGATTTATAAGGTCACCATCCTCAACTTTGCATTGGAAAGGGCGAAAGCTCAAAATCACTAGCATCTAAATTTTCTTTTTGTTCTCTCCACGGGCACTTCATATTACTTTTACTGACAAGTAAAATAAGAAAGCATCTAGATGTCCAACCAACTCCCCCTTTCAAGTTTCCATATCTCTGATCAATTCTAACACCTATTAAGCCGCACAACTATGAGTATTACTGATTATATAGATAATATGGGACATATTAGATGAACTCAGAATGGCGGTGTATATCGCATGGACTGGCTTGACAAATTTCAGTAGGAACTCCTTCATTACTTACCTTCTCTTGGGCAGAAAGTCGATCAGGAGCCAAATATACCATGTCTTCGATTAGGCCGGTCAATTGACAATCAGTGTTGAATACAGCAGCATGCTTCCTCATGCCACTAGGATCGCCCAAATAAGTTTTCCATTTTGCGCTAGTCTTTGCATGATCGATTTAGGATTCCCAGTTCTTCGGTGTTATGCTCTTTCCAAGAACCTATGATGAGTGAAAACACAAGACTTACGTTCTTGGTGGCCAATCAAACCATAAATTGAGAATCATTAAGTGCTTACCTGTCTCAGTTTCTTGGAGTCTGTAAACAGTTCCTGTAGAAAGTCCTCCACTCTATGTATTCCGGCATCCACCAAATTTTGGTGAGATTCCCCATCTTTGGCAATCTTCTCCAACCTCCAGACCTCATCATCAAATGCAGGTGGATAATGTTTCTTGTTTGCTGTAAAATGAAGAGTACATATGCAGTAAGGTCCTAGTCCCTATTAGATTAATGAGTGGTTTCTGATAGTCTTGCAGACTCTCTCCTGAAACTGATCCAAAGTGTCAACATTTGCTAATAACAAAGAAGTTGATCATATTTTATTTATCAGAATTTTCGTTAAGAAGTAAAGGTTCATATGAAATGAAGCTCTCAATTGAAATATTGGAGACACAATGTCCGAAACAATGTTTATTGTCAGTCATAAACAAAGGACACGGTTTATGTACTGTAAAGAACTATGAAAGACTTACATTCTCCTCTATGTTCCTTGACCCGAAAGGCATCTGTTTTTGCTTCCCGGATTCGTGTATTCCCACAATAACCTGATGCCACCTTAAGCCCTATCCTGAACCCTTTCCTCCTATTCCAGCTGGAATTGTCCGTAAATATCAGTTCTCCCAGCTCCCCAACACCTCCCTTGAGCGTCACTTGGAGATTTCCTGTCAAAAGCGGCCCCTTTCCTTCACGTTCTTTAACCATATACTTCTCAAACTCTTCTTGAGCCCAGTTATCCTCATCATCATTGTTGAAGTCACCGTCAAGCACAACGACATCCAACTGAATGGAGGATTCCAGGCCTGATCCAACAACATCCCCTGTATTTGCATTGATCAAGGCAACGGAAATGTGAGCAGCCCCCTCTCCTTCTAGTTTCTTTCCAGTAAATATAGGATCTGACAGTTTGGTTTGAATTTGAAGCCGTAAGTTTCTCACATCATTCTTTCCCGTAGATTTAGCATTAGCCCTGCATTCTCCGGGGAAAATAACCATTAGAAAGAGCAACAGGTATAGAAGTGATAAATTGGAAAAGTAATGACACAGAGAGACAAACTACCAAACATCTCACTTGGACAAGTCTTACTGCCAGGGAAACTACAAGGATAAATAGATGCATTGTCTCAGAGAGTATAACAATGCAATTTTTTTAAAAAATAAAACAAAACAAAATAAAATGCCACACTGCTCTCAAGCTACATATGATTATGTTCTAAATTGGGGAATTGACAATTTGGCGCATGACCTAGTCATTCTAGCATGACTTTCACTGAGCTCTGGCTGCCTGCTTTGGGGTGCTAGTGGTAAAGTTGGACCATTATTGCCCAAAAAATCAACAATGCATAACTGGTCGATACTACACAGAAAGCCAGCATCACGGGGAAGTGTATTCATACCATCCAAGGTGGGGAGAGTGATTATTTGCAAGCTCCACTGTTTCCGTCTGTTCAAAACCACCAAGAGAAGAGTTGCCAAAGTTGGAAACATAAAAAAAATGAAGCAGAAGGGAAACAAAACCAATCCATTCCATCAAAAGGAATTGAAAACTTCCTTCTTAAAAACAACTTATTGAACACCTTATTGAGATTAAGTTCTTCAGGCACATTTCAAATCACAGTGTTTACCAAACAGCAGTTGTATATATAGCTTATGTGAACAATTCTAAGCATTTTTATTATTCATTTTCATTCCATGTCAATGTAAAATGTTACGTGTGTTTTGGAATGGTTATGATTCAGCTTTAGGTGATAAAGCCAGAGTTGTAAAATATCAATGAGGCAAATGACAGGAGATGGCCTCCTGCAAGTTCTGATGATCTGCTTGAAAATTAGATGGCTTTGTGTGGGTTGATTGCTCCAAACTCTGGCTCCATAGACAGAGTGGTATTTACTGGATCGTCCGGGGGCTCTTTCTCTGTAAAGGAGGCTTGGAAGCTCGTAAGGAAATGTATGAACAAAGTTACTTGGCTTAAGCTTGTATTGTTTAAGCTTAATGTGCCAAATTTGGCTTTATAACTGTCTAGTCAATCACAACAGGTTGCACACATTGGATAGGGTGAAAACTTGGTCTGACATTGATAGCACTTGTGTGCTATGTGGACAACTTGAAGAATCTCGAATGCACTTGCTCTTTAGTGTGTATACTCAAAGCAGATTTTGGGAACAAGTTTATAGCTACTCTCAATTCCTAGACCTGCAAGTGATTGGAAGGATGAATTTACTTGGAATGCAACCATTTATTATCTCTGGAGAGAGAGGAACTTAGTGAAGCATGAAAATGTATCCCCTCAAGTTTGTCGTGACCTTGATGCAGTTGTTTTTTTTTTTCCTTGTAAAAGTCTCTTTAGAAGCTACCATTCAGGAAGGAAATAAGACACTGCTGATGTTCAGTATTTGTGGACAAATTGGCGAGTTCTTGTTGGCTAACTTTGCTGCAATCTGGTGGCATGGTTTTTGAGTTTGCATCTTGTTTTTCTGGGTAGTATTTTGCTGTTGCTACTGGTAGTGTAGATGGGGAAGACTATGATGTCATGTTGTCATTTGGTGTGTGGTGTCATCAGATTGAAAGTCAACTTGATGAATTAATCTCAAGTTATCAGGCTTTCCTATTATAATATGTTGCTCAAAAGGATCTCCCATCCTTTATGTCGAGCAGGGATGAAAGTTCCCCTTAGTGATCCGACGGTGCTGACAATCTTAGATAAGTTTTCAAATACTTAGATAGAGAATTTTTCAATTACTTGAATAGTTAATTCTGAATTGTGTTTCCCAAATATGGATTCATATTAAATCTACAATATAGAACATCTAACTTACAAATTGTAGATAACCGAGACGCAACTTTCACAGAAACCAGAACTTTGCTAAAGACAACTGAATAGAAAAATTCAGAGTCATTTGTGGTCGATTATAGCTAGTGAAAAGGCAACTGAAAGGTCTATTTTGAACTTTATCAATGTACTTTGTCTTTTTGAGATATTAGAGATTTTAGATAAGACTAAATAAATTATTGCACCGTGGTTCAGCTTAACACCCAACCTCGAAAATGTTAAAGAGATTGTTCGAAATCATTTACAGTAAAGAACATAAATGATTGTAATTAGAAAAAGAGAACAACTAATTAGTTGTGGCAGTTTAAAAAGAGGAAATTAACGAAAAAAAGTCTTAAACCTCCCGTACGGATGTTAATTCAATCCTAAACCTTTCAATCTAATCAATTTTATCCTGAACTTTTTCATAATTTGCCGATGTAGCAATGTAGTCCTTTTGGCCAATTTTGACAAGAAACCGCTTACGTGAACATTAGCCATCCTACATAGCACGATCGGCACTAATGTTTTTTTCAATTTTTTTAAAAGTTTTTGAATTTAATCTTTTTTCCCTTTTCTTTTCTTTCTTTTCCTTTTTCTTTTTTATTTTTTTTTCTATTTCCCTTTGCTAGTTTTCAAGACCTTAGAGATAGTCAGGCCTGGGACGCCCTCACCTACATTTGGCGAGGCCAACACTCACTAGAGGCCGACGAGGGTCCAGTGAGCGTCGACCTCGATCTAGCAACAGCGACGCTTGCCAGCTTTAGGCAAGGGCAACTAGCGAGGCAACACTCGCCACAGGCTGGAGAGGGTCTAGCAAGCCCAGATGCCAGCAAGGACAACCCTCGGCAAATCCGACGAGGGCGTCACCTGTGGCCGACGACCTCTGCTGGCCATCGCTGAGGCCCACCGACCGAAGGAGGGAAATGGGGAAAAAGGAAAAAAAAGAAAAAAGGATAAAAAGAAAAAATTCATAAAATTTAAAAAACTTGTAAAAATTGTCCATGTCAACGCCACCATTCAACGTAGGACAATAGGCGCTGACTAGACTACCAAGTCAGTGATTTCCAATCAAAATTAGCCGAAATGACTACATTGACAAATCGTCAAAAGGTTTAAAACTAAATTGATCAACCTATAATATTGAGGACTAAATTGGCATGTAAAATATGTTTGGGACTCTTTTGGTAATATCCCGTCTAAAAAGTGAAGTTAGATAAAGATACAATTGTCTAGGAATTTGATACGAATTTACCGATTTTAATATATAATTCAAAAAATTAATAAAAAAAATTACTAGTAATGTAATATTAACAAAAAATCTTTAACGAAAGACATTTAGTTTTGTTTGCATTGAATCGGCTATACATTAGATTTAAAGGAAGAGTCAAGAACTGGTGCTCATTTGAGAGTTAGGTTTTCTCTCTCGATTAGAGAATGATTGCGGAGAATCGCATTGGCAATTGCCACATCTTTTAGTCATTCTTCCCTTAACAATGGTTGGGACTTCAAGAATGGCTCTAATCGAGGCCATTTGTCTCCTCCTGGACTTGTGTGGGTGGCCCGGACATGACATTGTTAGTACTTGGTGGTGTGGAGGATCGAACAGTATAATCCGTCCTGCAATCACTAAACCAATTTCATGAGATTCCTATATGTTTGTTTCTTTTAGACCCGCATTTTCATGTTATAATCATCGGGGAAGAGGTGCCAATAGTATCCAAGTTAGGTTAAGGGGTCAAATTGGTTACGTCGGAGAAGCTCATGCGAGGCTCCACGTCCAAACACCACCAAAAATCTAGACACTTTAAGCTCCACAATTGAAAAGAAAAAGAAAATGACATAAATGGTTCATGAACTCTAGTTCAATGTACTTTAAATTTAATTTAACGTGACCCCTGTACTTTGATTTAATATGTAACGTCGTCCATAAATTTTTAATTTATTTAACATGATCCCTGAAAATACTCAAAAGAGTTCTCCCTTATGCCCAGTGGCATGCTTCTTCTATCCCACTCCACTTGATCAGCAAGCTGTAGGCAACAAAGCAGGCGAGATAGACGGGAACAAGTGTCTCATCGCAGTATAGGGAAGTGTTAAGGAAACCTCCTAATAGATTTTGAAGTTGATAAAATTGTCCATGTGAATTTTGTAAGTCTGATAAATACTCTGAAGTATTTTAAACCGAGTAAATATATTCTAAAAATGGCAATTCCAATACTTCGAGAGAACTAAACTTTCTAGACACTCGGACTTTATGAAGACCATAAGGAAAATCTCAAACTTCACAGGAACCAGATCAAGAAGTTTAAACTTTACTATAAAAGTCACTCAAACTTTATATTAAGCAGATGAAGAACTTCGAACTTTATTTCTAAAAAATTCAGACCATACTGAAGTGTCTTAAGTTCTGGATGTGAAGTAAGAACCAGAAGTTATCCAGACTCTAAAACTATTCAGAATGAACATAACGGCTAGTGATATGACATGGATTTCACAGAAAAAAAGTTTTGATTGACTCAATCTTAAAAGGCTGCAATGCAAAATTGATTGACAATCAAATATTAAGGCAAATATATATCACAACAGATAAAGCTCTATTTATGAAAATCAAGATTCTGGTTGTATGAGCAACCAGATTCAATGGAATTCAGATTTTGTCAACCAACGGTTACTTAATCGATTTTATACAAATTTTTCCAAGTTAAAGATTGGAAGATGATCCTCTGAAAACTATCCAACGGCTAGTTTGGAAGTGGAGAAGTATAAAAGAAGATTAACGAGGTGCAGAAGGTAGAGAACAAAAGTCAAGAATCAACAAGTCTAAAGTCTAAGCATATTCCAATTATACTACTTCTCTTTCCTGAGCCAAACATTAAGATCTTGAGGGATATTTTATAAAAGTGATTGTGTGAGATAGAAAGTTATTTCATTCACAGAGTGATATCACTCAGAACTTGTAATCATTTTTTTATCACATAATGAAATCCAGCCAGTAAGCTGTCAGCATGGGAGAGTGGACATAGGCTTGATCTAAGCCAAACTATTATAATTTCTTGTGTGTAGTTTCTCTATCCATAAACTCTTATTCTATTTTTTATACTGCACATTAGCACATTGTCTATAAAGTCTGCTCAGAATATGAATATCTTTCAGACTTTAATCTTAATCATTTGTTTCCGCTATAAAAATTGATCAAAATTTTTAAATCACCTATTCACCCCCATTAGGTGATCCTTGCTAGCTACGTCAGAAAGAAGAAAGAGAACGACTATTTGACCGGCGTATATGACAGAATTTGTTTGGTTCTTGTCCTGTGGGGTCATCTTGGCCATCGCGGCGGCGGGCTTGATCGGCTCATTGAGGTGGTTGACTGTCGTTGCCGGTCATTTTATACGCTTTCCTTCCACCTAAAGCCACCACTGGGCGGTGGCGCTGCAGGACAAATCTGAAAACTTACTAGAGCTAATTCAAAATTATCTACTTTTAATTAATTGCTTCGAAAATGCCAACTGTGTCCAAAACTTCATGTTCTATATATTTGCTAATCTTCCGGACCGTTAAAAATTATTAAATTTTTTACGGCCCTGTTCGAGTTATCAACTGGTTCTAACTTACTAACTCTTATGTGAGTCGCTTATTGCTCTTGTCTGATCGCTCCGAAGTTACGACCTTTCATATAGCGACTTACCAGCATTTGCTCCTGTGACTTACTAGCGTGCTAAAGTTACTGATTCTTATACGAAATTATCGGTCTTACATTGAGCGATTCATTGACTTTTCTTAGATTGAGTAACCGACCGATTTTATGTAGTTGGAGTCACTCGACAAAGTTTATTTGCTCTCTTCAAAATTACGAGTTTCCACGACAACTTGCTAATATATATTTACAGAGCTTGCTAACATGATAGATCTACTGCCGACCAAAAAAATAACCATGCTGGATCTACTAACTTTTATATGAGATTACCAATCCTAAATTTGAGTGATCTACCGACTTTTCTTCGATTGAGTTACCCACTGATTTTATCTTACCAATTCTTGTTTGAATTTATTAACAAGGTTTTATCTTGTCACTTTCGAAATTACCAATTTCTGTAACAATTTACAACCATTAGTTTTTTTAGCTTACCCAATTACTGAGTTTACTAACATTTTATTATACAGAATTATCGACTTTAATTCAATAAACTCTTTTTCCTATTGAGTTACTAACTAGTTATAACTTGCCAAATCTTATTTAGTAAACTTACTTAGCTCCATAGGCTCGCAAGCCTAATCGAGTTTCTATTTTTTTTTTAACCTATTTGATAGTTAGGAGAATTAACCCGTAAATCCTTCAGAGTACATAATACATCCGCACATCCTTCATAAGTTGGCTATAATCAAGTCAAGTGGAGTTGAACTCGAGATCTCGATTTTCTAATCTAAGTGGAGATAAAGCAAAATTCTTAATACTCAATGGAGCATGCGAGTCGAGTTCGAGCTCAGCACTTGGGGAAATTACTAAGAAAGTCTTAAACCCATTACATTTGTGTCAATTAAGTCCCTGAACCTTTCAATTTGGCCAACTTAGTCCTAAATCATAGTTAATCTGGCTAATTTTGGTCGGAAATTGCTAACATGGATGTCGGCCATCCTACAAAGTATGGTTAGAACTAACGTGGATAATTTTTGAAATATTTTTGGATTTTTTTGGATTTTTTTTTTTTTTTTTTTTTTTTTTTTTTTTTTTTTTTTTTTTCTTTCCACAAGCGAGGGTCAGTCTCGCCAAATTTGCAAGGGAAGCCTCACAGACGCTTGCCCTCACCCAAGCAAGGCCCTCCCCTATGGCGGGCGAGTCTGGCGGCAATCGGCCATTGGCAAAAAGAAGAGGGAAAATCAAAGAAAGAAAAAATTCAAAAAAATTATTAAAAACTCGTAAAAATTATCAATGTCAACGCCTTACTTGCTGTGCCACGTGAGGCGGCCAGTATCCACATCAATAATTTCCAATCAAAATTGGCCAAATGGACCATATTGACAAATCTTCAAAAGGTTTAGGACTCGATTAGCCAAATTTAAAAGTTTATGATTGAATTGGCGCTAGTGCAATAAGTTTAGAACTTTCTTGATAATTTCCCCCTCGGCTCTGTAGCGGTTCAACTCGACCTAATTACATAATCAGGTCGACGAAGCTAAACTCTTGAAGGGCTAAGTACACTTGCAAGTCTCGTAATCTGCTCAAATCTTGCAATTGGGTTTTCGTATTATCTCTGTGCTTTCAAGCCCCAATTTGTTTGATTTGCGTAATCAATATTTCGGCACTCAGTTTATCTAATTACGTGGCATTGCCACATCACAAAACTTTCTTTTTACTGAGAAAATAATATGGACCGTTGATGCGGTGGGTGGGGTTCGAAAATGTAGCATCTTATCCAGTCCGGAGCTTGAAAGCGAGTGAAAATATTTGACTTTGTGTGAGGTGTACGATGCTCGTATGGTCGAGCACTCCTTTGATCCGGAATGGGACCCTCTGATCGCTGTACGAACGAGACCCACCTTTTCTTTTCTTTTTTTTTTTCCATATTCGAAAAATCAAATGAAATATACTTTTGCCGAATGTTCGATCAAGTACTTAAATTTTGGGTTAATATCTTCGGCGGACCTTATACTTATGTTCGAAATTCAAAACCGTCTCTTTACCTTTACTTTTGTTCGAGAAATTCCACCACTTTTTGAAATGAGCCACTATTAGTCCTTTGGTTATACTTATTCTCCTCTCGATTGATTTTTTTAATATGGACATGGAATATTGTGAATATTATGATTCGATCGAAATTTATGATTCGGTCAGAAATTAAAATAAAACCACCAAAATTCATATGTGTATATCTAAAATAAAAACCACCAAAATTAGGGGGGAGTTTGTGGATCCATATCAGCTACGGTCATCGTCGTCTAAGATCACAACCAGCATGGTCACTCGAGCTCTAAGCTCGTGGCTGCCATGGTCACTCCAGCTTCGAACTCGCTGCCATGGATCGAGCTCATGCCTCCCATGGTCGCTCGTGCTTGAGCTCTAAGCTCACAGCCATGGATGCTCAAGCTTCAAGCTCGTGTCAGCCGTGGTCGCTTCAGCTTCAAGTTTGAGCTCGCAACCGTCCGTCATTGTCGATCAAGCTTTAAGTTCATGGCCATGAACGCTTGAGCTTCGAGCTCACGTTCCCCCATGGTCGCTCGTCGCTGCTCCTATTGAGCACTGCAGCAAAGGTTGCAGCCCTTGCCAAGCACGCCGGCAAGGAGCCACCCTTTCCCCAGATGTGAGGGGCCATCCCTTTGACGCAAAGCTCGGAAAGGAGCAAAGCGACCCTTGTTGACTCTCTCTGTCTCAACTCCTCTAGCACGATGCTCAGCGCTTATGCCAGCATTTCTAAACGTATTTTAATCTCGAGAACCAATATGAACGACAAAGGCCATGGTTCAACGACCTGAATTGGCCAAAACGTGATCAGGACCTAATCTAATATTCCGCAGAGAATTCAAGGCCTATCGGTACTTTCATGCCGTTTCTTCTTCCCACTGTAGTTACAACGTGCCACACCAACAAAATTGACGAGGATTTTCAATGGAAAATAATAAAAAGACTTGAATTGTGCAAATCAAGTACGCCAGACTGCAGGAGATTACACAAACCAAACAAAGTTATATCGACTTGATTGAGGGCAAAAAGAAGTTTTAGATTTCAAGGAGCAGCGGCCAAAGTTAAACCACAGACTACGGTACAAGTCGTAGCCGACTGCTAGTGAAGCAGATGTCTTTGGCGATCCTTCGAATTCGCATCTCTTTCTGACAAATTCCATCCCGCCTATCATAAAATGTGACATCCGATTCATCTTTACAAGCATAAGCAGCGGCAAAAACACTGATCATAAAGACGAGGGCTGCTGGAGCTCAGAGAATGTATATACACGAAATTCAATGTCAAGTGATATAGTATGCTGACAATTATGAAGCTTCAGACAATCTGCATGCCGTACGTGACACATTACCATCGCTACATTTTTAGGAGGCTTGCCTTATATCTGGTGCAAAATCTCTAGCCACGGAAAGCAAGAGAGCAAAAGAGTACTTGCAAGAACTAGAAGTCTTGCTTCATTTTGTAAGAAGGTGAATAATACAGGCTAAAGCCGACCTATGCAGCTTATTACGCTGACAAACATAAGAAGTCTAATTACAGTCACTGCACAGGTAGTCGTTAATCTACCGACAAAAACCACTTCTATAGGTTCTGAATCTTACTGCACCTACACAAGCAGATTGACATACAACTGACGCTAGAACTGACATAATTAAACCAACTTTACCTCCTATTACTATGTGAAAGAACTCGTGCGAACTTATCTAGCTTCTAGAAAGGCTCCTCCCAGTAAACACCTTCAGTTTCAGCTTCTGAACAATCAAACATCTCCAGCTGAAATGGCTCCAACTTGGTCAATCTTCGCAATGAGGCGGCAATGTCATGCAGAGACTACCGCAACAATAGCTGCTTATGGATATTAAGCTTTGTGCATGGACAGAATCATACAGATGTTGACCATTTGTAGGGAGTAGGATCCATTGCAAGAGCTCGATGTGTAAGATCTTACAGATATAATCTAAGGTTATGCCAGTATTCCCTGCACCAGCCCAAACTTATGGTTGACAAGAGTTAGGCAGGGCTAGGAGAGGAACGTATAAACATCAAAGCTAGACCAGCTTCATCTTCATTCCTTGTCTACGTTTCATCCAACTCTACAAGTTGCGCCCGTCTCTCCGCAGCCTTCTTCCTGACAAAGATGCCCCATCTCAATGCCGCCTTAAGCTTTAGCCACCCAATAACAGCTTTGCCAGATGAGCGGCTCCTGTCCTCATTGAAGCCGAAATTCGGAGATAGGTTGGGCATGTATGCTGATGAAAATGGGTTCCCATCCTCAGTAACATTGAATGAGGATTGGTTATGGCCTCCCATGTTGAAGAGACGCAGGAGATGCTGCATATCATCATTCTCAAGCATCTCGTGGCTTCTCATACGAATTTCCTCCTCCGAGAAAAGCTCCTCAGCTCCCCTGTAAGGAGGAAGACTTGATGGGCCCCCAGCATGAAAGCCAGATGCCGATGCCTGTGATGGACCAAGGCTCAGAAGCTGGGTTTGGTGTGAGGAACTGATTAATGAATTCTGAAGAGGGAATGAAGAGCCATCAAACTGAAGAGGAGTATTGACATTAACGCTTTGTGGCTGCATCTGATATCTGGCAGAAATACTGTCATTGTACCCTGTCCAGATTGGAGAAAGAATGAGCAAGCATAAATCAGTGAGTAATGGAAGGTCAGTATTTTGCCTTCTGAAGTAGCCCCAAAAGTTAGACCTAAAAAATAAAGTAGCCCCAAAAGGATGTAAGAATGAATATCATGAGAGAGTGAAAGAGCCTTTCTAAATGTTGGACCAACACGCCGAAGAACAAAACGAAAAAATAATTGTCTACAGAAGCCACCAAATCACTGCTAATGGCTCTTATTCTTCCATGATTCAAACTATGAAGTAGGGATTCCAGGAATATTACATCTTGCCCCCTAATTTCAGGGTTATATCAGTCAACCCCTTATGCTCTTGCCATTGGTTGTTTGCGCTTACAGGTTGGATGTCTAACTGTCAAAGAAGTATTATACCTGACCTCGTGGCTCACTTTTTCAAAGTAAATGGGAAGAGGACAAATACATACCAATGGAATGCCATTGAGATAGACGCGTTTTAAGAAGATAGAGGAGGTAGGAGGGCAATTGGTTAAATCTAGCATGGATAATACACAGAAAACATTAGAAACCATCCATCAGCCCCCTATAGTTTGATTTTGTCTTAGTTTAGCCCAAAAGATTAGTTCTAATGTTTGGCACAGCGGCATCTAAAGAACGTGGCATCGCATGAGCAAATTCAAGCCATTGTACGGCTAATAGTTAGCAAGGTCTCTTGCTTTATGGCATTCAGAAGTCGCGTGTCTTTTCCAATTAGACAAACAGAAGAGACATTTTAATCACTTTGCAACTTTTATTGAACGGAAAGGAACTTGTACCGACTATTTTACAACAACTGAATGGTCAGATTTCATGATCCCGGTGTCACGTGCATCAGTATCAGTCTAGTCAGAAGCCTAACTTCAGATTTAGGACCAAATTAAATTAAAGGATAAATTATGGAGAGTTAACTGAGACAATATAGATTATGAGGGTTGACTAAGACAGCCATGAAAGCATAGGAGTAAAAGGTCATTAACCCTATGGAGTTTTTAAAAAGGAAAAGAAATTGCTTTCTCCTTTTATCCCCTTGAAGCCTACAACTTTCATGTAGGACTAATAAAGTTTCTGCCAAGAGGAGCACACTATTAGATCGTACAGATTTGACAAGACTCCTGATATTTTACTGTTGAAAAAACAGCAATCGACAAAACCATCTCCGAAACTGTCTGTTTCCTGAATCAACCGTTCAGGAAATCATGATTACAATGACATTATATATGGAAAGGTTAGTTTTACCTGTATCTGCAGGAGGCTGGTCCATGGAAACCGGAACTGAGAGGCTTGGTGGAGTAAGCTGGTGATCATATATGTTTGAATACTCTTGTTGACCCATGGGAAATTCAGAGCAAGATGCACCAGCGTTCTCATTGTTGAAATCGACCAGAGATTTGCCATCATACTCAATAACATGCATCCAATTGTCATATGCCTTCTTTACCAAGGTATCCACATGGACCTTCAAAAATCGAGCCATTTCAGTTTTTGCAATGTACTATAATTGAGACAAGAAAGGTATGCAAAAAAAAAGATATTCTAAATCTTGTGTAACAAACATCGTTCACAAAAACAGAATGTGGTAGATCTCAAATACAGGAACAAGAAAAGGCAGTTCATCAAGCAAAGGAACTGGTATCTTTTGACCTGAAGGCACCAAAAGATGTCAAGGCAATAATCACATCACACCAATGTCCTTCCTTTCAAAATGACATGTTTTTGCGGCATGTAGGATCATTTTATAATGAAGCAACAGGAAAGAATAATCACCTTCTGATCTTCTGAAAGAGAATCTGCAGAGATATATTGGCCATCTGCAATTAAGCCACTGAATTGATAAATGTTATTGAAAACAACTCCTACATTTCTAGCATCATCTGGATAATACACGTAAAGCTTCCCACTTAAGACACATGTCTTTGCATGGTCTACAAGAACATCCCACATTTTGTTTGACATGCCACTGCCAAGAATCTACAAAAGGCAAAAAGAAGCATTTAACAAAGTGAGAAAAAAAGTATCTCAAGTTTAAACACATTATTCTTTGATTCTTACATTCCTCAGTCTCTGTGAGTCTCTGACCACAAGTCTGAGAAAGTCTTCAACTGTAAATATCCCAGCCTTATTTAGCCTCTTATGAAAGGAGCCGTCTTTTCCAATCTTCTCCAATCTCCAAACTTCATCATGCAGTGAAGGTGGATAATGTTTCTTGTACACTGCAAATTGAAGAGAAAATCAGAACTTGTCCGAGGAAGCTCCAAACCATATAGGATTTGAAAGATTGTCGTAACTTACATTCTCCCCTGTGATCCTTAACAGTGAAAGCATCCGTTTTGGCTTCACGTATGCGTATGGCCTCGCAAAAGCCCGGTGAGACCTTCAAACCGAGTCTAAACTTCCTGCTCCTTATCCAGCTTGAGTTGTCAGTAAAAGTAAGCTCTCCTAGCGTGCCTACACCATCATTCAGTATCACTTGCAGTTCCCCAGTTAGAAGTGGCCTTTTCCCTTCACGTTCTTTCACTACATGACTATCAAATTCTTCTTGAGTCCAAGTGTCGTCATCTTCATTGTTGAAATCCCCTTCGAGAACAACAACATCAAGCTTCACAGAGGACTCGGGACCTGATGTGACAACACAGCCTGTATCTGCATTAATTAAGACAACGTGGATTGCAGCGCCTTGCTCGCCTTCTACTTTGCCTCCAGTAAATAGCGGGAGCGACAACCTGGTCCTGAATTGTAGCTGCAAATTTCTTCCATCGGATCCTTCTATGCGTTTAGGAGAAGACCTACATTCTCACAACCCTTAGACAGATGCGCCATGAAATTTAAGTGGAAAGATCCACACAAATGTGTGATAGCGGAAAAGAGAACAGACTAAAACACATGGGACGAAGCTTACATTGGCCAACATAAAGCTGCACAAACATTGGATTATGTTGGACATATCAGAGAAACAACAACCAACCCCCAATTCGCTGGTTAGTAGACAATGTATCCTATCCCTAACATAATTGTGGTAGTTGCTAAAACATGATCCACAGCATGAACCATTGACCCCCTTTCATTACTTACACCGGTATTGATCTATCTTCCCAACTAAGAGATTTACTTTAATAATTTTGAACTATACCTGATCCTTTCACAACAATTATAAGATTCCTGGGAATTCTCCACCAATGACGTAAAAACAATTGTTTGCAATAACTTGTATAGTCAAGTACGAATAAACAAACAAACAAACAAACAACAACAACAACTAAGCTTTATCCACACTAAGTGAGGTCAAACATATAAATAAATAAACCATGCAAGAACTTAATGCACAAACACGTTTCCAGCTAAACCTTCAGGCCAGTCAAACAAGCCCCAACAGAGCTAATGAGCGTCTTCTCAAGCAGACCAGATTCAGCGTCACATCAATACAAAAATTATATCACTATGGTTCCACTTAGCTAAAAAATAGCATACCTCCCAGTAATTTTGAAGGGGCCCAATTTTGCTAAAGCTCGCTCCACTTCTTCACTTACCTGGTCAACATTTCAGAAAGCAAGTTATTAAGCTACATCAAAAACTTCAAACATAGCAAATCCCCTAATGACCAATTCTGGGGAACATTACATTGTTATGCAGGTAAAAGCATGATCCATTTCCTCAGTTCCAAATTTGAAGAGTAAACCAAACTATCATAGTCACTATATGATGTTCGGCAACATCAAAGATGATATTGCTAATGCATGGTCACCCTCACCGCCACCTTACTAAACCATGCATGAGATCTTCACCTCCTAAGGCTCTCAAGCCAATGTAAGGAGACAGTGATACATATAGAATCATAATATCATCAGTCCCACAAATCACGATAACTACTGTTCTCTAGTCTCTTCATCAACCAATCCAACTACTCTTAATTAACCAAGCGAAAAGAACATGGAAACACTGTAAATGAAAAGCATGTGGCCGCCAAATTTATCTTACCACACGTCGAAGTATGGGCTCCAATGATGAGCAAAGTTTCTGCAAACTATCCACCTTGAGAGCTTCAACAATGACACTGCATCAATATAGACGGACATTAACATATTTATACACCTCAAAGTAGCAACCATTTTCACATAAGATGCATAATTATAGATAGATTCGCTGAAGAAGGCAAGGACACATAACAGACAGATCCAGTGGCCAAAACTTTTAGCTAGATTAGGTGCTATCTACAGAAGATGGTAGAATTCAAGTTAGTATAAATAAGAAAAAGTAAAACAGACGAAAAGTGTCAAGAATCCAAAAGGAGAAGTTAGAACACCCTTCTCTAAATGTCAAAGTTGATGCTTTTGTGAAAAAGAAGCATTGTTTAAGCCAAACAAAGAAAAAGAGAGAAAGGGGAAAAAGAAAAACAGATAAAAGGCGTCAGGAATCCGAAAAAAACGTCAGAATACCCTTTTCAAAAAGGAAAAGCTAATAATATCAGGAATAGAATGATAATTTTAGCCAGACACAGCGAAAAAGAGGAGCTCATTTTAAGAATCTGTAACCCAAAGCCAGAGCACTAACGCCTCCATACAAAATAGCAAGAATTCGAGTTGCTTTGCAGCTTGCAAACATGAAATCGACCCTGAACTCAACCTCTGCAAGCATTTGACCACTTTGAAACTTGGTGCAGGCAAAGAAAAAATAGTATTATCGTGAAGTATTTATGTCGGATCCATTAGCAGTCTGTGTGACTTGACACCGACAATGCAAAAGGGGTCTTCAGCAAGAATTCGTTATTTATCCGATAAACTACACGCTGTATACAATTAGCAGCCCTGAATTTCCCAGTCCAAGTCTCATTCCATTTACATGTTACCTGATACAATGGCATGGAAAACTATCGATCTCAACTCGTACAGCCATAATTATAAAACTACCCCGACATCTTCCTCCGACAAATTCACCGGTTTGTCCTCGCGAAAATGTACGCGCGCATGCTCGCTTTAGTGACCTTACCCCGTCGTACTTTGTCGAAGCGAAATGGTACAGCAGATTACTTAAAAGTAGCCAAGCACCCAGAACTGAATTCACACTAAGTACTTCTTGCTGACATCAACAGGTCAAAAACCAAGGGTATAAACAAAGCCCCTCCGTCAACCACCATCACTCAGCAGCTGACGCAGCTCGCACGCCAAACTCCAGCTAACCCACGATTCTACAGACGCCCGAAAAGCGACGGCTCAACCTAAAAAAGGCGAAAAAAACCGCCACCCCGCGAACGCCAACACGCTACCGCCTGCACACACGATCCATCTCCGAAGCACGCGAGAGCTCGAGGAAAGAAGGAGAAACCGGACGAGAGATTTCTCGTACCTCGCGAGAGCGGGCCGCTTCCGATCGGGCTGCCCTTCCTCGCCGGAGCTCGAGTCCAGGCCCCGCTTCCCCCTGCTGCTCATGCTGTTCGTCCTCTCCATGTACCTCGTCTGCATCTCCCTCCTCCAAAACCGCCGCCGCCCGCTCGTTTCCCCGAGAACAAGAAGGAGAAACCCGCGAACCCACGACACTCTCGAACCCGACAACAACAACAAGAATAACCTCAACCTCCACTGACCCACCGACCGTTTCACTGACAAACGAAACACCAAAAACACTCGCGCCCGCCCAAGAAAGGAAAGACCCCCCCGGGGGACGAAGATGCCAGCGCGGCTTCCCGCCCGCCTTCGCGGCAACCGAGGCGGATGCTTCCGGGAAGCTCGCGAGGCGCTTGACCGCGAGCGGCGAGTGACACCGTGAGTGACGTCTGAGAGCAGTAGATAGAGAGAGAGAGAGAGAGAGAGAGAGAGGTTTTCTCGGCGGACTCTGATTCGCGGGGAGAAGGGAAAATAACGAGGGGAGGGGGCGAGAAAGTTAAAAAAGGGGAGCGGGAAAGGGCGAGAAAATCTGGGGCGAAAACGAAAAACAAAGAGAAAATGGGCGGGGGGAGGAAAATGGAAATTTCGGGGAAGGGTCGGGGAATTTTCGCGGATGGGGAGCGCGCTTTTGTTGGTATTTGCGGTCCGCCCCCGTGGGGGAGCGGTGGCCTTGTCCTCCTGCGGGAGGGAGTTTAATAAAGCGATCGGGGATTTCGATTGCTGCCTCCTCGGATGTCGTCCTTCCTTTTGGGGCCTTGCGCTGTACGGACGCCCCCCCCCCCCTTTTGCATTCAACTTTCGTCATAGGATTTTTCTTTTTTAAAAAAAATACATTTCGTGAAAATGATTTATGGAAAAAAAATCTTGAAATAAAGATCCGCGGTGCCCTCGTTTGAGAAAAAAAAGCCCTGAAGTGAACCTTGTATCAAATAAAAACTTAAAGTACTCTCTTTTTCCTCGAATAAGGGCATGAAGTGATTATAACAGTTTTGAATAAAGGTCTCACCCGCCGACTCGCCCCACGGCCAAATTTTCCGACCGATCGATGGTATTTTCGTCCAAAACTAATTTTAACATAAATTTTTTAAATTTTTATATTTTTAAAAATTTTAATTTTTTTAGAGTTTGTTTTTATGGAAAAAAACACAAAAGGAAAAAAAGACAAAAATACCCTTAACTCTAGTGAGGTTAAGCCCTTTTTTGAGATTGAGATGGCCAGTTCAGATTATTATTTGAGACAAGGTCCACTTCGGACCCTTATTTAAGAAAATAAATACACTTCATGTCCTTATTTGACACAAGGTTTACTTCAGGTCCTTATTTGAGAAATTAAGAGCACTTCAGGTCTTTATATAAAATTTTCCCATAATTTATAGAATTCGCATTTCAAGAAAATTGCCAATCTGGTCCTGAATTTTTTCGCGGTATGCAGTACTTCCCGCCGGAAGCCACTGGTTGGATGGCCGACGATAACCGGACCACCATGTCGGTGATTTCTTGCGGAAAATTGGCCGGAATGATTACGTTAGAATTTGGAGCGAAGGCTTGGGACCAAATTTGCAAGATCGGAAAGTTTATGACTAAATCGGCATCTTGACAATAAGTTTGAGACTGATTTGGTAATTTTTTTCCCTCGCATTTTGACACTTATTTTAAGTGAAATATGTCTAGAATCTTTTGAATAGATGCGGATAATCATTATATTTACTTTTGATGTAGAATTATCTTTATATATTCACTTTTGAATAAGTGATGTGTGGATAAGTTTGGTTAAACAGTTGTCTCGAAATGCATATTACTTGTCCAATGATGGATGCGTAAAAAAGTTCTTTACACTGACCTTAGAATTAATTAAATTCATTTATGAATATAGACGCGAAAGAATCTCCATAACTTTTTAGGATTGTTTTTTTTTTTGCCTAAATTTTTAAGGAGAGATATAAGCAAAAGTTTAAATATAATACATGCCTCACTACCTCTCGCATCATCATCATCTTATTGTACTCGACTTTGAATGAGGTTACATGACCCTACATGAAAAATCAATGGGAGTTATCCAATTTATAGGAAGATTGGTACATCTTCAAGTGATATCCTATCAATTTTTATATATAAAGTTCCTATTTTGGATCGACAAAAAAGCAAGTCAATCACATCGGACATTATGTCCTTGCGACCACAGGTAGTACGAGACATCTCACTTTAGGATAGATAAGGTTCTAGTGACCTATGCAGATTTCCCTAAACTTCCTCAAGACGCATCATTTCTATTAATCCAAATCAATCGTTACGTGTCGATCGTCATTGATCTTTCTTATCTCCTTTTAGAAAAAGACGAAACATTTCGCACATCGCAAGTGACCCGGGAGAGCAAGGGCATCGTCGGCTTGCATGTTTAAAGCACCCGATCAATCCCATCAAGTCACGCGCGATTGCCCCTATCTCGTTGCAAACGGACTCCAACGATGTCTAGGACGGCTGGTTTTTGTGAAGACTTTGAATCCCGCAATCATTCTCCATGATGCACGAGATAGTGGCAAGTCTTAGGCTAAATTGATTGAATGGATCCATACAAAATAAAATACCGGAAAAAACCTCAACTATGCCTACAATGAAACAAATACCCCAATTTTTTTTCGTGTCACAAAAAACTCTAGACTTGCCAACTGTAACATAAATATCCCAAACTTTTTGTGTCGCAAAAAAATTAAAATTTATACATACGTGACATATATACTCTTTATTTCGATTCCATCTTTTGACATTCCGGTACAAGTTCAATGTTTTTATGGCACAAAAAAAAAAAGTAAATATTAATAATTATGGGAGTAAATATTAATAATAAGTTTAGGATTTTTTATGGTATCAACCTTAATTAGGAAAGAAAACATAGGTAAATATTAAGAATTATGGGATTTATAAATTATACATGCGGCTTTCATCCATAATGAACGTCTAGAGACGACTTAAAAAGACTCAAATCTATGCTAGTCTCCACGTGCGAACTTGGGCGATCGTCGTTGCACGAGATCCGTCGGTACAGAGGATCGAGTTAATCTGGGCCGTCGGTTTTTTTCTTTTTTTTATTTTTTTTTTGGGTGAAGATAAGGGCATTTGAATTTTAAAAGAGGAGAAAAAAAAATATATTAAAAGAGGAGGAATTATCCACGTGAGGAGCGAATCTAGGAAGCCGTTCGCGATTGCGTGAGGCGGAGGAGTAAAGACTACCTGTGCGCCGATGGCGTGGCAGCCGTTCGATTCTGCGCCCGCAATCACGTGGCTTTGACCTTTTCCCTTTTGTCTTCTTGTCATTTGTCATCTTTGACTTGAATTCCCTTCGCTCTGCAGCAATTGCAGCAGATGAAAGAATGGGCGACAAAAAACAGGGACACGTGATAAAAGTAAAGAAAGCACGGAATAAAAAGGAGAAGGAAAGCATGATTTTGTTCTAGTAGTAATTATATTGACATTTTTCCGGATACATAGGAAGTATTTATCGAAACGAAAAGGAAAATCCGGCCTAGGGCGGAATCATTTAGCGGGAGGACGAGTCACCATCGACCGGAGCGGTCCAATAGCAAAAGGGTCGTACGATGTTTTATGGGATCACAAATTCGAGTCAATGTATCAGACAAGGTCTGGCCAACTTTTGTTTTGAATGTTTATGGCCTCGTACAAGGAAACTTCCCGATTTTGAACACGTCGCGAGGCCACTTGTCTATGAATGGAGCAGGCATTTCGTGCTTGGATTTAGGAGTGATTATGTGATCGGACATGTGTCGCTCGCCAGTGACACTCTTAGTTCCTAATCTTTAACAAGTCGCGAGGCCACCTGCCTATGAATTGAGTAGGCATTTCATGCTTAGAATTAGGAGGGATTATGTGAACGGATATGCATCCCTCACTAGTGACACTCTTAGTTACCCCCAAGAGATATTAACTAAAAAAACTTCAACACTTTGTATACCTACCCAAATCGATTCAACCTTTTCGTTTTCATCTTTTATTTTTCACGAAAAATTTGAAAGGGATTTAAGGCTGAGTTTGGTAGTTCGGATTTGAGTCGAGGATAGGATAATTTAACAAACCTTGTTATCTTTAAAGGTTGGAGTGATGGAATAATGCATCTGAATATTGCTTCGCTAACCACCACATGAGGACAAATACCGCTGATTTGAAGAGCAGGTTAATGAGGGAGCTTAAGGGGAACATGTAGACATCACGTCAGACAATGTGTTGGGCAAGAGGGATCTTCGAAAATTTTAAAGATTTTCATTCTTATTTTAAATTGCACCAAACATATGATGGGATTTTCTAATCCCCCACCTTATTCTATCTCATCCCAATCTAAATCCAGATTATCAAATGTAACCTAACTTCATCAATCAAGGAGAAACAGATCAAACATTTCGCTGTTTAATGATACTGGCTCCCAAAAAAATAAAAAGTAAATGTATGCTTCAAATATTTTAGTATAAATCTTATATGATTAAAAGCGGCACAAATGGGGTGGTGGCGCAGTTGGCTAGCGCGTAGGTCTCATAGCTTCTGAGTCATCCTGAGGTCGAGAGTTCGAGCCTCTCTCACCCCATTTCTCCCCTTTTTTTTTTTTTTCTGTCCCTCCTAATTTCTTCCTCTCTTACTTAAAGTGAGTTAGAATCACTATCACCCCATCTTATTTTCTAGGTTCATCAGAGAACATTAGTTTTGTTCCAATCTTCCCGGGCATCAACCGGTAACGAATATGCTGTCCCGGACATTCCGCGACGATCGTGATTTGCAAGTTCTCTTAGCTAGTTCTGTAAAAAGGGGTTTGCACGGCGATAAGTTCTGCTCGGTAAGGGGCCCATTCAATTTGAATTCATCTTTCTGTACAGTTCATCAATTGTTCCTATCGAAAAGTCCTTTTCCTTTTGAAATCGGATCAAAAAGTCCTATTTCAGTTGAGAAGGTGGCTCAGATCTAGACAACAAGAAGAGCACAATGATGGAACATACCAGAATATAGCAGAATGAGATTGGGTTCTTTTAAACACAGCCATCAACCTGACGATTGGCTCTTACATCTCACATCAAAGCCCAGAGGAAGAAATAGACTTGCAACGAGAGGACTGATGCAATATAGCCCGTCACGAATGTGTATAGGTCCCTTGAATATTTCTTGCCTTTTATTCAACTATTGAACAAGCTAGCGTTGCAAGTCGAATTCGCTAGAAAGAACTTTCTAACTATGACACTACCAAAATCACATGAGCTCCAAATGCTTGTCATAACCATGCTTACAACATAGCAAATCACGTGTGCACCAAAAGCTGGTCACATCTAATGGGTCCTGACTAGCACAAGTGCACGCACGAAAGAAACTAAAGCAAAAGGGGAGCTTCCATTGGAAACTACACTAAATTCCATCATTGCCGCCCAGTGTATTTTTCCTACAAGCTGTCCAATTTACGATTCACAGATTATACAAATAGCAGGTTATCAGCAATAAGAAATATAAAGCACATTCTATTCCTTGAACAAAAGGCAGGGTGGTCTTCTAACAAATGAAAGAAAAAGAAGGAAAAGGAAATAGCAGGTCACGTTGCTGATAATCAGGCCAACCATGATATTACCATCAGCAAAATGAGATATCGAGTGCCTTAATTCTGCAGCAACAACACGAGCATATATCTGCAACACGCTCACATCCTAACAGGAAATTAGCAAGCGCGAAATTGATGACAGCCTATGAGTGTCCACTAGTCCTTAGTGGTCAAATCTTGCATTCTCATCACTGTCCCATGAGTGATTTGCTCCCAGAAAGTGGCTTTTATAAGTATTTTCTTGCAAGAGCACGGACCTTTGTATCGAAATGTGAAGATGTGATGCGGGAACCAGGCAAATAGAGTGGGTTCAGAATTATCTGCAAAATCAGGAATACAGATTCTGAGAAGTGAAAAATAACTCACAGATTCACCCATTCATCACAGTGATGATTAGGGGTGTAAACGGTTCGGTTCGGTTCGGTTTTTTTGAAAAACCGAACCGAACCGAATCGTTAAGGGTTCCTCCTTGAACCGAACCAAATAGAAACTGAACCGAATTAGAACCGAACCGATAAGCCGATTTGGTTCGGTTTGGTTCGGGTTTGGTTCGGTTTCTTAACCGCTTCAAATCAGCCCCAACAGTAACGAACCCCCAAATCAGCTCACCCAGCCCACAAACTACCCCCCAAACAACCCGATCAAACCGCCTCTCAACTAATCAGAAGCAAACCCCACCCCCGGCAAAACCGGCCGCAGATCTCCTTCCGGCGGATAACCTAAATCCACGGCAACCAAAACGAGCGTCAGATCTCCCCCTCACCGACACAAACCAGAGCCCCCGCCACCACCAGATCCAAAAAGATCGGAACTTTCGCGCAAGAAACGACAACCCATCAACCGACCCGCAAGAAAACACCCCAAGAAAAATCCGGAAAGCGAGCAAGAAGGAAGGAGGGGGGAAAACAAGAAGGGAGCGGGCCTCGATCGCGGGTCAAGGTATTGAGGGGCCGACCTTGCGGCGGGGGGACACCGACGGGCGGCTGCTGCTGGTTGTAGTAGCTCATCCTCGCGGCCTCGATCGGTCTTCGGCGAGGCTCCGGCGGATCACTTCCTCTCTCGTCGGCGATAAAAACCAGAACTTTGCAGAGAGAGTGTGCGTGAGAGAAAGAGAGAGAGACGGGGTTGAGTGGGAGGGGGGGTTGAGTGAGAGGCTCCGGCGGAGCCGAAGTGTTTATTTCAAACCGAAGTGTTTATTTCAGTTCGGTTCGATCCGAACCGATCCGAACCGAACTGAAATAAACCGAACTGAAAAAAAAAAGTGGTTAATTTTGATGATCCGAACCGGAACCGAAACCGAACCGAAATGCACAAAATTTTCGGTTCGGTTCGGTTCGGTTCGTATCTCGGTTCGGTTTTCGGTTCGGTTCGACACCCCTAGTGATGATGGCAAAGTAACATCAAGATCTCCTTTTCAAATTTGTGACCCCAGAAAAACTGAGCATGTAATCGTGACATTTGATGCTAATAAAAAGAGAATGGACAAAATGCAAAGAAGACCCTATATTAGTTTGGTTGTTCAATTGAATCAAACTATCAAATAGCAAAAATTGCTACTAATGCAGTCTTGTGAGTCCAGTAACTTTGGCGTATTAAGATCATTTCTACCCTATTAGTGCACTAACTGACCACCCGTAAAAGTGATGCCATATAAAACTGAACTCTTTAGTGGATTGCGGGAATAATTTTCATCATCTTTTAGGGAAGGTATTCAATGCAATCTCTTTTTTAAGATAGAAATTTCACATGCCAGTCTTAAAGAGAGGGATATCCCACATTCGAACACCAATAAAGTCTTCAAACACCCAATTGCACCAAATACAATTTGAAAGACTAAATCATTATGTGAAAAGGTAATATATGCAAACTAATGTCATATCATCAATTGGCCTCTCCATTAATCAACCCTCACACAGAATCTTGAATCCTTGCAGACCTTCAATTAGTAGAGGGAATTGTGTCGCTTAATATAAAACCTCAAAGGTATGATATAATCATGGGTTAAGGGCAACCAAGCTGCGAGAAGCAACCAACGGGATAATTGAGTGAATCTCAAGTCTATATGGGCTTTACCTCAGAAGTTCTCATGGATGCACGAGTTGTCAGAACCTTGATTTAGTACACTTAGATGCTTCACAGGTCACCATTGTGAGCAAAATTACCAGGCCAGTACACGATGCAGTGTAGAAGGAAGAAGAAAAAACAGCAAAAGGGGGAAAATATGGATATGTAACTAACCAAGGAGCCAAATATTGGCTATGAGAGTATGAAGTGAAGAAAGTGAAAAGAAATCATGGGCACGCATATTTGAACTGATTCATCCCATATAATGTTAAGTTCCACAGTACGAGTGTTGACATGAATCAAAAGGAGTCGACAGTAGTTGTTATTGCCTATTGGAAGGCCATTGACAGTCAAAGACTCAAGGACGGCCTCTATATATTATAAAACCATGGCTACTCAAATGGACCACAAAGTAAATTTCAAGGACTTGGTTTAGTAAGAATATTACTAGTGATGAAAGAGTGCAAGTAAGGTGTCAAAAGTTTGAAGTAGTTATGGTTCTACAAACTCCAACAACTTGTCAATACACCCTCATGTATAATTCAGAAATACTGAGAACCCAGGTTCAATTATCTAATTATTTGAGCATTTAATAAACTATGACAAAAGGATTTATAGAAATGTCGGTCTACTCTTCCCAGAAACACTGTCAGCAGTAGTAATGAACTCAAAAAGAAATGAGCCGTATAAATTAACATCGAACAGCAATAATCCAAACACAGGAAAGAAAATTCCTTCATAATCTATGAGTAATGAAAATGAAAAATAACTAGAAACTATCAACATAGGGAAAAAGTTCAGTGGAAAAAAGAATAGCTTATTACCTTGATATAAAGCTCATGAACCTCTTGGAAAAAGCTCTTGATTCCATCATCGTTACGCGAGTCATGAAGTAGCATAAACCGTGTATGTAAGATACAGGAGTCAAGGGAATTCATATACAATCAGTAATGCAACAGAATGACCAAGAGAAATATCGTGAGTTGAGACAAAAGAATGAGGACTAAATTGAGGAGTTTAAAGCTGCATAAATTTAGTCTGCTTTAGTAGCAGAATCTTTCTCTTTTGGGTGGGAAGAGAGAACAAACTGCCACCAGTAGCAGAATTAATGGCAGATAAGAAAATATATAGCTGTTATCAAAGGATATGACCAGCTGTGACGTACAATCGAAACCACAAGATCATTAAATCTGTCTATTGCTTTCAGAAACCTGCATGATGTTTGAAAAACCAATTTTTAGCGAAACTTCTAGCGCATAATTGCAAAAGGGATCTAATGGAGCAGAAATTGAAGCTCATGGCAATGAAGAGATAACGTAGCGCAACTGTTTAAAGAAAATAAACTCACATGGCACTAGTTGTCCATGCGAGGTCCTGAACAATATCTTGAGCTGCATGCAGGATGAACTGATGCAAATGTGCCGCATCTTCTCTCTGATCGGGGAAAAAGAATTTTATTGTGTCTAACAAACAGCTAATTTATTAACAAATTACAGAAAAGAAAACACATAAACAGGAACTCAAAAACAATATCCATTTGGCCAGGCTGAACTCGAATTGTCCCGGATTATAAGAAAAAAGTAAACTTCTTCCCTTGCCAACTGATAGCATGAAACTGTCATGCCGATCATGCGACATTAAGACGAGTTACTGAGCATGCTGTAACACATTAGTTGTTTGCTATTAATCAACCAGAAGTTCAGACAAATAAGCACCCACATCATATCATAGTCTAAACTGTCATCACAATTAGCAGCAAAATAAGAGGTGAAACGAAAACAAAGACCCACGCCATAGTCTTAAGAAGAACATACTTTAACAGCAGATCCAACTTCAGCTTCATATATAGGGATATCGTTTCGGCTGACGATGATAAAACAAGCAGTCGTCGCCATTGTGACGAATTATCGACTATCTTTTCGACCTGCAACAAGGGACATTAGAGAGCCAGAACGCATTTCATTCCAAAATCTAAACAACCCAGTTAGCAAAACCCACAGTACAAGTCTTTTCAATCCACAGGCACGTCAGTTGACAAAACACAGAAGACATTACGCCGCAACTACAGACATGGAGAGAGAGAAACCCGCGATCTAATTCTCTCTTAGAAATCCAGAAGAGACGATTCCCACAACAAAACAGCAAAAGACACTCCGCCATCACCGATTACACGAAGCAGCTGATGAACGGGCCGAATGGGTAATTCGTGAAGTCCCTCAAATCGTCCAATCCGAATGCAGCAGCCTCCTCTTCTTTCTCGGATCACTGCCGATCGAGCGCCCACTACCCCACGACGACCGTCGGAAATCACGAGAGCAGCCGGAATATCCCCGGAATTGGAGCCAATGGGATTGAGATTTCGAAGCGAACATCGTACCTGGCGATCTCGAGTTGAAGAAGACGATAGCTGTTGTTGCAGAGACGATTTCGAAGCCGTCGAAACTAAAGTTCGGGAGTCGGTCGCTAGTTTTGGTGCTTGGTGCGGACTTCGGAAAGCTGCAGAGACATCGCCGTGGACTGAACCGGTCCGGTTCGAACCGAGTTAATTTCCCCCTTTCATTTTTGTCCTCTTTTTTTTTTTTTGGGGGGGGGGGGTTTGGGGTCGATCTAATTTCACCCTTTATTAGCTCTCCACTCCAAACATCTTCTAAGTCGCGCAATCAAGGCGACCGTCGCTTCAGTTCCCGTGACCTTGGGTGAGGTTGGCCGGCGCCAAACTTGCTTGCCGGCAACATCGTGTGAGGTGGGAACATTTCCCGAATTACGAAAGTCGAACGAGAGCAAAGTTGAAAAGAAAAAAAAAATGTATTTATGTTCTAGAAATGTTCAAAGCACCTCTAAACCTACATTAAACTAATTTCGTAATGAAATTGCATCTTCCAAAATCTCTCACAAAAAATTGAGAAAGCAGTTTAATAAGGGTAAATGTGAGGCTCACTCTTCATTTAAAATTATTTCTTGTCTTCTTTTCTTTTTGAGCTTTTTCCTTTTTATTTTCTTTATTTGGAACAAAATTGGTGTCCCTCTTGTCCTAAAATAAGTTTATTTCATAAATAGCTAATTAATTATCGTGTTAATGAGTTGTGTATTTTTCTTGTTTTGCACTGGAAAACTATTATTTACAAAATAATCTAACACAAGTAAGAGCGAAGAGAACCATCTACCAGTTTTAGTACGCATTTCGTTTTTATAACTTAAATATGTGTCATTATGTTGTAATTTGTGTATTTTAATTGCTCAACTTTTACTTTATTCGGTGAATCTCTTAGTCCAATATTTTTAAATGTCAGCATTGCCTGATTTCTTAAAGGTTGCCTTAAAAAAATTAAAAATACGACAAAGTTAAGTAGATAATAAAATTATCTTAATTATTTAACTTAATTTTAAAAAAATTCATACCTAAAATGAGATGAGAATACGGATGAAAGAAATGAATTGAGTTTAATTATGTCATAAACCCATCTACAATCCATCAATGACCCATTTAACACCCATATTATGTTTATATCCATTTACAGAATATAACTAATCACTTTATGATTTATTTATTGATAGGCAAATTAAAAATTAGGTTAATACCACCAATAACCCTAAATTAGTACATGTGTGATAATTTTACCCAAAACTTTTTTTTGACTACCAAAAATCCCAAATTGGTACATCTGTGACAATTTTACCCCAAACTTTTTTTTTATCACCAAAAATCCCAAACTAAAGACACCTGCCGACATTTTTACTCCAAACCCAGTAAATCCGTGGACAAATTTACCCTAAACTATTTTTTTTGACCACTAAAAACCTCAACCTAAGACACTGATGACAATTTTCCCTTAACTAATAATTTTTTTATATTATTTTTTTTTTATTTTTTTCAAAATTTTTATTTATTTTTATTTTTTTTCTTCATCTTCTATCTTTGGCCACCACCGGACCCGTGATCGGCTAGAGGAGGTGAAAGCCGGCAAAGTCGCCCCACGGCCGCTAGCAAGGGCTACCCTCACGACTGGGGAGAGGCAGCCCCCCGGACGAGGCGAGGGACGCCTCATAGATCGGGCCGATGAGGCACCGCCCATGTTAGGCGAGTGTCGCCCTCGGCCGGGCTCGGGCGACCCTTTGTCCGAGCCTCGGGCGAGGGCCCAGATCCGGTGAGGGTCGCCCGATGTCGGCGAGGGTTGCTCGACGGGGCCGTGAGGCCGACTCAACGGCTCCGCTTTTGTGCCAATTATCCCATGGACGGCAAAGGTAGAAGATGAAGGACAAAAAAAAAACAAAAAACAAAAAAATTAATAAAAATTTGAAAAAATAAAAAATAATATCAAAATTTTAGTTCAGCAGTAAAAATTACATGTATACTAGTTTGAGGTTTTTGCAGATGTTCGAGTGGTAAAAATTGTCACAAGTATACCAGTTTAGGGTATGTTCAAGGTAAAATTGTCACATATATACAATTTTAGGGTTTTTGGTGTTCAAAAAAAATTCGGGGTAAAATTATCACACATGTACCGGTTTAGGGTTTTTAGTGGTATTAATTCTTAAAAATTTGATTTATGATTCATTTTGATCGTTTTAACTCAACAAAGCACCAAGCTGGAAAATGACAGGTGTCGACAGCCCGTCCGAGACGTTCAAAAGTCAACGCGAATCCCATTTCCTCTCCCGAGACCCGAAATATAATCCACCGTTCGGAGGAAATGCCGCCAATAACGACCCGCAAATGGACCCGCCCGAAACTAGCCAGCCGCCGCCGCCGTCCCCGGCGATCTCCGACCGGGTCCTCATCGACGGCACCGTGGCTCCGGTGACCCTGACCGCCGACGGGAGGCTGGTGTGGTCCGGCGGACGCCAGCGGAGCCTGAGCGTCGAGAAGGAGGTGCTCGGATTCGACGCGGAGGGCCCCCGGATACGGATCAAGGCGGTCGTCGACGACGGCGGCGACCGGGCCTGCTGCGTCGGGGGCCGGGGCGGCCTGGCGAGGAAGGACTACGTGTTCGAGCCGCTGTCGGAGGAGTCCAAGAAGCTCTGGTGCGAGAAGCTCCGGGATTGCATGGATTCGCTAGGTAACTCGCCGATGTTTGCTTGATGTCGGGAACGTAGGAATGATGTAGAAACCTGCGAATTGTGTCTCTGATGTTGCCGAGTTGACCGCGTTGCCTCATTTGAATTGCTTCAATCCGGAAGGATTATACAGCGATGCGATGTGATCTGATTGCGCCGTTGCGTTTAAATTACGCGGCCCGTCGGTGTCCTTGGTCAATTTGGAATATAGCCGAGTCTTGTTGAGAGAGCTTGTTGAAGTGTTATGGTAGGCTGACTTGGAGTTGCAAATGGATGTCTTAGGTTGTCTAATTTTGCAAATGTCGTTTACTTTTGTGGTTTTCTGTTCTTGGCCAACATGGTACTTCGTTGATCATCGAAGGAAGTGCATTAAGACGCCCCATTATACGGCTTATTGGTACAAACTACAAGAGGGCATTAAGTTTGCAGTTCCATGCATGCCTGACGGACAGAAGTGGTTTGGGGAAGAAGTTGGAGTGTGCAACAGTAGCTTTTACTCTGTGTTGCTCGAAAAAGTTTTGGCTTTAGGCAATCAAAGAGGAGCAGTGTGGTGTGAGGGGGTATAATGCTAGTGTCCTTTAAGATGCACTCTGTTTCAGAAGATAATGGCGCTAGTTTTTCTTTAGTTGCTTTTATTCACCTCTGCTCTTTTTGACAGACCGTCCAAAGAAGTTGTTAATACTACTAAATCCTTTTGGAGGAAAGAAATTGGCTCCCAAGACCTTGGCCAATGTTGTAAAACCTCTTCTTGAGGATGCGGGAATTCAATTTGACATACAAGGTTTGAGGTCATTGATGCAAATGAATACTGCTCTTACAGCTTTACTTCATGTTAGCTGACTGCTCATGCAAAGTTTTTCACTGCAATTTCAGAGACTCAATACCAGTTGCATGCAAAGGAAGTCGCTCATTCTCTGGATCTATCGAAGTATGATGGTATTGTCTGTGTAAGCGGAGATGGAATCTTAGTTGAGGTTAGTTATCTAGGTGCATATACCAGATGTCATAATAAACTCTTGGTATGGTCGGAGACCTTGTATGAAATGGATGCAATTTATCAACTTTTCTTTGAAGGTAGTTCACAGCCTTTAGCATGTTTAGGCGCCACAATGATTTTATTATTATGTGTCTTACATGGTGGTTAACAATATTGTGGATTGTTCTTAGGTGTTTGTCCTATTATTTTCTTCAGTAACAAAGTTCTCAAACTTTTAGTAGGTAGTAAATGGATTGCTTGAAAGAGAGGACTGGGAGGCTGCAATGAAAGTTCCAATTGGAATGGTTCCTGCAGGTTTGTTCTTTTCCCATATTGTCGAGTATAGTAATTGAAGAGAGGATTTGGGTTTCATAGCATCATTCCTAGATGGATAGTACAGTTTATGCTTAAGTAAAAATAAGTCTCTTTCTGTTTTAAGAGACTTTCAATGGTGGGTTTCATGTTTAATCAGTAGCATCTTTGAGGGGCACTGTTCGAACTAACAAAATACAGGATTTCTGCCCTTTCTTTGGTTTGACATAGATCTTGGATGTGTTGGTCCTGCATCTAACATGTGGCTCTACACAGGTACTGGAAATGGCATGGTAAAGTCTCTTTTGGATTCTGTTGGTGAACCATGTACAGCATCTTACGCTACTCTTGCCATTATTAGAGGTTGGGTTTTATGTTTTTGTTATCTTTGCATTTCAGCATTGTAGCCTTGCTTGATTCTTCACTCCCTGATGTTTTGTGTTTCTTTTTTATTTTTTATTTTTCTCGGTCTAAACTATTCGATCTTTCTTTTAAATGGTATTTGTGGTTTGATTATTCATAGGACACAAGAAATCACTGGATGTGGCCACCATCAAGCAAGGGGATGCAAAATTTTTCAGCGTTTTGATGCTTGCCTGGGGTATGCCAAATTCATGTGATCATGTACTAGGTTTAGGTTATCTATCTTTGGTACAATTTTTTGCCCTTTTCTCTCTAAAGTATTTTTTCACAATGCAAATACTCAGTCCTGACAATGAATAACAGGATGTAATCTAGAGCTGTCTTAAGCTCCATTCACTCTCGCCTCCAAAAGAGCCTTGACTTCTTGATTATGTTGGCGCTGTGAAAAGTTTGTATTGTTGGACTAGCATGCATTGTGGCCCCTGTTATTGAGCTCATCGTTTTTGGAATAAAAGAGGCAGAAGGGACGTTATATCGGCGGCTTATGATCTTTTTATGAATGCATTTCTTTCATTTCAGGTCTTGTTGCAGACATTGATATTGAATCTGAGAAGTATAGATGGATGGGAAGTGCTCGTATCGATTTTTATGTAAGTTTTAGCCCATTCTCTCTCTCTCCCTCCCTCCCTCCAGATTGAACTTCAGTCCCGTAGCTCATAGCTCATGTTTTGCTATTTTACTCAATCATAGAGGACTTTCTAACTGGCAAAATAAAAAAGATAATAGAGGACTTTTGTGCATGAAGTTAGATGCAGTGATTGCATGTAGTACTTTCTAGTGAAACACTTTCCCTCAGTAGCACATCCGATGCAGAGTTCTTCAATTCCATTATTCTGAGCTTTTATTATATGCTCTTCAAAGAGTTACGATTACAGATGGTAAAAGTGGGCCTGCGATATAGTTGGTAGTCAATACCTGCTATCCCTGAATCCTCTGGTCTACATGTTTTGTTGCTAGAGAACTTAATGGGAGATAAAGCTACCAATTATTACTTGTGTTATATATCTCAAGCAAAAATGTCCAATATATTTTCCCAAGTTTATTAGGTTTTTCCCTGGTTTGAATCCTTGCCACCATTAAATCAGCATGGTTCTTCATGTAACATCAAGTGCTGGAGTATTTGGTATTGATGGATTTTTGTGTAGGCACTTCAACGTATACTTCATCTGAGAAGATATAGCGGGCGCATTTCCTTTGTGCCTGCTCCTGGATATGAAACTCATGGGGAGGCTACTAGTTATAGTGGCAACTTTGCTGGGAAGGACATTGTCTTTGAGAAAAGTGAAGGAAGCTCTGCTAAGGTTGAAGGACAAGGTTACCAAGGACCTGACGTTAAGTTGGAGGAATTAAGCTGGAGAAGTATTGATGGCCCATTTGTATCTATCTGGCTGCATAATGTTCCCTGGGGAGCTGAAGACACTATGGCAGCACCTGATGCGAAGGTTGGGATTTAAAACTTCTTATTAGCTTCCATAGGAACACAAATTAAACTCCCAATCAGTGTGCAAAGTGTACATCTTCACAAGTTCTTTTGCATAAGAGCTGCATCATGAGCTGCATCATCACATATTATGAGCATAGCATAAAGAAAGTACAATTAAGGTAGAGCAGAAACCATTCAAGTGTGCACACATGCATATTACTGCACCAAATTGAAGATTGATTGGTCTCACTGCTTGAGCAAAACATGCTCACGTTACTGTACAAATGGTCTAGCTTTTATTTGCATTGTCAAAGAAGGAGCTCCATTCTTGTGTATATATGGATGATAATATTCAACACCATTAAAAGTAAACACGGAACATATATGCAGGAAGTTCAATGAACACGATGCCACATGTTCATTTCTTGCATACTGCTCTAGATGACCCAAGTTCCTTTTTACAATCCACTTCATGTGTCAATAGAAGGTATATCTTCAATCTGGAATGCATGGGATCAGTTTAAACTTTTAAGTGCATCTTATGTTTTTCTAGATGTGTAGATACTTTATAAGACAGTCGAGATGTAAGTTGAACGTGCATGATTTATGGTATGTTCGAGTCGGTCATAAATAACTTAGCCTCTCACTGTTTTTTTATTTATTAAATCTTCTTTTAAGATTCATATGATTGAGGCAAAAAATGACAGTCCTATTCTTTGGACTGCCACAGTTATCTGATGGCTGCTTGGACTTAATTGCTATCCGTGATTGCCCGAGGTTGTCTTTGCTATCACTGATGACTGAGCTAAATAATGGAGGTCATGTCAAATCACCTCATGTTATTTATATCAAGGTATGCTATTCTTCTGAAGAATTAGAAACTCCCATGAGTTGATTTCTCCTGTGCTTTTCTCCTTATCTATTGTCAAGGCTTGAGTTCTATACAATTACTCTAAGTAACTGTGTCTCATACTGTGAAATGGCGGCAGAATATGTAAGTAAGGATATTTGTTCATCCTATGCTGCAGGTAAAAGCATTTGTCTTGGAACCCGGTCCGCGGATTGACGACCCAACCAAGGAAGGCATCATAGATACGGATGGCGAAGTTCTGGCTAAAGGGAATGGAACATTCAAGTCCGAGCACAAAGCAATGATGGCATATGATAGCCTTTTAATCACTGTGGACCAAGGTTTAGCTACTGTCTTTTCCCCCATCTGAAAACTTCTCATCCCACCTTTTGATAGTTTCATTCAGTTATTACTCGTTAAGTTATCACAAAAAAGAATTTCCTTTTCTTATTGGTCTTACCACATGGGCTGTATCGATTAATTCACGTAACCCCGATGGGGAATTATGAGAAAGAAATGCGGCAGAATAATATTCATGCTAGTCCCTTGTTAAACTGGCTTCATAGGCATATCGAGTGTCCTCGATGGAAGCGTTCCCAGTTTATTGGTCGCTTTCAGTTTGAATGTCTTTTACAGCAGATTTTGGTTGCTTTCAGTTTGAATGTCTTTTACAGCAGATTTTGGTTTTCACAAGTTTAGTTAAAGTATCATCCCTTTTGCTGAACGAGAGCGTCCTTATCCTTCCTGAAGGACCCAAAACTGTTATCGTGAATGGAGAATTTACATGTTGAGCTGGTTTGATACTTTCTGCTTCTATTCTTTAGCCATGAAGAAGGCCATGGAAGAGCCTTCCCGTGCACAGCATTTGCATTCGATTGTACATTGCTTGTTCAGGCTAGCTTTTATAGCTTGGAGCAGTATCGGATATTGGGAAATTTTGATCACTCTTCACGTCCCGTGATAGCTCCGTTGCATCGATTGAGTGTCAGTTAAATTTCAAATCGCTTTCAATGGTCCATTGCTTGATCAGCCTAGCTTTTTTTACTAGCTTTGTTGTACTTCCATTATAAAAAACAAGTATGATTTATTCTTGCAAAAGTTAAAACCGAGCTTGAGCTCTTGAAGCTTAACTTAAGCTTGACGTGTAATGAACTTTGTCATCAAGCTAAAAGCTTTTGAAAAATCAATTTACAACAAGTTCAAATCGAGTATCAAACTCTGAGTCAAGTTTTAGTACGATTCGACTTGGCGTAAATGAATCACATCCTGTTAAAGCATTTAAAAATCATGCATTCATCTTGCTGTTTAAATTTTCGTTAATTAAATCAGTTGATCATAATCTTACTAACTCTACATGATATGTAGGATGTCTGTGTTCAATTCTCTCTAGCTCCCTCGATTAGTCTCTTCATACTTTTTTTTTTTTTAATTTTATAGTTTTCACACTCTAATTTTAAGCCAAATGTCAATTTACAGGTGAGGAAATACATTAGCGTACTTGAATATTAGATTGCTGTTTTGTCTAGGACCATCGTTTCATAACTTTTGCATATCTTTACATGGCAAATTCATGTGAATTTCACGTGAAATCCCATATAATTTGATGATTGCTGAACCGCCAGTATCATGTGCTTTGAAAATACATAAGTGAATTTCTTCGATGGTTGTCTTGGCATCATGCCATCCATTGCTTCTACCTACTTCCGTGGTGATCCATACATCCCTCCCTCAGCAAGCAAAGATGAGCGGCCCCGTCCTTTTGCGACGCGGATTCTCCGTCATGCGATGTACTTCCATACACGTCTCGATCTATTTCAATCGTCGATACATATTTATTCACAAACATCAACGGTGAAGAATTGATCAAGATAATATTAATCGAAACAGCGTGCGGAGCAAAACAAATTACCCAATCCATTGCACCTTCGAATATCTCCATCCGACTACTGTTTCGACTTTTGTTCTGGCAACGTTGCGTGTTCTTTTTTTGTCGCATCTTGACTTTTCTGAAACGTTTCCCATTGACTTTTGTTCAAGCATGTACGGTTTTTCCGCATTGCTTTTGAATTTTGTGCTCACTCAATTTTACTTTTATTGAACAGAAAATACTCAAAACCTTTCAAAATTGTTATATGGGTTTACTCAAACTTGATGAAATATGTAATTCAGATTCTAGAAAAAGTAGGATCAGCTTAATCGAACAGACAGAATGAATGTATTATATTGAAAGCTAGGGCCACTGATGAACCCAAGAAGTGCAAAACCTAACTGTACAAAAACTTGTAACATGAAGTCGATTCATGTGAATTCATCATTAGATCGGGGAGATCTCAAATGGGGCAAGCGCGTTACCTTGACACAAGCGGATTAATGAAAAAATTGCTAATATTGAAATTAAGGGTCTGTTTGTTTGAAAGAAAACTGTTTTCGAATTTTCTTTTTCGACTTTCTGGTGCTTCGATGACAGGATACTAATCGTTTGATGGAAATTGTTTTCCATTTGACTAAAAACAACAAATATAGATCGGGGAAAATAACTTCCCATTCTAATAAAAAGAAAATCACTTTCTCTAAATCACAAAATAAATGAAAACTAATCATTTTCCTTTAACATGATCTCCATAGGAAATGTTTTCTTTTATCTTTTAGTTTTCAATGAAATAAGTACACCTAACAGTTATTTATATCCATATTTTTAGCCTATCAACTAAAAAAATTGGTTAAAGAAAGATACATCCTTAATAAATAGAATCACCACGAAATTGGAAGCATTTTTCATTTTTCTTTTCACTAATATCTATTTTAACTGATTTTTATTTTTTTTTTTTTTTGCTTAATCTTCGAATTCATCCATTGACCATTTGGATTTTGAATAATAACAAAGGGCTGCGTTTTCCTCCATCTCTGGTTAGAGAAAGTTAACCCAATACATGTGGCGATATGGATTCATATTTGTAACTCGTCAATTGTAATTACGAAATTTGAAGTGATTTTCTCACTATTTTTCTCTCAGTTGTTTATTGAAGTATTTAAAAGCTAATTCGAAGCAAAATACTTATGATGACTTTTGTGGCTGGAATTCTCGATCGACAAAAGTGGAAAAAAAAAACCAAAGAGTGACATCATTCTGTGCAGCCCAGTTCAGAAGTCAACAAAGTCATCGATGGTTAATTCCACACAGATCAAATTTCCTGAGATTCCCACAAAAGATTTATAGGTGCTTCAAGGTCTTGTCAAGCTAAAAAGGCCTCGATGCCCATTGTGCATGCACTAGTGCCTCCTGCCAAAAACATCTCCCCAAAACTTTTTCTTCTTTCTATTTCTAAACTTTAGACTTATGATTTGATTTTCATGGATCACGCGTATAAGCAGTCAAATGGGCGGGTCGAGTCGGGTCGAGTTTGAGTCGGATCAAGTCAGGTCGATTTTGGGTCTGGCCAAAAATGGTCCAATCCAAATTAACCAATTTAACTTGTTTTGACCCATTTATATGCAATACAGATTTAGTAACTCATACTTGTCCCGAACTATTTACTAAAATAATTCATTATTTAATCCGACCTATGAAAATGCATCCACTTAACCCACTTTAAACTCTTCATGTGTATATGTTATTTGGATAAAATCGCTATTTCTACTATAAGACGTTAAATAATTGGCTTTCTACATTGCATAAAATTTTCAATTTTTTGTCTTGGTTTGCAATGAAGACTAAGAGAAAGTTAGTACTTGGTAGTGAACTTATAAAATTTCAGCAATAAATAACACGAATAAATTGAAATTTTAATTAAATGGAATATAAGATATTGATGAAGATAATTTATGTTGACCAGGAATTGCAATGATAAGAACTAATATGAGAATATTGCATAGAAATAAAAATACCAAATGCAACCAAGGAAAAATGTACTCAAATAACTAACATATTAAACTTACAAGATTAATAAAAATTAACAATAATGGGGAAAAAAAGAAAACTTCTTGATATTTTTAATAAAGTGTAAAGTATGGCCCTTCTTATGGGTCCACCAAGACTTCTCTCAACTTGGAATAGTTCAAAGAGTTCATTATTTTCTCATAGTGGGTAAAGAAATAGTCATAAATGCGGGCTAGGTGTAAATTGTGAACCCATTTAACATTCATATATTTTTAGGTTTTTCCATTCTAAACTCATTTATAACTCATTTGCTGAATATATCTAGCTCATATAATGACTCAATCCATTAAATATGAGTTAAGAAATGGGTTTATGATTCATTTTGACAAATTTAATTACACGTAACTTATTTTGCCCACGAGTAGATCAAATGTGATTCCATGGGTAGCGTGTGCAACTCTAAAATTTACTCTGAGTGGTAGATACTGTGACTTGAACAATATCGACACAAAACATATTGAGTAGAGAAATTGATTGAGACTTATTGGTTCATGGATATATTGTAATATGAAATCTCAAGTACTTTTCGAAACCACTGAATATTTTTCTGAGATAAGGTGTCTAGAAATTTAGTCGATTATAAAACAAAAATATATCATTTGGGAGTTTGAGTTGACAATGCTCTTAACCTGACGAGGATCGGCCCACCTTCTGCCGAGGTGGCTGTGTCTGCAAATGTAGGTCCTACGTCCAAGTTGCCTTGAGCGACAAAATCAGTTCGAAATAGAAGTTAAAATCCAAGCAATCGAATTGAACATTGGCTTAGAATTCGGAGACCAGTCTCAACATTGTCGCCAGTCTTCTGTAGCATTGCACGAAGCATCTAGATTGATTAACGTAACTACATTAACTGTCACCTGTCGTGTTTCATACCAAAAGACAAAAGAAGAAAGAAACAAAAGAAGATAAGAACCGCCGATGCTTGCAATTGTTAAAGATCTGTCCGTCATCGAATGGAGCTCGTGCTCACTCTTGTTTGGCTCCCCTTTTTGGGGAAAACCAAGAAAACACAGAGCACCGTTTGGCGTGCCCTAGACATGTTCTTGTTCAGCAGTTATCAGTAACTACAAAGCGTTCATGGCGCTACTTGATCAATCTTATCTCTGTCTTGTCTTGCTTTTGTCGATGCATGCATGTCCAAACCTTAATCTAGTCATTCCCGATAGATTTGCAGAAGCAACAAACTTATTGCGCTAGATCTTATCGGGTCATCACGTCATATCTTTCAATCCTTTCTTTAGTCCTCAAAGTTCTTCCCTAGGCCTGCTTCGATTTCCTCAGTCTTTTGAGACAAGAATGTTGGATCATGTATGGACAGACTCGGTTGATGTTGTTGCCTTTATGTGAATAAAACAGGAACTACAAACTTGCATGGCGGTTCTTGATCGATCCTATGTCTGTCTTGTTTTGCTTTTTATCGACACAGGACGCTCGTCCAAACCTTTATCTAGCCTATCCCGATAGATTTGCAGAAGCAACAAACCGTCGCGCTAGATCTTAACGGCTCATCACGTCGCATGCTTGATCTTTCGATCCTTTCTTTAGTCCTCAAAGCCTTCTTCCTTAGGCCTACTTCGATGTCTTCAGTCTTTTTGAGACAAGAATGTCGGATCGTGTGTGAACACGCTCGGTTGAAGTTGTTGTCTTTAAGGAAAAAAACACGTGGTTTTTCGAGTAGTTGATGCCTTCTATGTTGACTCACAGCTTTCCCAAGATTGAAAGGACAGAATACGAATTTAGGATGACTTCACAAATGTGGCTCTTGGGTAGCGACGGTTCTATCTACCATCACAAACATGATTGATCTTATCCCGAACCCGAACACGAAGCCGAACCCGAGACAGGTTCCAAACGCATCTAGGCTCAAGCTTGTTTAGACAAAGTACATAAGAATCTATCAGAGCCGCCTAATTGTACTTTAATGGATATTCTCGACTGAATAAGATTAATACAAAACTAATAATGCAATTATCTATTATCTCGAGTATTTTTAATGAATAGTTTCAGCATTATAGTTTGTTGGGTATCAAGGTACTGGCCAACTTTATCCTCAATCAGCTCCGAACTCTATAGTCCATAGGGCATTCCGAGCGGGACCTTAAACTCGTCTCTCGTTGTATCTAACAAAATTACCATCTTATAGAATCGACGTGGGTCCAGGATCCGATTCGAGCAAACTTGTAGCCATCCCTATTTGCCATACGCAAAACCGGATTACCTGTCACTAAAGAAATCGTCGCCATCACAATTTCTTTGGGGGAGGATTTAGTTTTTGCATGAATCTTTGGATGATGACACACGGCAATTTGAAGGCCACTCTTCCCTTCAACGCTCTTCCAAACATCATTACTCGCGTTGCGTGCGCGGACGAGTCAAGGGCGTTGCTCAAGTAAATGGACAACTTTTGCACCATCAAACAGCGACATCTCTCTCCCGTCCTTGCTCTTATTTTATCTTTGTTAGGTGGTGGTCATTGCCGTTGTCCTCCTCAACCAACCGTTGAGACCGCCGCGCCTTCTA
This sequence comes from Syzygium grande, assembly GCA_024733475.1. Classification (NCBI taxonomy): domain Eukaryota; kingdom Viridiplantae; phylum Streptophyta; class Magnoliopsida; order Myrtales; family Myrtaceae; genus Syzygium; species Syzygium grande. Next base: position 8,320,410 of record JAMXDD010000001.1, read on the forward strand.
AACCCCCATTGTTTTGCTCCAGGATCATGTTTCTTTATGCTCTCATTTCATTTGTTTAGTCCGAGAGTGCGAGCGCAGAGGTCCGAGTACGCATAAGCTCATTGGACATCCTAGAAATTTTATGGACCGATTAAGTCGAGAGTTTTTGCTAGTTGATGAGATTTGAACATGTGATCTTTGGTTGACCAATCTTTCGACACCTCAACTAGCTGGGCCAACCCTAAGGTCGATTTAATATATCCTTAATTTGATGGGGAATTTCAAATAAACATAGGAAGTGAGGCCATTTTTTGAAAAGAGGGTCGAGAACGGATCGTAAGGGTTTGACCAATCACACCCTTATTTGAGACAAACACTCTTGGGATCTCTTTTATGAAGTCGGCTCTTATTTGAAATAGAATTGACCAATTCAAATCATTATTTCAGACGAGTCCTGTTCCAAACCCTCTTTCAAGAAAACGACCCTACTTCATGCCATTAGTTGATGTTTCCTCTCAATATAATGAATCTGCCGTGGCAAGCTAGTATCGCCGGATTGGTTGCTCATGGGAACACCGCTGTCACGAGCCGCCTTTTTTCACGTGCAAATGTGAATCGCTCTCCATCGTACACGGCGCATCGACGTCGCCTTAGGAAACCGAACAACGGAAGCATTCACACTGCTACAAAAAACATCAAGAAGAAGGCTATGGAGTGCGACCATAGTCGGAGCTCTCGTGTTCTCGTCTTCGTTGCACTCGCGAGCCTTTTGACGCAGGGAAAAAGCGCGAACGCGGAAGAGTCTTCGCACGGGGGGACGTACGTCCGTCAACGCCCGACGCCGCGAGAGCGCGTCCGTTCCCGCCTCCGGAAGCGAAGCAGGCGGCGTCGCCGCTACGTGATTCGCGTGTCCCATGCAGTAAACGCCCCATGACGACATCCGCAGCACGTGCCTCCACCCACTCGCGCGCGTGCGTTCGCGTGCGCTCGCTGTCTCTTCTTTTGTGCCGCCGCGCGTGGGGTTGGAACTTGGGGTGGGGGCGGGGAGTAAGTTTTTGGTAAAAGCCGTCCAGCGGGAGCCCGACTCCCGGGAGAAATTACGAGAAAACCCTGAGCTCGGGGGCTTTTTTGGTTGGATATCGTTTGGAAAAATGCGAACAGGCAACCAGGTAAAAGAAAAAAGGCTCCAATTTCCATGGATCGATTTTTTATTTTATTTATTTTTTACTTAATTGATGTTTTTAATTTATAAAAAATTTCAAATAAGAATATGAAGTGCTATCGTTTTACAAATAAGGATATGAAGTGTCATTGCCGGTGGAGGTCATCGGCAATGATAGGACAGAAAGAGGAAAAAAAAAGAAAAAAAAAAGAAAAGGAACAAAATAAAAAAAATATACTTAAATTTTTTGACTAAAATACCCATTCTCTGGCGGTCGGAATAGTCACCGATCAGTCAAAAGTGATAAGACGATCTATCAATTTTATGCCTTTATTTGAGATATAATTCATTTCTAGACCATTTTCCAAGAAAATGAGGGCACTTTATGCTTTTATTTAAAATTTTCTCTTATTTTTTTTAATAGAGTTAATCATTCGGAATCCGACTAAATAATATTAATCCAATAAAATTCCCAAAGACACTGTTCGAGGCGAGCGCACTATTCTATTGGTGGCCGCGAGACGATAATGAATTCCGGGCCCCAGTGGCGATCGTGGACGGCGTCGTCGTTTTTTAGAGACAGTTCAGAGAGAGCGAGAGAGGAGAAAAAAGGGAGCCTTCGAAGCCAAAAAAAATAAAAAAAAACGTGAGGAAAAAGGAGGAGAGAGAGAGAGAGAGAGAAAAAAACCGAAACAAGAAACGCATCAGAAGAGAGAGAAACTAGAGAGAGAAAGTAGAGATGGAAGAGAAACTAGAGAGAGAAACTAGAGATAGAGAGAGAAACAGGAGAGAGAAAGGCGACGCCAAAACTGAGGCACGACTTCGGACGTGCTCTTTAAGCCTCTTCGCATACGCGCAACGCACGCACGAATTCCCCCCCCCCCCTCCTTCTCTTCACTTTTCTCTCTCCTCTCCTCTCCTCGTCCTCCTCGTCCAAAACCCTCTCTCCTCGATCTCTCTCTCTCTCCTCTGTGATTGCAGATCAGGCTCTCCGTTCCCCCGCATCTCGAGCTCCTCCTCCTCCTCCTCCTCTTCTCTCTCTACTACTGCGGGCTGACTGGCTGACTGACTGACTGACCTCCTCGTCGCGTTGAATTTGGGGGCGGGGATTATGCATTGCTTCCGGCCGTAGACGACCGCCGCGTCTTCCTCCCTCCTCCTCCTCCTCCTCCGCTGCTGCTGTGCTGCGGCCGCGGCGGCGGCGGCGATGGCGGCGCCGGCTCCCCCTCCGGCCCCGAGCTCGGCTCCGGCGAAGGCCTGCTTCAACCCGGAGTGCTCGGAGGCCAAGCCGGAGAGGCCCCGGAAGGGCTGGCGGCTCCGCGCCGGCGACTTCGCCGAGCTCTGCGATCGATGCGCGTAAGCCGGGCTCTTTTTTTTTTCCTTTCCTTCCATTTTTCCCACTCTCTGTCGACCGTTTCGGTGCTGTTGGGAAGCGTTTTTCTTAGTTGGGTTCGGGTCAGTGTTTGTGGCAGTTGAGCTTGGGGGGTGGGGGGAGTGAGCGTTTTCTTCGCGGTAGTTTCGGTTTTTACGTTTGTTGACCCGGTTTTGGAGTTACTGCTGCGCGGGCGCTTATGGGTGCGTTGGTATGTACGGTCACGTGAACGGGGTTAATTTTGCGAGTAAGGATGTGGAGATTCGCTGCCTTTTGTGGTAATGGAGTCTTCATATGGAAAGGGTACTGTTGAATTACAGAGCTCAAGCGTGTTCCCATCCGCTGCCCCCTTTTGGTACATTGGTCTCATCTACTTTTGGAGCTGAGTAGTGGAAGCGGGAAACAGACTTGAATTGCTGTTTGGGGTTTTGAAGGACTTCATCGCTCGTGGAGAGTGTAGTCTATTGGGAGGCGAAAGAGCTTCGCAGCCTGACCTTATTCGGGGCATGCGTGATTTAGTCATACAATATCTGGGCATCTACGCTCAAGACCACGCCTCGCTCCCCCCAAAAGATTATTTTTTAGTCCAAGAGAGGATAAATTTTGCTCCTTTTGCTCTTTAAGCGAACTTTTCTGCGCAGTCACTTGCTCAGCTTAATATAATCCATATCAGAGTGGTATCTAGTTAGTCCAGATTGAGAAAGTAGAAGTGTGTTTCGAGGCAGAAAACAGTTGTGGGTGATGGGAAAAATTTGCCATGTTACTTTCCATGGCCTTGTTCAGTTCCTTTAGCATTTTGACTGCTTCCATCTGAAAGTTTGCACTGTGCAGAGAATTTGCATTTCACTTGATTCAGTCAAAGCAAATACTTGGTGCATGGCTCCTCAACTGTTCGAAAATTTCTGTCTAGAATTTTTTTCTTTAATTGAATCTTGATATTTGTATCACTGTATCAAACATCACTAATTGCAGTTTGCCATTCTCTGCTCTCCATCCACCATTCAACCATCATCCCATTCACCGTTTCCTGTTGCCAGTCCATGCTCGCCACATTTTGGTACTGTAACCATTGTGGAGGAGAAGAGACTGATTGAAGGGGCACATGTGGAATAATCACGTTTCAATAAGTGTGAAATCTGACCAAAAAAATAAAATAAAAACAAGGGTGAAATGGGCAGATTGAAACTTCATTACAAATTGGAGTGGCTTCCCAAGAATGCTTTAAAGCCAAGGCAAGGGGGGGGAGACCTGCTTGCACTTTGGGCATTATCAAAGCGACTTTGAGGCTCAAAGTCTTTCACACGGTGTTTCCAACACCTCATTGTTATTTTTTAAGGATATTTGCAACACCTCATTGTTGTCCCAAAGAGCTTAATGTGCTCAAAGCTCCTTTCAAATTTTTTGCCAAACTTTCCTTAAATCACTCCTTTCTTGATTAAAGCAGTTCTCTGTTTCCTTAATCTGTTTCTGAGAATTTTCCTTTTCCCTTTGCTTAGCTTTTTTCTTCTATTCAGCTAGAGGACCGTAAATAGATTTTTTCATTTAGATTTATGATATTTGTCTTGATTTAATTACAAGGTTTTCACATTGTAAACTTGAACTTCATAAATTTTACCTGTACAATTTGATTGGTTACTATATGAAACAATTTGACTAGAGCGTGTGAATTGGGAGTGAACAAGTTCTGCCATGATCTATGTAAGATTTAGTCACAATACCACATTGATTTTTTAGTTCATTCGGGATGAAGAAACACAAAAGCCAAATAGTAAACGTGTAACCTTGTTTTAATTACAGTATCTCGAAAGAACATTTCTAATTTAAGTTCCTTTCTAAGATTTGGGGACAATTTATAGTTAAGGTTGTCTTTATTTCAGCAATTTTAATATGTCAAATGATGGCTTTGTTGAATATCTTACTCCAAGTTCCTCTCTGCTTCAGGAATATTTATGAGGAAGGCAGATTTTGCGAAACTTTTCACCCAAATGCTTCTGGTTGGAGATGTTGTGAATCATGTGGGAAGGTGAGGAGAAAACTAACCCCGATGATGTATGCTTCTTAGTTGATGTTAAAAGACAAGATATGTCAAATCGTTTGTTTTATTCTGTTGTTTTATATTTCATGATAATCGCTAAATTTCCTTTGCAGAGGGTACATTGTGGATGTATTGTCTCAGCTCTTGCATTTGCCCTGTTGGATCCCGGAGGAATTGAGTGCATGTCATGTGCTCGGAAAAACTTAGTCTTGGTAATTATGAATCTCACTATTGTTGGGTATCTTGGGCAAGTCTAACTTATTAGCCTTCATGTTCTCATTTATCAACCCAAGAATGAAAAAGTTCTCAAGTTCTGATCATATTGTGTGGCTGTTATGCTTATGCTCGGCATTGGTATATACTTTCTTTGTTAGTGTTTTGCTGAGAGCAGATTTTGAGATAAATATTTCTCGTCACCAATGTCCTTTTGGGAGATATCTGTGAGAGAGCTGAATTGACATTGTTGATGCACAAAGGCTCCGTTTGGTAAACTGAGGAAAGAGGAGGGAATGAAAGTGGGTGAGGAAAATATGAATGTTTTCAAATTTTTGTGAGAGAGACACGGAGGGAAAATTTTTAATAATTCCCCGCCCCCGAAATTTCCCCACCTCTTGAGTTCCCGAACAAAGCATAATAGTTGAAACTACAGAGACTGAAGTTCCTCTAATTGGTGGGATATGCCTGGTCTTGGAGGTTGGATCATTTACGATGTTGGTATATAGAACTAGCAATTTCATTGAGCATCGCAAAGTATGCAAAGTGAAACTGAATATAGTGGCGAAAGAAAAGAAGAGTTACTGGTGCGATTTTGTCTCAGATATGCCATATTTTTGTTTTACTGGTATTTGACTTTTCAGCTTGGAGAACTGATGGACAACTTAGCAAGATAAACCATGAGCGTCAGTTATAGTTTGATAAATTTGTTGCGCATATTTTGAATGTCTATTTCTAAGCTTAACATGTGAAGCTTTTCCAAACTATCGTGCTTTGTCATACAGTGATTATCTTGCCATCACAAGATGTCATTATAAACATGTTTCTTGCTATATGATTAAGGATGAAGCCAAAATTCTGTGCTCTATGGGTTCACGTGCCTACATCTAATTTTGGACATATTAAATATGTTTGTGCTCTTTGCAATAATATTTTTAGCTTTATGTACCAATTAATAAGGACCCTTGTTCGACGAAAAAAAGAAAAGGACCCTTGTTCTTTTGTGATGAGAAAAAAATTACTAAGCTGTTATTCCTGCTTGGACTTCACAACCTCTCTCCCCCTCCACTTCTCTTCACAGTCCTCTAGTAAAGTAGAAGTATCATTTCCATAGATCATCCAACTTTAGTGGAACTTTGTTTCTGGCATGAGATTGGTATATGCTATATGGTCATTTTTATGTACCATTTGAACAGCATATGTGTTTTCTTCCTATTCACCATCCTTCACTCGTGTGACATGACTCGTAGATAATGATGCCTCTCTTTTAACTGAAGTATTAATTCATGTTTACCTTTTCAGACTCCAAATCCAGCATGGCCATCTTTGGTTTTCCATGCACCTTTTCCTGATAGACTTAAGGAACTTTCTGTGAAAAATTGGAATCAATTAGCTGGATCAGGTCCTGTACCTTGGAGGCAGGCACCTACTCTGTTTAATACATCCATGTCCCGTCCTGAGCTGCAGCCTAGGGCGCCACATGATGCATCCACAAGCATGGATCGATTTGGAGTTGGTGAACGGTATTCTATCTCTTCCATGGACAATAGGAGAATAGAAGACTTCTCCAACAGATTTATGAATGGAAATGTGAAGCTTGGTGCAGTCGAGAAACTTGAAAATGGCATTGCAGGTATTGCTTTTCATACTCTGATGATCATGTGAGGACAATCTAGAGGGTTCTTGAGATAAATTCCCGCTTTCAACATTTTCTTACAGGACCCAACAGCGATGACCACCTAAATCCATGCAAGATCAATCCTCAACAGTCAACCTCTGTGAAGGAGGATCCATCTACTCCACCATATGGATTGGCTGTGCCGCATGCTCCGGGCAATGACTCAAATGGTCACATAGGACTTGCAGGGCATTTTCGGCCAGCACCCTCAACTCTGGGAAAGCATTTCTATGGAAGTATGCTCAATGATACTAACTCATCTGGTGAAAGTCATGCACGTAATGGAAGGCCTCGAGGAGATGCCAGGGGAAGGAATCAATTACTTCCTCGTTATTGGCCCCGGATAACAGATCAAGAGCTACAACAAATCTCTGGAGAGTATCCTTTTGTTCTATGTGCTTTTTTTAATTTATAGCAGCTCATGGAAAGATGGATTTAATAACTTACTCTATATAATTGTTTTTGGTGTTTTCCCCAAGAAAGTAACTATAATGCGTTGATAGAACAGGGTTACAATTTCAATAGACCGGATGAAAATGACTTTTGACTACTGTTTATCATTCAAAATCCAACTCTTTAGCTCATCACGTTTTTTACTTCGATTACTTGTTCAGTACAATATCAGCATGGTGGAAGGTTCAGTTTCACCTCTGCTAATAATTAGCATTCATGATCCTATTCCTTAACTTTTAAAAGCTCGAACTCTGTAATCACTCCTCTGTTCGAGAAAATGTTGAGTGCTAGTGATGCAGGTAAAATTGGACGTTTAGTGCTGCCAAAAAAATGTGCTGAGGTAAGAACATCTTGGCTAAATTGTTACAATTATGAGATTTCATTATGAACGTTCCAAGGGGGTACCGCTCATATTCAAAAGGGCTTCAAGTAGAAGCCACCCATATACAAAGTTAGGCACAAAAGGCTGTTTCTAATATTTCCAACAAACTAGAAGTATGAAGTTGAACTTCCTGCTATACAAGAAGTGAAGAGAGATTGGGAATTTTTCCATCGCGATGGTATGTAGGCATTATATGAGCAGTTCCTCTGTTGCTTTAGAAAAGCGGTTGAGCTTGCATATTGAACCAAACGTAGAGGTGATTGGGGTGGCTTTGGTCTTTAACATTTTGTTTTAGCTTTTAATTGTGCAATTGGAATTTGACCTTTATATAACATTAATACTGCGAAACTTGAAAACATTATCATCTAAAGTCATTTGGGATTTTCCTTATATGATTTTTCAAAATTAGACTTATTGTTCACCATTTGACAAGAGAGTAAAAATATGATGGGAAAGACGTAACAAGTCCTTTTTTGTACACTTCCCTTGTGGGCTCTTAGATAGTTTCCACTTTCTCCAGGTTGGCTCTAGTTTGTTTAATAAAGGCAATTAGAGGAACTATATGTGGAGCAATTAGGTATAAATTTATGTTGATCCGTCAGAATTTGGTTGTCTCAACTCTATTAATAATCGCCTATGAACTTTTTTTTGGGATTACACTCATCATTTCAAATTTTAGATCGAGCCGATCCATTTACACTTATCATGGGAAGGAAATTCAGTTATTTGGGCCCTAGAGGATTAAGTAGGCGAACTGCTGGTTTTCAGATATGACATATCTACAATAGTAACTTTAGACTTGTTCGTGCACAATTTTTGGCGGGAAATGCTTTAGAAGTACATAAGTGATAAGAATAAAGTTAAACATAAGAAGGAAAAAACAAGCAAAGAAAAATTATGGCAATTTCAAATAGTCTTTGAAAGATTGGTATTTCTAAAGCCCCTTTAAAAAGAAAAACCTGTAGTTCAATATTTAACATTTTCCTTTAGACATCAATTTATATTATTTTTTTTTGGAATATTGCACGTAACCCCTCTCCAACTGTGGTCAATTGCAAACTGCCTCTTTTTTTGTTGCAACTTATTCCTCGTCTCTTTGAATTTGTTGCGAAATAGAAAAGCTGATCCTAATATTGAACTTAGTTGAACTTCTCAAAGTTGTTTTAACCTCTAGAAGGAATGTGCTCCTACGCAACCTCTATGCCATTTGAAGCATCGTGAATCACATTTTATTTTCCGTAAGTAAAGAAAAACTCACTACACTAAGAAGTTGCAAACCCATACGAGAAAAGCTCAAAGCCAAACGAGAGCTCATTTACAAGAAAAGAAACCCATGTATAATTTATAGCATTTATATCAACAATAGATCCCCACTATACCTCTAATCCAAATCAACCTATTCCCCACAATACCAGAAGTCTATAGTTGCAAAGCAATTTTCACTTAGTGTTTGGATAGAGGGGTTTTCCCCTTCGAAAGGTCTCTCATTCTGGTCTTTCCAGACCACTTGGAAACAAAAAGGGGAATTGAGGAAATCCATTTTATCTTATGACAAGGGATCTGAACACCCTTCCATGCTCATAGCTCTTGCTTAATAGACCCCGCAATGACCCAGCTTGGACCTATAGAAGCATATGTCAAAGCCCAAATGGTTCTTGTCCTTGGAAAGTTTAGAAGATACATCACAGTTTCTTCCTCTTTTTGTCAAAGGAAGTACCTGTTGGCCTAGACTTCTCTTCAAGTTTGCTACACTTTGGGTTGCCAAAGACGGCAGCCCAAGGTGTACCATTAGTTTAAATATTAATTGACTAAGGTATTAAGGTCCACAGATCTAAAGATGTATGGGTTTTGCTGGAAATTATGGAGATATTTGGGTTAAGGAAGGGGGCATGGGGTGACTCCAACTAATTAATAGTCCAAGAGGGAGTTTGCAATGACTTTAATGGTATTTTTGACACTTTATGATCTGGGTGCCTATTTGCAGTAAATTTCAACAATAGATAATTGAAAAATTAAAAGAACAGGGGGCAAAATTGCAATTGATCCCAAATTGGTTAGGGTGGTTTTGCATTTTTCCCCCTGGCAATGACAAGCTGCAATGAGGTCTGACCATAAAGAATTAAGGTGGAGTTTTGTGCTCACAAAATGGAAGTTTGATTATTTGAAAACCTGCCATTTTGGAAAAGGCTCTCATACATTGTTAGAAGTTTTGTAATTCTATCTGGGTTTTTTTTGTTAATTCGTCCTATCAAAGGATGTCAAAATTGCTAAAGCCACAAACGGATAGCGTGATGAACACAAATGTGAAAGAAGCTTTAGGGTTCGGCCATTCTTGGGCCATGTGATGAAGAACTGGTCTAGACAATACTCAACTTGAGTTACGAGAACACAAATGTTTTTTTTCATAAAGCAAAAGTTATTTTGCTTGTTTCAAATTTGAATAAAAATAAGGGCTTTTTGAGAACTTTGGAACATCTTTTGCATTTCCAAAACTTGGAACATCTCTTGTTTATGATTTAAATCTTGAAGGATATCTTCATCAAGTTTCTTGGGTGTTGGCATTGCACTCAGATTTCAACATTCTTTTTTGAACTTTCTACATTTTTTCCATTTTCCTGGAGTTGTAAAATGGGCGGTTCCTCTTTTGGACCCTCTTCTGAAATTTTTTTGTTTTTACTTATTGCAAAAAAAGTTTACAAGTGAAATTGTGGAACTGTACAGGCATATTTTCCGCCTATTTCTCAGCCTGAAGGATTGCCTCTCAAAGTTCAGGATGCCAAAGGCTCAGAGTGGATATTTCAATTTCGATTTTGGCCCAATAATAACAGTAGAATGTATGTTCTGGAAGGAGTCACGCCATGCATACAGTCCATGCAGTTGCAAGCAGGAGACATAGGTAAGATACTTACAGTTGCGGAATAGGATGCATCAAACTCGATATTTTACCCTCTAGGAACTATACATGATTGGATAGTGCAGTACTACACTTATTAAAACTTGTTTGGCATAATCAGTAGGAGAAATGTTGTTGTTGACAAGACCTTTCGTCCTGAGTTACTGCTGCTGACAAATGTCATTGCCTTATTTCTATAAGTTTTTTATTCTTCTGGCTATAGGACTGAGATTTGATTTTGTTCCCTCTCAGTAACCTTTAGTCGGTTAGAACCAGAGGGAAAATTGATCATGGGATTCAGAAAGGCTTCAACTGCTCCCCCATCTGATCAGGTCTGGACTCGTGCAATAATTGACTTTTCCAGGCTTTATTTGTGTACATGCTAGACCTCGGAGATATCATTTACGGGCTTCCTGAAATGTAAATGGAACTTCTTGTTTATATTGCTTAGTAATGCTGTTGATTATCTGAATCCTATGCCAATCTTTTTGTTTGACTATTCTAGAAGAAATAAAAGCTTTATATAGCATGTCTGTTTCAATATGTTTCAAATTAAATTGAAGTATAAATTCTTTATTTTCATCTTGCTGCAGGAGAATGAAACGGCTAAGAGTAGCAGTGGAATTACTGTGCAAGATGTGAGTACAATTCAATGGTTGAGATTTTAAATTTGGGACTTTTGTTCCAAAAGCAGTCCTCGAATTCTAAGCCTTTTCCCCCAATGTAGCAGGCTGAATTGGCAGATCCTAGTTCATGGTCTAAAGTTGATAAATCTGGATACATCAAAAGAAGTTCTTGGGGCTAAATCTTCCTTGTCCAGAAAACGGAAGAGTAGTACCTTGGGTTCAAAAAGTAAGCGACTGAGAATTGAAAATGAGGACGTTATAGAGCTGAAACTAACATGGGAAGAAGCTCAAGGGCTGCTTCGTCCACCTCCTAATCACAGACCTAGTGTAGTGGTAATTGAGGGCTTTGAGTTTGAGGAGTATGAGGTAAAAGACTTTTTCATATTCTTTCATATGAAATGAGCTGTTTTCAATTTTTTACATATTGGCTATGTACATGAATGCTTTCCCCTTTACCAAAAGGATAGAGACCACCTCTACCAGATAATTATTCTATTAAAAAGCCAGAACTATTGAGAATCTAATTATCTTGGCTGACCAATACTCTACACTTGTCTGTTGTGGTTTGGGTGAAAAGGGGACCAAAAATTGAATGAAGATTTGGGTATATGAGTATTAGGTGGTGTATGGTGGTTCTTTTAGCTCTGAGATAATACGCAGGATAAATTATGCTGCATGGAAAGGCTTGATTTGTGACATGTTTGTTATGGCAGGATGCTCCAGTACTCGGGAAGCCAACAGTTTTTAGGACGGATGCTGTGGGGTAAAGTACTTTGTTTAGAGCTCCAATTATTGCTTTTTTGTCTGTTAATGTCAGAATCTTGTTACATGAGTAAACTACTTTGTTTAGTGCTCCAACCATTGCTTTTGTTACTGTTCATTTCGGAATCTTGTTACATGAGTAATTGGAGTTCGTGTTCTGACACACAATTTAGAGATTATGGATGTATATTAATGTGATAAGCATGAAAACTAGTATACATCAAATACTAGTTAGCATAAAAGCTTGTGAACCTGAAACGATAGCTGCAATTTTTGTAAGGATCACTATGTTAAATGAGAGATTCGTTCATCATCCCTATGAATGTCTTCTTTGGAATGCCGCTCTCTGCTAAGAGTGAATCCCTATCACTATATATATTAAAGTAATATGCAAATGGTTAGTGTTTTTATTTTGTGTTTGTTTTGGTCAAATATATTCTGAGGCATGTTTTTGTATTTCATGTGTATCAGAAAAAGGATTCAATGGGCTCAATGCGAAGACTGCTTGAAATGGAGAAAATTGCCAGCTGATGCCCTTCTTCCCTCAAAATGGACTTGTGCTGATAACAGTTGGGATCCAGAAAGGTACTGTAGTTTCCACTCTTTCCTTGAAATGGGTTATACAGCCGTCATGCCTTAGTATTAATGTTCATGCATAAATTATAATGTCCCCATGAGCTTTTTGAAACTAGTTCTTATTTAAAAGTTGTAGGATACATTAGACTTGTAGATTTACAGTAGTCCTTTTCTCTCTGTGGTGGGGAATAGTATGCTATTCGCAACTCTATCAACAAATAGGGAGCTTTGAGTGATATGATATTTCTCTGATTGCTGATCTATGACTTTTTTCCTATTATTGTTTTGGGAGCCTCTGGTTCTGTTATGCCATGCTCATTAGAGAATGTCTTCGCTCTTTTAACTGTTGTCATTTGGCCATTTAACCTTCACATTTCATAGAAAAATATGTATATTACCTCGCTCATTCAATCCATAGCTCTAAGTATTATGTTTCTTCAGATCATCTTGCTCGGCAGCTCAAGTCTTGACGGCAGAAGAGATTGAAGATATGCTATCTAATAATAATCCAGGTATGGTTTGCTTGGGACACTGATAGATGGATAGACTTCCTGTACTTTGGTTTAAATTAATGAGACAAAAAAATATTACAATATGACTGCCTACACTCTTATTATATTACTGGTTACAGATTGCCTCTGTTGTGGCGTATGACTTTGTCATGTTGTCTTTGAATGGTACCACATTTATAATCTTGGAAATGGACCAATATTACAATGTGGAGACAAAAATGAGTTAGATCCTTTAAGGAGGGGAAGTTTGGATTTGTTTGAGAAGTTGTTTACATGGCTTTGCCAAATATGCACAGAAGCAAATAGATTTGCCACAAACCAGTATTTAAACACAAACAAAAGTTTTTTGCCATATCCATAGCTATGTGCTAGTACATGCGCACATGTATGCAAAAGATAATAGCAAGACTTAAAAGTTACTATTTGTTTCATAGTATTATTTGGAGCCTGAGAGAGCAAAGACGAAAATCTTTGCTTATAGAAGACCAGAGTCTTCTATTATACATGTTTGTTGTCCCATTAGCGTAAGTACATGCATTATGGTTCATGCATATTAATCACTGTTTGCAACCCAGGATTCCTTTTACCATCAACCTAATGGCAGTTGAAGGGTTCTGAACATAGTACTATTGTTGAGTCATCTGGGGATAGCCTGTGTTCAGTGTCTAGATTAACAACAAAATGAGGCTTTTCTTTCAAGAAATCATATCTCAATAAATGGACCTTGGCCTAGCAGCGAGTTATCCAACTGTAATGGGAAAACTTGCAGATTTGAGACGTAGGAGCCTCTTTGGAAAATAGCAAGGGGAGCTGCAAACAATGGATAACCATTGCATAGTGCGGATCCTCGTGCTTGGGTGCTATTTCTAGGATGTTGTATGAAATGCCTTACAAAATTCCTGGACAGTAGCTCCCTCATTTTCTACAATTTGGTAACATGGAGTAAGAACTCCCAAGTGAGTGGTGTAATGGGACCATCAAGCACAGATCAAGGGGGGATTTGGCTGATTCATTAAAGAGGACCTGCCTAGGATCTGTTGAAGGGCTTGAATAATAGTACAAGGTCCAAATCCAAAGTGACGAAATTTTATTAAGCCTAATTATTCTTTTATTCTAGGCAGCCTTATTCAACTGGGATTTTTCCTCAGGGGTGGGTGTGGGGAATGTTTAACTTTATTCACATGTAGGAAATTGAATGCTGAGCAAAAAGTTTGGTGTATTGAATTGTATCTTACGGTTTTTGACTTTGATCTGATTTCCATCATTATGGTTGTGCAGCACCTTCTAAGAAAGCCAAGGCTCCTAAACAAGAGAATATGGAAGCACTGGAGGGGCTGGACACTCTTGCCAACCTAGCAATCTTAGGAGAAGGCGAGGTGCTCCCATCATCTTCTTCACCATCTCAAGCCACAACAAAGCACCCTCGGCACCGACCAGGGTGTTCGTGTATTGTTTGTATTCAACCCCCCTAGTGGAAAGGGCCCAAAGCACAAGCAGACATGCACATGTAATGTCTGTCTAACTGTGAAGCGCCGTTTCCGCACCCTGATGCTGAGGCGCGAAAAGAAACAGTCGGAGAAAGAAGCGGAAGGTTCGCGCAAGAAGCCGCAACACCAGAACCTACTACTCGCAGAAAAATTACCGGAAGACGACCCTTCACAATGCAATAACAACACTGCAAATAGCAGCCCAAGCCAGAAAAAAGCGGGTAATGATGGTTCTGATGACGAAATGAACAGGATTAAAAGCTCGGGTTCACCTTTTAAAGGTCAGATTGATCTTAATATTCAGCCGGAGCGGGAGGAGGATCTCTCGCCTGGGTCAGATTCTGGTGGCATGATGAAGTTGCTACATGATGCCACCCAGAAATATCTCAGGCAGAGATTTTCGACCTCAGACAGCTTTAGGAATTCCACAGGCGATCCAGCCAAGCTGGATCTAGATGGCGGCGAAAGGCTTGTCGGCGAAAGGCCTGTCAGCGACGCGGTAGAGAGTGGTCATCAAGAGGTCAACGAGGAACGAGCTAAAGCTTTGGCATCTACCGTGCATAAATGAAGTATTGTATACCTAACACTCATTGCTGTGTTGATCCTGAGGTAGGGTTTTTGCTGTGTTTCCGAGGCAGGCCTGGGACAGGTATTTGTAGTTGTACATTCATCCATTTTGAGATTGGGCTATTTTAGTTCCTGTACATAGGAAGAGAGTAGGAATTAGACCGAATGGTTGAAGGCCATTGATTTTGCTGATTAATACACGATTTTATTGCCCCGTTCACTGTAATATCAGCCGATTTCTGGAGTTTTTAAGAGCAAAACTGATGCGAGTACTGTGTTTTCTTCCTTTATAAGTGGTGGTTGCGCTTGCTCGAAGCAACGGGGACCTAAACAGCCCGTTTTTCTGACCTTTCAAGAGGAGAAGGAATTAATACATTTTGCTGGAAGCGTAAGTGATGTGTTTTATGCCTTGGCTCGGAGAAATTCAGACTTGACATCAAAGTCTCGGAGCAGCGATCCTGCATCATTATAGCTGGTTGTTTGCCCATGCTTCACATGCTCTAAAGTCTTAGCAACGTGAGGGTGATCGACGACGTCAATGGCATTACGGAAATAATCCAAATTCTACTTGTTCGACTTGTCTAAGTACTCACTGATAACACTATATAGGAGTTCCTTCATATCCTGAAGGGAAATAATAGGTACTATGTGAGAGTGATCCCAAGCAAAGCATCCCCAAATTTAAATTCGCCTAAATGCAGTCTGCGTATTGCCCTCTTAGCATGCGTATCTCAATGTTCTCTTTCATGACAATCAAAGTCGCCGGTTGAATATCGTTTTCCTTTAACAAATTCTTGCACACGAAATTCGCGTTCTGTAAGTCAGCACAAACCTGAATGTAAGTCTCACTTATTTTGAAGATTCTCCCTAGCCAGCTGCAGAATAAGATTTTTTAATTTCTTGACAGATCTAAGCCTAGATTATTTCATAAAAGTCTGGGTGCCGCGTCTGTAAGATATGCTGTCAGCAGGAACATAAGCCCCACCAAGGTTTCGGTGGTCTCTGACCAGGAACTGTTAATGCCCTTCACGACCCACATTGAAGCTCTTCTTCTGAGATGGTTGATATTATACGTGTAAACTTGTATTGCTATTAGCTAGCATTGGGGGTCGACCAGGCCAGTCTTAGCTACTTCCCCATCTATTTCTTCCAATTTCCAAAGGGCGTGCGCTACACTCTACCCAGAATTTCAGATCCCTTAAGTTGGTCAGGATGAAAAAATAAGCTGCTTAACGTTCTCCCTTTTTGCATTGCAGGCGATAGTTCTGTTCTTCCATCCATCTTCCCGAAGCAACATAATTACAGAAAGTGAAGAGGAGGATCATTTCCTACATTCCCACAAGGCATGCACATTTAGTTACTCAGGACTTTCTGCATTGCCAAGAGTTCACTCAGACTGACTCCATCGCAAGAAAGGGCACGAGAGAGTGACGAAAAGGGTTGGTGAAGATGAATGATTTGTTCTCCAATTCGTTCAAGCGATACACCGACCTGAAGGAGCAGGTATACCTAGATGACACCGATTCCAATAAGGAAACTGTCAACCTTGACAAGTTCTTTGAAGACGTTGAAAGAGTGAAGGAGGACACAGCTCAGGTGGAGCAGCTCTACAAGAGATTGCAGGAATTGAATGAGAAGAGCAAAATCATCCATCACAGCAAAACAATCAAGCAGGTCCAAGACCGTATGGACTTAGATGTGCAACAGGTCCTGAAACAAGTCAAAATCATCAAAGGCAAGCTCGAAGCCCTTGAACGTTCCAATGTGGCCCACCGGAAGCTTCCTGGGTGCGGCCCTGGTTCATCAGCAGACCGGACCCGGACCTCGGTGGTTATTGGACTGGAAAAAAAGCTCAAAGATATGATGGATGATTTCCAGGGCTTAAGGGCAAAAATGAATGCAGAATATAAGGAAACCGTGGGAAGAAGGTACTTCACAATCACGGGACAGAAGGCAGATGAAGAGACCATTGACAACCTAATATCAAGTGGAGAAAGTGAGAGTATTGTTCAAAAAGCAATTCAGGAACAAGGGAGAGGTCAAATCTTGGACACGATATCAGAGATTCAAGAAAGGCGCGATGCAATTAAGGAGATAGAGAAGAACCTGATTGAGTTGCACCAGATATTCTTGGACATGGCTACACTGGTGGAGGCACAAGGTCACCAGCTCAATGATATCGAGTCTCAGGTCGCTCAGGCCAGCTCGTTCGTGAGGCGAGGAGCAGATCAGCTTCAAGGAGCCAAGGAATATCAGAAAAGCTCTAGGAAGTGGGTGTGCATTGCCATTATTCTTGGTGCTGTTATTGTCTGCTTCCTGATAATACCAATCTTAACATCAATTAGTCACTAACAGAAATAAGAAGAAAGGGAATGTGAGTGCAGAGACCCAGTTAAGTCCAGAGCTGGAGTTTTGCAGAATCCAAGGGGAGAAAATCAGCTAAGGATTTTCTCATACATGGAAGGTCCATTATAGTCTGTTCTTCGTTCCTTCTTCTGTTTCTCTTTTCTCTGTCTAATTTTATTTGTTTCATCTCCTCTCCTTCAGTAATCCCCTAGATAACCTGATTTGTACAATTCTTTGCCAAGTAAACATGGACAGAGCATCTGAATTTCTGTATTATCCCGCAATTGCGAATGTGCGAGTTTGATATTTGGCATTCAATCTCATCTCCTCTTTCTTTGACAGTTTGAACTTTTATCCGGTAAAACCAGAAGACAAGTTGCCGAAGCCAACAACTGAGATATGAACAGAAATGACGCGTTTTACTTAATAAAAGATCAGTCTACTGATAAAATAGCAGTAACCAGCTTAGTTAAGCAAAGTGCCTAGTACGATATTGGGCGTTAGTGAATCGTTATTGATGCTATTGCTATAGCGGAGAGAAACAAATGGAAACAAGTCGATCATAATATAACCACAGAGCATTTCCTCTGCTGCTTTAGTCAGACGATGGTTTTTCTTGCCCTCGACAAGACAAATTACTGCAAGATACAGAATTATAGCCTTCCTTTACAATAAATATAAATCCGGAGCATTGAGAAAAAGATAGCCTTATTTCTTGTAGGTAATAGACTTATGCTTCCTATAATTGCAATGTATAATTATACCCTCTCAACTATCATCCAAAGCCAGCTTGAAGCAAGATAAGCAAAATAATCCTTTATGCCATCCATGTAATTACGATGAAAATGTCTATGATCTCTGGTAGACCTCAGGTAACACTAACAGACAATTGAAGACTCAAATAAGTAGCAAGTCAACACACCTGAAACCTATGAATTAAGCATAACTACCAGGCTCAAGGATATGTTGAACGAGCAATTACAAATTTAATTTTCTTTCGGTATGACTTCAACTGAAGCCAAGATTCTCCTGAAAGGCAAGTACCACAAGTTTCAGCACTCAGACAAGGATTTTATCCATAAAGAAGGTCCATCGGTCATTTCCCGTTATCAATCAAGCGGAGAAAAATAATAATAACCATGCAAACATCAGAAGAAAGGAAACTATCTCGAAGCGCTTCTAGATCAATATCCCATCATTCCACAGGTCACATTTTACAAAATCAAAGCCATCCAGGCGATCACTTTCTAATGCTATGATACAAGAGAGGCCATCATTTTCTACATATGAGATAAGTAGGTCTAAGTGTCTAACCAATATCCACAAAAAGCAGAAAACGCCCGAGTTGTTTTTCCACACCAAAAGATATCAAGTACCAGAATTGGGTAAAGCTGCCATGAACGAATTGTATGAGGACTCCAAATCAAAGTGGAGTTGCCGGGCCTGCTGCTCTGTTAGCTCATCCGCTGCCCCCATCTTGGAGAGCCTCGAAATCCAATCCCTCATCTTTGTCTTCCCCTCAAAATCTGGAGGTAGTATGGTCAGCTTATTGAGAGAAGCAGAGAGATCTGAAAGCAGTGGATGCACCTGATCCACAGCCACCATATTCAATTTAAGTGAATCCATCGCTGTGATAAAGTTCTGCACGCATTCCGCAACGATGGCGGCTGAGGTGGTTGAAGACGTAGCTGCGGCAGCCCTATGCTCCACTGTGGCGGGGACACCCGACACAACCAGGCGGTTTATGGCGGCAGGACAGTCCATCTTGTAAGTGTCAGCGAACCGTTCAATGTTGGGAATGGTGTCTTTCAATGTGGAGGCCAGGGTTTTGAAATGCGTGATGAGCTTCTGACACTCGCTCTCGTACTCGGATGGAGATATTATGTCGCGAATATACGCCTTTTCCAACTTCTCAGTGGCTCGAATTATAGCATAGAGCTCAGCAAAGTTCTCATACATATCCCTTTCACGCTTGTCATTCCACAGCTTCACCTCCATTTCAGGTGGATAGATTGGCGCGCAGATTTACTCGTGAGGAGTTAATAGAGCAAGTGCGAATCCCTGGCAGGGCGGAGGACTGGAGAAGATAACAGGACACGCGCAAAAACCACGCTTTCACTGATAAATCAAATGCCAAGAAAAAGAAAATTACTGAGGGAAATGCTTAAAGTACTATCTTGCTAGAAACACCAACAAACGATAAGCTTGATAAACATAAACACGATAAGCGACACGCAGGTCCATGTGATTGGGCAAACCCAAAGGCAACAACTCACAAAGCTTCATTGCTTCAGGAGAAAACACAAACCAGGGCAAAAGCAAAACAGAACCAAACGCTGAATGCTGAAATCAGAACCACCTAGCAATGTCATCCAAAGCAAGCAAGGCAAACCCGCATCACCACTCAGAAAGACCCATCAGCGTGACTACAACCAGGCGTAAACTACGGAGCTAAAAATTAACAAAGCGCAATGATATCGATCTCCATAAGAAGTCAAGACAAGAAAACCCAAACAAATGTCTTTCAAATCCCAACCACGTCCCCTGCACCACAAACTTCACGACCATCAAGAATTATCACCACTATCATCACGGGTCATCAGAGATAAATCGAACCCAGATCAAGAATCATCCGTAACTGGAGATTCAGCTCATATCATCACCACCAAAAGCAAAAACTTAAAGCCCCAGGTGCCCATAAAAAAACCATCTTTCACGAGAGATAGAGAGAGAGAGCTTACAGAGAGGAAGAGAGAAGAGAGAGAGAGAGAGAACGCGGCTGCAAAGTCGTGAAGATCGCCGTCGCGGGAACTGCAGAGGGAGAGAGAGAGAGAGAGGGATGGCGTTGCGTGTTGAAATAGCCGCGGCGATTAATAACGCCAACGCCATTTTCGGGCCATGTACGGCGTTGCTGTTGGGGTGGAAATTACGTTTGCGTCCTTGGCAAGGGACCGGTGCAGTCGCGGCATATAAACGACGTCGTTATATTTGTTTCGCGAAAAAAAAAATTGAATATAATTTTTAAAATATAATTATTTATATCACTTGAAATGAATAGTTAATGCGACGACAATTTATATCTAAACACTTTTGTAAGCAATTAAAATATTTTGCGTTAATCCATTTTTTGTAAGCAATCCAAACCATTATTTTTTGGAAATTTTTTTTTAAAATAATTCATTTTCCGTAAAACAAACGAGAACCTTAATTACTCGATCACATTGAACTCGACCTCAATCCTTTTCAATGGAAAGCCGGATTGATGATCTTAGAATCCTACTTCGATCGAGTGCGAATCCATTCGGCCACTTCCTCTTTCTTTCTAGTTCTCCATATTGATGGCTTGCTCGTTTAGTGCTGCTAATTGTTATAGGGGGATGCTTGTCAGCGTGTGTATTGGGGTCAGAGCACGAGCGTCATTCTGAGTCCTCTAATCGACATTTGACGAATCGAAGTGAAAATTTGATTGAGTGAAAACTGGAGGGGGGTCAATTACATTGGTTTTTATTTTTGTTGAAATTACATCGGTTGGCACTCGTTAAATTTTACTGTTAAATTACTTAGATGGATGATGCATGATAGTTGGCGAATGTACCAGTTTGGAGTTCTAGATCCGTTTATTACAAGTGTACCGATTTGGAGTTCTACTTTCGTTTGTTATGGTTTGTTACAAGGTATACCCATTTATGATTTTTCTTGTAATAATCTAATTTAACGGAAATTAACAAAAAGGAAACTTATCACAAATATACAAATTTGGGATTTTAATCGTCAATAAATTATTATGGAGTAAATTTCTCACATATTTACCTGATTTAATTTTAGCTAAAATTGTAATAAGTGTACCGATTTGAATTTTTACCGATTTTTATTTTGGTCAAATTATGAAAGGGTAATTTGACTTGTAAGCAACTGTGGTGATGGGAATGTAGGAGTAAAATTGGGAATGTCCCATAGTATACTAATTTGAAATTTTTAGTGGTATTAACCCCATAATGTGGTACATTATAGGATATCATGACCAGCATGCAAAAAGTTCAAAAACAAGAAGAATTAATTCACGTATTCGAATTTTTATCATAATTTGTCGCACAAGATATATGCCAAATTTTTATCTCAGTTCTGAACGAAACCGATTACTCCATTTTGATTTATGATTCACACATAACCAAAATCTCGGCACACAAAATAAAAATTTGGCATATACAATCTACCCCATTTTTAGCATGGACAAATAAAAAACTTGCACATCCTCAATTATTCGAATAAAAATTTGGCATACAAAATATGCCAAATTCAGGGTGATCATTGCTAAATCATAACCCTGAAGAAGCTATGCGACATTTATATAATGTCTTATTCGAACAGCTGAAGATGTGCAAATTTTGCGAAATTATAGAATCATCTCAGATTGCAACTTTAGCAATAAAGATATTGCAAACTTCTTCCGCGACCTCGGCAAGGGCGTTGCGATCAACATTCAGGGCAGCCATTTAGGATCACACTTTGCGATGGTGAACATATCTCTTAGGCATGAAAGGATTTATCTTTACTAGGCGCAACTTGTAAATACATTACGTGCCAATCCATAGTCGGTTCTTTCAACCCTAGCTATTATAGTCACAATTTTAGGCGGGGCTCAAACTGTGTACACCATGCTACAGTACCATCATCCCCGCAAGTAGCATATAGAAGCTTGTCTTACTATGTAGCATGTGCCGAGATTTTGGAACCAATTACTCCATTTTTAGCATGGACGTTTAAGGAGGTCTTCAAGTGTCCAAAACAGCAGTCGAGAGTAGATTTACCATCTTCAGGGTCCCAAAAGGACGATTTACCGAGGCGTGCCGGCCTCGCGTAGTCTCCATTGGATCCTATCATAAGGGAGAATCACAATTCCAGGTTCTGCAATGGCACAAGTTGAGACTACTCTAGACTATGCTTGAGAGAATTCAACTATATGGTGTGCGCCTTGAAATCTTGATTAACATTGTGGCACCACAAGAAAAGAGGATCCAGCAGCTATTCTCACAGTACCGACAATTTCAGTGCAACTGAACTTGTGAAAATGATGATTGTTGACGGTTGTTTCATTGTTGAGATCTTGCATCAAATTGCACACAGGTTGATAAGATCCTAACAAGGAATAAACTTATGATGATTTCTCTTGTGCGACTGGAGAACCAAATACCTTATTTTGTTCTCAAAAATTTGTTCGGGACGACTAATGTTCCAAAAATCAAGACCATGTCATATCTTGCTCTCATTTTCTTCAATGAGTTTATGGATTTGCCTGAAGAAGAATCAGATTTATTCCCTCTAGATGAAATGCATTTACTGGATGCATTTCGTAATTTCTTTATGTCAAGAGAGCTGCAAATCAAATATCCTGTAGATGACAACTCATCTTATGTTTCAATTAGATAGGTGTCCGAGCTCCATTGGGTCGGAATTGGATTCAAGCCGAGGGCAGCTAAGACTATCATGGGGATCGCATTTAATAGGGAACGTAGAACATTGAAAATTCCATATATATCAATTAATGATCCTTTCAATAGCATTTTACCTAACATGGTAGCTTTTGAACAAAGTTTTGTCAAAGTGATCGGGTATGTAACAACCTATGCGACATTTATAGGATGTCTTATTCGAACAGCTGAGGATGTGCAAATTTTGCGAGTTTGTAGAATCATCTCAGATCGTAACTTTAGCAATAAGGATATTGCAAGCTTCTTCCTCATTATGGGTATACTTTCCCCATCATTATCTTCCTACCCCATAAGGAAAGGTCCTTCCCCTTTTGGGGGCGGTTGTGGGCGAGGAGGGATTCGAACCCCGGACAGTCCTAGTTCAACTGAAGCCAAGATTCTCTTGAAAGGCAAGTACCACAAGTTTCAGCACTCCAACAAGGATTTTATCCATGTCCATCTCCCATTATTTATCAAGCAGAGGAAAATAATAATAACCAAGCAAACATAAGAAAAAGAAAGGATATCTCGAAGCACTTCTAGATCAATAATACAATCATTCCACGAGTCACATTTTACAAAATCAACGCCATCTAGGCAAATCACTTTCTAATGGACCAGAACCATCTAAAGCTTGTGGTATTTACCTCCTCGCCCACAATCAGCCCACAATCAGTCCAAAAGGATAAGGAAGATAACGATGGGGATAACGCACTCATAATGAGCAAGAAGCTTACAATATCCTCATTGCTAAAGCTGCGATTTGAAATGATTCTACAATCTTGCAAAATTTACATATCCTCAGGTGCTCAAATAAGACATCCTATAAATGTCGCATAGGCCGTTACATATCTAGTCACTTTGCCAAAACTTTATTCCAAAACTACCATGTTTGGTAAAATGCTATTGAAAGGATCATCAATTGATACATATGAAATTTCCAGTGTTCTACGTTCCCTATTAAATGCGATCCCCATGACAATCTTAGTTGCCCTTGACTTGAATCCAATTTTGACCCGATGGAGCTCAGATGCCGATCTAATTGAAGCATAAGATGAGTTGTCATCTACAGGATATTTGATTTGCATCTCCCTTGACATAAAGAAATTACGAAATGCATCCAGTAAATGCATTCCATCTAGAAGAAATAAATCTGATTCTCCTTAAGGCAAATCCATCAACTCATTGAAGAAATTTGGGCAAAATAGGACAAGTTCTTGGTTTCTGGAACATTAGTCGTCTCGAGCAAGTTTTTGAGAACAAAATAAGATATCCGATTCTCCGGTTGCACAAAGTCTCACACAAGAGAAACCGTAATGAGGTTATTCCTTATTAGGATCTTATCAACTTTGTGTGCAATTTGACGCAAGATCTCAACAATGAAATAACCGTCAACAATTATCATTTTCACAAGTTCGGTTGCCTTTGAAATTGTCGGTGTTTGTGAGAATAATTGCGAATCCTCTTTTCTTGTGGTGCCACAATATTAATCAAGTTTTCAAAGGCGCACACTATCATTTGAATTCTCTCCAGCATAGTCTAGAGTAGTCTCAACTTGTGCCATTCAGAACCTGGAACTGTCATTCTCCTTTATGATAGGATCCAATGGAGACTACGCAAGGCCGGCATCTTGACAAATCGTCCAAAAAGTCCTTCCGAGATCCACGAAGATAGTAGATCTATTCTCAACTCTTTTGTTAGCGCTTGAAGACCTCCTTGAACGTCCATGCT
This sequence comes from Syzygium grande, assembly GCA_024733475.1. Taxonomy (NCBI): domain Eukaryota; kingdom Viridiplantae; phylum Streptophyta; class Magnoliopsida; order Myrtales; family Myrtaceae; genus Syzygium; species Syzygium grande. The sequence continues at coordinate 8,344,652 of JAMXDD010000001.1, forward strand.
AAGCATAGATTGTACATTCGAGCATAGATTGTACAATCCTTAGCTTCACAAGATATAGAGGACCGAACAACAAAACAAGATTGACATGCTCGAGTCAATCGCTACATCGACCGAAAGCCTTTTTTTTTTAGTCTTTTAATTCTCTCTCCAGGGCACCAAGGCGGCTCTCACCATCTTTGCCTTCCCCCGTCCTTTTCGGAGTCTTCCCTCTTGGGAACCAGCCCTCGATAACTGCTAACGTCACATCCTTTTGCGCAATTTCAACTCTATCCTCTTCATCCAAGTCACTTTCGTCTGGGAGTTCAATGTCCTCCTGGTTCACATTACTTCTTATCCCTCCGTCTGCTTGAGATTCCACTCCAGTACTCACGAAGCCAACTTTTCGGCTCCCTTCTTTCGTGGTGACTAGGGGTGTAAATGATTCGATTTGGTTCGGTTTTCAGAAAAACCGAACCGAACCAAACTCATTAAGAGTGCCCCATGAACCAAACCGAATTTGAGCTGAACCAAGATTGGAATCGAACCGAAAAATCGATTTGGTTCGGATCGGTTTTCGGTTTCAAGTTCATTAAGCATAAAAAGAGAGGAGAGAGGAGAGAGAAGGGGAGAGAGAGAGGGCAAAATAGCCATAAACCGAAGTGTTTATTTTAGTTCGGTTCGATCCGAACCGAACCGAACCGAACCGAAAAGAAAAATTGGTTTATTTTGATGATCCGAACCGAAACCAAAACCGAACCGAAATGCACGAAATTTTCTTTTCGGTTCGATTCGGTTAAATATCTCGATTCGATTTTTCGGTTCGATTACGCACCTCTAGTGGTGACATCGTTGGCTGAAGGCACAAGCTGCCTCTCGAGGGCGGCCATCTCATCCTCTGAAACTCCAGCCTGTTTCAATTTGTCTCTTACGTCATCGAGATCCATCTTCTGGTCTTTTTGCATGACATACTCGGGCAGAATGAAGTGTGTCTAAAGAGTACAGGGAAAAGGCAGAAATTAATGTTAGAAAAGGACGACTTCCATTAACATGATGATGTTGTACAGAGAGCAAGCAGGAGTATGCAAAGGGCTAACCCTAAAATATATAAGAGAAGTAAGAGTGATTTGCTCGTGAAGTTAGTTATATAACAGATTGTAAATCATTTCTGAGTCCCATATTAAGCAATTTAGACTTAAATCATGCCTTTGACTCTGTTTTTCCCCTTCTTACCATTTATTTCAGACAACGATTATTATCAAAAAATATATATTAGGATTTTGATGAGTTTCAATGCTAAATGGCTTCTTGCTGCAGAAAACAGCTCAAATTGTTTCAGCCGCTTGGCATGACAATTGCTTTATTTATTTCCAGAGAAACACCAACTACACTACTCACTCACCTTCATGGAAAAAATCATGTTTCTTCTAATTATCATAATTTAACGAGAAATAGAAGCGAGCAACATAATGGCCAATAGAGCAAAAGAACGATGTCTTACGTTCTCCAGAAGAAAATATTTTCATCTATAATGAATAGAAAACACAAGTGAAGAAAGAGATTTATGAGAGCATACCTGGCTATAACTTGCAGAAACACTGCGCTTGTCTGAAGCATTTCTCGGAAGGTGTCTTCATTCCCGTGCTGCACCTCGAATTCATGCCACTTGTTCCAAAAATCAACATCAGATCTTGGGTCAGCGAATTGGGATGCATACACATAAATTCCACGAGCACGATCTATTTCACCCAGGCTTTTCTCAAGCTCGGCATATTTCAAGCACATAGCCTTCCCGTCTTTGTCAGGAAGACCCCCATTTTCTATCGCTTGCTCGTAGATCTCTCTTGTTTTTGGGACCTTGAATATCTCAGCTGCTCGTGCTATGTAAATTTCGTACATTGCCAACTTCTCATTGCTTGGCACGGCCTTAGTGGCTTGATCATACACCTTCATTGCCCTCTTCGCAAGACCATACTCCGCTTCCAATTTCGCATATTGAAGGTACAGAGGCTTTACTTGATCAGAAGGGGTCTAATGGGCAGAAGTAAAATGACACTTAATTAAATATTAGGATTAGTTTAATGACTATAGGTATAAAACATCAAAATACGCCATCACTTAACCATCTAAACAAAATTCATCAACACAAACATACTCAAAGAGATTGGCTAAACAATTTTATGATAGGAATATTGCCAAATTCACCCCTATATTGACAAACACTTAAAACTATCAAAAGAAACCAGTAAGATTCATATGCTACAAAATTTATTTGCTACTGAAAACAAACACATCAAGAAACAGTGATTCGTGCAATCATAGCGTAAGGCGTGGCGTTAACAAAAAATTCTTCCAACGAATGAAACTAAAACCAATTTGTATGGAATTACATCACTCGAGAGTTAGACTATTGATCATCTCAGTCTGTGGAGTCAAATCTTTCATCTTTTTTTTGGTAAGGTTATTGTTTTTGGTAAGGTCAAATCTTTCATCTTTGTCTTGACTAATTCAAATGCTTGCAGATTGATGAGAATACGCTGGGGCAGTAATTCAAATTATAAGTCAAAACCAACACAATCGGGACAAACTTGTCTCTTTTATTAAATTTTCCTATGAACTAACTGTCCTACTGAATGATCACTGTAGCCTCACAGACTCAAAGCCCCACCTAGTTAGGACTAAATTTCTTCATCTAGTTAAAATTAGTCAATAGCAAACAAACTAAAGTACCTACACCCAAGATATTAGCTTGCTTTATAAAACTCCCTAAGAATATCATCTATCATCCAACTTTCAGCAGTATTCCCTTAAACGAAAAAAAAAAAATCCCTCCAACAAGAACTCAAGGAAGGCGAAAAGAAAGAAAAAGCTTGTGCACCACCACATTGCTCAATCAGCTACATCTCAACAACAGAAAAATATGGACCAACCACACTAATCTGAAAAATTAACTCACATACCATTTCAATAGCGTGCTCAAACAACTCTCTTGCCCGCTCCAGTTTTGTCTTTCCATATCTCCTCACAAACTTAGAGAGATAAGTAACCCATATATCTTTCACGTGAGGATACTTAAATATCTTGACGCCTCTTTCATATACCTTAAATGCATCTTCAAAATATTTATTATCCTGCACGAAAAAAAACATTAGCACGATGCCTCCGAAGATAAGAGCAAGGAGAGAAGCAAGTTGTTAAAATGTATTCATACTTCCAACAGAACTGCATAATTGATTATTATCTGTGGAGTGGCTATTCTCAAATCTAAAATATGCTCATAGACTGCACGTGTGGACTCCAGATCCACATAAAATGTCCACAGTCTCAATGATTTGTGCACCTTTATCTGAACTGGTTCATTCCCATCAGCAGCCACTGCAAGAAAAATAAATTAACCAATCAGATTCAGTTTGCCGATCTTGAGCCCCTACATGGCTTTGACAGATTCCAACACTACCACCGATAATTTTTCCCAACAATCGTTTGTCAGAAATGAAAAGCCAAATGTTCTTTGTACAGCAAAACAGGCCATGATTTTTTTTTAATCACGGTCAAAAAACAAGAGAGAATGACATTGTTCTTCAGAATGTATCAGTTTGCCATTTGGAGAGGTTAACCAATAACAAAGAGAGATAATTAAATTTTGATTAGAAAAGGAAAAAAGCCAAATTTGTGCTTGTCATCATAAGCCATATTAGCTATCCAACAACAGAAATATGTCTCACCGACACATCACAGGATCCAAAAAGACTTGTTTATCGTAAAATAGTATTTAAAAGCAAGACACGGATCACCAAATTGTGTGCCTATGACATGATCTCTTGGATGATGAGTGCTAATTATTTTCTCAGAGTGGTTTCAGTAGTTAACTATATGCATAGGACAGAATCTTCTCAAGTTTCATATAATTGCACAGTTAATAGCATTTCATCCCACTGGAGCAAATGATAAACTAGTTTGTCAATAGGAAGCTACATATACATCAGTCATTTTCATAATAGTCACAATGGCCTGCAAAACATCCCAAAATAACATAAGGAGAATGTAAATGAAACAAATCATACAACACAGCTGAAATGCAGTAACATCAAGCATTTGAAAAGGATACAAGTAGACAAGAAAACAAAGATAGTACCTCTTCTTTTGACCTCAACTGATCGCTCCGTAAAGATAGCCCTTCTCATCAACTCAAGTGCCTTTTTGAAGTTGTTATGCCTCAACTCCATCTCGCCCCCACTCACACCAAATACTGGCCAAATGATCAACGGCCTTGTAGTTGACCTGCACTGCTTTGTCAAAAATCACTCTGGCATTGGCGATATCTTTGTGGCTCTCGTGATAGCTTAGCAAAGGCTACCCAAAGTGTATGAGGTTTTCCAACGGCTTTCATCGGATCTACAGTCCTCACTGCTTCCGTGTATGTAAGAATCTGTTTGGTGGGATTACCCTCAAATAGCTTTACCTTCCTGTGCCATTGCTCCACATTATGGGGATTTTGCCGCAATAGAACGCTATTAGCTAATTCTGGCCTGCGGACCATCAAATGCTCCAATCGAGCTAACCTCAAATCCACATCCTTGTCATCATGTAACCAGAACCCATCAAGGATCTTCTTCTCAAACTTAGCTACTGACAAATTCACATCCAACCTGATATCTTCATCCTCTTCAACCCCATTTTCCTGTACCCCATCCTCTCCCTCTTCCCTCATCCTCATCACTAAGATCCATATTTTCCATCTTGTAAGCAAGCACGCTCTCCTCAAACTGCGCATAAGCATCAAATATCACACTGAAATCCCTCACGGTAATCACCGTCTTCATGCCCTCCTCAAATATGTCCCTTGCCTTCTCATGTAAATTCCTCCTGATATAGTATTCAGCAAGCGACGTCCACAACCTCCCGACCTCATCACTGAACTTCCTGATCCCACCCCTTATAATGGCGTCAACATTAAGACCTGAAACCTCCGTAGCATGCTTCATGAGCAAATCACACAACTCGAGCCACAACCTATGCTTGGTCTTCCCCTTAATCGAGAAAAACTGATCATCGTTCAGCACCGACGCCAGCCTCTCGGCCGCCTCTTGCCAGAGACTAGAATTCACCAAGAACTCAATGAAATCCTCTATGTGAGAGTGGTCATACTTCAAGTACCTCCTATAAACACTAAGAGGAGTCTCGATCGGCATGCCCTTCTGGCTGATGAACACCGGATATGGCTCCCAGATACGATCGTGCTGCGTGACGGGAAGTGCGCAGAGCGCCCGCTCGAACGTCCTCCGTGCGGGTGATCAGCTTCTGCTCCGTGAGCGAAAGCAGATACATAATCCATATCCGGGGCATCTTGTGCATCGTCACCAGCGCCCTCTCGAACGTGTTGTTCAGGGTCTCGTACTGGGAGTGCGAAACGGGCAGGTTCCGGACGATCTCGAGGCGCTCGCGGAGGTACGCGTGCCACAGCTTGTAGCTGCCGGGGAGGGCCTTGAGGGCGCGCTCGTAGATGACGAAGCGCTTCTTGAAAGGGGAGTCGGCCCTCGCAATCAGGTAGCGCCACCACAGTTTCAGGCTGAAGGGGTTCCGCAGGAGCTCCTCCTCGTAGAGGAGGTCGTCTTGCGACGGGTATAGCTCCTTAGGTATCGACATCGCGAAGCACAGAGCAAGAAAACCAAAACCCTCGAAAACCCAAGAGGGAGGGAGGAAAATACGACGAACCCACTTCGGAAAGATGCAGGCGCAACGCGAAACCACCGCAGCAATGGCGCCTAGAGAGAGAAGGAGAGAGAAGTAGGAGGACCTGGTTCAATTGGAGCTTCGGAGTCGGCGAACGGGGAGGAGTTCGTCCCTCTTTCTCTCTCTCTGTGGCGAATCAAAGGAGGGACGCCATGAACGAGACGAGGCTGGTGGGACGAGAAAGCCCTAACCTTTCTGCGAGGAAGATGATGAACTCGGGATCCGCAACAATGGCGTCTCTCTCTATCTCGCAGTGGTGGAGATGCGGGAAGAAGAGGAAGAAGAAGAAGAGCGGATTTGGTGTTTTTGCTCATGGGAGCGGCTACTTCTACTTTTTCATCACCACAGTTACTCATAAGTCAAATTATCGTTTCGGTAAAAACCCAAATTGGTACAATTTTACCCTAGATTAAAATTAGCAAACATATATACTAATTTTTATGAATCCATTGTGTTGCCCTTTATTTTGTGTGCTGAGATTTTTGGTTACGTGCGGATCATAAATCAAAATGGAGTGATCGATTCCGTTCATAACTGTGATAAAAATTTGACATATATCTTGTGCAACAAATTATGATAAAAATTCGAGTGCGTGAATTAATTCTTCTTGTTTCTGAATTTTTCGCATGCTGGACATGATATTTAATAATGTACCCATTATGGGGTTAATACCACTAAAAGTTTCAAATTAGTATACTATGAAACATTCCAAATTAGCTTTCGTCTCACAAAAATTCCCAAATTAGTATTTTTAAACAAAATGTATCTTTCGTTAATATGCATACGTGATGGTGCAAAGTGGATTTTTCAGGTTTCTAAGTCAAATTCTTCCTACAATCATTTATCATGTGTGTTGACAGTTACGAATTTTAATGGGATATAGGCGGAATGCTAACGAGGGGTAGATTTTGGTAAAGAGTGCCATATTGGGTTTTTTGGCATTAGTTTGGGGTACTAATTTAAAAAAAAATTGTGTGACAAAAATTAATTTATGTTAATCACGAGAATACTAATTGAGAGGATTATCCTTAGTCATTTTAATTTCATTTCATGCTCCAAAATATTCACTGTATTCAGCGTACAATATTGATGAAGTTTGGATACCGATCTAATTGAAGCATTAAATGAGTTGTCATCTACAAGATATTTGACATATATCTTGTCGATGTTGCTGGTCTAGAGGGGAGTGCGTGGGCCGTGGATTACGGCGGAGGAGGAGGAGGAGGACGGGAAGATTCTAGAGAGGAGGAATTGCTACGGCAAGTGAAGTAAGAGAGGATGGTTTCTTATGATAAAAATTATCATAAAATTTTATTATCATAAAATTAACATAAATATATTTTATTATCAAAAAATTATCATAAAAAATTATCATGATTTTTTTTTCATAAAAACAGAAAATCGAGCCATGAATAAAAAGCCAAAAAAAGAAAAAAGAAAAAAAAAAAATAAGAAATCGGAGCCAAATCAAACCAAACTTATCGGTTCGGTTCCAATTCAATTCGATTCAAGGGGCACTCTTAACGGTTTGGTTCGGTTCAATTTTTCAAGAAAACCGAACTGAACCGTTTACACCCTTACTTATTAGAGGGGAGGATGGACCCAAATTTGTTGTCCCTTCTTTGTTGTTGTGAGAAATGTCTAATATTTTGTGCTGAATACAATGGATATTTTGGAGCATGAAATAACATTAAAATGACTAAGGAGACTAATCCTCTCAATTAGTATTCTCGTGATTAACATAAATTAATTTTTGTCACACAATTTTTTTTTAAATTAGTACCCCAAACTAATGCCAAAAAACCCAATATGGCACTCTTTACCAAAATCTACCCCTATATCCCATTAAAATTAGTAATTCAACACACGTGATTAATGATTGTATCGAATTTGACTTAGAAACCTGAAAAATCCACTTTGCACCATCACGTGTGCATATTAACAAATGATACATTTTGTTCAGAAATATTAATTTGGGAATTTTTGTGAGAGAAAAGCTAATTTGGAATGTTTCATAGTATACTAAAACTTTTAGTGGTATTAACCCCATAATGTGGTATATTATAAGATATTATGTCCAGAAACGCAAAAAATTCAGAAACAAGAAGAATTAATTCACGTTACTCGAATTTTTATTATAATTCATACATTTGATATTTCAAAAATACTAATTTAAACGGAATCAATCACTCCATTTTGATTTATGATCCGCGACGTAACCAAAAATCTCAACACACAAAATAAAGGGCAACACAATGGATTCTTAAAAATTAGTATATAGTAAATTTGTCAGATGTTTGCTATTTTTAATCTAGGGTAAAATTGTACCAATTTGGGTTTTTACCGAAACGATAATTTGACTTATGAGTAACTGTGGTGATGAAAAATAGTAGTAGCCACTCCCATGAGCAAAAACACCAAATCCACTCTTCTTCTTCTTGCATCTCCACCACTGCGAGATAGAGAGAGACGCCATTGTTGCGGATCCCGAGTTCATCATTAAAGGTTAGGGCTTTCTCATCCCACCAGGTAGGGGTGTCAATGAGAAAAAAACCCACCCGACCCCAAACAAGAAAAAGAAAATTAATTTTCGGATCGGTTCGGATTTTATGAAAAATAATTTGTTAAGGAGCTTTCTAAGATATATCTTTTGTCAAGGGAGGATTTTAAAACTCGCAGAAAAAGATTATTGAGTGGAAACTCTAGATATGAAACCAAACGGAAAGAAGCTCATGAAATAAACGAGAACCAAAATGCCCAACGGAAACCCTCGTTATTTTGACCTCCATTAGCGTTAGCCGGATCAAGGAATCGCATCAGAAACAAAAAACGAGACGAATCCTCGAAAATCAATATCACAAAAAGAAACCCCGCGAGCGAGCGACCGAATGGAATCATTCAGAAACCGTTAACATCGAATCCGACACGAACGCGCGACATCTTGTCAAAGATCGGGTTTGAACAATCGACCGGGCCCCAGAAAAGGGTTGACTTCGCCGAGGAGCATTGCGCCGAAACAAACGAAGAGGAAAAAATTGCAGAAAAGAATCGGGAGAAGGACCCGAGGACGGTCTTTGGGTGCATTAGGCCGGAAACGATAATTTCCGGCGTTGAAATGGGTCTTGAGGCCCGGCGGCGGGCGTTCGCCGAGGAAAGGACGGTGCCTGCGCCGACGACGCCATCCGTTCGCCGAGTTGATCATGAGCAAAAACACGTGATCATGGGACAAATCCGCCCCCACTAAGGTTTCCTCTCTCCCTCTCTATCTCTATCTCTTGGTGCGACTGTGCGAGGTTCTTTCTTCCTGTTCTCATCTTTTTCGAACACCAGTTCTGCGAAAGAGAAAGGAGAGAGATGGATACGCCATTGTTTCAAACGGGCTCGGGGATCCCGAGTTTAAATCTGTTTATATTGTTCAAATAAGTCATCCAAATCGGCAGAACGAAAATTTCCTGTTTGGGTCGGGTTGGGTCGTGTTTGAGCGGTATTTTTCACCCCTACCGCCAGCAGGCTCGTCTCGTTCGTTCATGGCGTCCCTCCTTTGATTCGCCGCAGAGAGAGAAAGAGGGACGAACTCCTCCCCGTTCGCCGGCTCCGAAGCTCCAATTGAACCAGGTCCTCCTACTTCTCTCTCCTTCTCTCTCTAGGCGCCATTGCTGCGGTGTTTTCGCGTTGCGCCTGCATCGTTCCGAAGTGGGTTCGTCGTATTTTCCTCCCTCCCTCTTGGGTTTTCGAGGGTTTTGGTTTTCTTGCTCCGTGCTTCGCGATGTCGATACCTAAGGAGCTATACCCGTCGCAAGACGACCTCCTCTACGAGGAGGAGCTCCTGCGGAACCCCTTCAGCCTGAAACTGTGGTGGCGCTACCTGATTGCGAGGGCCGACTCCCCTTTCAAGAAGCGCTTCGTCATCTACGAGCGCGCCCTCAAGGCCCTCCCCGGCAGCTACAAGCTGTGGCACGCGTACCTCCGGGAGCGCCTCGAGATCGTCCGGAACCTGCCCGTCGCGCACTCCCAGTACGAGACCCTGAACAACACGTTCGAGAGGGCGCTGGTGACGATGCACAAGATGCCCCGGATTTGGATTATGTATCTGCTTTCGCTCACGGAGCAGAAGCTGATCACCCGCACGCGGAGGACGTTCGACCGGGCGCTCTGCGCGCTACCAGTCACGCAGCACGATCGTATCTGGGAGCCGTATCTGGTGTTCGTCAGCCAGAGGGGCATGCCGATCGAGACTCCTCTTAGAGTTTATAGGAGGTACTTGAAGTATGACCCCTCTCACATCGAGGATTTCATTGAGTTCTTGGTGAATTCTAGTCTCTGGCAAGAGGCGGCAGAGAGGCTGGCGTCGGTGCTGAACGATGATCAGTTTTTCTCGATTAAGGGGAAGACCAAGCATAGGTTGTGGCTCGAGTTGTGTGATTTGCTCACGAAGCATGCTACGGAGGTTTCGGGTCTTAATGTTGACGCAATTATAAGGGGTGGGATCAGGAAGTTCACTGATGAGGTTGGGAGGTTGTGGACGTCGCTTGCTGAATACTATATCAGGAGGAATTTACATGAGAAGGCAAGGGACATATTTGAGGAGGGCATGAAGACGGTGATTACCGTGAGGGATTTCAGTGTGATATTTGATGCTTATGCTCAGTTCGAGGAGAGCATGCTTGCTTACAAGATGGAAAACATGGATCTGAGTGATGAGGATGAGGAAGAGGGAGAGGGAGAGGATGGGGTACAGGAAAATGGGGTTGAAGAGGATGAAGATATCAGGTTGGATGTGAATTTGTCAGTAGCTAAGTTTGAGAAGAAGATCCTTGATGGGTTCTGGTTGCATGATGATAAGGATGTGGATTTGAGGTTAGCTCGATTGGAGCATTTGATGGTCCGCAGGCCAGAATTAGCTAATAGTGTTCTATTGCGGCAAAATCCCCATAATGTGGAGCAATGGCACAGGAGGGTTAAGCTATTTGAGGGTAATCCCACCAAGCAGATTCTTACGTACACGGAAGCAGTGAGGACTGTAGATCCGATGAAAGCTGTTGGAAAACCTCATACACTTTGGGTAGCCTTTGCTAAGCTATATGAGAGCCACAAAGATATCACTAATGCTAGAGTGATTTTCGACAAAGCAGTGCAGGTCAACTACAAGGCTGTTGATCATTTGGCCAGTATTTGGTGTGAGTGTGGGCCGAGATGGAGCTGGGGCATAACAACTTCAAAAAGGCACTCGAGTTGATGAGAAGGGCTACTGCGGAGCCATCAGTTGAGGTCAAAAGAAGAGGTACTGTCTTTGTTTTCTTGTCTACTTGTATCCTTTTCAAATGCTTGATGTTACTGCATTTCAGCTGTGTTGTATGATTTGTTTCATTTACATTCTCCTTATGTTATTTTGGGATGTTTCGCAGGCCATTGTGACTGTTATAAAAATGACTGATGTACATGTAGCTTCCTATTGACAAACTAGTTTATCGATTGCTCCAGTGGGATGAAATGCTATTAACTGTGCAATCGCATGAAACTTGAGAAGAGTCTGTCCTATGCATATAGTTAACTACTGAAACCCCTCTGAGAAAATAATTAGCACTCATCATCCAAGAGATCATGTCATAGGCACACAATTTGGTGATCTGTGTCTAGCTTTTAAATACTATTTTACCATAAACAAGTCTTTTTGGATCCTGTGATGTGTCGGGCGAGACAAATTTCTGTTGTTTGATAGCTAATATGGCTTATGATGACAAGCACCGATTTGTCTTTTTTTCCTTTTCTAATCAAAATTTAATTATCTCTCTTTGTTATTGGTTAACCTCTCCGAATGGCAAACTGATACATTCTGAAGAACAATGTCATTCTCTCTCATTTTTTTTGACCATGATTAAAAAAAAAATCATGGCCTGTTTTGCTCTATAAAGAACATTTAGCTTTTCATTTCTGAGAAACGATTGTCAGGACAAATTATTGGTGGTGGTGTTGGAAAGGAAAATGAACTTCTGTCAAAGCCATGTAGGGGCTCAAGATCGGCAAACTGAATCTAATTGGTTGATTTATTTTTCTTACAGTGGCTGCTGATGGGAATGAACCTGTTCAGATAAAGGTGCACAAATCATTGAGACTGTGGACATTTTATGTGGATTTGGAGGAGAGCCTGGGTACCTTGGAGTCCACACGTGCAGTCTATGAGCGTATTTTAGATTTGAGAATAGCCACTCCACAGATAATAATCAATTATGCAGTTCTGTTGGAAGTATGAATACATTTTAACAACTTGCTTCGTCTCTCCTTGCTCTTATCTTCGGAGGCATCGTGCTAATGTTTTTTTCGCGTGCAGGATAATAAATATTTTGAAGATGCATTTAAGGTATATGAAAGAGGCGTCAAGATATTTAAGTATCCTCATGTGAAAGATATATGGGTTACTTATCTCTCTAAGTTTGTAAGGAGATATGGAAAGACAAAACTGGAGCGGGCAAGAGAGTTGTTTGAGCATGCTATTGAAATGGTATGTGAATTAACTTTTCAGATTAGTGTGGTTGGTCCATATTTTTCTGTTATTGAGATGTAGCTGATTGAGCAATGTGGTGGTGGACCAGCTTTTTCTTTCTTTCATCTTCCTTGAGTTCTTGTTGGATGGATTTTTTTTTTTCGTTTAAGGAAATACTGCTGAAAGTTGTATGATAGATGATACTCTTAGGTAGTTTTATAAAGCAAGCTAATATCTTGGGTGTAGGTACTTTAGTTTGTTTGCTATTGACTAATTTTAACTAGATGAAGAAATTTAGTCCTAACTAGGTGGGGCTGTGAGTCTGTGATGCTACAGTGATCATTCAGTAAGACAGTTCATAGGAAAATTTAATAAAAGAGATAAGTTTGTCCCGATTGTGTTGGTTTTGACTTATAATTTGAATTACTGCCCCAGCGTATTCTCATCAATCTGCAAGTATTTGAATTAGTCAAGACAAAGATGAAAGATTTGACTCCACAGACTGAGATGATCGATAGTCTAACTCTCGAGTGATGTAATTCCATACAAATTGGTTTTAGTTTCATTTGTTGGAAGAATTTTGTTAACGTCACACCTTACGCTATGATTGCATGAATCACTGTTTCTTGATGTGTTTGTTTTCAGTAGCAAATAAATTTTGCAGCATATGAATCTTACTGGTTTCTTTCGATAGTTTTAAGTGTTTGTCAATCTAGGGGTGAATTTGGCAATATTCCTATCATAAAATCATTTAGCCAATCTCTTTGAGTATGTTTGTGTTAATGAATTTTGTTTAGATGGTTAAGTGATGGCGTACTTTGATGTTTTATACCTATAGTCATTGAACTAATCCTAATATTTGATTATGTGTCATTTTACTTCTGCCCATTAGACCCCTTCTGATCAAGTAAAGCCTCTGTACCTTCAATATGCAAAATTGGAAGAGGAGTATGGTCTTGCGAAGAGGGCAATGAAGGTGTATGATCAAGCCACTAAGGCTGTGCCAAGCAATGAGAAGTTGGCAATGTATGAAATTTACATAGCACGAGCAGCTGAGATATTCGGTGTCCCAAAAACAAGAGAGATCTATGAGCAAGCGATAGAAAATGGGGGTCTTCCTGACAAAGACGGGAAGGCTATGTGCTTGAAATATGCCGAGCTTGAGAAAAGCCTGGGTGAAATAGATCGTGCTCGTGGAATTTATGTGTATGCATCCCAATTCGCTGACCCAAGATCTGATGTTGATTTTTGGAACAAGTGGCATGAATTCGAGGTGCAGCACGGGAATGAAGACACCTTCCGAGAAATGCTTCGTATTAAGCGCAGTGTTTCTGCAAGTTATAGCCAGGTATGCTCTCATAAATCTCTTTCTTCACTTGTGTTTTCTATTCATTATAAATGAAAATATTTTCTTCTGGAGAACGTAAGACATCGTTCTTTCGCTCTCTATTGGCCATTATGATGCTCACTTCTGTTTCTTGTCGAATTATGATAATCAGAAGAAAAATGATTTTTTCCATGAAGGTAACTGAGTAGTGTAGTTGGTGTTTCTGCGGGAAATAAATAAAGCGCTTGTCATGCCAAGCGGCTGAAACAATTTGGGCTGTTTTCTGCAGCAAGAAGCCATTTAGGAAACTTATAAAAATCCTAATTTTTTTTTGATAATAATCGTTGTCTGAAATAAATGGTAAGAAGGGGAAAAACAGAGTCAAAGGCATGATTTAAGTCCAAATTGCTTAATATGGGACTCAGAAATGATTTACAATCTGTTATAGAACTAACTTCATGAGCAAATCACTCTTTCTTCTCTTATATATTTTAGGGTTAGCCCCTTTGCATACTCCTGCTTGCTTTCTCTACAACATCATCATGTTAATGGAAGTCGTGCTTTTCTAACATCAATTTCTGCCTTTTCCCTGTACTCTTTAGACACACTTCATTCTGCCCGAGTATGTGATGCAAAAAGACCAGAAGATGGATCTTGATGATGCAAGAGACAAATTGAAACAGGCTGGAGTTTCGGAGGATGAGATGGCCGCCCTCGAGAGGCAGCTTGTGCCTTCAGCCAATGATGTCACCACGAAAGAAGGGAGCCGAAAAGTTGGCTTCGTGAGTGCTGGAGTGGAATCTCAGGCAGAAGGAGGGATAAGAAGTAATGTGAACCAGGAGGACATTGAACTGCCAGACGGAAGTGACTCAGATGAAGAGGATAGAGTTGAAATCGCGCAAAAGGACGTGCCGTCAGCAGTTTTTGGAGGGTTGGTTCGGAAGAGGGAAGACTCCGAAAAGGACGGGGAAGGCAAAGATGGCGAGAGCCGTCTTGGTGCCCTGGAGAGAATTAAAAGACTAAAAAAGGCTTCCGGCTGATGTAGCAATCGACTCGAGCATGTCAATATCTTAGATGAAATTTTTGACCAACTTATGTAGTCAAAGCTTAAATGGGTACCTGAGTTTGCTCCATGTACTGAAATTTTCAGATGATGTATTCCAGAGCTTTGCTGTGTCAAATCCTTGCATTTTTCTGGTTTCATATTTGTATACCCCTCGAGCATTTAAAATGTTTCTTGGGTATATCTTGTGAGGACAAAATGCGTCCACTATTCGCAACACAAATTTTGAATTGAAATCTCCCGGAAATTTCATCTAGTGTAGTTGGCTGTTTTACGCCTATAGTTTGTCTAAACAAGTCTAGTGTATTGTGCTTTGAATACGCTTCCTAAATCAATCATTTGACAGGTCTGACTTTAGCAGATCATGTTCAGTTTTTCTGGCGAAATTGGGTTAGTGTGTTAGTTCAATGCGAGTCAGAGTTCCATCTTTTCCATCTTCGTTTCTTTGCTATGAATAGTTTTCGACTCCAAATGGGGCTTGAAGAGTCCGCTTTGTGTAGTCACGGTTCATATTGCGTTTTGGGAAAAAGTCTCCAAAAGGTTTAAACTATGCTTAATGTGGTTCACGGTACTCATTGATGGAATATGGAGTCTATGGATACCCCCTCTTGATGGCAACGACACTGTTTGTGCAACGAGTGCGCCGGCCCAGCCCGCAGATCGTACCGACAATTCCTTTGACACTGTTTGCACACTACGCAACAATGTCGAAGAATTCCAATATGTCTCTTCTTCTCGGTTGGTTACACAAATCGAGTACTTTGTCGTCGACACAGTGTGAAAACGGTCTACTTTGGGCATTAAGACTTACACAAAGAGGAAAGGAAGTATCCGGAAACAGTCCTCATGCACAAGAACTCAAGGTTTAATCTGACATTTGACATAGTAAGGCTGCGTAAATCATATTTGCCAAAGGAGCTTACAACAGAACAGAACCAAAAACAGAGACCTCCACAAATCGTCCTCACAAGTCATCATGGATTAAGCGCAAAAAGCACAGAGACACCACATCATACATTCCCATTCTGAAAATATATTCACCAAATGCGAATACAAGATCACCACAAAATTGTTAATCCTATGAGCTCTATAACACAATGATTATGGGATTGTTTCTATGCAGAGCTTTAACTCTAGAACGGAAAAAAAGGGTTCATTACCTATCTGATCAACTGAAAAGACAGATAAAAACGGAGTCAGGGACATCTGCTGGTAAACGCCATCCGACTTGATAACAATCCTCTTGCACCATTTCAGAAATTGTCTTGCGAATTGTAAAGTAACATCTGAAACATCTCCTACACTCATTGGAAGTTGTGTGCCCTCTTCGCTGATGTGAGAGTATTAGAGAGAAGCATTGCTATTGTCATTGGACCAACTCCCCCTGGAACAGGAGTGATAGCTGATGCTACTTTACACGCCTCCTCATAGCAGACATCTCCAACTAGCTTGTAACCCCGAGAGCTTTTTGAATCCTGTTACAAGCACCAAAGACATAGGTCAGCAAACATCAAAACTCGAAAGTGTGTCCAATATGAGCTGGAACATTGCACCCATTACAGTACGAAGTCCTGTGACAAGTTGGCTTTCAAAATGATAGCCCGGTCATAATACTCATAATATCTATTGTCTATGCAATTCGACAGAAATCTTTACCACCATGAGCATCCATACAGGCTGATCAAGCCAACAACAGCCTCCATGCTAACCTCTTCACATAATTGACAGAAATAAGCCACAATAGTCATCTTGTAAATGGTAAACGTGGCACAATTTCACGATGAAAATACAATTACCTCGACTGGGTTGATCCCAACATCAATAATCACTGCACCAGGTTTGATCCAGGTCCCTCTCACCATGTTGGCTTGCCCTACAGCTGCAATTATGATATCTGCCTCTCTTGTGATCTCCTCAGGATTTTGTGTCCTGGAATGGACAATGCTGATGGTTGCATCTTCCCTCTAGAAAAAGAGGCATCGGATATATAGCAGATGAAGAAAGATCATTTCTTAAAGGCGACATTGTTTGACAAGATAGAAGTATACCTGAAGCAGCAAAGCGGCAGGCATCCCAACAATATTGCTTCGGCCAATCACGACAACTCTCTTTCCCTTAATACCAATACCGTATCTATGCAATAGCTCTATGCAACCTTTTGGAGTGCAAGGCACAAATAGGGGCTCTCTACCTCTCATAGCAAGTCGGCCAATGTTGAGTGGGTGAAAACCGTCCACATCTTTCATAATACTTACTGCATTTAGGATACTCTGCTCATTCATATGCTGGAAAAACAATGACTTAGCTGATAAAACTCTATGCAGAACAAGAAGATGCCATTTAATTTATATACAGGCAGACAGGGCCCAGGAGCCTTATTCCACAGTCCAACAAACTCCTGGTATGTGTTGAATAAAAAACAACTGCCTGATACACAACTCAATAACACCACATTAAGTTATGAGGAGGATCTAAAAGTTCTGATCACCCCAGTGTCCTTGGCCACCAAAATGAAAATGTCATGAAAAAAGACAGGTAAATATCTAGAAACAGTGCTAAAAAATCTCACAGACTAAGAACATCAAAGTTGAAGCACAGAATGTCACATTCTCCATGAACCAGAGCATAAAATGACCATTGTAAATGCAGTTGGTTTTAATGAAAATAACTATAGAAAGTCACATCCATGTGTAGATGTCATTGTAACTGCTCTGACAAGAACATCAAAATTCACCTTTTTAAATGAACCTTCGACTCGCAAGAATACTGATTTAAGCAAAGAAACTGGAGTTTGTTCACTCTACATGGATTAATTGGGACGAAAGTAAAAGGAGTTAGCATTGGAACATACTGACGGCAACGGTAACTGAACAAGGATGCCGTGAACCGAAGGATCATCATTGAATCCTGAGATAAACTTGAGCACTTCTTCTTCTTTTGAGTCTGCAGGCAATTGCACTTCAAAGGAGTTAATCCCCACTGACTCACAAGCCTTCTTTTTGTTGCGTTACGTAAGTTGCGGAATCCTTCCTGTCGCCAACAAGAATCACCGCTAACCCTGGTACAACCCCAATTGCCTCCTTCATTCTGGATACTTCAGCTGATATCTCGTCTCTGATTAGTTTTGAAACATGTTTCCCATCAATCACTTTGGCACAAGCCTCACTCGCCACTGCAGCTTCACACACACGATAAATTAAGACACGCTTCAAAGTTGCATCTTCCACGCGCAAAAAAATCAGGCCAAAAGAATTTCAATCTATATTCACGGAAAGCAAAATCCTTTCATTCATTCAGTCCAAGAAAAGTTCTCCGGCTTCCATTTTACTGAAATTTCACCAAAATCACGGACTTAGCAAGCCGAGTCGGCAATTCTTGATAGGTGATGATGATTTTTCGAAATGTGTTAGCAATTTCACGTCAGGAAAAATCCATCATCTTGCCACATTTCACGTACTTGTACTTATTGTGATCTCTAAACCCATAAAACATAATTTTTTTTTTTCACGAGACAGATTAAATTTCATCTTCTTATCCCACTTGGAAAGCACTGCAACAAACGAATGGAAAAAAAAAAAAACATCCCACAACCAAAACGAATCCCACCATTCGCACTTCACGAGCATCCAAGAAAAGCCTTGTTGAGCTCGACCTAAACAAAGCTCCATCACAAGATCAAGGAGAGAAGGCAAATAAAAGTACAAAAAGACACGAAAAGTATGGAAATAGCGACCGACCCGAAAGTGGGGTCGAAGCGCGGACGGCGAGGGTCCGGAAAGACGGGACCTTTGAGGACCAAGAACGGCGGGGCAGCGACAAGCGGCGGACCAAAACGCCGGCGGCGTCCTTGCGGAGGCTCACGGGGATGAAGCGAGACGCAGTAGGAGCTGAACACTCGCTGATCACCACCATGCTCGGGGTTTTCCTCCGAACGGAATCGTGTCGTTTGTACGGCGTACGTCCGCAAGACCAGCTTCGCAGTACGAGGTTTTTGAGAGAGAGAGAGAGAGAGAGACAGTAGAGATGGCTGCACCAAAAACTTACTGGGAGGTTATAATCGAGTCTCGAAATTTTTAAGAAATGGAATTAAATTTTGAAATTTGTCAAATTAACAAAGTCAATTCCCTTCGTTGTTTCTCATTAATTTGGTTAACGACGAAAGGCAGATATAACTTTTTATTAAGCGTGACCTAAGATGGTTTTGATGGCGAAAATGTCCCGTAAATTTTGAAGTAAATAATTTTTCAATAGAGAAATTAGTTGTACTAAAATTGTCCGAAAAGAAAAATAAATGATCAATGAGAAGGATGGAGTTCTTTTACGGCGAGAACAACTCTCTCTCTCTCTCTCATCTCATTTTATGCTTTCTTTTGAATCATAATCACTCGAAACTAATCCCTTGACAATCATTTTTCTTACTAGATGACAAAGAATCTCAAATTTCTCGACCTCACATTTTGTGTATCCTTGGAAAACACGAACTTCCTCTTGGCTTTTAAGCATTTGGAGGCTTTGATCCTCAATTTTTGTAAGAGATTGAAGTAGATCGACTCTTCAATTGGGGACATGATGGCCCTCCTTTGCTTGGAGTTGCGCTAGTGTGAGAGCTTCATGGAGCTTCTAGAGGAAATAGGGTCTTTGGAGAATCTAGAGATTATAGATATTTCTCACACCTTTATAGAAGAATCACCCAAGGATATTGGGAGGCTAAGAAAGCTCCGAGAGTTGCATGCTTCAATTTGCAGCAATCTCATAGGGGAAATGCTGGAGAGCATGTGCAATCTTTCTTCCCTACAATGCCTCGATTTTCTTGGCTACAAAAGCTCCAATCGCTACTGGATGGCCTTCCTTCCCGCTTAACATATTTGGACGTCACTAGTCGAAGTTGCAAATAGCCTTCACTTTCCCACCTAACCCATCTCAAGCAACTACTAGTTAATTTCTTGAGTGCATCCAGAAGCTTCCATCAACATTAATAAGAATTCCGAATGCTCCCAACCGACTGACGTTGAAGAACCAGAATGATCACAATCCCTAAACACGCCCTTCAAGTTGGAAATCTTGGTAGTCCATGGCTATGAATCTATTGAAACGTTGGATGTTCACTGTTTATCCATCTGAGGACATTATCCCTCGAATTTTGCGAGATTTTACTTGAAGTTTAAGTTCTTGACAAATCGATATATTTGAAAAGTTTGACTATGGTAGGCTACGGTTCAATTGAGAGGCTGCTCCTTTCAAAATCCAAGAATCTGAAGACGTTATATACAATATGGTGTAAGAAATTAGCTGAAATTCAAGGCTTCGATGGCTTGGAGGTTTTGCAAAAGCTAAATATCAGTGGGTGTACTTCCACCGAATGATTAGAACTTCCAAAATTCGGGAGGTCGAAAAAATTAGAAGCCGACGATTGCGAAAATTTAGCCAAAATTCAAGGCCTTGATAGGTTGGAGTTTTTGGAAGAACTGAGGATCAGTGGATGCAAGTCACTCAAAACAATTTTAGAGTTATTTGGAATACGGATTTATCAAAATTACTTAGAAAATACGGACTTCCTCTCAGCTTTTAAGAATTTAGTGGTTCGGATCCTCAATCATTGTGAGAGTATGAAGCAAATTGACTCTTCAATTGGAGACATGAAGGCCCTCCTTCGCTTGGAGTCGCGCGGGTGAACGAGAATCATGGAACTTTCGGCGGAAATAGGTAAATTAAGTGCGCCGGGGCAACTCCTTCCACAACATACTCCTAGATTTTTGGAAGGTCTAGCCTTTCAATTGAAGTGCACCGTTTGATATTTAGTCTTTCACAAAAACTCTAACCCATTGAGATCTTGAATGTTAGCTAAGTTTTCGTAGTATTGAGCTTTAAATTCCTTCAACCTCTCGGATTTTGGAAGGTCTAACTTTATAATTGAAGTGCACCTTTCGGCTAATTTCTTGCACGATGCAGCATCTAATGTTTTTAGGCTCTCGAATTTTGGGAGGAGCAACCTTCAATTGAAGTGCATTGAGAGATTTTCAAGCTTTCCAAGAATTCCAATCTATCGAGGCCTTGAATTGTAGCTATGTTATCACAATAATGAACATCTAATATTTTCAGACCCTCGAACTTTGGAAGGTCCAACCGTTCAATTGAATTGAAGCCTGAGACAGTCAAGCTTTCCAAATTTATCAATTTGTCAATACCTTGAATTTCAAGTAGATTATCGCAAAATTCGACGGATAATCTCCTTAGATGAATAAACCGTGAAATGTCCGATGTTTCAATTGATTCACAGTCATGGACATCCAAGATTTCCAACTTGAAGGGGGTGTTTAGGGATTGTGGTAATTCTGATTCTTCATCGTCCGTCAGTTGGGGGCATTCGGAATTCTTTGCTAGTGTTGATGGAAGCCCCTTGATGCACTCAAGAAATTTGCAATACCAAACTTGTAGTCACTCGAGATGGGTTAGGTGATAAAGTGAAGGCAATTTGTGACTTTGACAGGTGATGCCCAAATCTCTTAAGCTGGAAGGAAGGTGGTTCGGCGGCGATTGGAGCCTCTTGTAGCCATGAAAATCAAGGCATTGCAGGGAAAAAAGATTACGCACGCTTTCTAGCATTTCCCCTCTTTGATTTCTACAATTTGAAGCATCTAACTCTCGGAGCTTTCTCAGCCTTTCAATACCGTTGGGTAATTCTTCTATACCGCTATTAGAAATATCTAGAATCTCTAGATTTTCCAAAGACCCCATGTTTTCAGGCATTTCCCCTTCGGATTTCTGCAACACGAAGCATGTAACTTTCGGAGCTTTCTCAGCCTCCCAAGCATGTAACTTTAAGAAATATCTAGAATCTCTAGATTCTCCAAAGACCCTATTTCTGTTGGTAGCTCCAAGAGGCTCATACACCCCTACAACTCCAAGCGAATGAGGGCCTTCATGTCTCCAATTGAAGAGTCAATTTGTTTCGGTCTCTAACAAAAATTGAGGATCAGAACCTCTAAATTATTAAAAGTTGAGAGGAAGTCCGTATTTTCCAAGTAATAACACAATTTGAGGGTTGAGAGATTTGAGCTTTGCTGCCATCTGGTAAGAAAAATGATTGTCGAGGGGGTTAGTCTGGAGTGATTATGATTTAAAAGAAAGCATAAAAGGAAGAGAGAGAGAGAGAGACTTGTCCTTAAAACAAATTGCAAACCCTCACGCAATTGATTTGTCCCATTTTTTTTTTTTATTCTGGTAAGAATAATATAGACAACGGCGGAGGGCAAATTGCAAAAGCAAACACATTTGATTTGTCCCATCACGGATCATACTTTAAACCGACAAGAAAAAGAAATTTATGGACCGGTTCTCGACAACCGATTCGGGCTTCTCAGCTCGCGTCTTGTCATGTCCATGAAATCAGCAGCAGAGCATCATTTCACGGATTGCGGTTCGCCTCCTTGAGATGAGATGGACCTTTCTAATTATCAGGAGAGGAAAAATCGATGAATCTATGCCGATTCGCGTTTCCTCTAACGCTCGACGCAATTTCATCAGCACCACCTATATTCTAATGTTTATTCCTAAATAAAAAATTTTGTATCCCATTCCCCCCCGCCCTCCCGAGTTAGGTTTATTGCAATCGTTCTTTCCCCGATCTTGACATATAAACGAGATGGCCGGCGGCATCGTCGGCCGAAGTCCCTCGGATGTGGAATTATATAACTCGGGAAAACTCATTCTCAATTTCAAACCGTCGCAAAACCAATTAAATAAGAAGGAAAATAAAATAGAATAAGGAGCAAAAAACATAAAAATAATAAAATAATAAAAATTTATGGTTTTGCACGCTACAAGCCCCGATCCATCATCGCCTTGTACTGGTTCAGAGAGTCCTGCCTCTGCAGCCTCATCTCCTCGTTGAACTTCCTTATGAACGCCTCCACCCGTCGGTTCAGCTCGTCCTGGCTCGGCGACGCCGCCCCGCCCTCCTTCCCCCCCTTCGCCGGCGACGGCGGCGGCGGCGACGGCGACGAAGCCAGCAGCTGATTCGTCCGGTCCCTGAACGTCTCCGACTTCCTCATCGCCGGCGGCAGGGGCTGCCGATCCAGCGGGTCCCCCCGGTTCTCCTCCTCCCCCCACGTCTCGGACTTCCTCAGGCGGCGCCTCGCCAGCGGCACCGGCCGGCCGTCGGTGATCGCCTTCCACGTGTTCTGGAGCGTTTCTTGCCGCTTCGGCTTGATTACTCCCAGAGCTTTTCCGATCGAACGAAAAAATCACCGGCGATAGGCAATCAGTTTCATTCTTTTTTCGATTTTTGAAATTAAAGTTGAACTGAGCTGGAAGCTTACCTTCTTCGGGGCTGGCTTTGGACGGTCTCCGTTGAACGAACCTGGAAGAAACCAGCGGCTTCTCCTCCGGCGGCGCGGTGAGGCGCTCCGCCGGTGCCTCCGGCGAGTTCGTCCTCCTCGCCGCCGGCGCCCACGCGGACCTCGAAATCACGAACTCCTCCTCCTCTTCCTCATCCGCGAGGTCTCCGCGTCCATCTCCGCCGCCGCCTTCTTCAACTACCGAGCGCTCCGCACTCTCCGCCTCAGGAACCCCAGCCGCCGCCCCGCTCTCCTCGCAAGCGACGTCCTCCCGCGGCGAGGGGCAGACTGTTCCGTCGGGAAGCAAACCGAAAACGACGTCGACGCCGCCGCCCCCCAGGGACGGCTCCGTCGCCGCCGAGATCACCCGCGCCGCCACCTCCTCCTGCTCCTCGTGACGGTTGGCATGGAGCCTGGAGGAAGCGGCGATGGTGGCGATGATGCCGTTGATGACGAGGTAGATGTAGGGAGGCTCGAGCCACGAGAGGAGCGAGAGCCACAGGAGAGGGATCTGGACCTTCGCGAGCTCGGAGACCGACGGCGCCGAGAGCCCCAGGACCAGGGCCGCCGCAAGCACAGCGGCCGACACGGCCGCGCCTCTGGCCGAGAGCCACCGAGCGCTGGAAGACGACGCCGCCACTGCCATTGTTGCTGCTGCGTTGAAGCTTCGAGGGAGCGAAAGCTCTGCTATAAAGAGAGAGAGAGAGAGAGAGGGAGAGGGAGAGAGCGAAGATGAAATGACTTCTAAAGCGCTTGAGTCGCGTCATAAAAGGTAGCTTGTTTTTTGGTGCTCGAGGCTGCGGGTCATTCCTGGCCGTTGGATGTGGAAGTAGACGGTGGATGATGGAATCTCGGAACGTTCCGATATAAAGTTTGGAGTTTCTTTTCGGGAAATGTTAAGTCGCATTAACTGTGCTTTCAAAATATTATAAAAGCCGAAATTTATTCTCCTCCTTTTTTTGTTTTGTTTTGTCTTTTGTTTTATTTTTTTTTGGCGTTTTTATGCTTTTTGATGATACGTAATTTCGTTAGACTACGTATTTTGTCGAAGTAAATCACATGCCTCATTTTATTGTAATTTAACATTTTTGCCTCAATTTTTTTCCCACGCGAATTTACCGACGAACAAAAATGACCAGCGCTATCTTTTCTATTCGAACGATTTTATGTGACGATTGATGTGATACTAGGTGCATACATGATAGGGTGGATAGATTTTTTTATTATTGAAAAAATTTGGATGCATCCCAATTCAAAAGAAAAGGATTCTCGATCGAAGATAGAAAAAGAAAAAAGGAGGACAACGCAGAAGGGGGATATCCGGGCCATCCTTGTCCCCGTGATTTTCATCTTCAGGGGTGCACGCACGCTTTTCTCATTTTCAATCGCATGCATGTAAGCCTCTGCGCGGTAATCGATGGAACCGGACCATATTTGTTATGGATTCAGTAATATCCCTGCAAAGACACCAATTGAGATTAAAGTTGAAGAAGGGAATACAAATTTACCGACTTTAAATATGGTAATTCATTTTTCTTTAGCGAGTCCCAAATAAAGAATGTCTCTGGGACAATTTTTACAACATATTTTTTTTTGCAGTTTTCTAGGATGAAAAGCTTTTTCGATCGTTAAATTAATTAGTTAGCCTAGTAGAATTTATGGCAAGTAATTACGAAGCCGCTTTGTTGTAGCTGAGACTAGCGGGGGGCATTCAAAAGGTCGTCCGTACGTCTTGTCCCCGTTCCGTCCTGCGAGGAACGCAACGGTCATTTTTATGACCGTTGCCCCCACAAAAGCGTCGTCGTTTTTTTTTTTTTGCAATATTTCAAATCGAGTCGCGTGCTTCCGCACGTGACCTGAAATCCTCCTCGTGCGGGCAACGCTGCTTGTTTCCTACATATGCCCGAGACGCGGGGGAATTTCTTTCTTTTTTTTTTTTTTGGGATTGGATATTGATATTGATTTTTGTTGGAAAGAAATTGGAAAGATGAAGGATTCCTATGATAGTTAGACGGATATCTTGAATACAAATTCGAATCACAAAGGATTATTTCCACGCGTATTATGCTATCCGGGATACCATCTATGATGTACTAGATGAATATTGCGGAATCAATCGGCCAAAGCTAATGGATTTTGAAGGCCAAACGCAGAAAGGAAAAAAAGAGAGGCGTGAAGTGATACCCGGGAGATAATAATACTCTTTAACTTTTCAAACTAATAAAGGGATGAGATAAGGACAGCGGAAGTCCTAAAAATTCTGTGATTTAATCACTTAGTCGTAAAACTAACTTTTTTTTTGGATCATTTAATTCTTGAAACTGTTTCGGTTTGTCAATTGAATTCTTCCGCTACTTGCGAAAGTTTCAAGTGGAGAGGAAGTCTAAGTGGATTTTTTTTTATGTGGCACCCAATGAATGCGTGTCGGAAAAAAAAAAGACAGGGAGAGAGAGGTATTGGGGGTTTGGAGGCTGCACGGAGGGTAGTGTTGTCGAGGGTCGATAAGCCCTCACCAAGGTGACCGGGTCTAGTTAGGACACCGGCAGCCCCTTGTGTGGTCGTGGGGAGGTTTGTTGCCCTCGCCCGGCGTTTAGTGTCGACAGCCCGAGTCAGGTGCTCGATTTTTTCTTTTTCTTTTCTGAAATTTTCGGTTTAAGATTCGTTTTTTCCTAGCTGAAGTCTCCAATAATTTCTGTTGTGGCAATAGTAAAACGACATCATTTTGTCCTTAAAGAAGTTTCATTATTCATGTGAACAGCCGCGTAGAACTAGGAAAAAAATGATAAAATTAAATGGCACGTGCGATTCTCCGTCCACAAAAATTGTAAACAAATTTTAAAACTTAAATGAACGAAAAGATTATGTTAGGATTAAAGTAATGGATCGAATTACCAAAAAATGTCAACTTTTGCTTGCGAGACAAAAAAAAATAGAAACCACCCGTTAACTTTTCCATCCAAGTAAGCTTATATTGCAACTCACATGCAAACGATGATGTGCATGAATGACATGTCATTTGAAGAAATTATTGAAGGAACAAAGTCACAGCATGCTGGGGACCTAAAAGTGTCGGTGTAATGCATGATGTACATGCATTATAATCATTTACATCAGCTTCTTCATCACGACCAAGTCCTTTCACAGCTACTTTTTATCACATGAGCTTGGGTTCTGGCATTTAGGCTAAGCGATGAACTCCTCAAACTAATCGAATGTCTCCATTCAGGGGCCAGGAAATGCTGTCATCGGCTTATTAGCAGACGGTATTAGAGATCAATGGTAGATGGCCTCTACGTGTGGGCGAACAGGAAACGGATTGGCCAACCCTTCTACTCCAGTGACAACAAAAGCTTTCAGACTAACACAAGAAGAATCTCAATGCCACACAATATGAGTAACACCATACTGATCACTTTACCGAGGTTTAACAAATATAAGAACCTAAATCTATCAGAACACCAAATCCAAGAGACGAGAGACAGTACAACCTTTGCTACAATCTCTGTCCAAGATGGAAACACTGTTTTCTATGTTCAGCACAACGATATAAGCATGAAAGGCATTCGAAGAAGGTCCCAACTACACCTGAAGTGAATCTTGGAAGTCTTGTTATTTCGTCACCCTAACCAAAAGAAACATAGAATGCTGCCCTTGTTTGCCAAGTTATTGCTCGGCTTCTTTGAAGAAACGAAGTTTTGTTGAGCCCACGTGAACAAATAGTCTCTTTGCCAGCTGTGATTTACGGTGACATTATAAATCATAAATCTTATTTATGAAGAACTCAAAGTTAAAAGAGAGAAAAACAGACCAGTAAAGGTGGGCCATTTCTCCTATCTTGTGTTCTCTTTGGAAAAGACAGGTTTTATCTTTTTCCTGACCAGATCTTGTTTCCTCTTTATCTTAACCTGCAATAGAAAGGTCGTGCAGAGACGTGTGAGGGCAAGCAACAAGAGAAACAGAGCAAATGCATACATACATTTGTTCTGAAAGTTAAATACAGAGGACAGCAATATCTTGATGGACAGTTTCAGTGAGGCAACCTGCAACAACTTTCCACAAGTAGGGCAAACTACCATTTGTCATTTCTCTGCACAATACTTATCATCCCAAGCACAGTGGAAAAACCGAACTCCCGTGTTGGCACACGCTGAACATCAATGTCATCAGTAATTGAATTTGCATATAACATGACAGCAAAAGAAATCTATTTGCTTTCTAATCAGAGGATACCAAAGTTCGAGCAAGAACTGCAAATTCAATTCAGCAACAGAAGTGAACTTAAAAAGAAACTACAGTTATAAACAGGAGGCACGACTGCTAGTTAGAGAAAGCATGCGCCAAAACCCAGTTGTGATAGCAAATCCAGGACAAAATGTTGGTCTATCCACTGCACTAGAAAGAATATGGTGTATAGTAGTAACTCAGTCATAAGCAAGAAAACGTCGACAGTATGACTAAGAGTAAATGGGAATATAATCAAGATTATTGCAACTGCTTCGAGAAGATACATATGCTTCCTGTGTAATCTTCTTCCCTTATACCATTGTCTTTTCAAAATCAAGATTCTAAAATGGGCTCAAATTTACATATGATTACATAAATAATAAGAATATAATTGAGAATAAGAAGCTACATCCTGACTACATCATTACAGCTTGCTATCCAAAAAAATCTCCCAGTTGTATACTTTCACATCGAACTTGGAGTCACTTTGAAGAATTTCTCTTAATTCCCTAGCACAAGCTTCATCTCTGGCAAGAAGCAATGCAAAGCCCCCACCACCTGCTCCTACAAGCTTGTAACCGCAGCAGTACGGATCAGCAAGCGTAAATAGACTATCAACAAATTCATTGCTACAATAGGGATCCAACTCCTGGTGCAACCTCCATGCCTCCATCATTATTTCCCCAAGCTTATCAATGTCACAGTTCATTAAAGCTTCCCTCCCTGTTTTTGCTAATTCAGTAAGGCGCTTGATGCTGGAAACAAGGAGGTTATCACGTCTTAGATATCGGGCCACCACCTTTTGCAATACTTGGTGTGCTAGACGAACCTGCACAGACATTCCGTTATTGCAGTTCTCATCACATTCCTCCACATATTGAACTAAATCATGCACCAATTCCCCAAAAAATTGGGCAACTGAGCTCAGAATAAATAACACGCCAAAATTGACAGCTACTCATCTCCAATACTAAGGCCACAAAAGGAAAAAAAGATTTGCATCCAGAAATCAAGACAAGAAAACAAACTCAGAAGCAAATAATAAAAATTGTGAGACACATAATTGTTTTGTTCTAGTTACAAACAATATCGCACATAAAATGGAGAAAGAGGCAGGAATACATACTTGACCAGTGAAAACAACCAGTAACCTCTGCTGCAACTCTGATATCAACTGAGCCGAAGCCAAGAGGGGAACAACTTGAAGCTGTAATGGAACTCCAGGAAAACTAGTTGTAAATTTAATCCCAGGATACAAACCTCCAATTTGATCCTGCCAGCCACCTCCTGTTCCCATAATTTGTTCTAATACCAGAACAAGCCTGGCAACATTTTCATTGCTTTCATCTCCATCAGTTATCTGTAGAAGTCCTTTAACAATGGCAGCTGCGAGGATGCTGGAAGTACCCAAGCCACTACCACGAGGAACGTTGGCCCAAGTTCTGATCTGAAAGCCCATAGACGAGAGTACCTTTTGATTAAGCACTCCTGTCACAAGTAATGCAGATTTAACTAGCCGAAAAGGATCGCCACTATCAAATGGTGCAACAATGGAGGCAAGATCTTGCACATATAAATGATTTCCATAATCGTCGTTAATCGATACACCAGCTTCTTTTGTTGTTTCTATGATAGTGCCAATCGGAAGAGAACCTTCCAAACTAATTGCCATATTCAGAACACAACCAGCGCTCTAAGCTCCATGGGGGAGTGTCACTCCAACCTCCGACAAAATCAACACGAACTGGTAACTCAACTTTTATACTTTTAGGATGGAATGTCTCATCCAGAGATCCACTGAGATGATTGTTCAGGCTTGCTGACTTCTGAGGGTACTCCATCAGATTTTCTGAAGGCAAGGAGATCTATGGTCAAATTTGGCAAGGCGTGAATAATGAAAAGAGAGAAGTTTATATAAACCTGAAGGGAATGATATTATGCAAATAATAACACATGAATCGTTAATATGAGTTATGGACAGCCTAATCTAAGCAAGAAAATTGAAAAACTGGCCTTCCCACAAAGACCAAAAAATAATAAACCAATTAAACAAGATAAGCATATTTTGTTATAGGGAGATGTTCTTCTGTACATTTACTATTCTATATCCTGGCAAAAGTGTCTAAAAGCTGATAGATGACTGTACCTTGAAAATCATATCTCACTGCTGAAGCAGTCTCCTTAGCAACAGCATCCCAAACCTTATGCTCTAAATCTTGGGCTGTTGCTTCATCTCCACATGCCCTAAGAAGATCCATTTGTACCTGGTATTGCCGGCTTTTGGGAAGTATCCTTGAGTTTTGTTCCTGAAGACGGGGACACATCCCTAAGAAACTTTTACATATTTCTGCTCCTGAAACTTCCATTTGCAAGATTTCTCCACATAGTTGAGACAAGTCACGCCCAACCAAGCCATATTCAATGCAGGCTTTAGCAATTCCAGCTGCAAGATGAGCTTGGTGATCACTTGAACCCATACACATTTTTGAGAAGTCTATTGATCTATGTAGCTCCTCCAAGCTAAGACGTCGAGAACCTCTCCATAAGGGAAGCAAGAACTCAGTTCTTCGATCACTTAAACCCATCAGCCATGTGGCTAAGTTAAGCATCTCAAAATAAGATAGGACAGGAAAAAGTCTCGCATTCCATAAGCATTTATCCTGCTTGCCTGTAGTGCTCCACAGGTCCCCTTCACCAATACCCAAATCATGCAAGACCCTCTTCCAGGGTTTCCCGCAGAATGTCCCAGACCCAGAAAGGGAATTCTTTGGGTTATCATGGAGGCCACAGTAAGCTATGACGCTGTCAGTGCATCCAACTAAAGGAACTTCCCATAGACAATGGCGATCTGGTAGCATGAACCTAAATGGTTCTGATGGCTCGTCGTTTTCTCTGGGCATATTCATACCAACAACTATGCATTGTGAGCCGATCTGTATTCCACTTGAAATTGAGTTACCATATAAAAGAGAGTCTTCTCCAATTGAGACACCTGGTTCAATTTTGCTTAAAAGTACAACAGCAGAAGCTGCAATGTCAGACACAGTGGTTGCTGGAATTGAACACAAGTGTCTTCGACCGACAAGTCCTGAACCAACCCCACTTAGGTGATCTAAGACTTCACCAGACGTTCCAAAATGCAAGAATGACAATTCATCTGCAGAATAATAGTTCATGATGCTGTAAACAATGCCCATAGAAATCATTAAAAATAAAGTAGTCACTGAAACTGGAAATGAGATGTGACGTACAAGCACAATAGCTGAACATTCTGTTTTTTCCCAATCTGCTGACTAATTCTTTACCCAAGGGTCGTTGTTGCAGCCAATCATGTTTTGCTGGTACCCAAGCTGCCACCAAGTCCTCATATAAGCTCAACTGCATGATATTATAGCACACTAGGTTCACAATTGCCATCACTTTGGCAGAAACGAAATTCAAGAACCAAGCTTTTGCGCATGTTTTTATTTTTTTTCATAAAGCAAAAAGCACTATCATGCTTAACTTGCACAATGTTGGTTGATCATCAATTGTTTAATTGATTTTACATTTCAAAGAAGATGCTCAGTACACAGAGTTTAGACAACACTAACAGGAGTAGAAAGAAGAGAGCAAGAATCGGGCGTTGCAAGGAAAGTAGACATAATATTGAATCATGATGGTCATAAATTCACGAAAATAATACCCCATATACCAATTAGGAAAGCATATACATTGCCGGACATCACTGGAAATCAATTATAGACAAATAAAATAAAGCACGTTATTGAGACGAGTCCGGAAACCTGCAATTAAAACAAAATTAGACACGTTCAAAGCAGGAGAACAATATAAGAGAAGGTAATGCATCAGTGAAGAATGAAAGGTGAGCAAAGATGAAGCCCTAATAAAATAAATAGTGACAAGTGATAAGAGATGTAATGACCGAGAACAAGTAATTGGACATGGCCATAACTGTAACAAAGGGAAGCCAACAAATAAGTACGGACAAACAACCAAGTTAACAAACACGAAAGTGGACATAAATCTTAGTAGCCTGATTAACATCTTAATCTATATAGCGATCTGAAGGCAACACCTACCGGAACTTTTTATGTAAAGAGGAATGATAAGATACAGTTGGATCTGAATACAAAGGGTAGTAAGAATGCTTGTCTATCTTGCTTAAGAACTGGGTTTGAATCACCATAAGACTGTATTCTCTTGGGCCACTTTCAATAGCACAAAAATTTGTACTTTCCTTATCACCCAGTGAGTGTAGGGAGGGGGATTGTTACAATCAATACGGAGTAGTTGGGTGCTCGAAGAGCCTTGGACAATCCATACATATAGCCCATTTTTAGCAACATCTCCAAAATTTTTTGGATAACTTTGAAGCAGCTTAATTTGATAGGTTTACATATAAAATGTCTCAGAAAAAGATCTCCAAAACATATATCACCTTAAGGTGAAGCCTGAAATATAAATACCAATAGTTAAGGAAGAGTCTCAAAAACAAGTTATCATGATAGAGGGAGTGAGTAGCCGATAAACACACATCAGAGAAGTGCTTAAATTTCTCCATATATAGAAATTATTATCAATATTAAAAGTCTCCACATAACTCTCCAAGCTCTCAAAATAAAATTAAAAAAAACAGATAAAAAAAACACCACATCTCAATAAATGTCAATTAATTAGAAATGAAAGAGAGTGGTTAGATGCAATGGCTTCTTCATGTTATACATACGATGCCTCAGCAAAAGCAGTGGCTAAAATCTCATGGAAGGAATACTAATGTTCCCAGGAAGAGATAACATACAACCAAAATAAAAGCTAACCTCCTTTTTAGACTTCAGAAGTTCCAATATCATTGGTTGGCAAGAGCAAGCAAGCATGACAAGCTCCCGCCAAGCTTTACCTCTGACTGCTATAAGTCCTGTGTCAAGCAAAGACCTTCCATCATCTAGAATTGCTTCATGATTAACTAGCTCCTCAACACTAGGTTTCTGTAGGAGATTGTCAACCAAATGGACAGCCTCATCTTTAGCATGACTTTTGGAAGCTACAATTACACCGTGATTAGAAGCAATGTCAAGGGTGATGGGAACAGTGATAATTGAGGATGAGTCCTCTGGAAGAACCATGGTGGATGCATCAAAGCATGGAAGAACATCCCCAGTCATAGTGAATAAGCCACCTGCATAAAATCGGAGTAAAGTAAAAGCATCAAGAGCGCAGTAAGGGTTGTGTTTGATTCTAAGGATAAGAAGTATTGTCAGGATAAATTAATACGGCGAAGTGCCCATTAAATCTAAAGACAAACTTACTCCAACGGGCACCATTCACTATCAAAATAATCGCACAAGTTGACATACAATCAGGAAATTAAGCAGAAACTATAATTCAGTCTGCCTACACTATAACTTAATCAGACAGGCTGAATGAACTAAAACCTGCCCAGCTTCACAAAGTATTAAAAATAGTACAAGCCAGAAGAAGGGCAAATAACCTTGATCTTTAAAGGCTTGTCTTGCACAAGAAGCAATTGCAAGTATATGGTCGAAAAGTAGTGGAACAGGACCGTCGGGATCATCATCTGCCAAATATGGAAGCGGCAGAAATACCTTTCCCATAGGGTTGGCCCATGGGACCCTTTTAGAGTCGCCTCCAGCATGAAGAAGTAGTATATGCTTCTTGGATATGAAGTCGACCATTTGCAAGCGAGGATATTCTTGCTCGGACCTTCCCAATGGGACAGTAGATCCAATACCATTATCGTTTGTAGCTTCCACCTATTCATTTTCCCTCATTAATGCCCGCACGCTAAAGAGTATAGACTACACAAGTTAGGATAAGTGTTCAGCACAAGAAACAGCCATGAAGGCCATACTCATGTTTGACAAAAGAAAATTGCTAATGAGAAGTCACACTTCCTTGGACAGCATAATCTTAATCATGAAGCAAAGAACAGTAGTGCTGTACCGAGTTAACCGAAACAACAGTAACTCGTTCAACCTAGGCCTCATAGGATTTAATTATGTGCCCTCATAATTTAGACACATCGACATCATCAGAACAGAGATAACAGTTCTTTTCAGTTGCATGGCGCATCATCTGAATACCGACACAAAGAATAAAAGCCTGCTAAAATCTTCTCAGGTCGGCCATTCATTAGGCTAGATGCTCAATGAGATAAGAACAGCTGCAAGACCACAATCAAGTCCAGAGCTCTAACAAACGAACATGCCACTTCAGACAGAGCAGATTGGACACATTTATGTCATGAAGCAATGTAGTTGGATCAACCAAGTTTACGAGGAGCTTCAGTACAGAATGCTATTATCGTTATCTTACATCACCTCTGCTTGCAATTATAAACATATAAAAAGGAATTGTCGCAATACTGCCCTGGAGAGAACGAGGAGCTACCTCCGGAGCAATGCCGATCCCGAGCTTATGGTAATGCTCAGCGAGCGCGCGGATGGCATTGAGAGTGGCGGCCCCCGAGCCGATGCGCTGGCCGTCGGGATCGGGCACGGCGATGGCGACCGTGGAGGCGGCGATCCGGCCCATGCGCTTGGCCCGGGCGAGCTGCCACTCGTAGAGCCGGGCCTGCTCGGGGCTGGCCGCGGTCAGCACGATGGCGTCCCAGGTCGGAACCCTAGCCGGATGCCTGACGGACAGCCGCAGGTGGTACCAAGATCTCCGGAGCACGGCGGCCAGATCGGCCTTCTGCCTGGACCGGCCGCGCGCCGCCTTCCCTCCCGCAGGCTCCATTTCCGTCCGCGATCGCCGTCCGCCGTCCGCCGGTCACCGGTCGCCGGCGGAAGTTTGTCAAGAAAGATTGGGGAAAATCGCGGGAGGAATTCGCCGAGTCGCTGCTGATCACCGAGATGGTCAGAGAGAGAGGGAGGCCGAGACTGCAATAGGGAGGAGACGCGGTCAATAATGGGAGTCGTCTGGACACGTCAGCAGCTTTGTAGCGATTACGAGATCGTATGTGGCGACGATCAGGTGTGACCCCCCAGAGGCTTGCCGCCAAATCCGACAAGTTGTGCGGGGGACTGTCCCCTTTGGCAAGTGCCGACTAATGGAAAGGAAATTTCGCCTGGCTACGATCGCAGTAGGCCGAGTCCATTTCGACCGTTGATCAAGCCCCGTCTCGTAGTGAAATCTATGTCATCAGTAACACCTCGCTGGACCCGTCAAATTGGTGGTCGAATAAAAAATGATCCGATCCAAATTGATCAATTTATCCCGTTTTTATTCATTTACATAAAATGCAAATTTAGTGACTCATATTCAACTAGATTCAACTCATACCCGACTCGACTCAAACTAAGATGATAGTGCGGAGTGAGTAGACACGAAATTAAGTGAGGGTATGAAGAAATGAGTTATTAAGATATGTTGGGTTTAAATAAATTGTGATGGCAAATTTAGTGACCCATGTTTGACTCAACCTATACCCAACTCGACTTAAACTGAGATGAGAGACGGAGGAGTATGTGAAAAATTAAAAAAAAAAAAAAAATGAGGGCAAATAATAAAATACCCTAGGTTACTTACAACAGAGGAAATATAGGTAGGTTGGGTTTAAATAAATTATAAATCCATTTATGATCCACTTAACACTTATATTATATTGGTATTTACTATTTGTCAATTCATTTACTGCTGAATATAAATAACTAAACCAATCAATATGGGTTAAGAAATGCCATTTTGACGGGTCTACGGTTCTCGCTAACTAATTCCTATAATCGGGAGTTTCACGTCATCGAGTACTCCACTAATCGCCACGGATTTCTCCACCGGATGATGACTAGAGAGGATGTGTAAAGGCAATTAATTAAAGGCAACAGGGTTGCATCATGCCTAGACAAGAACGACCAGACCAAATCAATTCGGGATGATTTCCTCTTGAAGAACACCTTATTTGATCTTGATTGCTCTCTTTCTTTCGTCGACAAGACGCCGTACATTTTAGTCTAATAGCAGATGTTACTCACTAGTCACCGGTTGTCCAATGGCGGTGCGGCTAACAACAATTTAATGTAAGTCGGCATGACATTTTTTTAATACGACGAGTTACACATTTTTGAAAGTTAGTGCCTACATCCTCTCTCTTGCCATCAATTTGCTCTACATCGATTGTTCCGCTCCAATCGGAAGTTCATGACTCAGTTTTGAGAGATTATAACGAGGGTGCTCGAATCTAAACCTATTAACATGCATAATCTATCCGATCTCTATAAAACCCTAGGTTAGGAGATAATCAGATATGTTTAACTTCTCTCGCCAACATCAAGCTATTCATTGTGGAACTCCGATTTAGCAACATCATCCTAACAAGTGCACTCAACAATAACAAGCCACTGTCCCCGTCTCCTGTGCTCTTTCTCATGTCTGTCTAGTTCACTTTCCATGTTCCAGGATGAGGAATCCACCAGAGGGAATGCTTTCTTTTTCCTCCTCCTAATTCATTCTGTTTCTTTTAAGCGAAGACAGGCGCCGAAGGAAACAAATTATGTTCAAGCTCAACATCCAGAAAAGGATAAAACGTTGAAATCACGGTTTCCAAAAGGCCCAAGTACCAGTTGAACATGATTTCTGGTCCCGCCTTTTGGGCCACACGGGGTACTGAATTGGCTTGGCGACCATGGCACTGAGAGCTCAATCTTCCCGCCAGTTCTTCTTACATCTCTCGTTCAGGCACCAATAGAATGTTGTCATCGGCTCATCAGCAGACCGTATCTGAGCTTGATGGTAGATAGCCTTTCCATGGCCACAGTGTGGGCATGTCACTGCAAATGGCAAAACGAATCAACAAACCCACCACTCCAAACACAAATGTGCCCCATGATCAGACAAATATCGATCTATATCAATCTATATCAGATGAAGAACAAGTAACAACGTAGTTACGATCACCCTTAAGGCCAACTTGAACAGCGACATGAGAGATCTGCTGACTATGCTATGATACCTCTAGCTTTTAGAATTACACAAAGCCAAGAATCTCAACTCTCAACTCAACAAAATATGAAGTATAACATCAGATTTCTTTTCCTACATCTCTCATGGTTTACAAATAAAAGTACCTAAATATCAGGACACTCAGCAAACTAGACAACAGCAGTACGTGCTTTTCTTCATCTCAACAAAAATGAAACATGGATTTGCACAACGGAACTCTGTTTTCTTATTGCGATTTTTATTGATTGGTTGTGGCATGTACAATCATCGGCAGTTAGAACAGAGAGAGATCCAACAAGGATAACACAAACTAGAAATTAATCTTGGTAGCCTTATTTCTTCATGACCACCATCGAAAGAAATAGAGACCGCTGGCCTTGCTTTCTTATTTACTTATCTTTTAAGCTGCTTTAAGAAAAAAGAATTTTTTCCAAGATTACAAGAAAAAGCACTTTCCTCGTCACCTGTGATTCTCTAGTGACCTCATCGTCCTAATGTTTTTTCTATCCATCAGCTTTTTCAAGCCAAGACAGGTGAAGAAAGAAGAAACCGCAAAGTATCAGGGGAAGAAAAACAGACCGCCATCGGTTTGGGGTCCATTTCTCCTATCTTCTTCCGAGAAGACAGGGTCCATCTGTTTCCTAACCAGATGTTGCTTCCTCTTTATCTTAACCTGCAAACAGACGACCGAAGCCATGGTCGTGGAAAAGTCATGCCAAAGACACGTACGAGGGCCAAGCAACAAGAGGAAACGAAGCAAATTCCTACCTTGCTCTCGACATTACAGACATAGGGACAAGTTGGGCAGAAAAATCTGGATGGCCGGTCCCTGTGAGGCAACTCGTACTGCAACAAGTTCCCACAAGTTGGGCAAAATTCCATTTGCTATCCCCTCTGCACAATGCACTTCATCGTAAGGACATTGGAGGAAAAAGAAAAACTGAGTCCTGCATCAACGCTCTCTAGTTCAATATCATCGGCCGCTAGAATTTCGTAACCCATAGCATGGCAACAAAATCAACACATTCCCCTTTTACTCTTTCCCCTTCAAAGTTTAGGGAAGAACTTCTAATTCAACTCAGCAACCAAAACTAGAAAAAGAGACACTGAAGCCCGGTTGGAATAGCAAATCCGGGACCGATCATCAGTCTATTCGCCTAAATACGAAGAGCATTGTATGCAATAGCACCTTGGTCATAGGCAAAAAACACATCAACATACGAGTAAATGGGAATGCAATCAAGTTTCTGCAGTTACACGACCTGCACTTTGAAAGAAGAATGAAAGAATATATCTATGAGACAGATATCAACTAGCTCGGCTTCTAACAAATGGGCAATTCTTCGGTATACACATCCATGGTGCTGCCTTTTGGCATCAGCGTACAAAATCAATCCTACACGTCAAACACATCACCACCATTGCAAGTTCATCATGCCCTCCGGCATCAATCAAGCATGACATTTTTTTTTGCCTCAATCGACATCCACGCCTAACGAGCAGAAAAAAAACTAGATTGTCGTCGGAGAACAGAGAAATCAACAGAGCAATCCGGGCGACAAGAATCGAAATCGAAGTAGAGAAACCCGTCGAAGTCGCTCGATTCGCCTTTACCTGTGGACGGCGGTGCGCCGGTGTTGTTCGGAGCTCGGGCGCTACCGAGCCGGAGATGACGGTGCCGCAACCTCTCTGCACGGCAGAACAGAAGCAGTCCGTATGAACGGAGGAATTCAAACATATGCAAACTATATGCACGTATGGCGGGGGCAAAGCAGTCGCCGTTACCTGCGACGGAGCGATGCCGGAGATCGTGGTCGCGCCGCCGGAGACGATGGCGAGTGAAGGAGAGGCTTGGGGGCCGCTTTCAGGACTTCAATGACCGGCGGTTTTCCTGTAAAATAGTGTTAATACTTTCTAGACTAAACGAGTCCTAAAACTCGAAAGAAGTTTAATCAAGCCCCAAAATTTATTTAATTAATTTAATCGAGTCTTAAAAGTTATTACCATCTAACTTATTAAAGAAAAAACGCTGCTCTTTTGTACGTGATGATGATGTGGCTAAATTATGAAACATATGACTAAAAGACATCGTTTTGGCTCAAATTTAATTTATAATACTAATTTTATTTACATTAAAATTTAAGAAATAAGCTAAATAATTTTAAAAAAGGATTAATACTACGAAAAAACTCTATACTGGCACATCTGTGATAAATTTACTTTTCTTTAGTTTTCATTAAATTTTTATTCAAATTCTTGAGTTGGAAGACTACCGTGGTGATTTGTGGATATCTTAATTTAGGGTTTTACCCTTTTTTTAATCACACATGTACTAGTTTGTGATTTTTCGTGGTGTTAATCCAATTTAACGGAAACTAATAGAAGGTAAATTTATATTAAATATACTTATTTGAGGTTTTTGATTTTTCGTGAATATTAATCCCTAAAAAAAAGAGGATGATGAGAAGTGGGGGGGGGGGCGCAAGCCCTCATCGCCACCGCTTCGCCATTGCTAGGAGGGGCCCTCGGCCAGGTTTGGGCAAGGGCCGACGACCCTCACTTGGTCTAGGGGAGGGCCGCAACTCCTCGCCTAGATCTGGGCTTGTCGTCCCCCACCCTTGTCGGTCCCTCCCATCAATGGAGGGATGGCGGCGACAAGGGCTTGCGGCGACGAGGGCTTGCGGCGACGAGGGCTTGCGGCCCTCCCCGCCTGACTTCTCCTCCTCCTCCTCTTTTATTTTTATAAAAATATTTAGCTTATTTTTAAAATTTAATTTAAATAAATTTTGTATTAAAATAATTATAAAAAGTCATATCATCACCACTTAAGATAGAAAAAAAAAAAAAAAAGTCAAGTTAGTATTTTTCATAGAAAATTGGACGAACTTAAATTTTTGCACTCAATTGAACCAATTTAACAAGTTTTAGGATTTGATTGCACTTTTTATAAGTTTTTAAGACTCAAATGCTTTTTCGTGATAAGTTTTAAGATTTTCAGTAAACATATTCCTAATTTTTATTAAAATATTAATAAAAACTAATATCTGAAGTTCATATATTAGAAAGTTTGTCAAATTCTTATTACTATTGGACAATGGTTATTTTCAGTGGGCCGTATCACCAATCAGTCATTTTGGCTACATCAAATAAATAAATATTTTTTTCATTTTTAATGAGAATTTAACGTTGGGTCATGGATTGAATTGGTTATATGAAAACAATTTAAAGCTAACAGAGCCTAAATACGAAAAATTATGCTTATCATATTGAATTACCTCTTTTTTATATTATCAAAATGGGCACGAGCGATGCAATGAAGCAAATTAATTCTGTTGTGTTCAACATTCTTATTTTTCTTAATTAGAAGAATGTGTTAACTTTAAGGGTTATTACCACGAAAAATCCCAAACTATTACACATGTGATAAATTTAGCCAAGATTAATTTTTTGACTACAAAAAATCCTAAATTGATACACCCCTGACAAATTTAGCCTCCGTTAGTTTTCATTAAATTTTACTGTCAAAATGATTAGTTAAATGACACACGACAGTTGATAAATATACCAGTTTAGAATTTTAACATCCGTTTGTACTGGATGTACTAGTTTGTGATTTTTTTTATTAATTCAATTTAATTGAGGGTAAATTTGTCATAAATGTATTAGTTTGGGATTTTTTGTGGTCAAAAAATTAGTTATGGGTAAATTTATCACAGGTACACCGATTTGGGATTTTTCATGGTATTATTCCTAAATGTAATTCTATTCCATCATAGTGAATGAAACGAAACTTCTCTCGTGTGTTTTTGTTAGATTGTAAATCAACAATTCGATGCCTCCAACTAAAATTTTAAACCCTTTTCTATTGTAAAAAAGAAATTTTGCGTTTCTTTTTAGTATTAAAGTCTTCCCAGTCATAGTCAATATATATTTTTCACATTGTATATGCAATACAAAAAATATAATGATTATGTATATTTGGACTTAATTACATTAAAAATGAGAGGAAATGAATTTGAATTCGACTGATATACTCAAATAAAATGAGATTTTTGTATCAATGGAAAAAAAATGATTTAACGACAATATTGATGAACTAATTTGGTAAATGAAAGTCAACGTTTTCAACAATTTAATTCTTTGTTTTGTAGACTATTCTTTATCGGACTAATTCTTTTTTACTTTAGTTTGATAAAATGAACTCATTTAATAAGAAAATAACGAGTTATATGAAAAAGTGGTTTTTGCAAATGAAAATTACAAATTAAATAAGGGCATTATCTTTATATTTGGACAAAATAACAAAAGATAAATATTATATTGTTTCACCAAAAAGGGGAATTCGTCCGGAAAGTGAAATATCCTTCATCAAACAATTGATTTTGGTTTTTATGAAAAAGGGTTTTGGATTGATTTGGATAGGAAATAAATACCTTGGCTTGAAATTGAAGTAAATAAAAAGAAAATTCTAGAAATTAGAGTGGGGAGAAATTAAATCTGGCCTTCCTCTTCGCACATCAATCAATCCTATCCATAAGCAGTTACGACTTTCCACCTCACTAAACGGGGCCTAAGATGACCGCCACTTGATAGTGGTACCTTCATAGACATTCCTAATCAATTCATATTCCATGTTCCTCAAGCCAATACTTAATAAAATTTGTGGCAACTAATCATTCACCGGCTTTGTCGCTGAGTCATGATACTTTTCAATTTGTTCTTTGCCGGTGTCGATAACCTTACCATGTAGTTGTCGATTTACCAGCGTCATTTATGTATCCCTTTTTACCAAAATTTTGATTAATCGATCATACCCCACCATATGTGTCGATTAAAATGAGTTAGTTATTTTTTGTGTATACACACACACAAATTTACTCTGAGTGTGAGGCTATAGAGAAATAACAATTAGAACGTGGCATAATGAATAGCAATCTCTTCAAGACGAAAAAGTATGTGGCGGTTACACCAATTGACATAGAGAGTCAACGTTTTTCGTGATCACTAGCAAGAGTGGCATAACACGTGAGTAAGACCTTAGTGTCATGGGCGATAGTTTCTAGGCTAAGGAATAGCCTATGCGGCACTTCATGAGCCAAGAATGCTGGGTCAGCTTTCCTCCGATAGATCGTTCTTAAATATAATATGGTGAATCACATTCTCACATTGAATTATACCAAGCCCAATTTAATTTGGATATCTAGTCTCTTGTGCGAGACATACATATTACTTGAGTACAACAACTTGTTTCGACTTGCTATTGCTTCATTAGGAAAACGGTATCAGCTCTTGATCAGTTTGTGCATGAGAGACCAACCCCACCTTTAGAGATCCTAAAAAATAATAATCACCACAAGAATCAGTTGTACAAACCATTTGGTGTCCCTCACACTTCACCCCGATGCCGTAAAGCCCCACTTTTCAGTCCACATGGGTATCGGAGAAATTGGACCAAAGACACTCTCCCCCTCCAATTTCTGCGACGCCCTCGTTGGGGGCTATTGTGTCGCTTTCTTGCATCCTTCAACCATCCTTGCCACTCCCACGGGACTTCTATGAATGGCAAATGCTGCCCAACAGAACAGGTTACTATGCTCTATTGGTTGCTTCCCTTAATGAAAGCTGTTCACAAATCTGACAAGTATGTCCCAAGCCAAGAGTGCTCCCTCGATAGCACTTTCTTTCACCTACTAGGCTTCTCTTGATATAAACAAACCGACAGATGTTACTCTTCTTGTTCGCAACATGCCTCTTCTGAGCATCTGCCCATACAGATTGGGAAAATTGCTTTAACATGATACCATTTGTCACGGCCAACAGCTTCTTGGCTAAATAATACCCTGCGCGGCACCTAGTGAGCTAGAGCACCAAAGCCAGCCTTCCTTAGATCATTCCTAAAGACAATACGATGAATTGCATCATCACATCAGATTGTACACGTTCAATTTAACTTGGGCATCTGGTCCTTCGAGTGAGACATACCATCGCATCATCAAGGACACGATATTAGCTCCCGATTAATTTTGTGCATGGAAGGCCAACTTCCTCCTTTAGAGATCCTTGAAGATAATAATTGCCACATCCTTGGATCCTAGCAAAAACACTCTGACACTACTTCCATGAACTAGTTGTACAAACCATTTTGCGTCTCTCACACCTCACTTCGATGCCACAAAATCCCACTTTCAACCCACATGGGTATGGGAGAAATTGGACCGTGACACTTGCCCGTATAAATTGACAATAGGGTAGAGACCCTTGCTAGGGCATTGCCCACCCTCAACGAGCTAATGACCCTTGCATTCCAGTCACGAGGGCTCACCACCTTAAGCGAACCCCTACAGGTGTCCTGAAAGGTCTCCAATCCTCCCGACTTCTAGGCAGGGTTAGGCTATGTTAAGAACTCCAGTGAGCGATTAAACAGTGTTAGCAACGGTATATGATGAAAAGACTTTGATTGAACAACTCCTATGAATAAAACACCCCATCATATGAATAGTAAGTAGTAAACAAATCTCAACAAATGGCGGAAAATATCTTTTGTGAACCGGAAAATCCATGTTAGGGGAAATGACTACTTATCTTTATAAAACGGAAATCGATTTCCACACACTCTGGTCTGGTGACACGCACTTGTTCACCAACCCAGATCATGGCGAGTTTCTTGGTTTCTCCCTCAATGTGATCCGGATGCGAGATGACCTTCTCTCTAGCTATTATTATGTCCTTCATTTCTTTTTGAGCTAATACCATTAAAAACCTCAAACTAGTACACCCATGCTACATTAATCTCAAACTAATTTTTATGTCATAAAAACCTCCCAAATTGATACACACGTGCCACATTTACCCAAAACTATGTTTTGTACATAGAAAATCTTAAACTAGTACATTCATGCTACATTTATACCAAATTGGTACGTTTGTGCCACATTTACCCCAAATTATGGTAAATCTGAAATTTTTTTGGGTAAATGTGACATGAGTGTATCAGTTTGGGTAAATGTGACATAAATGTACCAGTTTGGGGTTTTTTACGGCACAAAAATCAATTTGGGTAAATGAGGCATGGGTGTGCCTGTTTGGGTGCTTTTCTGACACAAAAATTAATTTAATGTAAAGGTGGCATGAGTGTACTAATTTGGAGTTTTTGCTGGTATTAACTCTTTCTCTTTTATCTCTCGGACACTCGTTGTCCCAGCCCAACAGAGATAGTAGTGCAGTTGGAGAAGATAAAGGCGATTATGACCTGTGTGGCAGTGCTTGGCGGCACGGTGCTGGTGAAGGCCAAGGGCAGATTGATCTGTGGGAGGGCTTGGTGTGGGCACAAAGACGAAGCATGCTAACTATTGGAGAAAAGTACCAAAAAAGTCATAAACTTACTGCATTGGTACCAATTCAGTCTCAAACCTTTCAATTAGACCAATTTAGTTCTAAACCTTTTCACATTGATATCAATTTAGTCCGTTTGGCCAATTTAGGCCGGAAATCGTTTACATAGGCGTCGGCCGGCCATCTGACATGGCGCGGTCGGCGCTGACGGAGATAATTTTTAATAATTTTTTGAAATTTTTAATAATTTTTCCCTTTATTTTTTTTTTCCTCAGAGACTGGCCACAGGGTGGCCCTCCTCTAGGCCACGAGTGGTAAGGGCGCCCCTTGCCCTCGTCGGTGAGGGCGACCCTCCC
Organism: Syzygium grande; assembly: GCA_024733475.1. NCBI lineage: Eukaryota > Viridiplantae > Streptophyta > Magnoliopsida > Myrtales > Myrtaceae > Syzygium > Syzygium grande. The sequence continues at coordinate 8,388,441 of JAMXDD010000001.1, forward strand.
CTATGGCCGGAAAGGCCCACAGAAATAAAAGCAACCTTTCCTTTTTAAATGGCGAAAAATAACTTTTCAGTTCATTTTTAGATTTCAATCAAACGTCGGAAAATGTTGTTATTTTCCTCAAAATTACTTTTTCAAAAATATCAAATTTTCCACGAAATAAACAGAGCTAATACATTGTCCTCAAGTAAAACTTTTCTAGCTCAAAACCAGTTTCTACTTTTGATCTACCAATTTTCCTTTATTTTTTTGAGTTAAAATCACGAAAAACCTCAAACTGGTATACTTGTGACAAATTTAGCCCAAACCAATTTTTTGATCACGAAAAATCTTAAACTATAACATTGGTGATAAATTTACCCCAAACTAATTATTTGATTCATCAAAAACTCTAAACTGATATATTTGTGACAAATTTACCCTTCGTTAAATTGAATTAATATAACGAAAAATTACAAACTATTATACTTATGACAAACCAATGGTAAAATCTCAAACTGATAGACTCGTCAACTGCCACGTGTCATCTAACTCAGCAATTTGACTGTAAAATTTAACGGAAACTAGCGAAAAGTAAAATTGTCACAAATATACTAGTTTTAGGGGTTTTGATGGTCATAAAATTATTTTTGAGTAAATTTATTACATGTATACTAGTTTGGGGGTTTTTGTGATATTAACCCTTTTTTTTCCCTTGCACGAGCATCTAAATTCTTGATTTGTAAAACTTCAAAGGAAAATAATTAATGAGTATATTTGTGTAACTATGCGTAAATTCCATTATTTCTTCTCTCCTATTTATTTTGTTATTCATTTCCTTTCGAACTTTTACTTTCTACACGGTTTTTTAAAAATTATATTCCTAGAAATTACATTTAAATAATCCATTGAATAATGTACCCGAAACTTGCACCTACATGAATTATGGCACATTATAAACAAAGTCGCAACTCTCTTATTTCTTTTTTCTTTTTAAGATTTGACTAATGCTTTTTTTCTCTTTCTTTGAGTTTGGGATTAATGTGGTGCGAGATGGGCACCGCATCCACAATTTGCACCATATATGACTCGAAATTTTGTCAGAGTAACAGAAATTACAAAACATAATGCGTTTGTTTCATTGAGAAAGTTCTTCGCGGATTAGTTTTCCAAACTTTTTGACTTTTTTGATGCGTTGAATATGATTAGTAAGTGGAAAATCGCTTTTCAGGCAACAGAAACACCCATACTCAAAACAATGAAAATGAATTCCTTCTTATGAGCAAGGGTAATCATTTTCATCATGACATACCACCAGACAAATGAAAACTAAACATTTTCCTTGAAAATGAATTTCACGGAAAATGTTTTCCTTCATCACATAGTTTTTCACGAAATAAACACAACCTTTAATACAATAGATGACAACTATTAATATCAGCGACCTAAAATCCAAGAGAGCCCAAGCTAGCTTCCACGGTTTCAACCGATGGCAATGCAGATGATGGTCTGGCGGAAGCCTGAACTCCAGAAGGAACATTATTCTGAATATTCTGAACCGATAATTATAGAAGTGCTCGAGGCAGATCGACAGCTAAGGAATTAGGAATTGGTTGGCTTTGCCTTTGAATTTGTGGCTGCATAACTTGAAATGACATACAATATATACAAGTTATGTTAGTGAATCAAGAAACCGGATCGGTACATGCACAGCAGAATGAACTGCAAATAGCACAAAAAGATGAAAGGAATGGGGGATAGATGCACCGTGAGGATGACGGTTAGAGCACCACGTAATTACTCCAACTTGAAACTTTCTGAGCAAGCGAGATACTGGATGGGTAACAAACGTGCAAAAACCAAGATACACTGACTGCTCATTTTCTTTTCAGCAAGTACAGAATGAAAATCTTTGTGAAGTTCGTGTACTCAAGAAAATAATAACATAAAAGTGAAAGGTGAATCATCTTTTGCAAGAATGCATCTTGTGATGTCACAAGCAAGACTCACTTCTAACCTAGAAAATTTGAGGCAAAGAACTGGGATGAAGTTACAGAAGATGCAAGCGTTTGGCCTTTTCTAGTTAAACTGAAGTTTGCTGCCACTCTTTGAAAAACTTGTTCCTCACAGATGCATACCTGATTCTATGAAGGAAAAAACCAAGATCTTTCCGTTCTTAACTCAATAGGTTACAAATGAAAGAAAGAAATTCAAATGTGCCACTGCCCATGGTATAAATGTGCATTTGAGGTTACAAATGAGCAAGATTGGCAAAAAGAAATTAACTTTCGGGGTACTAAAACGAAAATCCCCCCAAAAATACCATGTGCCAATGGAGCATTTACTCTATCAATAAGCAGCACGGCTCGTAGTGGGTATATAAATGTGTACTATGTAAAGCCCAAAAAAAGGACAGTTCCGGGGCAAGTCCTAAAATTTGTCACGCTACTGTGCTTATGTTCTAAAACTTTCATTTCGTGCATTTAAGTTATAAAACTTGCAATGTGAATGCATTTGAGTCATTTTATTAACTCTGTCAATTTTAAGTGGACTAAAATGCCAAATGACTTTTCTTATTATCTTTTAATCCTACGTGGCCATTAATTAAAAAAAAATGCCACGCAGATTTTCCGTCCACTAAAACCTAACGGAGTTAACGGAAGAGCTAAAGTGGATGACCGGCACAAATTTTATGGCTTAAGTGCACAAAATGAAAGTTTTAGGACTCAAGCACTCTATCATAACAATTTCTAGGACTCCTGCTGTATGTCCCCCAAAAACAATGCATAAGAGAAAAACATAGTACAAGTACATAAATGAAAATATGTGTAAGAAGAAATATACATATCTGTAAATATATAAGGGGATAACAAAACAGAAATTCTAATTCCTACATTAATGGTATCAAGTAACAGGAACTTAAGTCATACCTGAGTCCTCACTGTTATTCCCAGCACGGTTAGTTAGATGGCAAAGCATTCGGCATGGTACTCTGAGACTTTGTCTCCATCGTCAACATCTTCAATGATATCTTCCTTAAATAATCGGGCTAAAAGGAAAAAGAAGCAGAAATCACTAAATCACTTCATAATAGACCAACAAATTAAATAATCAAATTACAAAGAAAATGAAGCAGATATCAGTTTGAAACTGTAACTTAAAAATTAATTACAATATCACAGCACTGAGCAAACCTGATTTTACTGGTGCAAAGCTAAATTTAAATAGTTAAACAGTTCCAGTTACTATATAAATGCACGCATCATAGAAATTCCGAACATATTATGCGAATAAAAGAACGATTCTCTTAAATATTTTAAGCACAAGCCTATCCAGTTTGTTTATGCATCCTCTATCCACATAGAAACATCATACAGAATAAGTACACACTAGCTCCCGGGCGACTTCATATCAAAGAGAATGAAACGCACGTAGTGGACATGGACATCATATAATACCTGGCTTGTTGCAGTATTGTAAGTTTTTTCCTCAAACCTCACCGCAATTTTCTTGAGTTCTTGCAAACCCTCTAGACCAGAAACAGGAAGATGTCCTTCAAAGTCTCCATTCTGCGTATCAAGAGAGACTTGCACTTCAGCTGAAATTATTTCTGGCCAATAATTTCTTTCTCAATGACAACTAAGATTTCATTAAGTACCAATGTGTAACAGAGCTGAAATTAAGTAATCCTAATAATGTCATAAAATCTAATGCATAACAGATAAAAGATCCAGTGGAAGTTGCATATCGTTCAACAAACTATGAATAGCTTTCTCCTGGATAAGAAAGCAAACCAAGAAATGACTCAAAGGAACACAAACAAGAATTCAAAAACCTATAAAACTTTGGTAACACCTAACCCCGAACAAATTAATAGCATCTTGTTCTATTACAAGGGTATGGGCGGGAGTTCAAGTGTTGCACCTCAGGGTAGGTGAAGAAGAAGTTTACTGCAGAAAACCTTTGGATCGCAAACGCCTATAACAACTTTAGTGACGCTATTGAATTGGAGAGGGGAAAAAATGATAATGACCCACGTACCACTTCCAGTAACAGCATATACGAACTAAACAAATTTGAGATCGATAAAAATAACACAACCTACAAGCCATAAGATGCTTAAAAATCCTTAGGTTCCGGATAAGTAATTTTGTTTTTCGTCACGAGCATAACAGGAGATCATCCGGTAACTGTTTTCCTGCCAGAAAGCCTCACAGCCTTACCTCTGCAATTACGTTCGTCTACATACTAGTAAACCCTACTGATTTTAAACAAAAATAGAAGACAATCCATTTCAATGAAGAAAGAAATACATCCGAATTAAGATGGGACCTAAGCAAAACCATCATCTTATGCATTATGACCAGTTGACCACCAATATAACAAGAGCTATCTGCCTACCTACCCGCTGAATCCCACGACAAAACTTAACCAAGACTAAACTATCGAACGAGAAAAAGTTACAGAGAAGAAGGCTACCGCAGAATTTATGCCGCCCCTCCACCAAAGAACATGAACATATTGTAAAACCATGACTTCTTTAACATCCTCTAAACCCTTGGAGAATCGTCCCTAAGCAACGATCCATCATAAACTCCACATATTCCATACGAAAACGACAGAAAAAAAAAAAATAACCCAAGCGAAGGAAGGAGGAGGACTCACATCTTGTTGATAATCCTCTCCCGCGATTCGGGCGGCAACTGAGCCCTCCAATCGCCCCCATCAAGCGGAGCTCCAGTGCCGCCGACGCCGCCGGTATCCATCATGTCCACTCCTGAAAAACCTCAACAACCAACAACCAGCACGGGACTTTAACACAAGCAATAAACAACGATCAGCATACACCCACCCCAATACAATCAACGCCGATTCAAGAACCCGAACCCACCTCCCACGTTCCCACAAGAGCCCTCGAACACCCGAAGAACGGTCGATGAATAGCGAAAAGAAGAGCGTCGAGCTCACCTTCGGGAGGAGACGGAAGGACGTTTGGCCGAAAGGTGATGAAAGGTGATGAGAGAGAGAGAGAGAGAGAGAGAGACGCTAGTGGAGATGCTTGGGCTAGAGGGAGCACTGCATTTGGACTTCGTTTATCACTAAGAGCCCCACAAGGTGGTCGATGACTCGATGTCCAGCAAGAAGAAGAATAAGATTCGCCGCCATAGGTGTGGCCAGCGGCCACGTGTCCCTTGCTTTTGTCGTGTCTTGTCGATGGATCGGTCCCCGAACAACTGGGCCCGATTCTTTTCGACCATAACGTCGAAAATTCCAAGTAAGAAAGAGCAAAATAGACCACTCAAATTGGGATCAGATCAGTTCGGATCAAGTTGGATCGGCCGATTTGGTCCAGCTCTCAATAATATCGGTCCTGTTTTCGATTCCTAAAAATGAAACTAATTTTCATGCAATCTGATTTTTAATTTTTTAGGATGGGAGCCGGACTAGACCGATAAATATATATTTTCAATTTTTTCATATATATAATATATATATGACAACTATTTAACATTGGTCCTATTGGAACCGATTATTTAATTTTATTCATATATTATATATTTTTCTAATTTTTTTCATGATCTTATGGGATCAAATTAGAACTATAAAGGAAAGAACGGAGCACTCGGTTCCCGGTTTACAAATAATATTTAATATTGATTTAATTGGAATTGGACTAGACTAGCGGTCAGGTCCAGTCCATGGTCTCAATACTAGCCCGTCTAGTCTCTGGTCCTAGAAAGTGGGAATCGATCCTTCAGGTTCGGTTCTCGGTTCTTAGGTTGGACCAAATTGGACCAAATCGAGAACCGCTCACCACTAATTCCAAGTAAACTGGAGGCAGCGAATCTTGCCGAGCTTGAGCTTGATGGTTCTGATCCACGATACCGATCTTGCCTTTCTGCTATAGCTCGAACGCTCCTAGGAGACAAATGGGTTGAGATATATGTGCGCATCTCAAACTAAAGTTCTCCGGTTGCTCAAGCCCGAGTAAACTTTTTTTTCGACAAGTTAAGACAAGCCTAAGATGAATGCTACTTAGAGGAGAAATCCTATCCAACGTATTCGTACCTCGTGTGAGACTTATGTTATGTATAAAACCACCTTTCGAATATAGTGTGCAATCTAAGATGACCATAGTGACCCTTGAATAATTGGAAAATCGTCCAAAAAATCCTAAACATATTATACTTTTTTTGTTAATTTAGTTCTAAACTTTTCTATTTTGCCAATTAAGTCTCAAACCTGTTCATTCTTTGTCAATTGAGTCAATCCAGGTCAATTTTACCTTGAAATCGTTGACTTGGATGTTGGCCATTTTACGTGACACAGTGACACGGACATTTTTGTTTTGTTTTTGTTTACTTTTTTAATATAATTTTTATGATTTCTTATTTTCTTTTGCCTTCTTTTTTTCCTATTCTTTTTGTCGGTGGTCATTAGCTAGTCATGCAAAAAGAATAGAGAAAAAAATGAAAGGGAAAAAATAAAAATAAAAAAATAAAATTCTAAAAAATATTCAAATAATTTTTAAATTAGGAAAAAATATGACTGAATTGATACAATTGCAATAGGTTTAAAATTTACGTCAATCAATTTTATCCATAAGTGGTTTTAACTTTCTAGCTCACCAAGATAATTGCCACTTGATATTGGTACCTTCATTCAACATCCCTGATCGATTCATTTTCCATGTTCCTCATGCCAAACACTAAGTAAATTAATTTGCAATAAGATAGTTTTGCAAAATCTTTTAAATTTCAATCGTTTATCACATTTCCTAGGCCAGATTTCTCATTCGGCATTTTATCCAAGTATATCTGGTTGATCCAATCCAAAGGACTTCGATAAGCACCGGATAGAATAATTTGTTATCATATCCGGACTTAAATCAGGACTACCAAACACAGCATGGAAATCCATTAGGATTCTTAATTAGTTATGTTATGATTAAGGAAATAGAAAAGATATGAAACGACAAAAAAAAGTAAGTTTTTAAAGGCTCCTAGAAAGCAATCATACATACATTCAATTTTTGTTTCTAAGAAACTATTTAAAGAAACAAAGCGCTATATATAGATATATGCATATATTATAGGTTACAGATGCTTCTGCACTATATATTGAGTGTTTTTTCTCCTCAAATCACCGATTTTAAACAATTTGGCTTCATATAATGATTATACATTATCTCTACAATTATAGAAAAAGATGCACCGCTTTCTTTCTAATTGGTTTTTTGCTTGATTTTGGAGGAGGCATATAATCTACCTAAGATTGTTTGTTTTAATTGTGCGTAACAATGCTAACTAATTTTGAGTTAAAAGTTTCAGACAAATAAAGAATTCTTCAATCTCTCTATGCTACGAAGGAAATTGATGGCGTTGTTCAACTTCATATTTCGGCTCAAGAATTTCAATAAAATACTTGCCTACTCTAAGACAAATAGCAAAGCAAAAGTATATACTAAAAATTTGACAAAAAGATAAATTTTTTTTGGTCAAAACAAAAAAGATTATTTGAAGATAGTTATTTCATACGCGCATAACACTAGTCACCCCCATCACTTTGAATATCATACCCTTGTCATAAATTTCTCAAAGATTTAAAGTTCCTTATAATTTTCTCATGCTACCATAAATTGGATTCGTTTATTAAAATAACCCAAATCACTCTTTTTTTTTTTTTCATGTATCAAATGTTCATGTGCGTGTTTGTGTGTTATATAGGTTGGTGTGTCAAGCAGTATTTAATGACAATTAAAATCTCCCCATCATGTTAAAAAGACCAAGCTATAATGACAATAATATTCGAAATCTGATTTATGTGGATTTCGGTGATCTGATTTGACTTCTACGTCAATCCACCAACACCTTCATAAAACCCTCCGAGTCCCTCAAAATCTATTCATGGCGGAGAGACGGCGGGAGGCGACGGAGGAGTTTGATCACATCAGCCGCTTGCCGGACGCGGTAATCCACCACATCTTCTCCTTCTTGCCCTTCGAGGACGTGGTGAAGACCAGCGTGCTGTCCAAGCAATGGCGTTTAGCCTGGACCTCCACTCCATACATCAATCTCTCCCCCTCAAAGGGTGCCTCGATCGGCACAGCACTGGGCCGCTGCACAGCTGCTCAGCTAGAGAAGTTCCATCTCGATGCTGCTAAGCCTGAGTTCAACATCCTCACCAACACATATCGGTGGATTCTCTCCGCCGTGCAGCGCAAAGTGAAAGACGCTTCGTTGGTCTTTGCCGACTACCATTACCGGGCACCAGAGTTCCTGTGCACTTGCGCGTCCCTGGTGAGCTTGCGAGTGTCGAACTGTATTTTTTCACCGGATATTACAATCCACTGGCCTTCCCTTAAGAAATTGTGCCTTCACGACGTCCCCTTGCAAGAGGATCAGATGATGGATATCTTGAGCGGGTGCCCTGTTCTTGAATCTCTTACGTTGCAGCGTTTGCGTTCCTCGGCCGGCACGTGCAATCTCCGGATCAATTCAAGATCTCTGAGAGAGCTAGTGATTGAGTACTTTTATATACTGTCGCTTGATGTTTCGGCTCCGAATCTGCTTTCGTTGCGTTTGTCGGTCTTGTTTGTCCTCACAGGCTTTAGACTAAATGGAGCATCATCATTAGAAGAGGCTGAGTTGAACTTCGACACGCCGACTGATTTCCATGGCGACTTTCCTGAAAGATTGAAGTTCCTTCTTGAGCAGCTGCAACATGTCGCGAAAATCACTATGGGAAGCTGGTGTGTTGAGGTGCGAGCTGATTTTCCTTATTACTTAGATTACTTCCTCTTCTTTACGTAATGTTCGGCTATAAATACCCGTAACTGCGACACGAGAAAATCAAGCCTCGAGTGTTTTCTATCTTCCTCGCTCTTGAAAGCAAAGGCTGCTGCTGCATGTTATGCCCTTCTTGTCCCTGGAAGCTGGGGCCGATCCATTTCGCTCTTAAAGCTTTTACTGTTGGTAGAAATAGAAAGTAAAGCAATGGCCATATCTTGTTATGTTAGTGGGTTCACAATTTTAGTTGTTTTCAGGTTCTATCAGTTGCAGAGGCAAAGGGAACGTCGCACCTATCATCGAGATGGCGCAATATCAAAGTGTATACTACAGTTTGTAAACGCGATCTTCTAGGGATAGCGTACTTGCTGCAGAGTTCTCCACTCCTGGAAAGGCTAGTCATATGCAATCCAAAATCCAATAGATTCATGGTATTTGTCCATCTTTGGCTCTGGACACAGTTAAATATATGCTTTCTGCAAGTACAATCAAGTCTCTCGTGGCAATTTCTGTTTTACACGTTTGCATTTGCTTGCATAAACGAATTGGTGTGTGAAAAAGCGGGCGTGCTTTGGAGTTACATGGAAAAAAGTTGATTGTTCTGTAGCAAAGGGTGTGATCATTGATTCATTTGGGTCCGTGAGAACTTATAATGTGTCGAACCAGAGCAGACAAGCTTGTTTGTTTTGCATTTTTCTTTATACTTAATGTCACTGTTGCGTTATAGCTTCTCCTAATTAGCTCTGAAAAAGCTATTGTCGATATGTTGTTTCGGTTCAAGAACAAGGATTTTCCGGAGCTCGGCGACTTTGATGAAAAGCAATTCTGGCTCTCACGGAAGGAGTTCTATTGCGTGGCAAATCATCTCAAAAGGGTTGAAATTGTCAGGTTGGTATTTTACTACGGAGGATCGATACTTTTGCTTGCGCTGGCTAAGTTTCTTCTCGAGGAGGCAGTTGGATTGGAGAAGATGATAATAGACGCTGGATGTTATTTGTGGCGTCGCCGTTTCCGTCGAGGACTACCCGCTAACCGTCATGATCGTTGCTGTCAAGTAGTACCCACCGACCCTCACGATCTTCAGGATTTCCACGACGTGATTCAGCTGCAAAAGGGCTGTCGGAGAGCTTCTCGAAATGCTGAAGTTATAGTCAGTTACCGTTTCAATGGACTCCCTTATGAGTTATGGAAGCATAAGATAATCACAGGTCAGCTCAATCCTTGATTTGCATGACCTTAGTTATCTTTGGCTTGGAAATGAAATTGCTCGTCTCTTTTTGCTGTCACTTTTGACACAGTGTAAATAAGTTGGGTTTACCAAATGCTTTGATGTCGCTTCATTCTGGGCTTTTAGACTTTGGGAATTCGTTTGGATCGAGCTTCACTGACTTTTATAAGCAATTTTTCTTTATGAAATCTTGAGTTTTTCCATTATATTTCGAGTTATGTATGATTTAATAATGTGACGGCTTCATGTAACAAGATAACAAGACCTCTGTATATGTTCATTAGGTTATGAAAATGATTTACTTTTTCTACAAGGACGAGTTCAACTTTCCCTATTTCTGCAAAGGAGGATTTAAATGTTGAACTTTTACCATTAAATACCATAAAATATCCTTTGGCGCATTATAACCTCATAATACTAATTGTGAGGTAAATTCCCAGCCTATTATATATAATTAAGGCTGAAGCTGAGAGGATACTTGCCCCTGTATTTGTGACGTGGCACCTCACTTTTCCTCTATGATTGCCACATAGCAAGACGCATGACATAGTTTCGCCATGTGGCGCGAATTCGACCAATAATCTTTTAGCGTATCCATTTATCATCTCCTCCCTTTTATCTTTAATTTAAATTTCAGAAAGTGGATAAAATAAAAGCATATCAAAAATTTGTTTTTCTTGGGTTTAAAATCGGAAAAAAAGATCAATTGGAGAAAGTGTCTTCAAATATAAATGAAATAATTTTTCAATTCAACAAATTCTCTTTGACTAAGAAAAAAAATGAGATAGGATAAAACAAAAATAAAGATATATTTTTCTCTCCAAAATTAATTTGCATCTTCAAACTCTCTTTCTCCGCACAAGTGCTTAAATTGCTTCCCTTTTTTTTTTTCAACGTGCATAAGAGTGTGCTCTTTTCTTGATATCGCTCTATAGTATAAAGCAAATCAAAGGCCTTTTCCACGGCAAACTTTTTTTTACTAAATTCCATGAAAACCCATGTACTTTATAAAGATAAATCACAATCACTTGATAGCAAAATAAGTCAAATCCCCCATCCAAATATAAAATACGATCAAGACAAGATGATTGTTTCAATCTCTAATGTTTCAAAATTAAAATGTGAATCTTTCTTATCAAAGAATAATTTAAGATTATTTAAAATACTTAATATTAACAGCATGGCGATACATTTATACAAGACTTCTACTCGAGCATATGCAATGGAGTTGTAGACAGTCAAGTGAAATGCAACTTTTGAAGTCTAGAGAAATCATTACCGCAGGTAGGGGTGATTGGTTCCTGGTCCGGTTTGGTCCACCTAGAACCGGAGATCGGACCACCTGGTCCAGTTCTCGGGCGGTCTAATGGAACCAGTGATGTACCGTGAATTGAACGAAACTGGAGTTACACCTCGACCATTTGATATTTGATGTTGATTATGTCACTTTTTGTTGCATTTTTTCACATGCATCCATCGATGACTACCTATTATTTATAATCACCCAATAGTTACATAATGAAAACTTATAAGTCACACGTTTATCTTGTCATAAATATATGTAAAACAAGTTGCCCACGATATTTTTAGGAAATAAAAGAAGGTTAAAATTACTTAAATGAGGCACTTTTAGTGGCTTCTTTTCTATCGAATATATGAATCAAGAATAGGAAAGAAATTTTTTCTTTTAGTGACAATCATCAACGTCGTTAGAAGAAGAAGACATTAATTTGTTTTCCTTAATAGATTTAATTTTTTTAAAGATTTTTTCACACGAAATGTCTGTTCTGTTTTGCTGTTATTAATAAATAAATTAACTTTCATAATAAGTGATATAATTGAACGTAATTGAGTGAGGTCATTATTATATTTGAAATGAAAAAATTATCCAAAAAGTCCTAAACCTATTGCACTTTTGCTATTTCAATGCAAAACCTTTCAATTTTGCCAATTAAGTCAAAACTTTTTCATATTTTTCCAATTGAGTCAATCCGATCAAACAACATTGCAATTCTTTACTTGGCAAAGTTCATGTGGTTCTATCATATAGATAAATTTTAATGTTTTTCGATTATTTATCTATTTTTCTTTGTTCATTTTTTCTTTTCCTTCTTTTTTTTTTTACTAAAATAGCCTCAAATAGATCTAGGCAAGGTGGTTATCTTATAAACAATTTTAGCAAAAAAAAAAATCCAAAAGAAGGAAAAGAGAAGAAAATAATTAAAAAAGGAAAAAGAGAAGAAGAAAAAAGAAAATTCAAAAAAATATTAAAATATTAAAAAGTGTTCTTTCCATTACCATTTAGAATCCAAATGATTTTATAATAAAATTGGCCGGATGGACTTAATTTGCAAAATGTAAAAATGTTTATAACTCAATTGGCACGATTAATATGTTTAAGACTGAATTGACAAAAGTATAATAGATTTTTTTCGACAATTTTTCCTATTTTAAACTAGATATTAACCCACACGTTGAATGGGACCGCAAATAATTGTATAAATTAGAAGGGAAAATGCTAATCAATCGAAATATTATAATATGGTTTTTTCGGCAAATAACTTTTTTATCATGACAAAGGAAAACAAAACAGCAATTCTTTACTTGAAAAGTTCATAATTTTATCAATGGACAAGTGCGTAATTTGAAAACTCTATTTTATCTGTCACGTATATTGATTTCAAAAGATGAATTTTGTCTATCTTATAAACAATTTTAGAAAGAGAATTCAAATTTTGCAATACTGCTTTCTTCCCACATGTATGTGCACATGTTTCTTCATATTTTGTGAATAACCTATTTCCATTAATTTATAATCCAAATATTTCGTAATAAGATCGATTTGCAAAATCTTTTAAATTTCAATCTTTTGCATACATGTAAATTGTGTGCACCTTAGCTGGTAACAATAGATAAATAGAAAAAAAAAAAATCCTTGATGCACAATTTAATAAAAAAGGTGTGAAACGATAATAATAGTAAGTTTTCAAAGGCTCCTAGGAAGCAATCATATATTCAATATTTGTTTCAAAGAAACTATTTAAAGAAACAAAGTGCTATATATAGATTTCTGCCTATATTATATGTTACAGATGCTTCTGCACTATATATTGAGCGTTTTTCCCCCTCAAATCGCCAACTTTAAACAATTTGGATTCAAATAATGATTATAGATTATCTCTACAATATAGAAAAATATGCATCGTTTTCTTTTTTTATTGTTTTTGCTTGATTTTGGAGGAGGCATATATAATCTATCTAAGATTGTTTGTTCTAATTGTGTAAAATAATGCTAATTAGTTTTGAGTTAAAAGATTCAAATAAATAAATAATTCTTCAATCTCTCTATACCGCAAGGGAAACTAAAAGCCTTTTGCAACTTCATATTTAAATATCACACCCTTGTCATAAATTTCTCGAAATTTTAAAATTACTTATAATTTTTTCATACTACCATAACTTGGATTCATATATTAAAAAACCCAAATCACTTTTTTTTTTTTTTTCATGTATCAAAAGACATGTTCATGTTTGTGATATTTTAAAGCAAGTATCAATCAAGGTCAACGTTAATTTTAAGATTAGATCGTTAATATCGCCTATAATGGATCAAAAAGATTTGAGGGGGTATTTTGGTAATTTGCCATAAAGTTGGTCAAAATTTATTTTTAAGCATTTGACCCATTCTCTCCTCTCCCTTCCCCATTCGGTAGACCCCTCTCCCCGTGAAATCCCCCCCTCTCAACCGTAAGCCTCCCCTCCTCCGATCCTCTCTCTCCCTCGTGCCCAAAGCCCGGTCGCCACCCAAGCCGATCGCCGCCACTGGAGCCGACATCGTTGCCGCCGCCCCCGATTAAGTGTCGCCTCTGTTCTAGCCGTGATAGTCTAGAACGCGGGTAAGTCGCAATCTAAACCCAACTTAGGACTTCGGGTATCGACGGGCGATTTTAGGCGAAACTGGGCATAGGGTAGGTGCGGAATTGCATGATTTAAGAGTGGAATTATGTGGCGGGCCTTAGAATTGAAACTAGAAAATTTTTATTGGAAAATTTAGAATAATAGGGGCTACGAATTACTGTTCATGAGCTGTGATCTACTGTTCATGAGGCTGTGATGGGCCAATCGAATCGCAAGTTGGATTTTTTAGAACCGAGAATTTATGGCAAGAAAGTCTCATGAAGGACCCGAATCGATTTGATACCATTTGGTCAGAGAAAATAGTAATTTTCGTGTTTTTGTGTGTTGAAATTATAATTGAGTTAGGATGGTGAAATTTACAAATTGCGGGTGTGAAATATTGGGGTTTATGATTGGAAATGTTTGGCGGGCCTTGAGGATTATTTTTGGAATTTTTGAAGGACAATTTGAGGTGAATTATAAGCTGCGAATTACTATTCACGGGCTGTGATGATTTGTTCGGGACATAAGTTGGATTTTTAGAACCATTATTTAATGGCGAGAAAGTGTCGTGAAGGATCGGAATTAATCCGATGCCATTTGATTGGAGAAAATTGGCAATTTACGTGTTTTGGGCATGTTTGAATTATTCTGGATGGGGTTAATTTAATTGAGTGTTTATTTGTGTGTTATATGAGGTAACTTGAGGATGAAATGAGGATGTTTTGAGGCTGGAGTGAGACTGAATAGAGTGTCGGATGTTGTGGGATGGAATTGGCGAGCTTAGGGCTCGATTTAAGGACAAGTGGTGTCGGTTTAGTGTGTGGTAGTATGGCTGGATTGTGGTGATTAATAGGCTTGGAAATGTCGAAATTATGCCTATGAACGTGGCTGTGTTTGTGGGCCCATGAGCGGCCTTGTGTGTTTATTGAACCATGATTTGATGGATTGAAATGTGCTTGATTATGTGCACACGTGGGCCAGATTGAATTAATTGTTGAAATTGGCCATGTTGAATCTTTGAGTGAGCATGTTTTTACGTGGTGTTAATTGATGTGTGCACGGGCCACGTGTGATAGGGCAGTTGATTGTGGTAAATGCTTGATGAGCATGTGCATGAGTAAGAAAGAAAAGTGGTATGGCTTGTGATTGTGGAAGTTATGTGAAGGTGTGTAAGTGCGAGAATGGGATCGAGCCGAGTATCATAAGCTCAGGCAGCGATCACGTAGGTCTGTTGCATTTGGCACAAGCTGAGGCTTGAAAAAGCAAGAATGAGAATCGGTCCGAGGCACGATCAGCTCGGGTGAGACCGGGATTGGACCGAGGTATCCTAAACTCGGGTTCCAATCATGTAGGTCTGTCGATTTGGCGTGGGCTGAGTTGGGATCGGGCCCGGGCGCGGTGATGCTCGGTCGCGATTGGGGCCCGAGGCGTGAACGGGCACGCTGGGCGGATATGGTGAATGATCGCAGTGTACCTAAGGCGTATGTTTACAGCGGATCACCGGCAAGTGATGTGGGAAAGAGGAATTGAGAACGGAAAGAATGTGTACGAAATGAGAATTGTATATGCGTGTGTTTGCATATGATGTAATTGTGATTGAGTGCGGTATGCGATGATTGAGCTTGACCATATTAATTGATGTACCTGTGTTGTGATGATTTGATGTGCGTGAATGTGTGTGTTTGTGCGATTTTCTGGAGGTACGTGATAACCTAGGTAGGGTTTAGGTTGCAACTTATTGAGAAGTGTCTTATGTTTGTATAAACCAAACCATTTCAGATAACTTATTTGGAACAATGAATCGGTCACCACCGCCACCGCAGAATGTTTTGGTATAGTCATGCATACTGAGGATAATTTAGTGGAGTATACCTAAATGGATGCCGTACCAAGGATGCAAGGACTAGGGAGGAGACGATGAGCTAGTGTTAGGTGTAGTACCGCTTTTCGTAGATTAGGAATTTGCCTCTTTTTGATGTATGGCTTTTAAGGTAATCGCAGTGGATGTGCATGTAAAATGTATGGACCCAGAAACATTGGGAAGGTGTAAGTATGTTCATATGTGGATAATGTAAGGTTTGTAAGTGTTGGCGGTTGGCCGTGCAAGTTTAATTCTGGTGTTCTCCAATTTATTGTCCGGGTTTAATTATTTGTTTCTGATACGATTAACTCTGATGTAAGACCGTTGAGTCGGCGACGTAATCTGGGATGTCGCACTGTTCGACTCATGGAAGGGAGGTGTGGAAAGCATTAGAGTTGAGTCAGGGCGTGACAAAGATCGTTTTGCAAAATCTTTCAAATTTTAATCTTTTGCATATACACAACCTGTGTGCACCTTATAGCTAGTAACAATAAATAAATAGAAAAAATCCTTGATGCTGCACAATTTCATAAAAGAATTGCGCGTATATGCAATAAGAAAAAAGTAAATTGCACTAAATGGAAATCCATTAGGATTCTTAATTCGTTACGTTATCGTTAAGGAAATAGAAAAGATATGAAACAACGATAAAAGTAAGTTTATAAATGCTCCTAGAAAGCAATCATAAATACATTCAATTTTTGTTTCAAGGAAACTATTTAAAGAAACAAAGTGCTATACACGGACGTGTGCATAGGTGACAGATGCTTCTGCACTATATATTGAGTGTTTTTCCCCTCAAATCACCAATTTTAAACAATTTGGATTCAAATAATGATTATAGATTATCTCTACAATATAGAAAAATATGCATCGTTTTCTTTTTTATTGGTTTTTGCTTGATTTTGGAGGAGGCATATAATCTATCTAAAGATTGCTTGTTCTAATTGTGTGTAAATAATGCTAACTAGTTTCGAGTTAAAAGTTTCCAATAAATAAATAATTCTTCCATCTCTTTATATACCGCAAGGGAAACTAAAAGCCTTTTCCAACTTCATATTTAAATATTACACCCTTGTCATAAATTTCTCGAAATTTTAAAATTACTTATAATTTTTTCATACTACCATAACTTGGATTCATATATTAAAAAACCCAAATCACTTTTTTTTTTGTTTCATGTATCAAATGTGCATGTTCATGTTTGTGTGTTTTTTATTGGTTGGTGTATCAAGCAAGGTCAACAAAAGTATTTAATGAAAATTAGAATCCCCCCATTATGTTAATATGAACAAGCTATAATGTTCAAAATCTCAAGACGATAATATTCGAAATCTGATTCGTGTGGATTTCGGTGATCTGATTTGGCTTCTATGTCAATCCACCAACATCTTCTTCATAAAACCCTACAAGTCCCTCAAAATTCATTTAAGGCGGGGAGATGGCGTATGTTGTGGTGGAGGTGGTTCATCACATCAGCCGCTTGCCGGACGCCATAATCCACCACATCTTTTCCTTCTTGCCCTTCAAAGACGTGGTGAAGACCAGCGTGCTGTCCAAGCAGTGGCGTTTCGCTTGGACCTCCACTCCATACATCCTTCTCTCTCTCCCGTCAGCGGGTGTCGATCCTTTGATCAGCAGAGCACTGAGTCGCTGCACAGCTACTAAGATAGAGAAGTTCCAACTTGATGCTACTAAGTCTGATATCGACGCCCTCATTGACCCCGATCGGTGGATTCGCTTCGCCGTGGCGGGCAAAGTGGAGCACGCTTCGTTTGTTTTTGGATGCTACAAACAGGACGTGTCTGGATTATTGTGCAGTTGCGCGTCGCTGGTGAGCTTGCGATTTTTTTTTTATACTTGGGTTATTTTCGGGGATAGCTGGTTTCCTTGTTAGATTAAGACAGTCATTTTCCTTATTAGTTAGATTACTTCCTTTTCTTCACCTATTGCTCAGCTATAAATACCCGTAATTGCGACAAAAGAAAATCACATTCTATGTTCTTCTTGTCCCTGTAAGCTGGTGCTGATCCATTACGCTCTTAAAGCTTTGTATCAAAAGGCAGAGAATCTTGCCGTGCGCGAATTGGTTTTCTTTTCCCCTCATGTTAAATTCACGAAAAGAGCCAATCAGTTTGCTCCGCTAATTACCACCAAATCAATCAAATTCGTAATATTGTTGTAGCTAAATTGGTCCACACTACCCTTTTTCTTTATCAGCAGAGTGGCCAGCTGCAGTCTTCATGCGCGTGCATGTACGTTAAAGCTTATGCTTGATGGCAAATCGTTTGTCTAATCTTTTAACTCAGTAAGTTGAATGGTCGGACCTTGTTCGGCCTTTCAATGATATGTTTGGTTCCATGAGCATCGAATGATGCTAAAGCAGTAGTTGATCAAGCATTGACCGAGGTGATTCCTCATTTGCAGAAAAAGATATTCCTGTTATATCAGGCATATATGGACCATAACAGCTAAATTCATAATAAATGAGCGGTTTTTGTATTAAAGCTTTTGTTCTTGGTAGAAATAGAAAGTAAAGCATTGGTCATATCTTGTTCTGCTACTTGGTTCACAATGCAAGTTGTTTTCAGGTTCTATCAGCTGTTGAGGTAATGAGAATGTCGTCCCTATCATCAAGATGGCGCAAAATCATAGTGTATACTACATTTTCTAAAAGCAACCATCTAGGGATGGCCTACTTGCTGCAGAGTTCTCCACTTCTGGAAAGGCTGGTCATATGCAATCCAAAATCTGATAATGTCACGGTATTAATCTATCTTTGGTTCCGGATACAGTTACATATATGCTTTTGCAGTCAGCCTCATATAATCTACTTTCGGGCTTTTACCATGAAGCTGCTGAAGTACAATCAAGTCTCTTGTTGCCATTTATGTTTTACACGTGTTTGCATTTACTTAACATAAACAAATTGGTGTGTGAAAAAGTTGGTATGCTTAGGAGCTGCATGGAAAAAGTCAACTGTTCTGTAGCAAAGGCTGTGATCATTGATTAATTTGGGTACGTGAGAACTTATAATCTGTTATATCATATCAGACAAGCTTCTTTGTTTTACAATCTGTTTTGCATCACTTCTTCTAATTAGCTATGAAAAAGCTATTATGGATGTATGTTTTCAGCTCGACAACAAGGATTATCCGGAGCTCTTGGACTTTGATGAAAAGCAATTTTGGCACTCACAGAAGGAGTTCTATTGCGTGGCAAATCATCTTAAAAGGGTTGAAATTGTTGGGTTCGAATTTGACAATGAGAAATCAAAACTTTTGCTTGGCCTGGCTGAGTTTTTTTTCTGGAGGAGGCAGTTGGATTGGAGAAGATGATAATTGATGTTGAATTAAGGATGTCGCGTCGAGGGGTAACCATGGACCCTCATGATCTTTGGGGTATCCAAGTTGTGATTCAGCTGCAAGAAGGTTGTCGGAGAGCGTCTCGAAATGCTGAAGTTATAGTCAATTATTTCAATGGACTCCCTACGAAAGCATAAGCAAATCACAGGTACACAGTACTTTTTTAGATTGCATGACATAGGTAGCTTTGAAATGGAAATAAAGCTGCCCGTCTCTTTTTATGCCACTTTTGACAGTGGGGAATAAGTTGGGTTTATCATAAGCTTTCATGTAGGTTCGTTTTGAGTTTTTCGAGTCTAAGATTTCGTTTGGATCGAGCTTCTTTGACTTTCATTAGCAATTTTTTCTCTGGAATCCTTAGTTTTTCATTACATTTTAAGTAACGTATGGTTCAATTATGCAAACGGCTTAATGTAACCAGATGGCAAGACCACCGTATTTGTTCATTAGGTTGTGAAAATGGTTTACTTATCCTACAAGGAGGAGTTCAACTTTCCCTTCTTCTCGGGTAAAGCCGAAGTTTCGTATGTGAATGTCGTGGGATGGCCTTTGAACTGCAGACAATTGATGATTCGCGCTTAGCCATTAACGTCTCACATATATTCGATCGTGAGCCTCCTTTTAAGCCTCGAGTTAGTTGCATTGATGTGAGACTCCTTTTGGCAAGGGTCAAAGGAATAGGCGCCAGAGTCCATGGTAAATGCTCCTATTGGAGTTGTCGTGCCTTTGCAACTTATACGTGAAAAATATCACATAGACTCAAGTCTATCTAGACCAGCACTATCATAGCATGCTCCCAAGAAACTTTATGATCAATAACTATGATGTTGGTTCAAATCGACGGAGTCTATTTAATTACTTCTTTAGCATGCGTAATATGTAATGGGCCCAAGCGTTTCTATTTATATTATACGACAATTGACCTTGCCATGAAAGGCATATGCAAATCTCTTTGTGTAATAAAAAAACAAATGCAAAGGAGGATTTCAATCTCAAACTTTTACCATTAAATACCATAAAATATCATTTGGCGCATTATAATCTCTTAATACAAAACGTGAATTAAAATCCTAACCTATATAATTAAGGTTGGAATTGAGCTCCTATGTTTGCCAAGTGGCACCTCATTTGTCCTTTATGATAGCTGCATGGCAAGACACATGACATGGTTTTGCCATGCCGCTTGAATTCAACCAATAAACTTTTAGCTTTTTCATTTATCATCTCCTAACTTTTATCTTTACTTAAAACAAAAGTATATTGAAATTTTTTTTTTCTTACCTTACCGAAAAAAATCGGAAAATGAATAAATTAGTGAAAGTGGATGAAAACAAAATTGAGTTAAAATCAAAATATTCAAATAAAAAGAGAATTTTGTATCGTTGACAAAAGAATGATTCAATGAAAGCATCAATGAATTAATTTGGTAAAGGGAAGTCACAATTTTCAACAAATTAATACTTTGTTTTGTCGAGGATTCTTTATCAGAAATTTTTTTTTTAACTTTAGTTTGATAAAATGAACTCATTTAATAAGAAAAAAATAGTTCTATGACAAAGTGGTCTGAAAGAAATAAACTTGTTCGTGCCATATTCCTAGAAAGTTCATTATGTCGGGAACTCCACATTAGTGTTAGCAACGGTAAAAGGGGGAAGGACACGATTGAACAAATTGTGAACTCATCCACCATTATCGTGTCATGTAGGACGGTCGACGTTCATATCAATGATTTTTGACCAAAATTAGCCGGATGGACTCAATTGATAAAACATAAAAAGATTTAAGATTTAATTGGTACAATTAAAAAGTTTATGACTAAATTAACAAAAGTGCAACAAATTTAAGACTTTTTGGACAATTTTCCCTATTTTAAACTAGACATTAACCCGCATGTCATGACCATTAGAGATATCTGTATAAATTAGAAGGAAAATGCTAATTAATCAAAAGTTTATAATCCTTTGTTACCGGCGAGTAACTTTTTTATTATGACAAAGGGAAACAGAACTACGATTCTTTACTTGAAAAGTTCACAATCTATCAAATGGACAAACGCATAATTTGATAACTCTGAACAAGTACTTAATTTGATAACTATATTTTATCCCTCGCGTATTTCAATTTCAAATTTTGAATTTTGTCTATCTTATAAACAACTTTACAAAGAGAATTCAAATTTTCCAACACTCCTTTCTTCCCACATATATGTGTACAAGTTTCTTCACATTGTGTGAATAACTTCTTTCCATTAATTAGTAATTCAAATATTTCGTAATATGGTAGTTTTGCAAAATCTTTTAAGTTTCAATCTTTTGCAAACACGCAGCCTGTATGCGCCTTAGCTAGTAACAATAGATAAATAGAAGAAATTCCTTGATGCACAAGTTCATCTAAAATTGCGCATATACGCAACAAGAAAACGTAAATTGCACTAAATGGAAATCCATTAGGATTCTAAATTAGTTATGTTATGGTGAAGGAAATAGAAAAAGATATGAAACGATAATAAAAGTAAGTTTTTAAAGGCTCCTAGAAAGGCAATCATATATTCAATTTTTGTTTCAAAGAAACTATTTAAAGAAACAAAGTGTTATAATAGATATATGCATATATTATTGGTTATAGATGCTTCTGCACAATATCCTGAGTGTTTTTTCCCCTCAAATCACCAATGTGAATCAATTTGGATTCACATAATGACTATACACCATCTCTATAATTATAGAAAAACATACATCGCTTTCTTTTCTATTGGTTTTTGCTTGATTTTGGAGGAGGCATATAATCTACCTAAGATTGTTTGTTTTAATTGTGTGTAACAATGCTAACAAAAGTATTTAATGAAAATTAAAATCTCCCCTTATGTTTCTATGACCAAACTATAATGTTCAAAACCTCACGACAATAATATTCGAAATCTGATTTGTGTGGATTTGGCTGATCTGATTTGGCTTCCATGTCAATCCACCAACACCTTCTTCTTGATAAAACCATCCAAAGTCCCTCAAAATCCATTCAGGGCGGGGAGACAGCGTCGTCTTATGTTTTTGTGCATATGCAAGTACGTAAAAGCTTATGCTTGATGGTAAATCGTACGTCTGATTTTTATACTCAGTAAGTTGAGTGCCCGGACCTTACTTGGCCTTTCGATGTTTTGTCTTTTTCCATGAGCATCGAATGAATGCTTGAGCAGTATTTGATCAAGCAGTGACCGAGGTGATTCCTCATTTGTGGAAAAAGTTATTCCTCTTATATCAGACATATATGGATCTCAACAGCTAAGTTCATGAGAAATGAGTGGTTTTTCGTATTAAAGCTTTTATTCTTGGTAGAAATAGAAAGTAAAGCAATGCTCATATCGTGTTCTGCTACTTGGCTCATAACTCAAGTTGTTTTCAGGTTCTATCAGCTGCGGAGGGACACCTATCATCCGAGATGGTGCAATATCATAGTATATACTTCAGTTTGTAAACGCGACCTTCTAGGGATGGCGTACTTGCTGCAGAGTTCTCCTCTCCTAGAAAGGCTAGTCATATGCAATATAAAATTCAATAAATTCGTGGTATTAATCTATCTTTGGTTCTGGACGGAGTTACATATAAGCTTTCGGCAGTCAGCCTCATATCATCTACTTTCGGGCTTTTACCATGGAGCTGCTGAAGTACAATCAAATCTCGTTGCCATTTATGCTTTACACACGTTTGCATTTACTTACATAAACGAATTGGTGTGTGAAGAAGATAGGATGCTTTGGAGCTGCATGGTAAAAAGCTAATTGTTCTGTAGCAAAGGATGTGATAATTGATTCATTTGGGTCCGTGAGAACTTATAATGTGTTATACCAGATCAGACAAGCTTCTTTGTTTTTCATTTTTTTTTGTACTAAATGTCACTGCTAGGTTATTGCTCCTCCAAACTAGCTCTGGAAAAATTAATGCTACTATTGATGTGTGCTTTTTCAGTTCAAGAACCAGGATTTTCCGGAGCTCTCCAACTTCGATGAAAGGCAATTCTGGCGCTCACAGAAGGAGGTCTATTGTGTGGCAAACCATCTTAAAAGGGTTGAAATTGTCGGGTTCGAATTTGACAATAAGAAAACAAAACTTTGGCTTACCTTGGCCAAGTTTCTTCTCGAGGAGGCGGTTGGATTGGAGAAGATGATAATCGACGCTGAATTAAGGAAGTCGCGTCGAGGAGTACCCGTTGCCCCTCATGATCTGATTCAGCTGCAATAAGGCTGTTGGAGAGTTTCCAGAAAAGCTCGAGTTATAGTCAATTATCGTTTCAATGGACTCCCTTATGAGTCATGCAAGCATAAGCAAAATCACAAGCACTGGTATAGAAATAAAATTGCTCGTCTCTTTTTGTGCAACTTTTAACAATGTGCGAATAAGTTGGATTTAATTAGAAATGCTTTGATGTCGCTTCCTTTTGAGTTTCTCAAGTTTGAGATTTCCTTTGGATCGAGCCTCTCTGATTTTCATTAGCAATTTTTCCTTTGAAATCCTTAATTTCCCAAAAAAATTCGAGTTATGTATTTTTCAATCATGTAGATGGCTTAATGTTAACTAGATGGCAAGACCACTGTGTTTGCTCATTAGGTTATGAAAGTGGTTTACTTGTCCTACAAGAAGGGGTTCAACTTTCCCTTCTTGGGTAAAGCCGGAGTTCGTATGTGAATGTCATGGGGTGGCTTATATGATCATTAGCTATGATGCCATTGCTTTATATAGATTATAGAGACCAAGTCTATTTAATTACTTCATTAGCATACGTAGTATGTATTGGGCCCGAACGCATCTATTTATATTATGTGACAATTGATCTTGCGATGAAAGGCATATGCAAATCTCTCCACTATATAAAAAGAATGAAAAGGAGGATTTCAATCACAAACTTTTACCATGCATTAAATACCATAAAATATCCTTGGCGCATTAGAATTGCATAATCCTAAACATGAGGTAAAATCCTAACCTATCGTATATGGTAAAGGCCGGAGCTAAGAGAATGCTTGCTCCTATGTTCTTCACGTGGCACCTCACTTTTCCTCAACGATTGCCACATTGCAGGACACAAGGCATTAAAGTTTTGCCATGTGGCTCGAATTAGACCAATAAGCTTTCAGCTTATTCATTTATCATCTCTCACCTTTTATCTTTAATTTAAATTTCAGAAAGTTGATAAAGCAAAAGTATATCGAAATTTGTTTTTTCTTGAGTTTAAAATCGGATAGATAAATTAGAGGAAGTGTCTTCAAATATATATGAAATAATTTTTAACTCAACAAACTCTCTTTAGCCAAGAAAAAAAAATAAGATAGAATAAAACAAAAATAAAGATATATTTTCTCTCCTAAATTTATTTGCTTCTTGAAACTCTCTTTCTACCCACAAATATTTTAATTTCATGAAAACCGATGTACGTTACAAGGATAAATCACAATAACTCAATACCAAATGATGTCCAATCGCCATCCAAATGTAAAATACGATTAAGACAAGAAAATTTCTTCATTCTCTAATTTTTAAAAAATAAAATGTGAATTCTTTTATTATAGAATAATTTAATATTATTTTTGTAAATTGAACAAATCATCATATAATTACGTTTTTATTTGACACATTTCATTTCTTTTTATATTCTTTAATGAGCAATATGTGTGCTCTTTTTCACATCTAACGCAAATTAACATCAAAGCTTTGAAAAAATAGCAAATGAGATTAAATCTTATTAGCCAAGCTTCGAGGAAATACTTATCGCTAGTGCAAGTAGAAATTCACACCGGAACCAAACTCCTCCTTACAATAATCTCTATAGCTTTCCCCTAAATAAAATGATCTAATTTACAATAGATTGAGATGATCATGTACATCTGTCTTTATATTTGTCACCGATTTTCAGCTAAAATTAGACTGATGGACTCAATTAGCAAAACGCAAAAATGTTTATGACTCAATTGGCACAATTGAAAGGTTTATAACTAAATTAGCACAAATGCAATAGGTTTAGGACATCTTCAGTTTGGGGTAATTTTGTCGCCAAACCAAATAAGGACCAACAATCTGGATGGTCTTAATTCAATTGGAACTCAAACCTAACCCAATCAATTCAGTTTGGGAAAAAAACAGAGAACACGCCAAAATAAATAAGGATTTCGGTATCGACCGAAAAATAAATGGATATTGGTTTGGTTCATCGAGTCATCGTGGTCTGAAAAAGATTAAGACCAAATTCAGTTCCATTTGGTTCGGTTTTTGGACCGAACCTTCAGTATGGCCCTCCGAATGAAGCAAACCCACAGTTTCGATTTAGCTAGATTCTCGATGATTTGAACCGAATTATGCTCACCCTACACCAAATAAGTTAGGGACTAATCGTTTAAGAAATATGGTTTTCGCTATTCTAGGCTGGTGAAATTCTTGAGTTGCTTGGGTTATCATTTCCTGCGTTCAGGCCATTGCTGTTTAAGATGCGATGAAGCATTCCTCTGCTGTGTTTAAGCTCATGAGATGCCATACTTAGATCATGAATTGGTTTTCGCTAGAGAATTATCTGGGAGGAGTTACTTAAGGTTAACATTTCTTGGAGGAAACTATCACCAAAGAGCCTACACTATATCTGCTGTAGCACCTATTCGCCAAACTTTTTTTTGTGTTATAAAAACTTCAAAATTATATCAATGTGACAAATGTATCCTTTGTTATAGCTTGGTCCAAGATGGTTAGCAAGAAAACAAACCCGTTTAGGCTCTATTTGTTTTACGGAAAACAACTTTCAAAAAAACGTTTTCTGGATTTTCCGGCGCTGGTTTCATGGAAAATAAACTAATCATGGAAATATTCTCTCAATGAAAAAAACACCTTCAAAAGTGGGGAAAATGTTTTCCTCTTTTTGAAGAGAGGAAATAATTTTCCCTCTTCTTTCTTTCACCATTCATTTAATTATTTTTTTTTTTTTTCTTTTTTTTTACCATCGTCTCCGGCCGGTCACCAACCACGGCAAAGGCCGACGAGGCTCGAGCTTGCTAGATCGGCAACCAAAGGGCGGCAAGGCTTGAGCCTCGCCAAAGGTTGATGAGCGAGTGAGCTGCCACCTAAGTAGCACTGACACCCACAAGTGACATGCGATACGAGATGACACACCAACACATCATTTATCAAAACATAGAGAATTTTGAAATGCTCGGACACATATATTAAATGTATATTTTTATATATACATGATAAATTATCTTTTTTTATGATTATTTCAATCAAATTAATTTGATTCAAATCCACCAATAAATAAAAAATAAAAATTGAGTGTCGACATCCGACACGTCCGACACCGACACGGAGTGTCCGTGAGAGTGTCCGTGCTTCCAAGGCTACTACCTCACGAGTTGCAGTCTGGCAAGCTCGTCGCTCGTGAGGCCTCGAGCCTCGGCAAATTTGGCGAGCTCGCCACCCTTTGGTGACACTTGAGCTCGCCTATGGCTGGTTGCTGGCCTTCACCGTGGTGGCGACCGGCCAGAGAAGAACGAAAAAAAAAAAGATAATTAAAAATAATTAAAAATTGATTTTAAGAAATAAAAAAAATTATTAAAAGTAGTGCATGGTGGAAAATCTATTTCATACCAAACAGCAAAAAATATTTTCTGGGTCTTTTTCAGGGTTTTAGCCAAACACCAGAAAATTGTGTTATTTTCTTGGAAATGGCTTCCTAGAAAATATTTTTCATAAACATCACATTTTTCGCGAAACGAACGGAGCCTTGGTGAAACTATTTAGCTTAAAATGTTGGTATCTATTGGAATAAAAATTGGTAATTTGGAAACAATCAAATAAAGGTTACAAAGAAAAAAGTTGGTAATATAAAGTAATGGAGAGTAATCGTATAAAAGTTGGTTGATTACTCAAATTAATGTCGTAGTTAAATTAGCTACACAAATAAGAGTTCGTATAAGAGTTATTAGTTTGATATAAGAGTTAGTTAGTAATGTATAAGAGTTAGTAGTTTGATATAAGAGTTCATACTCTAAATCGTAGTTAAATTAGTTACGCAAATAAACATTTGAAATTTGAATTCGAAAATAATAAAATAATTTTCTTTTTCAGAACAATCAAATAAATTTTGATAAGTTACTCAGATATAAATGGAAAAAAAAAGTGTGTGTCACTCAAATTAGGGTTAACTTTGTCAGTTACTGAAATTATGGTTTATAATTTGATGTAAGAGTTCGTAACTTTAAAGCATGATAAGATACGAAAAATAAAAGTACATAACTTGAAACAATCACAAAAATAATGACAAGTCCATCCAATAAGACTTGGTACCTTCAAATTATTTGGTAACTCAACTGGGGATGGTTGATAAGTCTTTCAAATTCAAATTGGTAATTTGATATGAGGGTGGAAATATAACTCTAAAACTGCGAATTATGTCAATAAATTTTGGTAAGTTATTACAAAAGTCGAAAATTCGGAAATAATCAATAAAATTTGTTAATTTAATCACAACATTATACCAATAAACTTGGTTTTTTATGACAGGTAAATCCTATGTCCATGATTCCAACCCTCGTACGTCTGTGAATCTTCGAGTGAGATTGTGCATATACCTCTTAGTTCAGTCTACATAGAGAGACCGTAGTTCAAAGGATGATGCGCTCTGTGAAACTTCTGGGCTGTTGGTGCAAGACAAGACAAGACTGAGTGCTTGTAATCAACCTTATTAGCTACTTTCTGAGACAGACGCATTGCAACTTCATGAAACTATATTCAGCTGAGCTAAAAGTTTTTTACAGAACAAACAGAAAGGGACGTTTATTTCAAATGTCTGCCCCAGGTGCTGCATCCAATCACGTCTCCTGTGAATGTTAAGCTATAACTGGGTACAAAACAGAGAAAAAGAAGTCGCTGTCGTCGATGAAATAATCAGGATGTACACACACGTTTAGATGGACATCCTTGGGAAGGATATCTAAGAATGACCTTCGCGCTTGGAGAACACTTTGGGTGCGACAGAAGAATCGGGCCACTTCAAGCAGCGGACATGGATCGACTGCTTGGGACAATTCAGAATTGGTAGTATTGATCACTATTTTGTCCAGCCAGAGTGCATTCTGGAGGAGAAACTTGAGTAGGGAAAGAACAGGTTCCCATGCCAGCAGATTGGCACAGTGATCAACAATATCAACATGCCTGAGATGCATCAAACAGTGGTAGATCCTCCACTTTACAAAATTCCAAAATTCTTCTCCAGCAAAGACACGACGGCCGACACTCTCCGCACTGAACTTACTCTGCAGATATAGAACATCATGACTAAGGAGGAGATGCAAATTTGGAACTAGATGAGACAAATATTGAGGTTTGACAGTCTAAAATAACATTTACTATCCCAAGAGAGATATAAATCTATTGAGAATCCAAAATGTCAATTACACAGAGGTACGAAATGATTATCAATCACAAGAAGAAAAGAAATGACATGTTTATACGCGGCCTAAGGCTGAAATTCACAATCTATATATGTTCAAACAAATCTGGTGTTCTGTTAAAAAAAAAACAAAAGCAAATCTGGTGTTAAATTAACCAAGTGAACTGAGAAGGTTCTACGACAAAAAAACAAACTGAGAGGGTTCTAGTAGTTGTGTACCGCAGAATTGGGTGTGCAAGTCATTTGTAAGAATAGCTTCTCCAAGCGCCGCGTACTTTCGAGTATTTTCGCTATAGCCTCAGGAACTCCCTCATGGTCTGCCGCGCCGATTAATATCAGATGCCGACATTCTAAGGATGGAAGAAACACTTCTCTCGCCTCCATTAATGACAGCACCTAAGCGCATCATCGTGGTGGAAGAAGCAGAAACTGATCACTTTTACTTTCTTTAAGCACTAAAGAAGATCAAACATAGGACATGCTTGCAATAGCAACGACCTCTTGCAATAGCCGACAGACCACATAAATGAGCAAACAAGGACATCAGATTTTAGTCTTATCAAAGTCAATGTAATGCTGGACCCATAAATGTGATAACAGGTTATGATGTGTGAAGTTCTACTATGAAAAGGAAGAAAAGCCTCATCCAGCAAAAATTCCATTGAAGCTCCAGAAGATGACAATGTTTCTTTGAAATAACAATATATGAGCGTTATCATCAAGCACCAATAAACAATATCACAATTCATCCAAAGCAAATGGCAAAATGTGTAATGTATGTCCGCAACTTGAACCAAAGATAATAGGGCTAAAGAAATCGGCTCGCACCTGAAGGCACCAGCTCCCCATCACCAATTTCGTCACATGATGCAGCCTCTTGAGAAGTCCCTTGACAAGATCACCACGAGCCTTAACCTTATCGAGTGCGAAACTTTCCATGTTGAAATTTAACTCAGCCTCAATCAAGGAAGATACTTCATCTAGACTGAACTCTCCCCCCCGAGAATTGCCCAATAGGCGCAATTTGAGAAGATGAGGAGCCGAAATTTTCAACATCAAACCTTGACCAGGACGAAACTCATGAGAATCGATCACCAACTCTCTAAAACTTTTTGATTCAACCATGATGTGCTTGACGCCCCGGCAACTTTTCAACTCAAGGAACTCTAGAACAGGGCTGCCACTCAGAACTCTCACCATCCCATCATCGTTCAATTCCGCATATTCAATGCGCAATGTCTTCAGCGAACACCAATTCACAACGCCGAACCCCGAAAAACGGCATCGGGACACACACAAACACACCAGTGTGGTGCAGCAGAACAAGATTTGCGGCAACGCATAGATTTTGCGGCGCCAGTAATGCAGGGTTACCGATAGCTCTTCAACGTCATGCTTGATGGCAAACCGGAGCCACCTATCAAGACTTGACTGCATCAAACCGAGACAAGGAGCATCAAAGAGGAATCTTTTCACCTTATTTGCGGTGCAGCGTAACAGCACTGAGTCGAACGAAAGCGATGAAGCTCTTGAATTTCCGGCTATTGCCAGAGGGGAAAGAGAGACTCATGTACTGATTAGCGGTCCAAGTGGAACGCCATCGCTTGGACAAGACGCTGGTTTTGATGGCGTCTTTTGTGGTCAAGAAGGAGAAGATATGAAAGATTATGTCATCAGGCAATTGGCTGATGTAATCCACTGGGTTTCGGGTTTCATCTTGATTGGTAGGAGGTAGTCGTGCACGTTTCCATTGGCATGGTTGATTGTTGATACTGGCCACGTATGGAGGAGTCTTCAAGATTTTGCCTCTACCCACTGACGAAGATGAAGAGTAAGGTTGGCAAGAAACGTGAGAAGACGACTATATAAACTCTGATCAGCACAAAAGGAAAGTAACTAAACCCCAAAAAGTCTTCTGGCTTTTCTTCAAAAAAAATAATGGACAAGCGAACCGAGAGAGAGCTTGTGAAGGATAGAGATCTAAAAACCCTAGAGGAAAGCTTGAGGCTACTTAGGGAATGGAGGGGGTTGAAGAGAGAGACAAAGAATGGAAGAGCGAGAGAGTACGAAGTCCACTGAAGTGTGAGAATTTGCAGAGCAAATTGCAGAAGAGGAAAAGGCGAGAGAGAAAATGAGGAAGAGAGAGAGATTTGATTAGAGTGGAGGCAGATTTATTTGATTAATGGGCAGGCCATACCAGGCTGAAGCCAAGGAACAATTATTCTGAGTATTCCGAACCAACTACTGTTGACTTGCTTGAGGCTGATCCACAGCTAATATATTAGGAATTGGTTGGCTTTAGCTTTGAATTTGTGGATGCATAACTTGAGATAACATACAAAATATACAAGTTATGTTAGTGAATAAAAAAAATGGATCAATACATGCATAGCAGCATTAACTGCGAATAGCACAAAAAGATGAAAGGGATGAGGGATAGATGCATCCCAAGGACAACCTTTAGAGCACTGTGTAATTACTCCAACTTGAAACTTTCTGAGCAAGTGATCCTAGATGGATAATGGATACGCAAAAAGGCATTTTCTTTTCAGCAAGTACTAAATAAAAATCTTTGTGAATTGCATGTACTTGAATTAATCTCGAAGTCTTAAAGAAAACAAAAACATAAAAGAGAAAAGGGAATCATCTTTTGCATGCATGCATACTCCAATGCCATCAGAGAGACTCACTTTTAACAAAAAAAATTTGAGGCAAAGAAGTGGGAGAAAGTTACAAAAGATGCAAACATATGGCCCTTTCTAGTTAAACTAAAGCTTGCTGCCACTCTTTGAAAGACTTGTTCTTCACAAATGCATATCTGATTCTATGAAGAAAAAAAACCGAGATCTTTCAGTTTTTAAATCAATAGGTTACAAATGAAACAAAGAAATTCAAATGTGCCACTGCCCATGGTATAAATGTGCATTTGAGGTTACAAATGAGCGAGATTGGAAAAAGAAATTAACTTCAGGGCTCCCCCAAAAATACCATGTGCCAATGTAGCATTTACCCTATCAATAAGTAGCACGGCTTATTGTGGGTATACAAATGTGTACTATGTAAAGCCCCAAAAAAGGACAACTCCAAGGCCAAGTCCTAAAATTTATTATGCTAATGAGGTTGAGTCCTAAAACTTTCATTTCATGCATTTGAGTCATAAAACTTGCAATGTCAATGCACTTGAGTCATTTCACTCACTCGTCAATTTTAAGTGGACGGAAGATGCCACATGACTTCTTTTATTATCTTTTAATAAAAAAAAAAAAAAAAAAAATGCAAGTTCTTTTCGGATCCTACATTGTGTTTGTAAAGCTAATATTATCTCTTACCTTACCAAAAAATAAAAAAAAAAAAATGCCATGTAGATTTTGCATCAACTAAAACCTAAAAGAGCTAACAGAAGAGCAAAAGTGGATGACTGTCGCAAATTTTAAGACTTAAGTGCATAAAATGAAGTTTTAAAACTCAAGTGCTCTATCATAATAATCTTGAGGACTCCTGCTGTATGTCCCTCAAAAAAAATGTATAAAAAAAAGAAAAAGAAAATAGTACAAGTACATAAATGAAAATATGTATAAGAAGAAATATACACATCTGTAAATATATATAAGGGGATAATAAAATGGAAATTATAATCCCTACGTCAATGGTATCAAGTAGCAGGAACTTAAGTCGTACCTGAGTCCTCACAGCTATTCCCAGCAGGGTTAGATGGCAAAGCATTAGGTATGGTACTCTGAGACTTTGTCTCAATTGTTAACATCTTCAAAGATATCTTCATTAAATAATCGGACTATAAAAGGGAAAGGAAGCAGAAATCACTAAATCACTTCATAACAGACCAACAAATTAAATAATCAATTACAAAGAAAATGAAGCAGATATCAATTTGAAACTACAACTTAAAACTTAATTACAATATCATAGCACAGAGCAAACCTGATTTCACTGGTGCAAAGCTAAATTAAACATTTAAACAGTTCCAGTTAATATATAAATGCACGCATCATAGAAATTCTCAACAGATTACGAGAATAAAAGAAAGCTTCTCTAAATTTTTTAGGCACAAGCCTTTCCAGTTTGTTTATGCATCCTCTATCCACATAGAAACTTGATAAAGAATAAGCAAGCACTACCTCCAGGGCGACTTCATGATAAGCAATCAAAGATAAGAGCAAAGAGAATGAAATGCACGTAGTGGACATGGACATCATATAATACCTGGCTTGTTGCAGCAGTGTAAATTTTTCCCTCACTCCTCAAGGCAATTTTATTGAGTTCTTGCAAATCCTCTCGACCAGAAACAGGAAGATGTCTCTGCAAAGTCTCCACTCTGCGTATGAAAAGAGATTTGCACTTCAGCTGAAATTATTTCGGGCCTATAATCTTTTTCTCAATGATAATTAAGATTTCATTAAGTACCAAGGGGGTGCCACCCCTGCGAAATGGCTTAAAATAGAGGCAAACCCACATACAAAATAATGCACAAAAGACTTTGTAGAATTTCCAACAAACTAGATGTATGAAATTGGACTTTCCTGCTATACCAAAAGTGAAGAGTGTACAATCAATTATCCCTAAAAAATCCCACGAGGATTCAACTTTTTGAAATACCCTTATATTCCTCTTTCTCCAAATGAGCCAAAAAACAAGGAGAGGAATCATCTTAGTGATCTGTTTCTTTCCGACACACGAACTGAAAACCCCTCTCCAAGCCCAATGTTCGTGTCATACTGTGCCTAAGGTCAACCAATCTACTCCTAAAATTGAAAGAACTGTAGCCCAAATCTTTCTGGTCCAGCTACAACGTAAAAGTTATTGATTCACGCTCTCTTCTTCAGTCTTGCACAAAAAGAACCTATTGGCCAGTAATTTTCCTCTCTTCTAAAGATTATCCTAAGTAAGAATACATCCCCAAGCAGCCTGCCAAGCAAAAATGAAACCTTCACTGGAACCATGACTTTCCAAATTGATTTCCATGGGAAGAGTGTGCTCTGTTGTAATTGCATCTGAGTAGAAGAGAGATTGGCGTAGTAGGATTTGACAGAAAAAGTTCCAGAGGCACAACAATTCCACCGTGGCATATTGTTGTCACATCTAACATCGCTCGATACAACAACTCAAAAAAATTCGAGAAGCTTCGAACTTCTAATCTTGAGCCCTAAGTAGGATATTAACTTACCACACTGTTTCTCCGTTGTCAGTCTTCCAACAATTGGCCACCCTAGCTCTCTTGTTTCTTGCTAGTGCACACACGTCCAGGAATAAGTCTTTGAAAGCAGTGTCTCCATACCGCATGTCATCATGCAACATAGTAAGCCTACCATTTCCCACTCTAATAGAAAGTCTGTTTTTGAAAGCATCCCATCCTTGCCTAATGTGCTTCCAAAGCCCGACTCCATGTGCTCCTCAACTAGATTTTGTTATCGACTTCTGAATCTTCCAAACCAAATTTTGCAACTAGTACCGTCCTCCAAGGGCTAGTTTTCTCCCCATTAAATCTCACGGTCATTGTCCAAGCAAAGCTTTATTTTATACAAGAACCAACGACTTTATCCCCAACCACCCCCCCCCCCCCCAC
Organism: Syzygium grande; assembly: GCA_024733475.1. Classification (NCBI taxonomy): domain Eukaryota; kingdom Viridiplantae; phylum Streptophyta; class Magnoliopsida; order Myrtales; family Myrtaceae; genus Syzygium; species Syzygium grande. The sequence continues at coordinate 8,422,564 of JAMXDD010000001.1, forward strand.
AATTAGCAACTGGTTGTGTTACAATACTCCAATTAACTAAATGAAATCTCAGATTATCATCCCCATCTCCCCGAAGAAACTTTTTTTGTATGCTCTCAAGTCTTTTTGCCACTGAAATAGGGATTGGAAACAAAGAAAGAAAGTAAACAGAAGATTTGAAAGTGCACACTTCATCTACATAAGTCTACATCCCTTGGACAAATAAGCCATCTTCCACTGACTAAAACTCTTCTCAAATCTTTGTATCATCAGATTCTATGCAGCTTTTGCTTTGTAAGTGGATCCCAACTGCAACCCCAGGTACTTTATAGCGAAGCTGGCAACCTTACAACCACGAATCCAAAACATTTCTTGCAAATTTACATTCTTGCCCACAGGAATTATTTCACTTTTTTCCCAAATTCATTTTCAGTCCCAAGACAGCCTCAAAACATGACAGTATGCTTCTCAAGTGTAAAATTTGTTCGATGTCATCCTCCAAGAAAATTATGGCGTCATCCGCGAATGAAAAAGGAAAACTGGAATCTTCATTACAAGCATTGTTGACTGTGAAACCATTGATCTAACCTTCGTCAGTAGCTTTAATCAGCATCTTGCTCAACACTTCCATAACCAATGCAAACAACAAAAGTGACAGAGAACTGCCTTAAATCTCTAAAACACTTGAAGAAACCACTTGGGCTGCCATTCACCATATCCAAGAAAGTCGGTGAAGAGATGCATTTTGAAATCCATTTACACCATTGGTCACCAATATGCATTCTTCTTTACACATTAAAAAAATTCCCATGATCCCTGATCATAGGCCTTCTCCATGTCCAATTTGCAAAGCACTCTTGCTTTTCTTTCCTCGAGACAATCATCCTCGGCCTCATTGGCAGTAAGAATAGCATCCAATGTTTGACGAGCTTCCACAAAAGCGTCTTGAAAAGGTCCCACAAGGTGAGGTAGAACCTTTTCAAATGACCAGTAAGAACTATGGCTAAAATCTTATAGACGCTACCCACCGAGCTTACAGGCTGAAAATCCTTAACATTCATCACACCAGGCTCCTTAGGAATGAGAACTAAGAATGTACAATTGAGATTATCTACAAACTTCCCCCCTACTTTGGAACTCCTTTAGAAGGTCTTCACTAACAATCTCCAATTCTCCTAAAAATTTCCATGTAAACCCATCAGGATCTATTGCCTTATCTCCATTACACTCCAAGACTGCCCTTCTAATCTCCTCCTCGAAAGGCGTTTGCAGCATCTCAACCATATTGGGATCAAGAGAAGCCTCCATTTCCGGTCTCTCGAAACATCTCTCCCTGTATAAATCAGCATAGAATTATAGATAACCACGCACTCATGGCATCCACATCTTCAACAGCCATCCCAAAAAACTTCCAACTTACTAAGGAAGTTATATCTTCTATGAGCATTGGCCATCTTTTGAAGGACTTCATGTTTTTGTCACCCTCATCAAGCCAAATCTCCCGAGACATATGTCTCCAGGAGGTTTCTTCCATTTGAATCAACAAAGCAAGAGCTTTTTAAATTCCATTCTCCTAAAGCGCTCTTCCTCCATTAAAGTCATCCGGATCTCCTTATCCCCAAGCTCTTCAACTTCTTGAATTGTCTCTTTCATTTTGTTACCCATATTTCCAATCTTATCACGACTTCATGTTTCATAATATATTTCAGCCCCATGAGCTTCGAAGCAAAAGTGAAGCCGGCCTACCGCCTGAAAGAACTTCCAGTAATTGATAACTACCTCCTTGAAATCTTCTATTTTGTGCCAAATATTCTCAAACCGGAAAGGAGTGGGGCCCCATTCAATACCTCTCTCCTCTAACACATTTGTATGGTGGTCTGAGGTCACTCGAGGTCACAAATTTTGAATCAAGTTCAGGTGATATCCTCCCATGTTCTTGAAACTAAGAACCAATCAATGCGTGAAAAGGATAGCCTCTCCCCATCCTTGGACCAAGTAGACTCCCCACCTATCAACGACAAGCCAATCAGGCAAAAAGTGTCTAAGATCTGCCGAAATTCCCTCATGCAAGCTATGTCAGTACCAATCCCGTTCCGTTCATGTGGAAACAATACCATGTTGAAGTCTCTCCCAATCACCTAAGGCACTCCCCATTTACTTCTGAAATCAGAGAGCTAATCCCCAGAAGAATTCCTAGCGTTACCCTCTCCAGGACCATACACCCCTGTAAACACCCTCTCCTCCCCATTCTCTGCACCACAAAACAGGCAAAAGACACTAAATTGGCCCGCTAAGCAATCTACTAAGTTGACTAATTTCTCGTTCCACATCACTACAATGCCACCACATGTTTGGAACGCCAGTAATTCTTCCAACTAGAACATCTACTTGCCCATACGCCTGTTTTACCAGGTTCTACAACTGCATGGTAATCCATCCACCATTTCAAGTCCTCTATAGAGAGGTATATCGACAATCTCCTCCGTCTGGCATACTCCGTCAATCTGAACAAGTCCTCCTTTTCGGACTCTAACACAAGCTCAAAAGATTTTCTTTTAACAAGAACCCCTTAACCTTGTAGGTCTCTCATGAAAAAACCAGCCTCAACAATCGTACGCGGCAAAGAAGATAAGAGGAAAATGCTTCAACGTCTCAAAGAAAGCAGACAGCATATAAAAGAAGAGGAAAAGAGCCTAGGGGCCAATGGGGCCATTGTCGATGGCTCGCCAGAGTTCATGGTGGTCAATGGAGGTTAGGGAGGTTGCTGGAGCTGGAAAACAGAGCGGTCAAGAGCTGGAAGAGGGTCAGGAGTTGAGAGTGGGTAAGAAAAGGATGAAAGGTCAGAAGAAAAGGTTTGCCGGAGATGGTCATAAAATCCAGTGTATAACAGAGCTGAAATTACATATTCCAACCATAGTCATAAAATCCAATGGATAACAGATCAAAAAAATCCAGTGGATGCTCAACAAATTACGAATAGCTTTCTCCCAGATGAGAAATCAAACTGAGAAATGATTCAAAACAACACACATAAGAATTCACAAACCTATAAAATTTTGGTGACACCTAACCCACACGCATCCTCCTATTACAAGAAGTACGGGTGGGAGTTCAAGCGTTGCACCTCAAGGTAGGTGAAGAATAAGTTTCCTTTGGAAAAGTTTTGGCCCTTCAACCCCTACAATGACTATAGTGACGCTATTGAATCCGAAAGGGGAAAAAATTTTAAGATGAATAGAGAATAACACAACCTACAAGCAATAAGACGCCTAAAAATCCATAGGCTCCGGATAAGTAGGTTTCTGTCAAGAGCATAACAGGCAATCGCCGGTAACTGTTCTCCTGCCAGAAAGCCACATGGCCTTACCTCTGCAATTATGGTCGTGTACATACTATGGTAAACCCTCCTGCTTGTAAACAAAAATAGGAGATAATCCATTTCAATTGAGAAAGAACTACAACCATCTTCTCATGCTCTATATAATCACCAATGTATTGAGACTTAACCAAACTATCCAACGAGAAGAAATTACAGCGAAAGCTACCTCAGAATTCATGTCGCGCCTCGACCTAGTAACACGACCATACTGTAAAACCATCATTTCTTTAACATGCTAAACCCATGGAAATCGTCCCTAAGCAACAACCCATCATAAACTCCACACTTCCCCTAGGAAAACGATAAAAACCTGAGCAAAGGAAGGAGCACTCACATCTTGGCGACAACCCTCCCCCGCGCTTCGGGCGGCACTTGCGCCATCCAACCGCCCGCATCAAGCGCAGCTCCAGCGGCCCCGTCGCCTCCCCCGCCACCGGGGGGCACCGGCCTCCAGTTAGCGTTACTCATCATGTCAGCTCCTCAAAAGCCGCAACACCCAACAACCGCACGGGACTTAACAACACAAGCAGTAAACAGCAATCAGCACACACCCACCAACCCCAATACAATCAACGCCGCTTCAAGAACCGCAAACCCACGAATCCTCCCGCGTTGCCCACAAGAGGCCTCGAGAACGCAGAAGAACAGTGGATGCATATCGAATGAAGAGCGTTGACATCACCACTTTGGGAGGGTGGATTGGACTTGGCACTCTGTTTTAATATTGGAAGCAGGCCGGGTGGTCAATGACACGATATACAAAGCATAGCAAAAGAAGAAGAAGACGACGAAGAGGAAGAAGAAGAATTAGATTCGCCCGACATTGATGATGTGGCCACTACGGCTGAGCAACTTGGACCGCCTAAATCGGGACCGGACCGATGGATTTGGTCCGATTCTCGAGATTATCGATCTGATTTTCAATTCCTAAAAGCAAAACCAGTTTCCGAATGGTCCGGTTCGATTTAAGGGGAAACTGAATCGGATCGAATATTTAATATATATTTTTGTTATTTTTTTAAAAAAATTAATAAAATGTGAACTAAACTCTAAGTGAACTTCATTATTATAAATTCATTGATAAAAATTAGTAAAATGTGAATTAAACCCTAAGTGAACTTCATTGACATAAATTCATTGATAAAAATTAATAAAATGTGAACCAAACCTTAAGTGTTTAATCAAAAACAAAAAACTAAATTCTAAGTGACCGGTTCCATTGGATCAGACCGAAACTGGACCGGACTGGCGGTCCAGTCTAGTTTCCAGTCCTAAAACCAACCGGTCTGATCCGCAATTCCCAAAATTCGAAACCGGTTCTCTCAGTCCGGTTCCTGGTTCCACCTTGGAACCGGACCGGGAACTGATCACCTCTAGTGGCCACCCCCTTCTTTGCTTTGTCGGGTCGGTCTCGAGTTGGGTCACAAGATGGATCGGCCCCAAACTCGGCTCAATTCTATTTTAATTAAAGAAATATGAGATTGATTTAAATATCGCGACCACTGCGAAGTGGGAAAATTACCAAAAAAAGTTCTTAACCTTTTGTAATTGTACTAATTATTCACATACCTTTATTTTTTACTAATTGAGTTTTAACATTTTGCATTTGTGCGAGTTCAGTCTATTCACTAATCATCTTTGATCACGGAGGAAAGAAAAAGAAAAAGAAAAAGAAAAGGAAAAATAAAACAAAATAAATTTGCGACGGCCGCGCCACGAAGGAAGGATGGCTAATGATCACGTCAGCAATTTGCGGCCAAAATTGATCAGATAAACTGAATTGACACAAATGCAAAAAATTTAGAACTCAATCGGCTAAAAAAAAATTTAAGACTGAATTAGCATAATTATAATAGGTTTAAGACTTTGTTGATAATTGTCCCACTACAAAGTGGTCACTTGAAAGTAATGACGTTGGTGGCTCAACTGTCTCGTATAATGGCTTCCCTCCATTTCCTTTTCTCTCTCTATTTTTTTTTTATAACTCTTAAGATACGCTTGTTTTGAGAAAAATAAATGATTTGAAAAACATCTCTCTAAAAGTGATAGCTTGAAAAAAATTAGCTAATGAAAAGTATTTTCATCATCAATTATAATTTATGTCTAAATATTTTCGTTGACGATGGAAAAGAAAATTTTTGTTTGTTCATGTTTGTAAACAATACGAGCAATCATTTCACCATTCATGTCTCATGAAACAAATGAGAATCCTAAAATTAATTCACACGGCATGACTACTGCAAAGTGATTACTTGAAATTAGCAACGGCAATGGCTCTGTTGTCTCCCTACTTTCGACAAAGGACGTCCCTCCATTTCCTTTTCTCTCATTTTTCTAATCCTTCTTCTTCTTCTTCTTTTTTCCTCGTAGATATCCTATCCAACTTGTTCCTATCTCATGTTATTTATATGCGGACTAACGTAACCGGATGATAAGATCACTGTGTTAGTTCGTTAGGCTGGGAAAATGTTTACTTATCCTACAAGGACGAGTTCAATTTTCCCTTCTTAGGGAAAGCGGGAATTGGTATGTGAATGTTGAACTGCAGATGACCCGATGATTCTCACATATGTTGGATAATGAGCCTCCTTTTAAGCCTCACATTGGTTACATTGATGTGCAACTCCTTATAGGAGCCTTGGTTCATGGTGAATGCTCCAATTGGAGTTACCGTGGCTTTGCAACTTATTCATGAAAAATGTTACATAGACTCAAGTCTATCTAGACTAATACTATCATAACATGTCCTCCCGGGAACCTATATGATCAATGGCTATGATGGTGTTGGTAAGTACTTACAAGAGATGGAATCATGTGCTTTTTTTTACCTTTTTCTATTTGTCGGAACACTATGATAAATGTCAATAGGTTATTCAAGTAAGAATTGACAACCTAAATCTAGTAGTAACTAATCGAAAAATTCTCTATAAGAGTTGTTAAATTTAAAACATGAGTAAGTTTTGAAAATAGATAAGTTAGTTATTGTGAAATAATTTGGAAACAATCAAATAACTACTTATTTATTTTCAAGACAATCGAATAAACTTAGATAAGTCAAACGAGTATAAGTTAATAACCTTAAACTAGTTGGTAACTTATCAGAAAAAATTGGTGACTCACTTAAATTAAGATCAAGAATTCAATAAAAACTTTAACTTTAAAATGTTTTTTTTTTTTTGGGTGAAGTTAAAATGTTGGTATCTATTGAAAATACAAATTAGTAATTTGGAAACAATCATATGAAGTTTACAAAGAAAAAAGTTGATAATATAAAGTAAAGGTAAAGCAATCGTATAAAGTTGGTTAATTACTCAAATTAAGGTCGTTAATTTCATATTAGAGTTGGTAGGTTGATATAAGGGTCCGTACCTCTAAATCGTTGTTAAATTAGTCACGCAAATAAACTTTTGAAATTTGAAAACAATAAAATAATGTGTTTTTGTCAAAACAACCAAATAAATATTGATAAGTTACTCAAATATACATGGAAATCAATAAAAAAAAAGTTTGTACGTCACTCAAATTAGGGTTTTTAAGTTTGTAAATTACAGAAATTATGGGTTATAATTTGATGTAAGAGTTCGTAATAAGGTACGAAATTAAAAGTTAACAATTTGAAAACAATCACAAAACTATTGATAAGTCAATCCAATAATATTTGGTATCTTCGACTTATCTGGTAACTCAAATGGGGATGATTGGTAAATCTTTCAAATTAGAATTGGTAATTTGATACGAGCGTGGAGATATAACTCTAAAACTGCAAATTATGTAAATAAATTTTGGCAACTTATTACAGAAGTTGAAAAATTGGAAATAATCAAATAAAAGTTAGTAATTTTGTTTTTTGGTCGGAAAATGTTAGTAACTTAATCACAACCTTTTTACCAACAAACTTATTCTTTTATGACAGATGAATCTTACAACCATGATCCAAGTCCCGTACATCCGTGAATCTTTGAATGAGATTGTGGACTCCTCTAGTTCAGTCCCACCCAGAGAGAGTGTACATCAAAGGATGATATGCTTCGTAAAACTATTGAGATGTTGGTGCAAGACAAGAGTGAGTGCTTGTGAAACCTATGTTGTTCACATAGGTAATCAACCTTATTAGCTACTTTCTGAGACAGACACACATTGTAACTTCACGAAACAATATTAAGCTGAGCTAAAAGTTATCAGTTGAACAAACAGAAAGGGAAGTTTTATTTCAAGTTTCTTCCCTGCGTGTGGAATTTTGACTAATGGAAGACGGACACACATTCGCAAATTCAAATTCTGCAACACTCCTTTCTTCCCAGATATGTCTACAAGTTTCTTCATATTGTGTGAATAACTTCTTTCCTCATTAATTAATAATTCAAATATTTCGTAATAAGGTCATTTTGCAAAATCTTTTAAATTTCAATCTTTTGCATACGCACAGCCTGTGTGCGCCCTTCACTAGTAACAACAGATAAATAGAAGTATTCCCTCGATGCACAATCTCATTGCACTAAATGGAAATCTGTTAGGATTCTTAATTAGATATGTTATGGTGGAGGAAATAGAAAAGGTATGAAACGATGATGATAGTAATATTTTGAAAGGCTCCTAGAAAGCAATCATACATTCAATTTTTGTTTCAAAGAAACTGTTTAAAGAAACAAAGTGCTGTATATATAGATATATGCAAATATTATAGGTTATATATAGATGCTTCTGCACTATATTTTGAGTGCTCTTTCCCCTCAAATCACCAATATTAATCAATTTGGATTCAAATAGCGATTATACACTATCCTCTACAATTATAGAAAAACTTGCATCGTTTTCTTTTTTAATGGTTTTTGCTTGATTTTGGAGGAGGCATACAATCTATCTAAGATTGTTTTTGTTTTAATTGTGTGTAATAATTCTAACTAGTTTTGAGTTAAAAGTTTCAATTAAATATATAATTCTTCAATCTCTCTATACTGCAAAGGAAATTAAAAGCATTTTTAAACTTCATATTTCGGCCCAAGAATTTCGATAAAATTCTTGCCCGCTATAAGATGAAAAGCAAAAGTATATACTAAATAATTGACAAAAAAAGATAATTTCAAGCTAGTCCTTTAATACGCGCACAACACGGCAACCCCATCACTTTAAATTCATACTTTAATCATAAATATTTTAAAGATTTAAAACTACTTATAATGTTCTCGTACTACCATAAATTGGATTCATTTACTAAAATAGCCCAAATCACTTTCTTTTTCATGTATCAAATGTTCATGTGCATGTTTTTGTGTGTTTTATTGGTTGGTGGGTCAAGCAAGGTCAACAAAAGTATTTAATGAAAATTAAAATCTCCCCATTGTTTTACTTTGTCTATAACCAAGCTTTAATGTTCAAAATCTCATAATAATAATATTTGAAATCTGATTTGTGTGGATTTTAGTAATCTGATTTGGCTTTCATATCGGGAAAAGTACCAAAAAAATCATAAACCTATTATATTGATATCAATTCAGTTCTAAACTTTTTAATTGGATCAATTTAGTCATAAACATTTTTCATATCGGTACCAAAATCGCCGATATAAATGACAATCATCCAACATGGCATGACTAAAGATTATGTAGATAAATTTTACAATTTTTAAATATTTTTTCTAAAACTTTTTATTTCTTGCTTATCATTTATCTTTTTATTTTTTGTTAAGGGTTGCTGAGCCCTCGCTAGAGGCCTTGAGGTTGAAGGTTGGGCCTTGCAGCAGTGAGGGATCACAATGAAAAACAAAAAATTAAAAGAAAAAAATTAAAAAATTAGAAAGAAATATTTAAAAATTATAAAATTTGTCCACGTCGGCAGCAATTGTGCCGACAGTCAATATCCATGTCAGCGATTTCCAATAAAAATTGACTGGATGAAATCAATTGATACCAATATGAAAATATTTTGGATTAAATTGATCCAATTAAAAGTTTGAGGGAAAATTTCAAATAATAGAATGAAGTGCCCCCGTTTTCTCAAATATGGGTCTGAAGTAGACATTGTCAGTACTCTCATTTTCTCATATAAGAGTTTGAAGTGGACCTTATCTCAAATAAGGGTATGAAGTGGCTTATTAGTTTAAAAAAAGGGTATGACCTTGCGGCTGAAGGGCATTTTCATCCTATTTTTTAAATTTTCCTTTTTTTTTCATTTCCTTTTCCTTTTCTTTTTTTTTTCCCTCTTTCCTCCACTGGTCGCCAGTGATCGTCATCAGACTTAGGCAAGGCCCACCCTTGTCTATGTTGGGCAAGGACTGCCCTTGTCCATCCATCCCAGAAAAGCAACCCTCACTCGACGCCGACAAGGGCAATCCCCACACCCCAGGCAAGGACGGTCCTCGCTTGACGCTGGTAAGGGCGGCCCTCACCTAAGGTCGGTGAAGGTTGCCGGTGATGGTCATAAGAGGGAAGAGAGAAAAAGAAAAATGAAAAAAAAAAAGGAAAGGAAAAAAAAAAAAAGAAAGTAAAGTTAACTAAAATACCTAATCTCCGATGCGGAATAGTCATCAGCCAACCAAAAGTTCTTATTTTATACGATTTGACCACTTCAGTTCTTTATTTGAAACTAATAAACTACTTCAAATCTTTATTTGAGATAATATCTACTTCACGTTTTTATTTTTTTAAATAAGAGTCATTTATTTGAAATTTTCCCAAAGAATTAAGGCTGAATTAATAAAGGTTTAGGAATTTTTGGCATAGTCCCCTTTTATATCAATCCACCAACACCTTCTTCGTAAAACCCCTACAAGTCCCCTCAAAATTCATTCAAGAAGGCGGGGGAGAGATGGCATCCGTGGCGGAGGAGGAGGTCGATCGCATCACCCGCTTGCCGGCCGCCATCATCCACCACATCTCCTTCTTGCCCTTCAATGACGTGGTCAAGACCACCGCGCTTTCCAAGCAATGGCGTCTCGCTTGGACCTCCACCCCATACATCGATCTCTCTCTCCCGTCAGCGGGTGTCGTTCCTTTGATCAACAGAGCACTGAGGCTCTGCACAGCTGCTAAGATAGAGAAGTTCCATCTTCATGCCACCGCGTCCAACGTACGCATGCCCGCTGAACTCGACCGGTGGTTCGGCCTCGCCACCGCGCGCAAGGTGGAAGACGCTTCGTTGGTCTTCGGACACTCGTGTCACTTCGTGCCTCGGATCTTGTGCGGCTGCGCGTCGCTGGTGAGCTTGCGCGTGTCGAATTGTAAGTTCTCACGGGACGTCACCATCCGCTGGCCTTCGCTCAAGAAATTGTGGGTTCACGACGTTTTCTTGGGCAACCATGGGATCGCGAAGATCTTGCGCGGGTGCCCTGTTCTTGAATCTCTCACGTTGAGCTTCTTGCACAGCACGTGCGGCGTCCGGATCGATTCAAGATCTCTGAGGGAGCTGGTGATTAAGGCCGTCTGCATTTCGTCGCTCGATATCTCGGCTCCGAATTTGCTTTCATTGCGCTTGTGGGCCGGGTTTCTCCTCGTGGGCTTCAGACCGAATGGGCTATCTTCATTGGCGGAGGCGGAGTTGAACTTTGACAAGCTTTGGTCGACCTCTGTTCTGGCCAGTTGAGGTTCCATCTTGAGCGGCTGCAACCTGTCTACTTTTCGGACGAGTTGAAGTTCCTTCTTGAGCAGCTGCAACATGTAGCGAAAATCACGGTCGGAAGCTGGTGCCTTGAGGTGCGAGTTGATTATGTTTTGGTCTTTCTTCCTTCTCGATAGGTATGTTATTGAAAATATATATATATATATATATATATATATATATATATATATATATATATATATATATGGATACTAAAGAATTCCCTCTAAAAGAATATTGTTAGACATATGCTTTGATACTTCGATATGTCCTCCTTGTCCCTGTAAGCTGGTGCTGATCCATTACGCACTTTGTATCAAAAGGCAGGAAATCTTGTCGTGCGTGAATTGGTTTTCTTTTCCCTCATGTTAAATGCGCGAAAAGAGCCATCAGGTTTAATGTACTTTCAGTTTGCTCTGCTAAGTACCACCAGTTTAATCAAATTCTTAGTATTTGTTGTAGCTAAATTGGTTCGCACTACCCTTTTTCTTTATCAGCAGAGTGGCCGGTTGCAGTTTTCATGCAGATGCATGTATGTAAAAGCTTATGCTTGATGGTAAATCGTATGTCTGATCTCTAACTCAGTAAGTTGAATGGTTGGACCTTATTCGGCCTTTCAATGTTATGTTTTGTTCCATGAGCATCAAATGATGCTAAAGCAGTTGTTGATCAAGCAGTGAGTGAGGTGATTCCTCATATATGGAAAATATATTAATGTTATATCAGACATATATGGACCTCAACAGCTAAGTCATAACAAATGAGCGGTCTTTTCGTATTAACGTTTTTATTCTTGGTAAATATAGAAAGTAAAACAATGGTCATATCGTGTTCTGCCACTTCGTTCACAAATCAAGTTGTTTGCAGATTCTATCAGCTGCGGAGGTAAAGGAAATGTCATACCCATCATTGAGATGGCGTACTATCAAAGTGTATACTGCACTTTGTAAAAGCGACCTTCTGGGAATGGTGTACTTGCTGCAGAGTTCTCCCCTACTTGAAAGGCTAGTCATATGCAATCCAGAATCTGATAATATCACGGTATTAGTCTATCTTTGGTTCTGGACATGGTTACATGTATGCTTTCACAGTCAGCCTCATATCATCTACTTTCAAGCTTTTACCATGAAGCTATTGAAGTACAATCGAGTCTCCTTGTTGCCATTTATGTCTTACACACGTTTGGATATACCTAACATAGACGAATTGGTGTGTAATAAAGCTGGGATGCATAGGAGTTGCATGAAAAAATTTGACTGTTCTGTAGCAAAGGACGCGATCATTGATTCATTTGGGTCCGTAAGACCTTACAACCTGTTGTACCAGATCTGACAAGCTTGTTTGTTTTACATTTTATTTTTGTACTTAATGCCGGTGCAACAATATCGCTTCTATTAATTAGCTCTCAAAAAGCTACTGTCGATATGTGTTTTCAGTTCACTACTAGGATTTTTCGAAGCTCTTGGACTTTGATGAAATGCAATTTTGGCACTTACAGAAGGAGTTCTGTCGTGTTTCCAATCATCTTAAAAGGGTTGAAATTGTCGGGTTCAAACTTGACAATGAGAAATCAAAAATTTTGCTTGCCCTGGCTAAGTTTCTTCTCGAGGAGGCAGTTGGATTGGAGAAGATGATAATTGTCCTTGAATTAAGGATGTCGCGTGGAGGAGTACCCATTGACCCTCATGATCTTGGCGATTTTCACAATGTGATTCAGCTGCAAGAAGGCTGTCGGAGAGCTTCTCGAAATGCTGTAGTTATAGTCGAGTATCGTTTGAATGGATTCCCCCATGAGTTATAAAGCATAAGCAGATCGCAGGTACATAGCACTCCCCTAGATTGCATGACCCAGGTAGCTTTGATTTGTAAATAAAATTGCTTCTCTTTTTGTGCCACTTTTGGCGGTGTGCGAAGAAGTTGGGTTTAGCAAATGCTTTGACCTCGCTTCATTTTGAGTTTTTCGAGTTTGGGATTGAGCTTCTCTGACTTTCATTAGCAATTTTTCCTTTGAAATTCATAGTTTTCCACTACATTTCGAGTTTTGTATGGTTCAATCATGTGAACGAATTAACGTAACCAGATGGCAAGATCACTGTGTTTGCTCGTTAGGTTGTGAAGATGGTTTACTTGTCCTATAAGGACAAGTTCAACTTTCCCTTCTTCTTGGGTAAAGTTGGAGTTTCGTATGCAAATGGCATGTGGTGGCCTCACAACTACAAACGATTGATGATTCGCGCATGGCCGTTAACATGTGGGATCATGCCCCAAGTTAGTTACATTGATGCGAGACTCCTTTTAGCAAGTGTCAAAAGCGTAGGCGCCTTGGTTCCCGGTGAATGCTCCAATTGGAGTTATCGTGCCTTTGCAACTTATACATGACAAATAGTACAGATTCAATCTATATAGACCAGCACTATCATAGCATGCCCCCCAAGAACCTATATGATGAATATCTATGATGGTGTTGGTTCACACCGGAAAACCAAACTCCTTCGTACAATAATCTCTATAGCTTTCCCCTAAATGAAACGATCTATTTACAAAAGATTGAGATAATCATGTACATCTATCTCTTCCTAGGAATTTTTAGGTTCATAGATACTGCAAGCTAGGACTCATTTTTATTTACGCAAATAAAAATTGATAAGTTAATACAAGAGGTGAAATCATATACTTTTTTTTCCTTATATTATATGTCAGAATGTTATAATAAATATTGATAGGTTACTCAAATAAGAATTGACAACCTAAATTTAGTAGTAATTAATCAAAGAAAAGCTAGTAAACCTCTCAAATTAAGGTTGGCAATTTGATATGAGAGTTGTTAAATTTAGAGCATTAGTAAGTTACGCAAATAGATAATTAGCTATTATGAAATAATTTGGAAATGATCAAATAAGTACTTCTTTATTTTCTAAACAATCGAATAAAGTTAGACAAGTCACTCGTGTAAAAGTTAATAACCTTAAACTAGTTGGTAATTTATTGAAAAGAACTTGGTAACTCACTTAAATTAAGATTGGTATACCGATAAAAACATTAGCTTTAAAATGTTGGTATCTGTTGGAAATAAAAATTGGTAATTTGGAAAAAATCAAATGAAGGTTACGAAGAAGTTGGTAATATAAAGTAATGGTATAGTAATCGCATAAAAGTTGGTTAACTAGTGAAATTAAGGTCATTATTTTGATATCAAAGTTATTAGTTTGATAGAGTCCGTACCTCTAAATTGTTGTTAATTAGTTATGCAAATGAATGTTTGAAATTTGAAAACAATAAAATAATGTTTTTTCGTCAGAACAATCAAATAATCAAATAAATATTGACAAGTTACTCAAATATAAATGGAAATCAATCCAAAAAAGAAGATTTTACATCACTCAAATTATGATTAATTAAGTTTGTAAGTCACTGAAATTATGGTTAATAATTTGATGTAAGAATTCATAGCTTTAAAACATAACAAGCTACGATATTAAAAGTTAATATATGAAAACAATCGCAAAAATATTGATAAGTCAATCAGTAAGATTTGGTATCTTCAAATTCTATAGTAACTCAATAAAGATGGTTGGGAAGTCCTTCAAATTTTAAATTGGTAATTTGATATGATAGTGGAGATATAACTCTAAAAATGCAAATTATCTAAATAAATTTTGGTAAATTACTGCAAAAGTCGAAAATTCGGAAATAATTAAATAAAAGTTGGTAACTTATCAGAACCTTTTACCAACAAACCATCACAGATAAATCCTACATCCATGATTCCAACTCTAGTACGTCCATGAATCTTTGAGTGAGATTGTGCATTCCTTTAGTTGAGTTCACACAGAGATACTGTATTTCAAAGGATGATGCTCTATGTGAAACTTCTGCGAGTGCTTGTGACAGTATGATGCGCTGTTTGTGTAAGACGAGCGAGTGCTTGTGAACCTGTGTTATTCACTTAGGTAAACAACCATATTAGCTGCTTTATGAGACACACACTGCAACTTCATGAAACAATATTAAGCTGAGCTAAAAGCATCCAGTTGAACAAACGGAAAAGGGAAGTTTTATTTTAAATTTCTGCCCCAGCGTTGCATTCAGTCACATCTCCTGCAAATGTACGTGTACAAAACGGAGGAAAACACGTCACCGGTTTTGATGAAATATTCAGGATTTACGCACACGTTTAGATGGACATCCTAGGGAAGGATACCTAAGAATGACCTTCGTGTTTGGAGAACACTTTGGGTGCGACAGAAGAATCCGGGCCACTTCAAGCAGCCCCCATGGATCAACTGATCGGGACGATTCGGAATTGGTACTATTGATCACTATTTTGTCCAGCCAGAGTGCATTCTGGAGGAGAAACTTGAGCAGGGAAAGAACAGGTTCCCATGCCACCGAATGGGCACCGCGATCAATAATCTCAACATGCTTGAGATGCATCAAACACTGGTAGATCTTCCACTTTGCAGAATTCCAAAATTCTTCTCCATCCAAGTCGCGACAGTGTACACTCTCTGCATTGGACTCAGTCTGCAGAGATAGAACATCATGACTAAGGAAGAGATACCCATTTGGAACTAGATGAGATAAATACCAAGGTTTGACAGTATAAAATAGCACTACAATAAGAAAAATATAAATCAATTGAGAATCCAAAATGTCAATAAAAAGGACAGAGGTACGAAGATGATTTTCAATCACGAGAAGAAAAGAAATGACAGGTTTATATGTGGCCTCAGGCTAAAATTGACAATCTATATATGTTCAAGCAAATCTGGTGTCAAATTAACCAAGTGAACCGAGAGAGTTCTAGCAGTAATGTACCGAGGAATTGGGTGTGCAAGTTATTTGTAAGAATAACTTCTCCAAGTGCGGCGTACTTTCGAGTATTTTTGCTACGACGGGAACTCCCTCATGGTCTGCTGCGCCGAGTAACATCAGATGCCGACATTTTAAGGATGGAAGAAACACTTCTCTCGCCTCCATTAACGACAGCACCTGAGCACATCATTGTGGTGGAAGAAGCAGAAACTGATCAGTTTTACTTTCTTTAAGCACAAAAGAAGATCAAACATAAGACATGCTTGCATTCCAAAGACCTCTCACAATAGCAAGAAACGAATGAGCAAACAAGGACATCAGATTTTAGTCTTATCAAAGTCAATGTAATGCTGGACCCAATAAAGGTGATATCAGAAAAGTTCTATTACGTAAGGAAAAAAGCCTCATCCAGCAAAAATTCCACTGAAGCTCAATAAGATAATGATTCTCTGAAATAACAACTCATGAGCATGGTATCATCGAGCACCAATAAAAATATAACAATTTATCCTAAGCAAAGGGCAGAATGTGTAATGTATGTCTGCAAACTGAACCAGAAATAACAAGGCTAAAAAAATCAGCTCGCACCTTAAGGCACCAGCTCCCCATCACCAATTTCGTCACATGATGCAGCCCCTTGAGAAGCCCCTTGATAAGATCGCCATGAGCCTTAACCTTATCAAGTGCGAAACTGTCCATGTCGAATTTTAATTCGGCCTCAATCAAGGAAGGTATTTCATCTAGTCTGAACTCTCCCCCCCCTGAGAATTGCCCAATAGGCGCAATTTGAGAAGATGAGGAGCCGAAATTTTCAACAGCGAACCTTGACCACGAAACTCGTGAGAATCGATCACCAACTCTCTAACACTTTTTGATTCAACCTTGATGTGCTTGATGCCCATGCAACTTTTCAACTCAAGGAACTCTAGAACAGGGCTGCCACTCAAGACTCTCACCATCCCATCATCGTTCAACTCCGCATATTCAATGCGCAATGTCTTCAGCGAACACCAATTCACAGCGCAGCACACGGGAAAACGGCATTGGGACACGCACAAACTCACCAGAGTGGTGCAGCAGAACAAGTCTTGTGGCAACGCATAAATTGCGGCGCCAGTAATGCAGGGTTATCGATACCTCTTTGATATCGTGCTTGACGGCAAACAGGAGCCACCTATCAAGACTTGACTGTATCGAGGCAAGACAAGGAGCATCAAAGAGGAATCTTTCCACCTTATCTGCGGTGCAGCGTGACAACACTGAGTCGACGGAATCGATGAAGCTCTTGGATTTCCGGCTACTGCCAGGGGGGCAAAGAGAAACTCATATACGGATTAGAGGTCCAAGTGGAACGCCATCGCTTGGACAAGACGCTGGTTTTGATAGCATCTTTTGTGGTCAAGAAGGAGAAGATATGAAAGATTATGTCCTTGGGTAATTGGCTGATGTAATCCACTGAGTTTCCGGTTTCATCTTGATTGGAAGGAGATATTCGTGCACGTTTGCCTGCTAACGATTGATAAAAAATAAGGTTCGCAAGAAATGTGACAGAAGGACTATATAAACTTTGATCAGCACAAAAGGAAAGTAACTACTAGAGTAATTAAATATTAAACCACGCCTTCATATAATAGCTTAAGCTTTTAGAATGATTGGAGCAAGAAGTCCTAATTTCGAATTTTTCTTTTAGAATATTTGGCAGTCGTCCCACAACATCTCACAGTAACTAAACCCTAAAAACTCTTCTGACTTTTCTTCAAAAAAAAAAAAATTTGAAGAGCAAATTGAGAGAGAGCTTGTCAAGATAGAGATCGAAAACCCTAGAGGAAAGCTTGAGGCTACTAGGGAATGGAGGCAGTAGAGCAAGACGAAAAATGGAAGAGCAAGAGAGTGGCGAAGTCCACTGAATTATGAGAACTTGCAGCGAAAATTGCAGAAGAGGAACAGGCAAAGAGAAAATGAGAGAGAGAGAGAGAGAGAGAGAGAGAGAGAGAGATTTGATTAGAGGAGTGGAGGCGGAATTTTTTGATTACTGGGCGGGGCCAAACCAGGCTGAAGCCAAACCAGGCGGAATTCCAGGTCCTAAAATTTGTTACGCTAATGCGGTTTAGTCCTAAAACTTTCATTTTGTGAATTTAAATCAACTTGCAATTGCATGCACTTGAGTCATTCCATTAACTCCGTCAATTTCAGGTGGAAAAAAGATCCCACCTGACTTTTTTTTTTATCATCTTTTAATCTTACGTGGCCGTTAATAAAAAAATGTCATGTAGATATTTCAGTCCAATAAAACCTAAAAGACCTAACAGAGCTAACAGAAGACCTTAAGAGGATGACTGTCACAAATTTTAGGGCTTAAGTGCACAAAATGAAAGTTTTAGGACACAAGCGCTCTATCATAACAATTTTTAGGACTCCTGCTTTATGTCCCCCAAAAACAATGTATAAAAGAAAAACATAGTATAAGTACAATAATGAAAATATGTGTAAGAAGAAATATACATATCTGTAAATATATAAGGGGATAACAAAACAGAAATTCTAATTCCTACATCAATGGTATCAAGTAACAGGAACTTAAGTCGTACCTGAGTCCTCACAGCTATTCCCAGCAGGGTGTGATGGCACTGCATTAGGTATGGTACTCTGAGACTTTGTCTCCATTGTCAACATCTTCAATGATATCTTCCTTAAATAATCGGACTAAAAGGAAAAAGAAGCAGAGATCACTAAATCACTTCATCACAGACCAGCAAATTAAATAATTAAATTAGAAAGAAAATGAAGCAGATATCAATATGGAACTATAACTTAAAACTTAAGTACAATATCACAGCACTGAGCAAACCTGGTTTCACCGTTGCAAAGCTAAATTTAAATAGTTAAACAGTTCCAGTTACTATATAAATGCACGCATCATAGAAATTCTCAACAAATTATGCGAATAAAAGAACGATTCTCTAAATATTTCAAGCAAAAGCCTATCCAGTTTGTTTATGCGCCCTCTATCCACATAGAAACATGATACAGAATAAGTACGCACTAGCTCCCGGGTGACTTCATATCAAAGAGAATGAAACGCATGTAGTGGACATGGACATCATATAATACCTGGCTTGTTGCAGCAGTGTAAATTTTTCCCTCAAACCTCACGGCAATTTTATGGAGTTCTTGCAGACCCTCTGGACCAGAAACAGGAAGATGTCTCTTCAAAGTCTCCATTCTGCATATTGAAAGAGATTTAAACTTCAGCGGAAATTATTTCTGGCCAATCATTTTTTTCACAATGATAAACAGATTTCACTAAGTACCAAGGGGGTACCGCCCCTAACAAAATGGCTCAAAACAGAAGCCACCCAAATACAATATAATGCACCAAAGACTCTTTTTAGCATTTCCACCAAACTAAATGTGTGAAATTGGACTTTCTTGCTATACCAAATTGGAGAGTGTACAAACAATTATCCCTAAAAGAATCCCACAAAGATTCAACTCCTTGAAATGCACTTTTATTCCTTTTTCTCCAAATGAGCCACAACAAAAAAGGAGAGGAATCAGCTTAGTAATCTTTTTTCTTTCTGACACACGAACTGAAAGTCCCTCTCCAAGCCCAAAGTTCATGTCATACTGTGCCTAAGGTCAAACAATTTACTCCTAAAATCGCCAAGTCTGTAGCCCAAATCTTTTTAGTCCAGCTACAATGTAAAAATTAGTGAGTCACACTCTCTTCTTCAGTCTTGCACAACTTATTAGCCAGTATATTCCTCTCTTCTAAAGATTATCTAAAGTAAGAATACATCCCCAAGCAGCTTGCCAGGCAAAAAATGAAACCTTCAATGGAACCTTGACTTTTCAAATAGATTTCCACGGGAAGAGTGCGCTCTGTTGTAATTGCATCTGAGTAGAAACAAGATCGGAATAGTAGGATTTGACAGAAATAGTTCCAGAGGTGCAACAATTCCACTGTAGCCTACTCACATATAACATCGCTCGATACAACAACTCAAAACATACGAGAAAGCTTCGAGCTTCTAATCTTGAGCCCTATATAAGATATTAATTTACCACACCATTTCTCTGTTGTCAGTCTTCCAACAATGGGCCCTCTTGTTTCTTGCTAGTGCAAACACATCTGGGAATAAGTCTTTGAAAGCAGTGTCTCCACACCACAAGCCATCCTGCAACATAATATGCCCACCATTTCCCACTCTAATAGAAAGTCTGTTTTAGAAAGCATCCCATCCTTGCTTAGTGTGCTTCCAAAGCCCCCGACTCCATGTGCTTCTCCACTAGATTTTGTTATCCACTCTATATCTTCCAAATCAAATTTTGCAACGAGTACCCTCCTCGAAGGGCTAGTTTTCTCCCCGTTAAATCTCCGCAACCATTGTGCAAGCAAAGCTTCCACAACCCCACCACCCCGCACCCCAATTAGCAACCGGTTGTGTTACAATACTCCAATTAACTATATGAAATCTCGGATTGTCATCTCAATCCCCCCGAAGAAACTTTTTTTGAATGATCCCAAATCTTTTTGCCGCTGAAATAGGCATTGGAAACAAAGAGAGAAAGTAAACTGGAATATTAGAAAGCCCAAGCTTCATCTACATAAGCCTACCTCCCTTGGACAAACAAGCCATCTTTCACCCACTTAAACTCTTCTCAAATCTTTGTATCATCCGATTCCATGCAGCTTTTGCTTTGCAAGTGGATCCCAATGGCAACCCAAGGTACTTTATAGGTATGTTGGCAACCTTACAACCAAGAATCCAAGACATTTCTTGCAAATTTACGTTCTCGCCCACAGGAGTTAATTCACTTTACTCCCAAATTCACTTTCAGACCAGAAACAGCCTCAAAACATAATGGTATGCTTCTCAAGTGTAAAATTTGTTTGATGTCATTCTCCAAGAAAATTATGGCGTCATCCACAAATGAAAAAGGAAATATGTAATCTTCATTACAGGCATTGTCAACCGTGAAACCACTAATCTAACCTTTGTCAGCATCTTGCTCAACACTTCCATAACCAACACAAATGAAAAAAGTGACAATGTACCTCTACGAAATATAACGCTATTGAATTGGAGAGGGGGAAAACCTGATGATTGCCCATGTACCTCTTCCAGTAACAGCTTATATGGACTAAATAAATCCGAGATCAATTGAAATAATACAGTGTACAAGCAATAAGATGCCCTAAAATCCTTAGGTTCTGAATAAGTAAATTTTTGTCCCGAGCATAACAGGTGATCATCCGGTAACTGTTTTCCTGCCAGAAAGCCAGACGGATTTACCTCTGCAATTATGTTCATTTACATACTGTGGAAACCCTCCTGGCTGTAAACAAAACTAGAAGATAAGGCCAATTCAATTAAGAAAGAAATACATCCAAATTAAGATGGGACCTAAGCAAAACCATCTGCTTATGCTATATGACCACCAATATAACAAGAGCTATCAGCCTACATACCCACTGAATCCCACAATAAAACCTAACCAAGACTAAACTATCCAACGAGAGAAAATTTCAGAGAAAGCTACCTCAGAATAATGTTGCGCCTCCACCAAAAAACATGACCATATTGTAAAACCATTACTTCTTCAACAAACTAAACCCTCGGAAACCGTCCCTAAGCAACGATCCATCATAAACTCCACATATTCCCTACGAAAACGATAAACAAAACCCAAGCAAAGGAAGGAGCACTCACATCTTGTTGACAATCCTCTCCCGCGATTCGGGCGGCAACTGATCCCTCCAATCGCCCCCATCAAGCGCAGCTCCAGTGGCCCAGCCTCCTCCGCTGCCCGACGGCACCGGCGGCCTCCACCAGTAAGCGTTATCCATCATACCCACTACTCAAAAACCTCAAACAACCAACAAACAACCAGCACGGGGGGCTCAACACGAGCAGCAAGCAACACCCAGCACACACCCACCCACCCCAGCACAAATCAACGCCGACTCAAGAACCCAAACCCACAAATCCTACCACGGGAGCCCTCGAAAACCCGGAAGAACAGACGATGAACAGCGAAAAGAAGGGCGTCGATCTCACCTTCGGGAGGAAACGGAAGGACCCTTTGGCCGACATGCGATGGGGAGAGAGGGAGAGGGAGAGGGAGAGAGAGAGACGCAAGTTGAGACGATTGGGCAAGAAAACCACAAAGAGGAGGGTCACTTTCCATTTCTATCTTCTCTCGCCTGGAGAGGGTGGATTGGATTTGTACTTCGCTAAAATATTAAGAGCTGACCAGGCGACAGGCGGCCGACGTCCAAAAGCGGAGCCGAAGAAGCTGAAGGCATAGGAGGGGGAAAGGGGGAGGAGAAGATTCGCCGTCATCGATAGATGTGGCCACCTGTCCCTTTTGCCCCGTCTTGTCTTGTCGTGTCGTGGTCTCGGGTCGGGTCGCGAGATGGATCGGCGTTTTCGACCATAACGTTGGAAATTCCAAAGTGAAGTGTGTGGGCTTTGAATCTCGACGGGCTTGGGCTCAACAACGGTCCTCATCGAAAATTCCAACCTCGCGAAAATTCCAGTCTTGCTTTTCGTTCAATCGTTCCTCGGAGACATGCGCGAGTCTAAAGTTCTCTAGTCGCTTGAGGCGACATGATCACGAAATTATGAGGGGGAAAGTTTGAATTAACCTGGACTTGTTTTATAGGACGAAACTTTAATTTTTGCACCGGTTTGTAATAGCTACAGAGATGCGAAAATGACCTTATGGAGACTCGTTGAACTTCAAATGAAACTTATTGAGCGTGGATATTAATGTATTGAAAATTATTTCCCACTTTAAAAAATTACTAGAATTACATGAAAAGTTAGAATCCCTGCATAATATGAAAATTTAATAGAATTGTTACTTTACCAAAAAAAACAAAAGCCATTGATCGTCTACAAAAATTATTTCTTGCCCGTTCAACCCATGACCTTCTTGAGGGTCATCCTCGCCTCGTGCTCACCCCGATCATGTTTAGATTGTTACCTAATACGATACGGTTGTCTAGGCATTGCTTGCGCGCGGGGCAATTGAAGCGGACCCATGGTAGCCTTTGAAGATTCATTTGAGATAAGATAAGAGAGGAACTCGTTTGAGATAGTCTAGTAGTTATATAACAGTGTTTGGATGCTCTTTCAAAGCATAGGCAAGTATAAATTGACCATAGTGACCCTTAGATAATTGAAATTAAGCAAGATATCAATGGCTGAGATTATAGAAATAATTGTTCAATTTTCCACTTTTCTCTTCACTCTTAGAAAAATAGCAATTTATAATTACTCGAAATAGTAATTTATCAATGCTTGGTATTGATCCATGCACGAAATGCAAGATCAGACACGAAACAGTTCGAAAGATTAGCTTGTTGTCACAAGTTGTCGCCGAAGCAAGAACTGGACGAGTCGCTAAACCTTGACACTTGACAGACTAACCAAGCACCTGATTCTGAAGACCTCAAACAAGTCCAAGATGCAAGTTATTACCATCCTCCATCAGAAAGTTTAGAGTTTGCAGCTGAATTGCTAAGACAACAACAAAGACATGCAGAAGCTGCAACTAACATTACTTATTGGGCACCGAACGGCCTCGAAATCTCGTAAAACATCCACAAGATAAACAAGATTCGATGCCACTGCACAGCCCTCGGGCTTTGCCTGCGCCTCCCTGGAACTTACTAGGAACCTTACTGCTCTAAGCAGTCCTGCACTGCACTTGCCAACGTGACGCGAATCAAGAACATTAGGAATAGGACCTCCCGATACCTGCAGAAGATCGTGTGGCATCACCAAACTACTTGGCTTTGTTCTCCTCATATCTGCCAGCGATCCCTCTAGGCCAGAAACAGGAAGGTATTGCCTCGCAGCCTTTGATCTACGAATGAAATGACACTCAAATTGCTAATTACATGCAATGTGTTCGAGCAAAATCACTAGTTATATATAAATTGGAAGATTTGTCATTCTTATTCATAAGTATATATTGAAGTCAGTTTAACCAGGTTTTGGATTTTTTTATCAGTGATAATAATCATGAGCTTGACTCTGGTTTTTTTCTTTTGTGATGATAAGTCAAATTGTTGCTTTTGCTATAAAAAAAATTAAAGTTATTGTTAATTAAAGAAATTGGAATTTATTTATCCCCAAATTTCAGATAGAAATTGCCACATATAAAGATTTTGAACTTGAAAAATACTATTGTTTAAGCCAAAACTCTCTATAGAGCCCGACTACAATAATAACTTGTACATCGAAGGTACAAGTCTTCGCTTCCAAGTTTCAATATTTGTCAATCTTATTAGCAATCATCGCGTTTTCACATAGTTTGAATATGATAATGTCTAAGTAAACTAATTTTAATCTTGCTTAAGGTTGCTTTTAAATTGTTCTGTCTTGGGTTCCAAGAAATCTATGATGGAGCAAATTTTGTAAATCTTTCTTCTTCAAGGGTATCATTTCACTTTAGATGATAACTTTTTAGCATCCTCTTCAGCTGTCTGTAGTGCTCTGAAAGCCTTACAAGGTCAATCCCTGGCGTTCTTCACTACACACAGATATAGTAATATGGATTTGAGATTTTCCCTTTTCTTAATCAGAACATTCTATCACGTAGTACTGAAATGAAACGACGCCAGTCGCTTATGTACTATCACCAGATCGAAAGAAGTACTCTGGTTTTCAATACGTGCATTCATTACCGTCGAAAGGAAACTAGATAAGGATATTCAATTCATTGATGATACCACGCGAGCATGATATGCAATATCAGCTTTGCATAGCATACTTTCTCCTCCAAGTAAGATGTGACCTAAGGTTCTATCACCGCAAATGATTATTAGCAGAATGAAACGTCAGAATGAAGTGTTTAATTTACAAAAGGTACAGGCATTGAAATAGATCCTGCCCCTTTCAGTGTTACTCGACAAAATGAAGAACACGGCAACCCACTTTTATTGTAGTAGATACCAATATAAATTGTCCCACTTCCGAAATCAAGAATGATATCTATCCCCCCCAAATTGTAAACACCCCATCCTAGAAGAAAGTATCTAGTGTGCTATTTCCATGCAAATCAACCAATAGATCCTCAAATAAAGGAGAAAAAGAAGGAATTCAATATTCACACGTGCAACTATTTATCACCGTTTCACAAATAGTCCTTGCGTTAAAGATGAGAAGTCGTAATCATGCCCGGATGGAGTCGGGGTGATGGATGGTCTTGGCCGTGTCGTGGGCTGAGGAAAATTTGTTCTTGTAGCGCCATTTATTGGAGCTCCTGGCCCACCAATGTAGGATCTATTTGAACAAGAAAAATACTGTTATTACCTTTAAAAGTTGATCTTAGGGTGAAAATGGCACTAGAAAACCGTTTTGTGCTAAGTACTAACTAATCACAACGTGAGCACGATCATACAAAAATTAACAGATTGTCTTGACAAATATCCGGAAGAACCCAGTTAAAATATATAAAAGAGAAAATGATCACATGGGGTTAAGTTTGAGTCTATCTACCTCTGAGGTGGATAAGCAACTGAACCCACAAGCCTCACCTGTTGGCCATTTGCCATCTGGTACAGGGAAATAATAACGAGGTAAGTACTCTTCTTCTTCCAAAAAGTTTAAAAAGCGAAGTGAATCCCGCAAAACTTGCAAGGGAAACTTCAGATTATCTAAACCTGCATATGTTTCTGTGTTTCGGCTAACGACATCATGACAGGAGATTGAGTAATGATTCCCCTATACTGCTGAGACGCTGTTGGCGCAACATTCAAGCTGGGCTGAGTTACGTTCACATTATGGTATTCGACTCCATTACCGAGGAAGGACTGTTGTTGGGATGGGACAGGAAGTAGTTGTTGTTGTTGGATTGAGAATGGAGACACTTGGTTGGACTGCACAAAATCAAGAATACTAAGAAACAGAGACTAACATGATTCCTATAGAAAGCACAACAGTATCAAGAAATGACTCAAACAAATGAACAGACCTAAGCAGCTCGAGAAAAAGAGTTCAAATAAATGATGTGTGATCCATAAGTTTTCTTTTTAACATGAAGGAAAACTGGCGGTTACCTTCTCTGAATGGTATGAAGTCGCTATCCGAGAGTTTACTTTTAGATCCTGAATCCCAGATTTTGGATTGCCATTGGCAGAGTCCAGATGGGAGCCATTTGGTTTACTATTGTCCATGCTGAGCAAATTGAAAAGCTCAGTAGCATAATCAACTTTGGCTGGTTGGGCAACTGGGGGAAGATTTGCTGGCTTTTTTGTAGACTCAGCTTTGGGGACTTCTGATTTAGGTTTCTCCGCCCCCTTTCTCATAGACTCAGCCTCAGAAACTTCTGGTACAGGTTTCTCCAGATTGTCTTGTGGCTTGGTTTCGGCAACTACCTATTCACAGCACCAGTTGTCTTAGCACTAAAATTCCAAACTTCTTTAATTTGACGATTGCTATGTGAAAATGACATACATTTTCTAAAAATGCTTTCTTTGTCATATTACTCAAAAAATCAAGTATAGAGTACTACATGCAGCTCAAGTATCAAGGCAATCGAAACAATTTCAGCAATTTTGAAAGAGATGCTTTCTGACAATAACAAGTAAAAAGGTACTTGCATTCTTGAGTCTTCTTTCTTTGTAAAATAATGTTTGATACTTCCACAGGATAGCGAAATTTTGAAATGACAAAAGGAGGGCAAAGAGCAAATAGGATTTGCTCACACTACCGATGGAAAATCTCAAGCCCCAAAAAACACAATTTATTAACTAACTTAATACCGTTTCGTTATACAAAATAAGGATCTCTTTGTTTTCAGGTAAATAAATGGGATGGATCAAACTTTAAAATAATATTTTCCTTTTCACAGGATCAGCCCTGGATCAAATACCGTTTTAATCGAGAGAAGCACATCTCAAAGGAAGACGCAACAAAACCAAGTGCCAAAACGGAGTTTACCTTTGGTGTTACTTTAGCAGGTGCTGAAGTACTATTCTCTGAGGCAATTACTCTAGCATCTCCATTGGATGAATGAGTATTTTTCTTCTCAGCTGGAGGGTGCTCTATCCTATTTGAATAGCCACTGCGGTGACCATTATCAGGTGATGATTTATAGACAGGAGTTTTAGCTCCACTCGTACTTTGTGGTGATCTCATTTTTTCATCTCGAGGTACCCATCTTTTCTCAACATACCTGGACCAAAGGGATCAATCACTAAGTGAGAGTTCAGCCATTTACAGAGATGAAAAAAGGCCCTAAAAAATGAGGCAAAATCTCAGCTATCTGGTACCCATGAACTCTATGAAGGCATACTTTGCACGGATGAAGTTTTCGATTCCAACTCTGCCGTAGTTCGGAGGCAACTCTGCTTCCCAATAGCTATTCGCTTTCTCGTTCCCCATAGCTAATAGAGAAAAAAAAAGTCTTAATATCACCCGATTAACATTACATTATTTTAACATGGTCAGTAGTAGAACATAATGAGTGAAATTATCAGGGGAGCTTACACTGAATAAAAGCAACCTGCTCAGGGAGCCATGTGTCTAAAGTAGCAGATCTCACCTGGATCAAAGTAAGTTAAAATTGTGAGGCCTACATATTGGCGAGAACACATGCACTTGATGAACATTGTAAGACTTTTTAGTGTATTGGTATCACCATCAAATTAGCAAGAGGAAGGGTATGTACTTTTGATATGTGTACTCCGAGACTCCTATGTACTCCGGAACATTGCAGGCATATAAATATTCCCAGATTCACACTAGCCCATCGTGGGCCTCTGCATATCAAACAAGTCAGATTCTTCATTTAGCTTGAAATAACCAAAACAATGGCAGATGTCACATGAAAAACAAGTTAGTACTCATAGATTAGAGACTAAATATTATTCTCCTTTCTAACATTTATTGATCACCACTATGACACAACTTCATAACAACCATCACACGGGATACCTACTTGCTTCTGCAGTCAGCACATTCCCTGTTCTCTGGTAATTTAAAGAGAGCCTCCAATATCTGTAATGAGATGAAGCAAAGTCCTCCATAAGAATATGGAAAGCTATAAATAATACAAGTCAAGTAAAAGTTCTGAAGGGGTCTGGCCAGGGAGAAAAATAGAAGAATTTCTGAAAGGGGAAGAGCAACACTGATGAGCAATATAAGACCAACATCACGTGCGTAGCGCACCCGCGAGAGAGAGAGAGAGAGCCAAATGTATCGTCACACATACAATCAGGTAATCTCAGGCTACTGGCATACAATTTTACCACTAGAATTTCATTAAAGGGGTTTTAACTTTTGATCCTTGGTGTCTAGTGTAAAATAGTTTAGTCAATAACTTTATTCATAAAATATAGTTACAGATCAATTATTCAACGTTACCTACTAAGCAAATCAAATTGAAACATGCTAAAGGCAGTTTGGCTCAAAGGATATTTATCACGTCCACATATGAGGCCCGTTTTCTACAAGTACTAGCAACATCGTCAAAATCTTCCTCCTCGAGTTGTGCACATAAAAGTACTTGTAAATTCATTTTAACAGAGATTGATCCTCTGACACGTTTATGTACATAAGGATATACACACATAATATTTCTATTGCATGTGAATGTACACACTCACATTTGTACGTATAAGTGCAAGGATACCTATACAAACAGGACAGATACACATCAAATGCTGTCGACTTTTATGAGTATAAAAATAGGGGGACGCCAGAACAGGTTCAGACCTTATATCAAACTAACTCGATGAACAAGAACAGACTTCATAGACTAAGTTTATAGGTAGTTCAACCAATTAGAATTCAAGGATGTCGCAGTTCTTCACAAGTTGGTCACTAAACAAAGCAGAAGGTCAAATAAAATAGACAGCTGGGCGCTGTATTAAAATACATCATCCAAATACCCATAATTGACTTGTTAATGAAACACAACTCAAATTGTGGGCCAATGCTGAAGAAAAATTAGTGATCATCGAATCACCAAATGTCACCAACCGCGTGAATAATACAGCTATTTTTATATAATCTTATTGGATACAAATTTCATGACTCAGCACTAGAAGCTCCTTTAAACAAGACAGAGAACTACTCCACTCAAAAGACAATTTGTTCAAGCAAAGAAACTCAACATAAAACCCACAAAAAAAAAAATAAAGGTGTTTCGTTTCAGTGGTTAACCTTTTGGTCAAAGAACAACAATTCGCCGAACACATAAACTATGTAATCATGAATTGCAATCAAGTTCATTGTTTTGGGAGAACCGGATTAACTGAGAAAACATTGAAGCAAATCTCTGCTTTAAGCACCCAATGCCTCGTTAGAGTCAACAACCAATCCATGAACCAGGTAAAACCACGCTATAACGCAACGGTTTCAGATTGGAGCAAAAAGCTAAATCATATCAAGCATGGAATAGCAACCCAAATGAGCAAAAAAACAAGCTAATACAAGAATTAAAGATTCATCAGCAGAAAACACAAATCAGAACTCAAAACGTCGCAATCATTCAATCTTGAAAACTCAACTCAACCTCCATTGCATGCTGTATCACAAGAGTCCTTGGAAAGAAAAATATGAGAAAGAATCAAGAACCAAGCCAAAACGAGCAGACCCATGAACGAAGAGAATCGAACAGGCCCAAAAGCAAGAAACGTTCGAAGGGTCAAAAGCTCGTGGCAAGAAAGCCGATAAAAGTTCAAGGACCAACCTTTCTGTGCTTCTCGTTAAGCTCCTTGGAAACGCTGGCCTTCCCGTTCATGCCTGCGACCAAACAAACTTCCACCACCTTTCTCTGCAGAAACTCGTCCCCTGTTCTTTATGAGAATCCTACAGAGAGAGAGAGAGATAGCAAAGTGGGGTTCTTTTTTTCTTTTCTTTTCTTTTCCTCCGCCTTTGTTTGACTTCTACTTATTCTCTCTCGCCCCTTTGCGTGGTGGGTTCGTGCTTGTTTCTGAGAGGCGGAGGTGCCAAAGATTCTTCTTCTCCTGAGAAAAATACGACTTGGGTTCCCAGCACACGCGTTGATGTGACAGCACCGGCCATTGCCCTCCTTCGTTTCTTCTCCCCTCTCTCTCTCTCTCGGGGACGCCGGAAAGATAAAGGAAGAGAGATGAGGGAAATGGTTGACTCTGCCGTGCCATTATTCTCCTAGTGGGCAAACATCACGCCTCGTGCCTTCTTTTGGACGGCCGCCATTTTTGTTTCCCCTTTTCGTGTATGTCATCGTATTCTTTTACTTTTCGCCGTCCATTACAGTCGCTGTGAAGTTTCCTGGACCTTGATCGGCCGGGCTAGAAGCAACCGACGCCATGCCAAGAGCCGAAACGAGGCCCCGAGCCCAAAGAAAAGCACAGGTCCATGAAGGACCCTGAGCCTGCCAAGAGGGCGTTGCCGACGTCGGTGGCAGTGGCGGTCGGTCATAGATGGCGAAACGACATTGCAACAGTGAGCCATCAGTGACGAGCGTTAGTAGCGGCTACCACGTGTTTGCCAATGCGGTATCGGCATGTTGCATAGGCAATCATATCTTGACGTTTTGTTGATAGGGTAACAGTTTTGAATCATGAAATTTGGACGAATGCGGTGATACCATACCGGCATACCCAAAGCCAAAGGATTGTAATATCACCTTCACATGTACTTTCTCCGGAGGAGAATCTTTCAAAATCATTTTCTTTAATATTTGGACGGGTTGGGTTCGCAAGGGCAGGGCAAGACTAATAACACCGTATATCATGTGTTTAGCAAAGACAAAAAGGGTCAATTTAGATATTAATATCTACTTTAGTTTATATGGGGATGGGCATAAGGCAAAAAATATCAAAAAAATTCTAAACCTATTACATTTGTACCAATTCAGTCATAAACTTTTCAATATGACTAATTTAGTCATAAACCTTTTCACATTAGTACTAATTCAGTCCATTTAGCCAATTTAGGCTGTAAATCACTAATGTGGACACCAATCTTCCATAACACGACCAGTGTTGATGTGGACAATTTGAATAAGTTTTTTAATATTTTTTTCTTTCTTTCCTTATTTTTCCTTTTCTTTTTTTTTTTTTCCTTCCTTCTCCTTTGCCTGTGGCCAGTACTTGGCTTTTGGGCATCACAGGCAAGGGTCTAGCCATGAGGGCCCTTCCCCTAAGCCGCAAACCGCGATGGTGGCCTTTGCCGGCTTGGGCAAGGGTCCAACCATCGCCAGATTCGGCAAGGGCCATGATGCCCTCGCCTGTGGTCGATTCTGGCCAACTGGTCACGGGCCCAAGGAAGGAGAAGGAAGGGAAAAAAGAAAGGGAAAAAGGAAAATTTTATTAAAAATTCTAAAAAAATATTAAAATATTATTTAAAAATTTCACATCGTGCTAATTGTCCACCTACCGTGCTTACCATAAAGGATGTCCAAAGCGTTCACGTAAGCAATTTCGGGATGGATTGAATTGATACAAATATAAAGAGGTTCAAGACTAAATTGATTCAATTAAAAAGTCTATGAATGAATTTGTATCAATGCAATAAGTTTATAATTTTTTTGGTACTTTTAGGGCTCGTTTTGTAACGTGCCAAATAGTGAACATTTCTATTCTTTTGTTCCCGGAAATAGTTTGGGGGAAACGTAAATCGTTTAGTAAACTTTTTGTTCCAAGGCATATTTTTGTAAAAATTTGTGCCCGTAAAAGCTTTTTTAGAAAAAAGAAAAAACGAAAATTTTTTTGTTAAAATTCTAAAAAATATTAAAATATTATTTAAAAATTTCATGGCGAGGTCGGTCGATTCCAATTGTCCACCGACCATGCCCATAAAATGGCGTCGCGTCGGCCGATTTTAAGATGAAGAAAATTGATACAAATATAAAGAGGTTCAAGACTAAATTGATTCAATTAAAAAGTCTATGAATGAATTTGTATCAATGCAATAAGTTTATAATTTTTTTGGTACTTTTACTCATGTATGAACCAAACTAATTTCTTCGCATCGATTTTTCGAAAAAAGGGCACACAAAGCTTAAAATCTCATGTACGAAATGTAATCAACTCTTAAACATTTTAATAAGTTAAATCAAATTCTAAATTTTTTATTTTTTTGAAAATTGCAATTAAGTTCGTTGGACGAACAATATATATAATTATCTCCGTCGCATCATAAGATAATAAGATGATGGTGACAGTTTTAAATTTCACTCTTTTTCAATGTAAATTTAAAGTTAGGAGTCAAGTGCACAAATTAAATGGGTAGAAATTTGATCCCATTTTGCGCAAGTTTTGGACCGACGATATAATTTTTCCTCAATCGTTCTATCTTATATGGAATTGGAATGTTCATGTACATATATATGTTCGGGTCACGCTTCTTTTCGATTTCGCCGTCAAGGGTGTTGTCCCTGTTCGCCACGTCAGATCCGTCGGAGCAAAGTCAACGGACCTGCCCGGGGCGGCTGAACTCGGCCGTGCCCGGCGGCGCGTGGAGAACTTCGAGGCGGCGCTCTTTCCCATTGGTTGCACTTGCCGGGCAAGACCTTCGTCGGAGTGGGCGCAGGCGGCTCCCGGGAACCTCGCCGATCTTCCGATCTCGCGCTCAACTCGATTCTACTTCTGGTGATCCCAGTGAGTTCGTCGCTGTCGTGTAGCGTTTCGCTGGTTTCATTTTCTTTCTTGATTAGATTAATCCTAGGAATCGTCGAGCTCGCGTTGACAAGATCGAACGAATTGTAAAGTTTAGGATTTTTAGTTTGTGTTGGAGATGGGTTTTCGTTTAATCCGCTTGCAACTCCAAATTACGTGCATTTGATTCGGGACCTGCCGTTCTTGACGCGCATCAGCTATGGCCGATTGATTATGCCCCGAAATGTTCCGTCGACTGGTTCTGTTCTTAAATTCGTACATGCGATCGTTTCTCATGGAGAAAGGTAGAAGACATGTTAATGCTTAGTAGTGGGTGTTCTAGCATACCCAATGTGAAGTGTAAGAGGCTTGAACTGATGTTGAGGAGGAGGGGCCGTTGTCGACCGTGCAGATGGTCTGATCTTTTCGGTTTCTCTGTAAATTTGGATAGGACTTGGTGTTTATTTTGTGGCAACATCGCATGAAGAGAGGGTGCTCGAAAGGGTTCATGTTGGGCTGCCATGCTTTTATTGAGATAAAATGAGAAGCAGAGAGCAGTTCTGGTCACGTTGGATTCGGCGGCGCTCTGTTCCGTGCATCCCATTCCCGTGATTATTGTCCTCATAGAACTTCTGCACACATTGATTCGATTTGTAATGCTTCTGTTGTCCCCAAGTCCCCTGCATGTGTTTTGCCTTTCAGGATGCGCCTGTCTTGAGGTTTGACCATTTGTACTTTACTCATGTTCGGCAAATATGGGATCAGAGGACTTATGAAATTGATTTTGCAGATCCTGATTTTATCTCTCGATACCGCTGCTGAATAATGGATTTAAGCACGCTAGATCGTGGGCAGATCACTGTATTTGGGTCTGCATTTAGCGTAATGCTTTCCATGCATTTCACAGTTCAGCTCCTCTCGCAGCATCTCTTTTATTGGAAGAACCCCAAGGAACAAAAGGCCATAATCATTATCATCCTTATGGCGCCCATATATGCGGTCGACTCTTTTATTGGCTTGTTGGATATAGAAGGGAGCAAAGCATTTTTCATGTTCTTGGATGCGGTTAAGGAATGTTATGAAGCTCTGGTGAGTGCTAGCTGCTTACAATTATGTGCGCTTTGCTGTTGGCCTTTTCCTTTATGACAAGTGCTCGACTTTCTGCATGCAGGTGATTGCCAAGTTCATGGCTCTGATGTATAGTTACTTGAACATTTCCATTAGCAAAAACATAGTACCTGATGGGATCAAGGGAAGGGAAATTCACCATTCTTTCCCAATGACACTTTTCCAGGTGCGGACCTTTTCTTCTTCTTGATTATTTTTTCAGCTCGTAAACTGCAGATAATAGGACTTTTTTCTGTGTTTTTAAAAGCTGAGAGTGTGGCACTCAAACTAAGGTACATAACCCATTAACAGAGAATTGATTGGAGGAAACACGTAATGGAGATTTTATACCCTCCTCTTGTTTTTGAACAACCATCTTCTCGTGGATTTACATTAATTTCAAGAATGGGGCATAAGTGAGGATCTTTGACCACTTTCTTCTCACATCTCTTTTCGGCATTCATTAGGATATTTGGAAGGCAGCACATTCTTTGATATTTGTTCGAACTTTTTGACTGGATTAGTCTTCAACCAGTTTCAATCTCTTTTAAATTTCGTATTTATGACATGATTATCTTTCAACTTGCAGCCTCGCACAGTTCGGTTAGACCATCATGTACTTAAGCTTCTCAAATACTGGACATGGCAGTTTGTTGTCATCCGTCCTGCATGTTCCTTGTTAATGATTACGCTTCAGGTTCTTGGGATGTACCCCAGTTGGTTAAGTTGGACATTCACCATCATTCTCAACATTTCAGTTTCACTGGCCTTGTATTCCCTGGTGGTCTTCTATCACGTGTTTGATAAGGAGCTGGCGCCACACAAGCCTCTTGCAAAATTCATGTGCATCAAGGGCATTGTCTTCTTCTGCTTTTGGCAGGTAACTTCTTATCCTCTTTCTTCTCTCAATAGATTCACTTAGCTAGATATTCAACTTATTTATGTTATTTAGCTTTACTTAAAAGAAAGCTCTTCGATTGACGCCTCAACTTATATTTCACCACATACCATAAGGATTCTCCACCCTGAGACTTCACCCTGGACATTTCCTTTCCTCCCTCTTTTTAAATTAAAAGCTTGTCCCCTGTCTATTCTATGTGAGTAACCTTTAATCCTGTTTACTGGAAAGTGGCGCTTGTTTGTAATTGGCATTGTTTGATTTCTTGCAGGGAGTGGTGCTCGAAATACTAGCTGCAGTTGGAATCCTTAAATCGCATCATTTCTGGCTGGACGTGGAGCACATCGAAGAAGCTATTCAGAATGTCTTGGTATGTATGGAGATGGTTGTGTTCTCTGTACTCCAGCAGTATGCATACCATGTTGCACCTTACAGCGGGGACGCCGAATCCAAGATGAAGCTAAAGAAGAATGAGTGATGTGAGTAGACCCTGAATTTCATCAGACCACATACATGTTCATTGTATTCACTTGGGAAGTATGTTCAAGGTATTTTCTGGATGCACCGAGAGACGGGTGCAGATTTTGTTATTGGTTAATGTTTCTTTCTATATGCCTTGGCTCTTTTTAAGTACTTTAATTTTGTACTTTTAGTTCTCGATGGATTTACAGAAGATAGACATAAATCCATTAGTGACCTCTCAAATCTCGGTAGTTTGAGATGCAAGGATGTACTAGATTCCTCTATATGCATATCCATTTTCTTCCCTGCTGCAATTTGTTGCATGCAGCTTGCTTGAAATGTTTTTGCTATGTACTTTCTGCTTCTGCTCAAAATCTTGCCCCAGACTCCTTGGTTACCATGAACGAGGACGCACAAATCATACTTCTTCCTATTGCTTGCTTGGCTTGAGGCCCACTGTTGCATATGCTATGTAGACTGGCCATACAAGTGATGGTAAGTGGCGGGTCGCGAATTGATTTTTAGCTAGCATGGTCTAGTCAGGTATCTTTCACTCGCATCTTGAGGATAAAGGTGATAAATTTTATAGCAAACAGTATGAATCTACCATAGGCAAAGGCTCTGTGTGTTCTGCTTAGGAGAAATATAGAGAAAGGTCTTGCTGGATGCGACCCAGTGCCATTAAATGGTAACATGATATCATGGGCTCAATAGTTTTGTCCTCTTTTGTGGATAGGTAATGCAATCGTCGCATGGAGAGATTTTGTAGCTGTTAGCATTTTGACGAAGCTACGGTGATAGGTCTAGTGTTAGGTTTGCCAATCATGGATTGTCGATCGTGAGTGTTACGGAGTAGCTATTTCCGATTACAATGTTTCATAGAAGTGATAGAAGTGATTGCCGCCGGTCGCCTTTTCCTACGAAAAAGAGGCTTGCTTGATACTGGCCAAGTAGCAGACTTCTAAGTTAAATCACCAAGGGATAACCCCAATTAATGCGTTGTTGCTGGTGAAGTGGAGAAGTTACTTCAACTCAACACAGCCTTCGAATCTATGTTTTGCTGTAAGTCTGACTTGCCTCTGAAGATCATCAACGGAAGGAACTTCTTGAGAATGCAGCAAGTCATTCCTAGGCGAATTTTAATACATATACAGTGACAAACTAATTAAAAACACATATTACTTACATTATATCTAGTCTTATTTCTACCTTTTGAAGTCTATTCAAGCTTAGTTTGTTTGCGAAAAATGAATAATTTAAAAAATATTTTCCTGAAAATATTCTCTTGTATGGCTTAAAATAATTTGCCAATAAAAAATATTTTCATTATCGATAATA
The DNA here is from genome assembly GCA_024733475.1 of Syzygium grande. Taxonomy (NCBI): domain Eukaryota; kingdom Viridiplantae; phylum Streptophyta; class Magnoliopsida; order Myrtales; family Myrtaceae; genus Syzygium; species Syzygium grande. Next base: position 8,458,741 of record JAMXDD010000001.1, read on the forward strand.
TTTAAACCTTTTCGTGAGCGATGCAAATACTTTTCGTTCATCTATTTTTTTAAGCGATATAAGTAATCATTTTAAAAATATATATTTTCCAAATCATTCTCTTTTCGCGATTCAAACGGAGCCTTATTCTAAATGTAGCATACATGATTCAACGAAATCCATTTAATTGAGAATCTGAATGGAAATACTTCCATTTAAATATTCATTAAATTTGAAAATAAAACATAACAAAATCTTCTAGTACAAAGTTCATTAACCTTATAACTTTGACTTTATTGTCTATTGCAATGTTTTTCTTTTATCCCTCAATTCAAATATAATTGAAATAACCGACAAACAAAGATAGTTTGAGCTTCACCTTAATGATAGAAACAGATTAAAAACGAATTTGATTAAAATGCTCATAGCATTTAATAAGGAATCCATAACCATTGAGATTAGCTCTCATTGAGACTCTCGGTCTTTGTGTAAACTAGGGTGATTGTCGTCCATAATCAAGAGGGAGACACCGCTTGTGTGGTGGCTCTCTTACCAGTTGTTTTAGGTAGACTCGATCATGGATTTGTCAATCCTCAGGTAACAAAGGCTCGCCCATGTCATAAGGGCTTGAAGGGAAAATTGGGTAGACTTGGGCAAAAGCTTTTATCCATTCGATTCGATTCGGTTCAATTGGTTTCTAGATAAGTTGCCCGGGCCTCGAAAGGAATATTGTAAGTTTATGTTTGTGGGCAGGCTTAGGCAGCAAATTAGGCCCGATGCAGGCCCATCCATTGATGGCCTTTAGACGGACGATTTTTTTTAAATAAATTTTTATTTTCTTGCCAAGTTGTTATTTTTTATCTGATTACTTAATTTTTATCCGCTCCAATCTTTAGATGTATCGGCCATTGTCAGGATAGGATACGTCATACTCATCCATATACCTAGTATCAATCCCAATAAAAATTGTTAAGTTACAAATTCGAGAGATTTATCATCTCAATTTATCCTATTCTGTTCAAATTCAAAGTGTAAATATTGGGAAATTTTGGCCCAAGAGAGGGTATTTGGAAATTGATTTTAGAACATCAAATGATGGAAGAAAACATATTATGTCTCTATTTTTCATTTTTGTTGATTTCTCCTTAGTCACGTTGAAATTATCATTAAAAGTAATTAATATATATTTTTCGGCATTTAAAGGGTTTTTTTTTTTGCTCTAATTGCTCTCTCTCTCTCTCTCTCTCTCTCTTTCTAGAGGAGCTTCTGCAGCTGGTTTTGCAAATCCGAGCTCGCCATCGCTCTTCCCTCACCGACTCGCCTGTAAGTCTCTCTCCCTCCCTCTCTCCTGATGCTTCCATTGATTCCAACATGCCGGTCTGTGTTCTGTTCAAGGTAATTGAAGCCTGTCGATGCGCTCTGTAACGAAGTAGGCTGCAATTTGTTCTTTCTTCCTCACGATGCTTGTTCCGCTGCAGAATCGCCCTTATACTACTGGGTCTTTCCCCCGATTTGCTTTGGGTTTGTACAGTTTTGCTCGTTGGGGGGGGGGGGTTGCGTTTGACGTGTTTGGGTTTATGCCTCTTTGAGCTTTGTCGCAGCTTTGGTTTGTTAATATCAGAGTTGAATGAGGTTTGAGTATTGTGGGGATGGCATGATGGTGCCTAGAAATGGGTTTAATTTGATTCCCCCTGTGCTCCCCATCTTCTTTTGTGTTGTGGGCATTGCGGCCATCCGCCCTACCTGCTGTTCCTTCGATCGTTTACTTGCGATTTCTCTCGGTGTTGATTCTTTTTTATTACTTCGAGGATGGCCCTTGTATACAACATAAATTATGAGGGTCGGTTCGGACTGGGTGCGGTCTTTTGATTCGTGAAAGTAGGCATACATGACGCATGATTGTGCGTGCTCTGGCTTGAGCTTCAGCGTGATTGTATTGTATACAACTATGCTCGTTGGGGGTGCATTTTTTTTTTTTGTTGGGGATGCATTTGACATGTTTAGGTTTATGATTCTTTGAGCTTCGTTACGCTTGGTTTTCAATATCAGATTGACTGACGTTTGAGTTTTGTGATGATGACATGATGGTGCCTAGAAATGGGTTTAATTTGACTGCCCCTGTGCTCCCCATCTTCTTTTTTGTTGTGGGCATTGTGGCCATCCCCCTACCTGCTGTTCCTTTGATCGTTTTCTTGCGATTTCGCTCCATGTCAATTCTTGTTTACTAGTTGGAGGATGGCCGTCGTATACAACATGAATTATAAGGGTCAGTTCGGGCTGGGTGCAGTCTTTTGATTCATAAAATGACGCATTCATGACGCATGGTTGTGCATGCTCTGTTTTGAGCTTCAGCGTGTTTGTATTATAAACAGACTTCTTGTTCTTTCATGATAATATATGTATTACATACTGGTCGACCCTCTTTACCCCTTCAACCACAATTGTATGCGGTTGGTTAAACAAGTTGTCATGTATATGGGATGACCTCTTAATCCTCTTAAATATCATTTAGATGAAAATAGTTAAGGAAGTTATCATATTACAGTGATTGTATCATTGTATGACACATTCAGGCATTTAAATATGTTCACATACATTCAAACACCTTTCTTCATGATAATTGGGAAACTGTTCATAACATGTGACAAGTTTAATAGATGTGTTGTGTTTGATTTAGGCATGAAATTTGAAATGTTATGATTACGGATGCAGAAGTATGAGTTGCTTTAACTTTTATGGGGTCTAATGAGATTGCTCTTCATTCTTGTGATAATTTCATCCTTTTGGTGGGCATTAAAGATATTGTTTTGAATTTTGGTGAGTATGAGAGAAGATATGGATTGATGCTCATATGAAACGCTTTTTCCATCTTTTATGACTAGCATTTGGATTCTAATTCATCTTTAAACTATTATGGAGTCTAATGAGATATTGCTCTTCATTCTTGTGATAATTTCATGTCTTGAGATATACATATATATCTTTTCTTGACTTTAACCTTGTACTCTAGGAAGTAGCAGTTGCATAAAAAAGAATGGCAGCCTCAACCTCAGGTCCAAAGTCCCTCAAAGAATATTTGAAGCGGTATGAAAGTACTGTGGATCAAGAAAAGATGACGAAGAAGAAGAAAAAGAAGAAACCGAGAACAGATGCTGCTGGGGTTTTAGTTGTGGATGAAGATCCAGTTTGGCAGAAGCCCGTAAATCTCACAGAAGAAGAAAATAGTGATGATTCAGCTGGTAAAAAATTGATTGTGCTCTTCTTGATGTCTAAAGTCTCAATTGATGTATTTTTTTTGTCTTAGAAAGAGATGAGAAATAAAGCTAATGGTCTCTGATGTTCATGCTTGTATGTTCTGTTTCATAGATGAAGCAAAGCCCCAAATTGATGAAGACATTGAAGTGAAGCGAATGAGAAGGCTGGAGCTTCTCAAGTCTAGACGTCCTTATCACTCAATTTCTGATGATGGGAGTGGCTGGGTTTCACTTTCTTCAAATTCCTCCAACTTAGTTAATCAAAATGCCGACATGTCTCCACCTCGTTTAAGGTCTCGGAATGACACACCTTCACCAGAACATGGACTAGAGCCTTCGGGTCCTGCTGATGCTGCTCTGTCACCACCACGTCGCAGACGGCAAGATACTCCCTCACCTGGACCTGGTGCAGAACTTACGGATTTAAATGCAACAAAGTTTGATATGTCCCTCCTCGTCGGAAGAGGGTGCGACATGATTCTCCCTCACCAGAACCTGGTCCTAAGCAGCCATTTTCTGGCAAGGAATATACTGATTTATCTCCCCCTAGACAGCAGCTGAGACGTATGTCATCACCTGAAAGAATTTCTAAGTCTACAAGTTCCATCATATCAGATGTTGATATATCTCCACCTCGTAGAAGGAGGGCTACATTGGATGCACCATCATCTGAGCCACATGTGGATGATGCAGATTTTGGTAGAAAAGACACTGATTTATCACCTCCAAGGCAACGTCGGCGACGTCATAGCACTCCTCCCGATCCTGATTTACGAAGTTCACCCTCAGTTGGCCCTTATTTTGAGGGTTCAGATCTGGCACTGCCAAGGAAAAGCTGGAAGGGTGGTGGGAAGCAATCATCACGTGATCATCCTGCGGGTCGTCTATCAGAGGAAATTGATGTTTCACTTCCTTCTGCTTCTGACCTTTCTCCACCAAGAAAAGGTAGGAAGAATTTGTCTGGTTCAGCGGACACAAAAGAGGGAGCAACTGGACTAATTTCTGGTAAAGACATCAGCAAGGCCATGGCTAAAATTAAGAGGGATGAGTGGTTGAGGTCTCTCTCTCTCTCTCTCTCTCTCTCTCTCTCTCTCTCTCTCTCTCTCTCTCTTCTCTCTCTCTCTCTCTCTCTCTCTCTCTCTCTCTCTGTTTGTGTGTGTGTTTTAATTTGAACACAGTGAGCATGATCTCTTTGGATTAGAGAAAACTTAAATGTAGAAGGCGCTTGTTCAAAATTCGTGCTTTTGAGCATGATTTTGATAGGGAGAGTATTAGCTGATGCCTCTATGTAAAGGTATCGGTGTTTATTAGCTTCTTGTTGTAGCTGAGATGTCTGATACACAATATTTACCTGTATGCATAAGCTCACTTGATCATCCACTTTAGCTGCATGAAAAATATCTCAGGCATTGCAGCCATTGTTTTGATGCTGGAGGCCTTAATAGCCAATTTCATCCCATAATGACCAGTTGCTGGCCTTCCTGCAGCAACTGGAAGATTTTTCATGGGAACTCTAGCATTTCTTATCCATGGAGCTTCTTTTGTTTGAGAACTTTCCTGTGGACCTGGTTTTTTCGAATTGTCATTTTTACTCTTCTCAGCTTTGTTGTAATAATCTATTCTCAATAGCTAGGAAGTACTTGTGCATCTTTATTTGATGGCATGGGTGCCATTTGGTTCTTTATGTCCTGTTACTCTATTTTGAATAACTTCATAGTTGGTACTTTGGTAGTTATTGTGTGTTTTTCACATAATGCATTTTGTAGCCATCCAGTTCAACATTCAAGATTTATTCTGCTAGCATATATTGTTCTTCTTTACATAATTAGCATCTTTTCTGTTAGCAAAGTAGCTTCTGCTAAGAGCTTCTCTAAGAACAATATATGCATGCTTTCTCAGGTTTAACGCATTGGATGCTTCTGAAACTGGGAAAGGAGCTGAGGCTGTATATCGGGATAAATTGACAGGTAACTATTGTTAAATGGAATTTTTAGCAGTGATGCTCCTGCACATGCCGTAAGTCTTGGCCTGACTTACAGTTCTACAGGAAGACGCTTATCAAAGGAGGAGGTCCTAAAGTCACAACAGAAAGTAGAAGAAAAGCCGAAGGTATTTTTGAGGAGGCACTGGCAGCAATCTTGTGCATCCATAATTTCTATTTCATCATCTTTTGTAGTCGATTGATAGCAAAGTTTTGAGTTGACTTTTATGTGAATGGAAATATAAAACTCTTTTGGTGTATCTTGAATAAATATCTGTATGCCTGACTGGTTGTTATTGTGACTATTATGTCAGACATCAGGAAAACGTGGGTTGTATAAACTTACAAACTACTTGTATTCATATTGCTTCTCATTATGGTAAACTCCAAAAAGAATTGGTATTTCCCTTTCTCTTCATAATTGTTTAAATTAATTGACTTCAAAAAAGGTATGTGGATAATAGTTTGACACCACGGGCAAACCTTGGAAGATTCAGGAAACAAACAATTTTATGCCTGGCATGATACTAAATGAATCTATTGCTTTACTACATTAATTGCTACTTGTATCATGGAATTTCAGGTTTGTTTTCATTCCGTCAGTGATGTCCCTATTAAGGTCCAATTGCATGAGAATCTTTTGGTTTTTCTAATGTGTTCCCTTCTCAGGAAAAGAAACTGGAGTGGGGCAAGGGTTTGGCACAAAAACGGGAAGCAGAAGAGAGGCTGCAGGAATTAGAAAGTGAAAAGGACAAACCATTTGCTCGGACTAGGTAAGAGGAATAGCATTCTTGTTCATTATTTAAGAAAACAGAAAAAGAGAAAAAGAGGAGTTTTCGATATCTCTTTCCTCCTTTGTTACTGGAAAGCTGGCAAGATATCTATGAGGAACAAAGAACACAGAATTACTTCTGATTTTATCTTCCACTTCCTCTGCATAATGACACGGAGCATTTTAGATTCTTTTATTTTTCATTCGGGAACATTTGAAATAGTCCTTAAAAATATACCAAGCTGTAATTTGGCAAACACTCTTTTCTCTAGGAAAAAAGATGAGATGATGAAATTGCTTTTCTCCGGAAAACGAAAAGGGTGAGGACATAGTGAAGGGAAATACGAGACTAAATGGCCAGAAAACACTTGTAGAGGAGAGTGGAACATTATTAGTCCTGGAGTCTGCCCATTTGCAGCATACCGTCTATTTTGCAATCTCTGACATGTTATTTCTTAGCTTTTGCATGGACCATCCAGTGAATTTAGCCACACACGATAGTTTTGTAATATGTACCTTGCTTTTTATGGTGCCCTTTGTCCAATCTCACTAGGTGGAAAATGCATGTGGCATTAAGTTATCACCTGACATTGTCAAGTTACTGTCAAAGCAATTGCCACCGCTGCAACCTTCACCACTGTGATGACCACCACCACCACAGCTACCACTACCACAACCACTGCCACAACCACTGACACCACCGCTTCCAGCACTATTACACTTCTTCCTTTTCTCCTTACCATAAATTGTATCGACATCTTTAACCCGCTCTCGTATATTGCTTTTTGTTGCTTTTAGGGTTGCTGTCTACAAATTATACTACTGCATTAATTGTTTATATAGGAAGTTGTATGTGGAATGTTCTTTTAGGGGGCACTGGCATGCCTGTGTGGACGGTGGGAAGATTTAGTCTAGACATAGTCAATTAGACTAAAGGATGGGCAAGCTGCTAGGTTAATGCTTGAAAGCAGAAGTTCTCTAATTGTTTCATATCGTTTATTTTGGTGCTGACTTCATTTTTAATTGGCAGAGATGATCCAGAACTCGATAAAATGCTAAAGGACAGACTTAGATGGGGAGATCCAATGGCACACTTAGTAAAGGTAGTTCATCAAGTTACTAATGTTAGCGTTGACAAGATACAATTTAAATGTATTGATTTAACAAGTCTTTTCCTTTCCTCTGATACAGAAAAAACATTTGGAGCCAGTGCTTGCCGATTTTGGGGATGATGAGAAGATGAAGGAATCAGGATTTGTAATTCCTCAGGACATTCCCAGTCACAGCTGGTTGAAAAGGGGGTTGGACGCTGCTCCAAATCGATATGGTATAAGACCAGGAAGACACTGGGATGGAGTCGATCGTAGTACTGGTGGGTTCTTATTTTTGCATGTCGTGCTTTTCGTAAATTCCTGGAAGCTGAAAACATTTATTTGGTCCTTGCCCTGGGAAGGAAGGAGAAATCTTTTGTAGATTTAGAGTACAGAAGCATGCTTAGCATATGGTGCTTACTTTGTTTATCCTGTCTCCTACATTAACGCAGGTTATGAGAAGGAACTATTCAAAAGGACGAACGAGAAACGAGCATCAGAGAGAGAAGCTTACCTATGGTCTGTGTCAGATATGTGACTGTGTCCAGGCAATAAGATCCAAGGCTTTCTCATCTTACATCGCGGCATGAAGTCCGCCTGAAATCAAGTAAATGTGCACTTCGCTTTTGTTTTCGAGATAAAATTGGTGGGGATGGTGCATTGTTGTCTTTGGTGCACAAAAGGTAGCTCCTCTTATCTGTCCGAAAGTCTGACCTAATGAATTTGCTAATTGCAAAATACACCAGACTTGTGGAGTCCCCGGAGTTATGTAAACCTGCAGATTATGCTATTTTGTGGATTGTCTTCTTTCCCATTTTTCTGTTCCTTTTGTAGGCGGGGAAGATAAGCGAAACTTTAGGAGAAAAAGAGAGAAATACACACTTTGTTTTGCCTTTACTGTGACCTTGCTATTGATCTTTTTTGTTTGCAATCCACGGGTAAGGTCTCAAGCACTGCATAGACTAATGTTACTCTGTAAGTGTGCACATAGGTTTTGATGAACTAGGGTGTTTTGTGTTTATATCATATAAGTTGTCTATATATCCAATTCGCGTTGCTGTAGAACTTGGTTTTCCTTTTTCTAATGAAGTGTAAGCGTTCATCAAGATCGGACCAAGCGGATACCGCCGCTATATGAAACTGCTTCAGGTAGAAGCCACCATGTACAAAATTTTGCACTAGACTTTTAACATCTCCCACAAGCTGGATGTATAAAATCACTGAACATTGTAAAAGTGCACATGCAAAGGATCCGGTGATAACTTCATTGAAAGTAGCCTCTTCCTTTCTGGTGCAGCGGGCAATCTGCCGATGACTCTGAAAGAACTTTGTATCCATGCTGTTCTCTAATCACAACACCTACGACATAACGGAAGGAGCAGTATCTTTGCCGATATGTTTACTACTCTGAATGAGCGGGTACTCTTCCGTCGCTTTGGACAGAGGAAAATATTTGAAAACCACGGGCTTCGTCATGCCTTCCGGCAACACTGCTGGCCGGAATGTTCTTCTTCTCCACCTACCTTCACGACCACAGCGTTATTTTGCCGACTTCTGGTATCGCAGGCCGGTGGCTTCAAATGCAATACACAGCTCATTTTATTACGAGTCGTATCGTTTTGGTATAAACTGGAAGTGAAATGCTTCTTCTTTTTAATAAAATGAGACTATTTTATGTTAAATATACAAAGTAAGTAGTAGTCAGAGCCAGTCTCCTACGTAGATTATTACTTTCAAAGCAAATAGAAATTGTTCGTCGTGTATTGATATTATGCATTGATGAAAAAATAATTAGATAACCTATAAGTATCGAAAGATGACACCGAAAAAGTTTTCTATGCGCTGACGTGTTATCGAATTGAAGAAGACAACCGTATAGACTTTGATTACCGAGTTAAATAAATTATTTAATTCGAGACAACATCTATTTCCCTATTTATTACACGACCGAATTCTACAAAATCGGCAACTTGCTGGGGGCAATCAAACTGGTAGGGCAAGGAACATGAAATTTAGGACGCTCGTCCTAATCATTATATTTTTCTATTTTCTATTTTCGTCTGAAATATAAATTTATTTGGTAATATAATTTCATTATTCTATTTCTGGAACAAATTTTTAGTTCGCAAATAAGTTTAGAATAAAAATGAGAAGTACAAATTTTTCATTTTTCTATTTCTGAGACAAAAAGAGAAAAAAAAAACTTATCTCATCACTCGCCCTCGACTCTTGCCGCATGCGGCCAGTCGTTGTCACCTCTCGCGGCCGCCCGTCGACTGCCACCACCCCTCGCGGCCACCGGCCATCGCTCGGCGATGAATGAAAAAGAGCATAAGAGGGAGAAATTTTGTGTCGTCATCAAACAAAATTTTGTTTCGAGAAGAGAAAATTTGTGTCTTTAACGCGTATCTCTCTTCAAAACTTGTCTAGAAAATAAAAATAGAAAAATATATTTTTAGAACGAAATAATTATCATTCGCATCTTTAGTTATCCGTTGCTCGTTTGCTCTTGCACTCAAAAAAGATAGCTGAGCAAGCTCGCCGCTGCGACCCAATCCGACGGCCGATGTCGATAGGTTTTAGATTGGACGGCTGACAAAACACGAAGACCCGACCGTCCGCGTAACATAGACATTAACATCAGGATGAGGTTAACATATCAACAATTTCGCTTATAGATGGACGCATCTCCCAAACACAAATGATCGCTGAACACATGCTTCATAAACTTTTATTTCGTTTAATGCTATCTTTAAATTTTATCCCGATACATAATGTAGTTCCTCAACTTTTTAATATATCCAATATAATTTCTGGATTTTTGGTATGTGTTTAATTTAGCCTTCGAATTATATGAAAATGTTCAATATTTTTCTTTTATCAAATCAAGTTCAGGGGAAAAAATTGAATATTTTCGTATATTTAGGGAATTGAACGGAATATACACTAAAAGTCTCTAAATAAATTAAAGAGATAATGACATAAATGTTATAAATTTTAGCCAAATATACAATTTGTCCTTTTTTAAATTTATACAAAGCCCTTGAACTTTAATTTAATGTTTAATTTTTCGAACTATATGAAAATGTTCAATGTAGTCCTTGAACTTGAACTAACGAAAACTACATTAAATATTTTAAAGATGATCGAGGATTTGAATATGTATAAAAAGTTCAAGACAATATTGAATAAATTAAAAATTCGGGGATCATATTAAATATTAGGATAAAGTTTAAGGATTATATTGAATAAATTAAAAGTTTAAATATTAAATTATATATTGAGTTAAAATTTAAAGACTGTTTGTGTAGTTTTTTCTAAATTAAAAGTATATTGGTCAGCAGGTCAAACATCAGGGACCCCATAAATCTGCACGGTCTGGTTCCAGCATGAGTTCTTCGTGTCTCCTCTCCAACGGAAACTTCAGAGCTTCGTTTCGGGCCAGGGTTTGGGCATGAAAAGCAGAGGCGACCTTCGCTTCCAGTAGGGTCGCGGCATGTGCATGCGATCGCTCCGTCCGAACCTCATTCTTCGTACGACCCGTCTGTGTTCACTTGCAGAGCAACCTTCCTCGGTGAGTTTCGAAATCTTTGCTCCGTGGGTTTTTGATCTTGGGTTCCATGTACTGAAATTTTGCCCGCTCAACCTGTACTTCCTCTAGCATGCGCTTCTCGGGGGGTGCCGGGGATTGAATGATGCCTGAAGGATGAATCTGTTGGCGCGCCTTCCATACGTGCCGGAGGACACGGTAGCCCCACTTTTGCTCTGGCGAAGGTGGACGTTGCCGTGTTCTCTGTAACTCTGAGCACCCAACTGTCAATTCTAGCTGGAACCCATTCTCGAGATCTGCGAGTTGAGAGAAGGGTCTGACCGCACTCGTCTTGTCCAGGGACGTAGCAGGAGGGATTTGCTCTGTTGTTTCCACTTCTTGCTTGCAGAGAGAGAGAGAGAGAGCACGTTGGTTCAGGTATAATCTGCCTTTTCCGACATGGACTCCACATGAATATTTTGATTTTCGAGCTGGCCTGCGGTTCCCATATCTGGTTTTCATGAATTAACGAGAGGGCTGGAAGGATGAGGATGCTTTGATTTGCTGATGCTCTGCCTCCTCCTTACGCATTATGTTGTAGGCACTTTCCACGGTAAAAATGCTCGACTTTGTGCCTTCTGTCCAAACCAATTGCTACTTGTGGCTTGATAGGAATTTTGAGGATTTTTGTTCATTAGAAAGTTCCTGCAACTTCGTCTCGTTCCAACGATCTTCATTTCTGTTTATCAGACCTGCCACTGTCTTAGGTTCATTTCTCGTGGCTGGGACCCCAACAATTCCCCTTTTCGACAACCACTTGTCCTCCCCGACACGTATATGTTCTTGTCCTGCGATCTCCAAACAATTATCCACCCACGAACCATCCACGTTTATCACCACCGAGTCCTTGTCCTGCGATCTCCAAGCTCCAGGTAAGAGAGTTGCGTTCTTGGCTGATTCCTTAAGCATGTTTGTTTCTGATTCCTGTTCCGAGTGCTCTGCTGCCTCTAGCCCTTCTTTGGCATGCGAGATTCCTCAGTAATATGGCTTAGATGAATAAGGTGGTGACTGGCAAGATCTGTGAGGTTTGAGCTCTCCTTGTTTCTTTCCTTGCTCAACCATGTAGACCCAACTAAACTTTGGAGATGGTTTTAATATATATTTCACTGGAAAGATTGGATTTTGAAGAAGCATAAGCTCTCTGTTTTTTTCTCCTGATCACTGGTAGTGATCCTTCTAGCAGTGTTCGAGGTGGTTGGTCGCAAATGCTTGTTTACAGCAACTTTGTTGATGGTGATGCATATTTACGGGCTTGTTGCTTCCAATAGAAATCCTTGAGCACGATGAAATGTCCAATTTTTCTATGCCAATTGGGGATTTTCAAAGGACAAGGTACTAAACAAGAACGCCAACTTTTCTTTGTTGCTGTCTTTTGGGGTTACTGGCCTTTCACATTTACATTGTTAGGTTACCACTATTAATTGATTGTTAATTTTTCTTGAAACAGAGCTCATTGGTTAGATTTGCAGTTGGTTTGTTGAACCTCTTTGTAGTTTGTCTATTAAATATTCAATATGTGATTACAAATGCACTCTTGAACAATATTCCGCTAATGACCCTTTATGTGGTCCACCTTAAGGAACTAATAAAATTTTGATGTGAAAAAACTCTGTTCTTTCCTTTTGTTCTGCTTTTCGTTGGGTGTTCATCATATGACATAGCAGGTGAAATGAAACCCATTCCTGTATTTCACTTGTGAAGGGAGGAATTTCGCTGTTGTAAATTTACAGCTTTAGTAATTAAAGGAAACTAAAGGTCTCTGTCGATATTCTTTTCTCATTTTTCTTGATCATCGCGTACCAAGAAAATTCCATGCATAGACTCACTTGTGAGATTTGCATTTGGTGGATGTTAGGAAACTGGTCAAGTGAGATTGTTGGAATCATCAATTTGGCTGTTGCACAAAAAACCAAGCCTTTGATTGAATGATTCAGTTACAAATGATGGCTTTCTCCCGAGAAATATGGGCTTTTTTTTGTCTTTTTTTTTTGCTCATAGAAAATCACGAGGATTGTTCTCATTGTATGTGCCATCAAGGATGACGCAAGCTAAGTTGGCTTCTGGTTTTTGTCCAAGCAATCATCGAAGAAATTTTTTTTCACACGCCAATTAATTATCTTCACTTTGCTCGCATACCCAATTGTTCTACATATCGTCTTTACCTCTTCCTGATGTCATGGAGTGATCAGATTGTCTTTCTCTATATATTTCTGCTTTTTGTATAGCTTTAAGCCCAAGCCTCTCATTATTCGCAGGCGCCACTTCATCAATAGGCCTAAGGATCCAGGTTATTGACTTGCATTTGAAGTATTAATGTGGTACTCTATGGCATTTGCAGGAATTGTTCTGGGCAACGTGAGAAGAGCAGGAGGGTGCTATTGGGAGCTTTAGAGACGGAAAAGAAGAAACTTTAAGAGGAATACTTGCGGATTCATTTTCCTTTTCTTCTTTCCAAAGTTTCCCCACAAGAAGCGATTTTTTCCGACCGCTTACCATCAAGTAAGTTAAATTATGCAAGTAACTGGAGCAGAGGAATTAGGACAACCCCACATGATCAATTTTTCATCGCCGAGAGGACATTGGTGGAGTCCGGTTCCGAATATGAGAGCGATAGATATCCGGGTCTTGAACCGACTAAGCCCGAAGAAAAGCCGAGGGTGGTCATTCTTGGTACCAGTTGGGCTGCTTGCCGGTTTATGAAGGGGCTCGATATGAACATGTATGATGAAGTGTGCATTTCACCCCGAAAGCACATGGTTTACACTTCCCTTCTTCTGTTGACTTGTGTTGAAACTTTGGAGTTCCATTTGGTTGCTGAGCCCATTAGCCGGATACAGCCTGCTCTTGCGGCAACTCCCAATTTGTACTTCTATTTGGCTTCCTGCACTGGAATTGACACTGCCAAGCATGAAGTAAGTTGAATATCTGGCTATTGTATGTTGATTTCGATGCTTATGTACTTTTTCCTCCAAGGATGTGGTCAGTTTCATTTCATTTTGTATGTGTTGATTGACCAGAATTATCCTTTATGTTCTTCAAGTAGCAATGAACAAACATCAGAAATTTATGCCATACCAAAAAAAAAAAAAGACATCAGAAATTTACGATATACTGTGTAACAAACATTAACATGGATTGTCCATACTTTCACATTTGTGTTGAGGTCCCAGCTATAAGAATGCCATGTGTGGCTATCTGGCAAGTCAAATAAACTAACATATCAACATGCATTGTCCACACTGTTGGACAAGTCGAAAAGTGTTTAGGTACATACTACACAGTGAGATAAGGCTAAATTTCATTTCTTCAACATGATGGAATCGAAGATGCACCAGTAAGAAATGGCAAATAACACTAGGCGTTGCAAATCTGCTATGCTATTCCTTTTTGTTTGTCTCTTCTGCTAAATCTCGTTCCCTATTGACCGGGTTTACTGTGAAATGGTTGGCAATGGTGGACTGCCTCAAGAGCCTCGCCAGTTTAAAGTCGCATACGACAAGCTGTTCATCGCAGCCGGAGCCGAGCCCTTGACTTTCTGTATAAAGGGTGTTAAGGAACATGCCTACTTCCCCCGTGAGGTGAATCATGCCCAAGAAATCAGGAAGAAGTTTTTGTCGAACCTCATGCTCTCTGAAAATCCAGGTACTTCAATTCTTCAACCTTATGAATTGCACTTAAAGAGCAACTGTCAATGCTTCAGGAATAGAAGAAAATGCTCATTGTTTTCGTGTTCAGATTCTCAATAATTGATGATCAGCGAGATTTTACGGCTTCAATGGAGATTAGGGGAATGATTTCTTCTCTGTATCTTCTAGGTATATCAGAAGAAGAGAGAAAACGCCTTTTACACTGTGTTGTCATTGGTGGTGGACCAACTGGGGTGGAGTTCAGCAGTGAATTAAGTGATTTTATCATGAAAGACGTCCATGAAGGTTTTCCTCACGTTAAGGATTACATTCAAGTCACCCTTATTGAGGTACTCATACACTTACAGATGCTAGCATCACTTTGGAGAAATGTAAATAGCATTAATTGACAAGAACACCGTTTAATAGGCAAACGAAATCCTGTTATCATTTGATTTTGGCTTATGGCAGTATGCGACGAATCATCCAACAATTGTAAGTTGATTTTCTTTCTCAAGTTATCATCATCTTTTCTAATAGTTCATTTCGGTGTTGATATAATGCTTACAATGCTAGCCTGGTGTTTGTCTTAAAAGAGGCATGGTGAAAGAGGTGCATGCGAAGAAAATTGTACTGAATGATGGTACGGATGTTCTATACGGCCTTCAAGTCCAGTCCACCGGTGTTGGACCCTCAGAGTTTGTCAAGTCACTTGATCTTCCAAAATTCCCTGGTGTAAGGTGAGGAAATAAGATTTCTTCTCTCCATCAGCTAAATATGCAACTGCGATCTCATGATAAGAACTTTGTGACCATGTGATTTTAGCATGTTGCCACCGTCCAATTGAATGATCTATCCCCAAAACTGTTTCAGGATCGGGGTTGATGAATGGTTGAGGGTACTTTCAGTGGAAAATGTGTTTGCGCTGGGGTATTGCGCAGGTTTTCTTGAACAGACAGGGAGGCCGGTGCTTCCCCCTTTAGCTCAGGTTCAGTCACCCTGTCTAATTCCTTTGAAGATGTCTCACTGTAGCTTTTCGTTTGACCATCAATCTTTAACTCTATTTCCTTGCTCTACTTTGCACAAGATGTGGCATTAATCCTTCCATTTATACTTGGAAGTGGTCATTCACTATCAATTTTTTCTAATTGCTTAAAGGCTCAGTTTTCTTCTTTCATTGGAAATAATATGAATGCAAATTTCTTAAACAGTTCGCGGAAAGGGAATGGAAATTCTTAGTGGAGCTGTTTCGTAGGATAGGGAAGCAAAATGGAGGGAAAGTATTTTGCTCCAAAGACGTACCTCTAGGAGGGCTCGTCGATTTACGCCAGTCCAAGGTGCATAATGTTCTACGAGGCCATACTGATGGTTTTCTTTCCTAGTACCTAGATTTTGATGCGCACGTACTTTTATAATTCGCCAAATCAATACTCGTCACTTATGCAATCATTCTTTTATGCAGGATGGAATGACACGCTGGATTTGTGAGTTGGCTGGTTTGGTGTTTGGCTTATCTCACAGGGTAGTCAGCTGGCTGGTTTGGTGTTTGGCTTATCTCACAGGGTAGTCACCTGGAGGAACAGGTTTGAAAGATACCTAAATCTAACGGTGCATATAAATCAGGTGGGTGACATGGATTGAGGGGAAAAGTAAGCCGTGTTAGTTTTTCTTTTTTTTACTCAATATATTTCGTCTGAGGTTAATACCTTGGAACAATTATCCAATAGACGAGGGCTCATCCTATCATTTGATAGATTTGCTTCCGAGCTCCGTCTAGTGAGAATTGGATTCAAGTAGAGGCAAGCCAGCACCTCTTGTGGATCACATTTGACAGTGAATACAGAACCTCGAAATTCCAAAACCGTATTGGGGAGGAGGCAATTGAAAGGATCATCTATTGATATTTTTTGGAATTTCAAGGTTCCGTATTTGCTGTCAAATATGATCCCATGAATGTGCTGGCTTGCTTCTACTTAAATTGAATTCCCATTCGATGGAGCTTATGAACTCTTGTCTACTGGATGGATGATTGTCTTGTTGATCCCAAAGTATTAAGCTCTGATGAAATGTATCGAGTACAAAAAGAACATTGTGTCCATGCCGTTCTCTAGTCACAACACCAACAACATCATGGAAGGAGTAATCTTGCCGATATGTATACTATGAATAAACGTGTGCGCCACCACAGGCTTGAAAACCACAGGCTTCGCCATGCCTCCCGCCGCCACCGGCCAAATGATCTTCTCCACCGACCAGAGCGTTATTTTCCTGGCTTCCGGTATCGCAGGCCAGCTGCTGCAAATGCATTACAATGCCATCGTAACATTGTATGTGACGGAAAAAAGGGGATGATGAGTATTTCTTTACAGAATTAAGATTGTGGATCCTAATTCAACCAGCTAAATTATTAGAAAGGAAAGTGCAGGGAAAATGATCGATGCCAAACGAAACAAAGCAGCACTTTCAAAATATTCAAAGTAAGTAGTCGGGGCCAATCTCGGAAACAGAGTATTACTTTCAAAGCAAACAACATTGTTCGGGAAGTTAAAAAGTAGTCGTTTATGGAAATAAATCAGACATAACCTATGGTATCTAAAGATAACAATGAAAAGGTCGTATTACGCACCGATGTATCGTATTGAAGGAGACAACCATGTAAATTTGATCAACTGAGTTAAATAAATCGATGTTGGCTGTCGCTTGTTTGCTCTTGCACTCAAGAAAGACAGCTGAGTCCACACCTCGCGGGGGCAACGTAAAGGTGGGTTCGTCACGCTCCGATCCAATGGTCGACGTCGATGGACTTTTAGATTGGACGGCTAACAAAAGCCCGAGATTCAACAGTCGAGACACGAGTAAATTTTGTAGAATCTTGTGAGCAGAGACAGCTGAGTCCATGCCTCGCACAGGCAACGTCAAGCCGGGTTCGTCATGCTCCGATCCAACGGTCGATGTTGATGGACTTTTAGACTGGACGGCCAACAAAACCCGAGATTCAACGGCCGAGACACGAGTAAATTTTGTAGACTCTGGTGACCAAGACAAAGGTGGCCCCCTTTATAATTGGAGACAACTTAGCAAAACCGGTCAAAAATGGTGACGCGTTCCCCGAGATTTCTGTCACGGGTGTTGAAGCAGAATCGTACGAGGAAGGTGCCTCTCATTTGACAATTGACATGACGTGAAACAAACCCTCCTTTCGCTTCCAGGTTTTCGGGCACGTGCCAAGTACGTAATTTGAGTTCATTAGACCTTACGACAATATTAAAACCCTCTATAGCAAATCCTAGTATTGACTCCACACGGCAATGTTAATTCCAGCCCAAAACCTCATGAGATGGGGGTGGCTTCAACGGCACGGATCGGTGCGCCTAGTTTAAATGCACACGACACACATGTTCGATTTTCATGATATTATGTCCGAAAAGACTCGAGATTGGTCATGTGCTGAGATTAATACTTGCTTACGTAATTGACCGAAGATCGATATTTACTCAATTTAAGATGGATCACTATTCTTAAAAACGGGGTTTGGCTCATTTAAGCTCGATCCGGTATCCCCCCCTCCCCCCCAAAGCTCGAGTCCAATTAACGCGATTTGATTTGTCACAGCCTTCAATGAATTCGAGCTCAAGCCGAAGCAACTGGTCATTAGCTTTTCCTTTTCACTTTCTTTTCCATTAGCAGCTTATCTCGTCTATATTCTAAATATGACGACAAATCCTAGCGATTAACATTCCGGCGAGCAAATGATCAATGGCTGCTCTTCTCGGTAAGACACGAGCTAGTGATGACATTTGATTCTTCTGTAGAAACAGCGAATATTCGTCGATACGATACTTTGGTTGCCGTCTTTTACTTAAATCTCAACCGTTGATTTTTCGTTAACAAATTATATTCTAATTAACTAATGGAGATTTGTTGGAGTAAAAACTATCTTCGTCCCATTGCCAGTCGGAATATCTTGGATTCCAACCCGGCCGCAGCCGTCAACATGCCCCTTTAACACCTTTGACCCCGTCGTTTGGAAGAAGCTGAGGGGATTGGAAAACCCGAAATTACCCTCCCATTGACCTCTCTACCCGGGGGGTCAAAAGCAGAGGGCTCGATGGTCTCTTCGCACGCCGAGCGCCGCCCTCGGGAATTTTTTCGCGGTCGGAATGCTGAGACGTTGCGAATATGCGCTTTTCTTCCTCGTATGACTTTCTCGTAAGTCTATATTTTCACCTGGTTTGAAGATCTTTTTATTCTTTGTTAATTACATCTGTTCAACTTTGACCTAATTCGTCTAGGTTTCAAGGAGAGAGACTTTTCTATCTCCTTTTGTTCTTGTTTCTTGAATGATATCACGGAGGTTTAGTGGAATCAGTCGGGTATCGATGTTTTCCTAACTGAATAAAATAATTCTCGAGAAAAAGATGACTTTCTATGCATGTCCTGTCTCGAGACCGACCCTCTTGGGGCACGTGTTATCGCGGTCGCGGGCATCTCCCGACGTCGTGGGGTAAATTGTCAAGCTCGTGTTAATTATCACGCTTCTTGAAATATAACGTGATAGTGACGCGTTATTTGAAGAGAGGAGAGAATTTAACAAAAGATGCTTTTTTTTGTTTTTTCTTTGGTTGGTTCTTTTCTAGCCCAACGACGAGGCTTCCAAGATCTCTCCTCCCTTGCGTCCCTAGTCGGCTCCTTTGATTTTCCTCTGTTATTTTACCCTTTCTTCATTATTTTAAACGTTTTTCATGTTCTTTCTCTCTCTTGCTTTCCGAACTCTCTCTCTCTCTCTCTCTCTCCTTTCTAGGTTCTTTGCACTAGCCCAGGAAGGACACCACGCATGCATATATATAGCATGGTACATTGTCTGAAGCTCCTGACATATTGGACTCTCTCTTCTCCGCCTCAGGCTGAAAGCTCAGAAGGTCTTCTTCACCGAACAAGGTACAGAGATTACTCTTTCTTGGTTGTGCTTAGACCCTCCATTGCTGTTGCCCGCGGTTAAGCATGTTTGTTTCTGATGCTTGTTCTGAGTGCTCTGCTGCCTCTGGCCCCTTCTTTTGCATGCGAAATTCGTCTGATATGGCTTGGATGAATAAGGTGGTGACTGGCAAGATTTGTGAGATTTGCGCTACTCTTGTTTCTTTCCTCGCAAAACCATGTAGACCCATCTGACCTTTAGAGACGGTATTGACATCCATTACACTGGAAAGACCTGATTTTAAAGAAGCATTACGAGGGAAGCTCTCTGTTTTTTATCCTGATCACGGGCAGCGATCCTTGTAGTGGTGTTCCCCGTGGTTGTCGGAAATGCTTGTTTACTTCAGCTTTGTTGACGTTGATGCGTATTTACAAGCTTGTTGCTTCCAATAGAAATCCTTGAACACGATGAAACGTCCAAGTTTTTCGATGCCAGTTGGGGATTTTCAAAGGACAAGATACTAAACAAGAATGCCAACTTTTCTTTGTTGCTGTCTTTTGGGGTTACTGACCATTCACATTTACATTGTTACGGCACCACTTTTAATTGATTGTTGGTTTTTCTTGAAACAGAGCTCGCTGGTTAGATCTGCAGTTAGTTTATTTACCTCTCTGTACTTTGTCCGTTACATATCAACATGTGATTACAAATGCGCTATTGAACAATATTCAGCTAATGACCCTTTATGTGATCCGCCTTAAGGGACTAATAAAATTTCTAGGTGAAAGAACTCTGTTCTTTCCTTTTGTTCTGCTTTTGTCTGGGTGTTCATCCTATTACAGAGCAGGTGCAATGAACTCCATTCTTATAATTCAGTCGAGAAGAGAGAAATTTACAGCTTTAATTGTTTATAGGAAACCATTTGTGTCTGTTGATATTCTTTTTGCACGGTTCTCGATCATGGCGTCCTGTGAAAACCTCCAGGCGTATGCTGACACTTGCGAGATTTGCATTTGGTGGATGTTTGGAAGCTAGTAAAATGAGATTGTTGAAATCATCAATTTGGCTGGTGCAGAAAAGAGCAAGCCGTTGATTGAATAAGTCTATTACGAATTATGACTTTCCTCCAAGAAATATGGGCCTTTTTTGTCTTTTATTGGCTTAAAGAAAACAAGAAGAAATTTTTTCATTGTATGTGCCATCAATTGATGACCCAAGCTAAATTGGCTTCCGGGTTTTGTCCCAGCAGTCATCGAAGAAATCGTTGTCACACACCAATTAATCATCTTTATGTTGCGTAGACCATACTCCAAATGTTCTACATGTCGTCTTTACCTCCTCCTGATATCATGGAGTGATCAGATTGTCTTTCTCTATATATTTCTGCTTTTCTAATAGCTTTAAGCCCAAGCCTCTCTTGTTTTCACAGGTGCAATTTCTTAAATTGGCCTAAGGATTGAGGTTATTGACTTGCATTTGGAGTACTAGTGTTATACTCTATGGCTTTCGCAAGAATTGTTCGGGGCAACCTGAGAAGAACAGGAGGTGCTATTGGGAGCTTTAGAGATGGAAACGACGTAAATTTTAGAGGAATACCTGCGGATTCTTTTTCCTTTTCCTCTTTCGAAAGTGTCCCCACGAGAAGTGATTTTTCAACCGCTTACCGCTGAGTAAGATAAGTTATGCTTGTAACTGGAGCAGAGGAATCAAGACAACCCCACATGATCAATTCCCCGTCGCTGAGAGGGCATTGGCAGAGTCCGATTCTGAATATGATAGGGACAGATATCCGGGTCTTGAACCAACTAAACCTGGAGAAAAGCCGAGGGTGGTTGTTCTTGGCACCGGTTGGGCAGCTTGCAGGTTTATGAAGGGGCTTGATGTCAACATGTATGATATTGTGTGCATTTCACCCCGGAATCACATGGTTTTCACCCCCCTTCTTCCGTCAACTTGTGTTGGAACCTTGGAGTTCCGTTCGGTTGCTGAGCCCGTTAATCGGATACAGCCTGCTCTTGCGGCAACTCCCAATTCGTACTTCTATTTGGCTTCCTGCAATGGAGTTGACACTGACAAGCATGAAGTAAGTTGAAAATCTGGCTATTGTAGGTCGATTTCGTTGCTTATGTACTTTTTCCTCCAAGGATGTGGTCAGTATCCTTTCATTTTGCAAGTATTGATTAATTATTTTAGGTGTGCAGCTGGAATTTTCCTCCATGATTTCTTCAACTGGCAATGAACGAAATCAGTAATCCACACCTTTGCATTTGTGGCTATAAAAATCCCTTGTGTGGTTATCTGGAAATAGTGTTTTAGGCACATAGTACATAGTAAGATGAGATAACTTTCATTTCTTCAGCATGATGGAACCAACAATGCACCTGTAAGAAATGTCAAATAACACTACTTGTTGCATTTCTCTTTTGCTAATCTCGTTCCTTATCAACCAGGTGTACTGTGAAACAGTTGGCAACAGCGGACTGCCTCAAGAGCCTTACCAATTTAAAGTCGCATATGACAAGCTGGTCATCGCAGCTGGAGCTGAGCCATTGACTTTCGGTATAAAGGGTGTTAAGGAACACGCCTACTTCCTTCGTGAGGTGAATCATGCCCAAGAAATCAGGAAGAAGCTTTTGTTGAACCTCATGCTCTCTGAAAATCCAGGTACTTCAATTCTCCAATCTTATGAATTGCACTTGCACAGCAACATTCCAAAGTTTCAGGAATAGAAGAAGCTGCTCATTGTTTGCTCGTCCAGTTTCTCAATGATTAATGGTCAGCAAGATTTTACATCTTCAATAGAGATGGGGGGAGTGATCTCTTCTCTGTATCTTATAGGTATATCAGAAGAAGAGAGGAAACGCCTTTTACACTGTGTTGTTATTGGCGGTGGACCAACTGGGGTGGAGTTCAGCGGTGAATTAAGCGATTTTATCATGAAAGATGTCCATGAAAGTTTTCCTCATGTTAAGGATTACATTAAAGTCACCCTTATTGAGGTACTCGTACACACTTACTTACAGATGCTAGCATCAGTTTGGAAAAATGTAAATAACATTATTTGACAAGTACACCATTTAATAGGCAAATGAAATCCTGTCGTCGTTCGACGTTGGCTTACGGCAGTATGCAATAAATCATCTAACAAGGGTAAGTTGATTTTCTTTCTCAATTTTCCATCATCTTTTCTAATAGTTCATTATGGTGCTGATTTAATGCTTTCAATGCTAGTCCGGTGTTCACCTTAAAAGAGGAGTGGTGAAAGAGGTGCATGCGAAGAAAATTGTATTGAATGATGGTACGGACGTTCCATACGGCCTCCTAGTCTGGTCAACCGGTGTTGGACCCTCAGAGTTTATCAAGTCACTTAATCTTCCCAAATCCCCTGGTGGAAGGTGAGGAAATAAGATTTCTTCTCTCCTTTGTCATCTAAATCTGCAACAACAAATTCATGACAAGAACTTTGTGACAGTCTCATTTTAGCATTCCACCACCTTCCAATCGAATGATTTGTCCTCTTAACTGTTTCAGGATCGGGGTTGACGAATGGATGAGGGTACCTTCAGTGGAAGATGTGTTTGCGTTGGGGGACTGTGCGGGTTTTCTTGAACAGACGGGGAGGCCAGTGCTTCCCGCTTTAGCTCAGGTTCAGTCACCCTATCTAATTCCTTTTAAGATGTCTCATTGCAGCTTTTGGTTTGATCTTCAATCTTTAACTTCATTTCCTTGCTCTACTTTGCACAATATGTGGCATTAATCCTTCCATTTGAACTTGGAGTGGTCATTCACTATCCATTTTCTCATTGCATAAAGGCTCAGTTTTCTGCTTTCCTTGGAAATAATATGAATGCTGATTTCTGAAACAGGTAGCAGAAAGGGAAGGGAAGTTCTTGGAGGAGCTTTTTCGTAGGATAGGGAAGCAAAATGGAGGGAAAGCATTTTGCTCGAAAGACATACCTCTGGGAGACCCATTTGTGTACAAACATTTGGGAAGCATGGCTTCTGTAGGGCGTTACAAGGCGCTCGTCGATTTGCGCCAGTCTAAGGTACATAACGTGCTACCATGCCATACCAATGGTTTTCTTCCCTAGTACCTAGATGTTGATGTGCACGTACTCTTATGATTCACAGAATTAATGATTGTCACTTATGCAAACATTCTTTTATGCAGGACGCGAACGGAATATCGCATGCTGGATTCGTGAGCTGGCTGGTTTGGCGTTCGGCTTATCTCACGAGGGTAGTTAGCTGGAGGAACAGGTTCTATGTCGCGGTGAACTGGACGACGACTATGGTGTTTGGCAGAGACAACTCGAGAATAGGTTGAAGATGGTAGAGATATACATACCTTGGCTGCTTCGCACTAGTCTTGAAATTTTCTTAATTCTATGATACATTGTGCTCTTTTTGTCACACAAGTATTTAGCATGGCTAGTAAATAACAACATGGTTTTGCATCAGTTCACCTTTTCTTAAAGTCGTGTAGCTTCAGTTTTGTTAGCTGTAGAGCGCCCTTTAACCGGCCAATCTGGTCCTCAGTTCCATAGAACTCGGTAGTGGCTTGGCCTAGGGCGGAGCAAACTTTGGATTCCAGGGTGGAATGGGACCATCGGTTCATACTCTGCCCTGCTGATCACCACTTTAGTGATGATAACTCGTCCACTTACTCAAGATTCATCTGTCCACAAGGAAAGTATAACAACTCGAAAGATTCACAAAACCTAAGAGATCTGTTTCCCCGTCTCTTCTTATGCTTCCTCCCTTCCCTCACAGCCACGCTTCTCTTCCCCGTTTCTTCAGAGATTCACCTTCTCCGTTCTACGGACTGCCACCGGCAACCACACCAGCTTTCTCCTTCTTAGTCGCCGAGGAGATTGAATGTAACCGCCCTATGTCTCTCGCCGGACTTTCTCACTCGATGGCTCTTAATCTCTTTGGAAGCATTGCTAATGTTTGGAATGTTTGGTTCGGATTCTGATTGATTTCTTCATCCACGAATTGTGTCTATGAATTTTGGGAGTGCCATATTCTGTTGGAATTTCAAATTTTGATTTATGTAGTTTTTATCTGAAGGTTCACTGGGTTTGTTAGATCAGAAAACCCTGATTTAAGGCACATAAATTTCGAGAGAAGAGAATTACACTTCAGTGCGTGCTTTGCATTGTTCATCTTGTTTGAAGCTCTTCATTTTCATGAGCCTTCTTGAACATATATTTATCATGTGACAATCACACAATTCTTTTTCTTGATAAATTACAAGTACTTGTTTCTACTGGTTGGATGACAATGCTTGGATAAGGGGATGTGTGGTTTATGGCCTGGTCTGGTTCATATTTTTTGTAGATGACAATTCTAGGCGAAGTAATTTAGATGATTAGGAGGTACATTTTATATCATATAATTGGGAAAAATTCTGAATAATAATATTTATATATATTTTAACACAAATTTGAACAAACTTTAATTGGCAGAACTTTTCTATTTGACTTCCCATTAACTCGATTTTTGCACCCACGGGAACCTCGTGACCTGATGGTTTCAAAAATGTGTTTCGATTTAAAAAAAATATGTTGGAATCGAATTTTCAAGAATTTGACCCAACTATATCATATAATTGGGAAAAATTCCGAATAATAATATTTATATATTTTAACCCAAATTTGGACAAACTTTAATTGGCATAACTTTTCTATTTGACTTCCCATTAACTCGATTTTTGCACCTACGGGAACCTCGTGACCTGATGGTTTCAAAAATGTGTTTCGATTTAAAAAAATATGTTGGAATCGATTTTTCAAGAATTTGACCAAACGGACGGCCATGATATTTTCTTTCTGGCACTTGCAACTATCTCAATGCCAATCAATTTTTGTACCATGTTACCACGAGCTGGTTCTATCATGAGCAATTTTGGATCCTACCTGGCTGAGGAGAAGTTCAATCACAAATGCTAATAAGTTGAACGGAAGCTTCGATCACGTCTTCAGTGATCAACTATTGTCGATGTAGCTACTAGTGCAAATGGATGTAGACAGGAATCAAGAGAGACTCTCGGCCAACAAGAAACAAAACAACAAGCACTCGAACTATCAATATTTTGGACCGAATTTTCTAAGACTCATCAAGTCGTTCTCAAATCAATCAGCAATACGAGCTAGCTAAGATGAATCTAACTTGTGCATTTTATTGAGCACTTGGTGAGCATCTCAGTAACAGTCCTACATGAAAGCGAAAGCAAAATTTCAACTCCACATAATCGAATCTAACTTGTGCATTTTATTGAGCACTTGGTGAGCATCTCAGTAACAGTCCTACATGAAAGCGAAAGCAAAATTTCAACTCCACATAATCAATCAGTAGAAATCCAAAGCAAAATTTCAACTCCACATAATCACATCAGTAGAAATCCAGGCCAAATCATCAGCCATTCAATTTTCGAACCCACAATACCACAACACTAGTTCTATCATGAGCAAACCATGGTAAACATTTTTAAATCTCAATCACAAATGATGGTAAGTTGAACGGGAAGCCGGCCCATACTTTGTTCTCAAGGATTTGTTTGAAATCCGGAAGTAACATTGTCATTTGCCCAATCTTAGTCTTCCGTTTCTTCTCCGTCTTCGAGTAGGGAGCTCTTAATATCAAGTATTTTATATCATCAAATTTGGTAAAATAATGAAAAATAATATTTATCTATATTTTTATCCAAATTTGACTAAAATTTAACACGTCATAACTTCAACGTCCCATTAACTGGATTTTTACACCTACAAAAAGCTTCTTATCCGATTGTTTCAAAAATCCAATTCGATTTCTTTAAAAATAGAGTTAATACATGTAATGAAATCAATATGGAAGCTTCTATATGCTTCCTACTACTTGAATGATAGTATTGCAATACAGCGTACACTATTTGAATTATGGATGCAAACATCACTACAACAGCAGATAAGCTCGTTCATACTTAAGAGACTCGTTTATAATTGCAAAGTGCGATGCTAGATAGCTCTCCTTGTCCTTAAAAGAAGTGTCCTTGCAGAGACGTCATCGAAGAAGCATGCAAAATCCTCATTTCTTGTGCTGCGATTTGAGATGATTTTACAGTCACGTAAAAGTTGTACATCATTGGCCGTGCGAATGAGGTATCCCATGATCGTGGCATTAGTTATGTGCCTGTCCGCTTGGCCATGACACTATTCAAAAGCAACAATCTGGTGAGGATTACGGAGGAACTCGACAATGAAACAGCCATCCAAAACCATCATTTTGACAAGCGCTGTAATTGTCGGTGCTCTCCAAATAACACTACCGGATCATTCTTTCTTTTGGTGCCACAACAATGATGAGGTTTTCGAGGTGGATAGGGTGTGGTTGAGTTTGGCCAAGCATAGCGTGGATGTGTCTCCACTTGTGCCCTTGAAGCATCTGCAACTACAGTTCTTCTTGGTGGTACGGGCCAAAAGAGACCGACACGCCTTGGCACATCTTATTCACTCGATTTTTACACCTACGAAAAATCCAAGACTCGATCATCTAAAAAATGCAGTTTGATATGAAAAAAGTGTTGGGTTCACGAATGTCCAAAAATTGGACCAAACAACCGTCCGTATTTTCTAAGCTCAACACAAATTTCAAGTAAAAAAATATATAAAAAAAGCAACCAATCAAATTTATGTTATTAGGATTATTAATTTTGACCTGTCGTGGTTAATTATATTGAGTTTGTGTACCAAATATGTTGAGACGCCCATAATTCATGAGAATCAAATTTCTTTTGAAGAATATATAAAACCAAATCATTTCTCAAAAGGTCGCAAATTAGAAAATATACGTACTTAAATAAATTGAGACGCCCATAATTCATGAGAATCAAATTTCGCGAAAATCCAGGGCGTTTCCTTATCATAAAAGTATGATCCCTTGAAACACTCAAACAATTTCGAATTAGTTGAATTGGTGTCTTGTCAAATTTGAGTTTCAATTTATTAAATACTCAGTTGCGTCTTAGAGTTTTTAACATTATTTCTAATTAACAGCCCTGTTGATTTTCCCAAAAATCAGGAAATCAACTTCTTATTGTGCCCAAAAAATTCTTGGTGCTACCTTTTTTTATAATCGAAAGTGTCAACCGTCACGTTGGTCGTGACACATAAAACATCGTTTTATCTATGTCATCTCATCAGCTATGCCACGTAGGATGGTTGGCTAAAGTTGAACTGTCATCATAATACGACAAGGCTTGAGCTTACCTGATTTCGAGTCCGATTCCGAGTTTTTTTTTTAAACTTATAAAATCAAGACACTATATATATATATATAGTAGTGTGTATGTATATGTATTTTTGCATGTATTATCATTGAAGATATAGAATTTTTGAATAAGTGAGACAGGTTGTATGAATCTAGAAACAATCTAGGTAAATCGAAATTTGAATAGTCAGGATTTATCACGTGGACAGCCGAATGGTTATTTTTAAAAATATATATATTATTTCGATATCAGATAAATATCCTTCCTCAAATAGACGATGTCCATTTTGTGTAACCTATGTTATCATGTAATTTTAAGAAGTTAGTACTTACTATTTACGGCTGATTTGGACCTCATTATTTATCCTTCATACACTCTTCTTGGTATAAGCTGCAATAAAATAAATAAACGCTATCGAATAATTTTTTTGTGTCACTTGGGTAAATGAATTAATAAAAATGTACCTTTTCTTATCAATGAAACTGTTTAGGTATAGGTTGTTGCTATTATTGTTAACATTTTTTATTAACTCATTTTTAAGCGATATGAAAGATCAAAATTAATTTTTTTAGATTACTGAGTTTTCGGAAATAAATGCACCATAAATCTAAAGCTATTATTTTCAGGAAAATTATTACTTAAAATGCTAGAAAAATTTGGAGACCGAGTACCGTCATGTTGCGTCTTCATATTTCACGTGAGAATTGACAAAAGGATTACATTTCAAAGGTCTAGGAGACAATCAATTGAAAGGTTTCAAGACTAAAATGGAATCTGTATTATATATTGAGGGCTGAAATAACAATTTTTCTTTAAAAGAAAATATTAGAAGGGAACAAAAAAAAATGAGAGCAGGTAAAACTATTCAAAGCCCACTCGCACTAATTTGAGTACTCTCCCCTGGGCAACTTCCAAAATCAGCCTTTCGTATGTAGATTAGAACTATATCCCGTACACTACGCGTACTTGTAGAAAGTGTAAATAAGGGATCGTATATGTAAATATTCATTACTAAATTGTGCTTAGATCAACAAATATCCACATGAATATCTGATGACATTATTGCATGTTCGTTGACTTCTTACAATATGTCAATTATGTATAACTTTTCATGTACAAAAAGGAATTCTTAAAATAAGTAGTAGATACAAATAAACAGTCGATTCAAAGTCCTAATCTTTCATATGCATACCTATGAATGCATGAAAAATGATTTTCTACTATTCATGCTTTGAAATTACCCTTCTCAATTGTGAAAAATAAGAAAGCGAAACGTGTTCTTCCTTTATTTGCATGTAAACATCTTGTTATTCTCCTATTGATTATGGTCATTGTTTAAGAATGTGACATTTCAGAAACCATATTAACTCTATCAATCTTCTAGTAATCCCCCTGTCATTTCCTCATTTATTTCGTAGCCCAATTATTATTTATTTCTATAAAATATTACATAAAAAGTACAGTGAGCTTTATTTTGCGCCGATTTTTAACAGTCAAGAGCATCCCTGCTTTTAACTTTTCTTGGTTTATTATATCATTAATCATATATTATCATTATGTCCTATATTATTATCATTACACACTAATAATATTAAAAATATATGCACTGTTATATAGGAAAATTCTCACTTTTGATTCCCGAATTAGTGTATTTTGTCAAATCAAGCCCTTGGAAGTGAATTAGAACTAATGTGTAAGTTAAGAGTTGGTAAGAGTTTTACCTAGAAAAAACTTTTCCTGCTAATAGTGAACTATCATTTAATGTGTGGGGCTAAAATCCCCGAAAATAAATATCACGTATAATCGGACCTACAGTAAAGGGGTTTCCGAGCATGAACGCCGCACTCAAGCTTTCCACATCGAACCCTTGCCGGCTCCAACAAACACGTCAAACAAATAAGTAGAGGAGTTTATACATAAGAGCTTGTTTACAAGAAGTATGGCAGCAGAACAAACAGAGTGAATCTCAGAAGATTCACCATCATCAAATTAGTACTTGTAATGAACCCTGAAACAAAATTTTCCCAACAGCAGCTGCTTAACCACTAGTAGAAAATTTAGAAACAGCAGAGCTCAGATCAAAAGCAGGAACAGAAGTAGATGCTCAAGCCGAATTCATGATCTCAGGGAGAATTGAAACAAGTTCTGATCAATGCAAGAACGCAGTTCCGCATCAAGTTCTGGAGAGAAATTTCTCTCTACTCTCTCCAGAAAAGTAGAGAGAGAAAGAAGCCATCAAGTTCCTGCACTTTTCTTTTCTTGTTTATGCATATGAGAAGCATTAGATTGTGACCTCTTCATAGCAACTCGAAGAAATAAAAAGTTTGTCTTTTCGGGAAAATTAAAGAGAACAACAGTTCGCTGTATGGTGGTTACAGAGGAACACACCATTTGGAATCCCAACTTTCAAGAACAACTCTCTCTCTCTCTCTCTCTCTCTCTCTCTCTCTCTCTCTCTACAGAAAAATGGGATCTTCCCAAGTGATGTACCCAGTTCATTTGCCCCTCCATCTTCTTGTGTCCACTCAAAAAAACATGGCCTCAATCAGAATCATCATCAGAAGATGGCATTTATCTTCCCAATACAATCGCTACTGCGAAAAATGAGCACCGGTGCATCGAACGTGGACAGTGAACACGGAGGCCAACCGGCGTGCGAGCCCCGCCACTATAGCCACCTTCACCCGGCCCCTCCTCGGGATCGGCCGGCTCATGACGCTTCTTGCGATATCGCCACCACCAACGCAATTGATTGTCGACCTTCTCGAACCCGCCATGACCTCGGCTCTCTCTCTGGTGTTCTTCTCGAGTGCGTTTCTGAGTTAAGATGGGATTGAGAGTGTGGGAAGTTGATGAGTTATTAGTGAGAGGGTATGATCTTGGTTTTAACGGTGGAGGTGAAGAATAAACAAGTGCCATCTAGGTTTGACTGTTTGACCTTCTGATGGGGTTGAGGATTTATTGTTGACCAATCTGGCACTGCCAACTGTCACGTTGCATGGGGCTCTGTAAATTTTGTTTTGTTGGGTTTTGACTTTTTGACCTTGTGGCTGGGTACGGCGGCTTTCACTCAGACTCGTGGACTGAAAAAACATTATCAAAAGTTTGACCCGTAAATATATACACATACATACAAATACCATATAATTATATAATTAGACTATGGACACTTAAAAAATGTATACTCTATCTAGACAACTATAAGCTTTTGAAACTGATAATATTAGCCCTATCAAACCTTCGCATAATAAAGGGTAACATGATAAACTCATAAAAGAAAACTACATGCAAGTTTTAATAATATATTAAGCCTAACTCTCCATGATTTCGATGTACCATTTCCAATTGTATAATCTAGACTTTGGCAAGTTCCCAAGGACAGATTGGGCTGAGCTAGATTACTGCCCTTGAGGTTCAAATAGATTAGCAGATTGAGTTGTAAAGACCTTAAAATTTAAGGCCCTTCCATGATATTAAGTTTCTTACCCATCACCCCCTTTATGAGAGATCTTGTGTTTTGATACCAATTACTCTAGAGGGCTAGTTAAATGAAATGATAAGTCTCTATTACGTCCAAAAAAAAAAAAAAAAAAGTTTCAAGGATAGCACCGCTTTACAATTAGCTCGAATGTTACACGTGATTTCATGCATATTAATCTCGAATAATTAGGTAAAGTATTTGGTGATAGGACAAGCAATCTCTTCACCATTTGATAAAATTTTAAATTACATGATATTATGTGGTTGTCTTAATGAATGCGTCAAGAGCACGTGGTTTATTAGCTGTTGAATTTTTTTGACTGTTTGAAAGGAGTCATGATATGGGCGTGGTCCAACAACGAGGCTTAATTTTTAAAGATGCAGCCATCGATTTTCATTGTCAAATGTGAGATCTAATTTCAGATTCGAACATGTCTAATATCTTGTCTTTTATTACGTTATCATTGGTCAAAGGTCGAATAGTAAGTGCTGTCAAATCCTAACCCTATCAAGATCGCTTCCACGTCTGTCTTTCTGTCTTTAAGTAGGGTTTTCTTATATGGTATAGGGCTTTGACATTAGATGAGACAGCAAAGCAAAGAAGATAATGAATCAGACATCAAAAAGGAGATCAATGTTCATCGAACCATCTTGCCTGAGACAACTACGGCATTGATTAAATGCATTTGCCATAGAGATATCGTTGCCATTGTGCCGCCTTGTGTTGTATCTAATAATGGGGAACTAGATTGGAATCTACCTACAATTGAACCTAAATCAGCAATATTTGGGTTGAAGTTTGCTCCTAAACTTTCGGATGTTTGATTATGGCCACAGAAGTGTTGTACCTTTTTGTACAAGTTTGGTAAACACTGCGCAACTGATCATGTAGCTTTCGAGAAATTGCTCCAACCAACCTTAAGGTATTGCCGCTTTAAGATATCCATTGTCTAATGTCTGAGATAGGACAATGTATCCAATGTATCAGTCATACCATAGGGAGAAGGTGGCCAAATGAAGAAACGAGAGTTCAAACATCAAACAACAAGTGTGTATCATGTGGGTAATGTTATAAGGTGGTTACTTCATGTTAGCGGTGTAACTGAAAAATATTTTTCCCACGATAGAGAACATGAAGGATACAACATAAAACCATATAATACGTCCTTTTTTATTTTAATATAGGGAGCGCATAATACTTTTATTACTATACTAGAAATCTCTGTAGTTGTTATTAGAAAACTATCGAGTAATTCATGAAATACTATTTCAAAGTACTATACGAGTTGCAATTTGTAATACTTGGCCTCTACAACCTGAATTAGTAAAAAGACAATATGTTTAGGACATTTTGGATAATTTTCCTATTTAACATGGTTAGATGGGATGCCAATAAAGTTTTTCTAATTAAAGTCATATTTGACATATATTAGAAACATAAACTGTTCAATTAAGGGGATGTGATCTCAATAACAGTGCAAAGGAAAACAATAATTATCTGCTAGATGATTGGAAAGTTTCCATGATATCACTATTGATTAGGGTTTGTCATATATAAATCTTTAACTCTTTGACTGAGTTTTATCCAACAAGAGAGAATTAATGTACAACAAATTGCTGTGAGCTCAAGCGGCCACGAGAGAGCTTGAGCTCGAGCGGCTGTAAGCTCACCCAGCCATGGCAAATTCTGAGACAACAAGATAGATCGCATGGTTCCTTGAAGGTTGGCAAGTACGCCAAGTGCATCAGTATGTGAGCTGCGGTGTACCTCTCCGCCATCCTCGAACATTTCGCCGTCGAGGTTCATTTGGTTTTTTGTCTTGGTAGACCGAATTGAGTTCGTCTCGACTTTTTTGTTTTTTTTTTCCTTATGT
Source organism: Syzygium grande (assembly GCA_024733475.1). Taxonomy (NCBI): domain Eukaryota; kingdom Viridiplantae; phylum Streptophyta; class Magnoliopsida; order Myrtales; family Myrtaceae; genus Syzygium; species Syzygium grande. The sequence continues at coordinate 8,491,556 of JAMXDD010000001.1, forward strand.
TGGTTTTACTGGCCGTTACCACCCCACAATTCCCGCAAGTAGAGTTCGAACTCTCGACCTCCCACGTCTCAAAGAGATTCGTAACATACTAGATTGAATATAATCAGTCCCGCTTTAATTTGCGGTAAAAAGACAACACGTTTAAAAGAAAGCAATAAGTACCCAAAAGCAAATAAGGAGAATCCCATCAAGCGTCCGCAAAGTTCTTTCACTCCCACAATGGTTACAAAATCAAGAGCCTCTTAACTGCAACAGGCCGCTCCTCCTAAAGATTCCCAACAAAGATTACAAGATCTCTCTCTATAAACTGGGATCTTTCTAAGTGATGAATTTCAGTTCATTTGTCCCGCCATCTTCTTGTGTCTATACTAAAAACCAGGGCCTCCATCAAAATCATCATGAGAAGATGACATTTGTCTTTAAGATATAATCCTACTGCGAAAAATGAGCACCAGCAGATCGAACGTGGACGGTGAGCATGGAGGCTAACCAGCGTGCGAGCCCTGCCACTATAGCCACCTTCACCTGGCCCTTCCTTGGGATCGGCCGGCTCATGATGCCTCTTGTGACATCGCCTCCGCCACCGACAATGCTGATTGTCGACCTTCTCGAACCCGCCATGCCCTTGGTTCTCCCTCTAGTGTTATTCTTGAGTGTGTTACTGACATATGATGGGATTGAGAGCGTGGGAAGGTGATGGGTTATTAGTGAGAGAGAGTGTGGGATCTTGTTTTTATAGGTGGAGGAGAGAAATTTAACAAATGCAGTCTTGTTTTGACCGTTTGACTGTCTTGATGGGTTTGTGGATTCCTGGCTGACCAACCTGGCGTTGCCAACTGTCACGTTGCATGGGGCTTTTATTTGATTTGTTTTTGTTGGGTTTTGACTTTTTGACCTTGTGGATATGGCGGGTTTTGTTCGAAGTCGAGGACCGAAAAAACATTATTTTAAGTGTGACCATAAAAAATCTCAAATTGATATTCTCAAATTTAACATAAATTAATTTTTGTCACCCGGAAATTTATTAAACCTAACTCTGTATGATTTTGAAACTGTAAGCTTTTGAAACTGATAATTTTTTTGCCCCATTAAACCTTCACAAAATAGAGGGAAACCCAACAAATTCATAAATGAAAACTTACTTACAATTTTTAAATAATTCATCAAACCTAACTCTGTATGATTTCGAAGAACTATTCCAACCGTACTCTCTCGACTCAAGTTCCTAGGGCAGCACTGTTTTACAATCCACCCACGTATTACACGTGTGTTCGTGCATATTAATCTCGAATGTATCATGTAAACCATTTGGTGATAGGATATTGCGTGGTTGTCTTGATAAGTGTTCCAAGAGCACGTGGTTTATCAGGTTTTTTGAATTTCTTTGACTATTTGAAAGAACTCATGGTATGGGCGTGGTCCAACAACGAGGCTTTAATTTTAAAGATGCAAGCATTATGCCTTTACATTTTCAAATGTTAGATCTAATTTAAGATTCGAATATGTCTCGTATTTTGTCCGGTTTTGTCATGTTATCATAAGTCAAAGATGGCATATCAAGTTCTGTCAAATCGAAATCCAATGTAGCGATGGTGTAGAGCTTTGACATTAGATGAGATGGCAAATAAGATAGTGAATCAGATATCAAATTCCAATTCCATTCCCTTGACTAATTAATTTGGAATTGTCCATTTATGGTAATATCGCATTTGCTATAGGGACATCATTGCGATGGTGTCGCATTGTGTTATGTCTCATGACGGAGAACTAGATTCAGATCGGATGTGGCCCTTCAATCGCACCTAAGTCAACATGATTTTGGTTGAAGTTTGGTCCTAAACTTTCAGGTGTTTGATTAGTGCCACAATAATGTCGTCTGTTTTTTTCTTTTGCTGTAAAAGTTTGGTAAACACAACGCAATTCAGCATGTTGTTTTCGAGAAATTGGTCCAACTAACCTTGAGGTATTACCGCTTTAAGATATATGTTGTCTAATGCCCGAGATCGGACAACGTATTCATCGTATCAGTCATACCATAGGGAGAAGGCGGCCAATAAAGACACGAAAGTTTCTAAAATCAAATAACAAGAATTGATTATGATGAGTACCATGTGTGTAATGTTATAGTGTGGTTACATCACATTAACTGTGTAACCGATGCATAAAATAATTTTCCACGGGATAGAGTGCTTGACAAATACAACATAACACCGCACATTGCATCTTTTTTTTTTTTTTTTATTAATCTACGGAGCACACAATACATCTATAATTATACCAGACAGTGTCGTCATTTGTCATTAGAAAACTATTGGTCATTCACGAAATACCCTTTTGAAGTACAATGCAATAAGGAAAATGAGTCACAACTTGTAATACGTACCCTTTACAACCTCAAAGTTCGATATATTCGTTAATTACTTGATAGAAGTAAATTATTATGTAAGATGATGAAGATAATTCATAATGACCGTTTGATAATTATATATTAAATCAGAGATTTGAAATCTTTGATAAAATTAGAACTTCATTTATATAAAAATGACCTAATAGTCATTGGCTAGTATGCAATGCCGTTTGAAGGTAGTTAATTTAATTACTTAATTTTGATAAGTTTGTCTGTTATACATTTATCAAAATACATGCGCAAATGTGCATGTGTGCAATAGGGATAAGCATGGTTCCAGGGTAGAATCTGGAACTTGAGATTCGAACCGGTGGAAACTTGTCCGGATCTAGGTTTCAAGTTTCAAAGTATGTAGAGTAGGTTCCAAGTTTCAAAAAATTGGGGAATTTGTTTCGACGGATAGGTTCTAAGTTAATAAGTTCTAGGTAGATAGAACCTGAAACTTGGAACCTAGAACTTGTAATAAGTTTTTGTGTTTTTCTTGGTTTGTGTCTTCGCGCGATCATACGATATTTCATGGTATCCGATGATGAGTGTATAATCTAGAACCACTAATTTGAGCTTCCATTTTATAATTGAAACTTTTACTTTATCAATATTTAACATTTTTTGTGTCTAAATATAAGTTGTGGTCAGTAGATTGTAACAGCAAGTGATGGTCATAAAATGTGATATTTGATTGTAATCGTTCGATTAATAATATAAGTAGAACCTATGTAAACCCTGGAATCGATCTTGAACCTGTGACAGGGTAGATTACATGTTTTAAAAAATGAACAACCTATTTCAATGGGTAAAATCTAGGTTCTAGGTAGAATTTATACGGAACCTGAAATTGCTCACCCCTAGTGTGCAACACAAGTCTATACTTGTCCAAGAATCAGATATATAACCTCCATCTCTTCATTACCTCTTGAATAAGAATTCATAACTAGTAAGGTACATGAAAAATAGGAATTTTGAAAGAGATAAAAGTATGAAAGGAAAAAATTTAAACAAAAAGAAAATATTGCTAGATCCTAAAACTTGGAAGTAATAATGAAGTTTACTGTGAAAAGATAAGATATTTGGTCAATAAGATGAAGGCCAAATTAGAAATTATCTTTATTTAACTCGAGAACAAAATTCTTACTCTGGATTGTTGATAGGCTACCAATAAGTGGCCAATACTTAGGCAAAAAGAGCCAATCGAAGTAACATCAATTTTCCGTAGTTAGATGCGATGCCAACACAAGTTTTTCTATTTAAAGTCATAATTGACATACATTATGAACTCACAGCAGTACAAAGGAAAACAATGATTTCTTTGCTAGATGATTATAGAATTTCGAAGATATCAGTGTAGATTAAGGTTTGCCATATCCAAATCTTTAACTCTTTGGTTGAGTTTTATCCAACAAGAGAGTAATGTATAACAAGTTGCCGCGCGCTCGAGTGGCCACAAGACAGCTCAACTGGCTGCAAGCTCGCCCCAACCATGGCATATTCCTAGACAACAGGACTCGGTCGCACGATTCCTCGAAAGGTTGGCAAGTATGCCTAGTGCATCAGTATCGGAACAATGGTGTACCTCTCCGCCATCCTCAAGCATTTTGCCGTCGAGGTTTGTTCCCTTTTAGTCTCGCTAGACTGAATTTAGTTCGTCTCGCCTTTTTGTTTGCCTCATGTTGGTTTTACTAGCGGTTCCCACCCCAAAGTTCCCACAAGTAGACTTAGGGGTGTCAACGGTTGGGTTGGGTTGGGTTTCCTTTTTTTGAAAAACTGAACTGAACCTCGACTCGAACTGAATATGAAGTTCAGTTTGGCGTGGCTCAGTTTGATTTTCGGTTTCCGGTTTTTTCTTCCTTTCTTCTTTTTTTTTTTTGCTTTTTTCCTCCACAGCTCACAGCTTGGGAAAAACTAGATCCCCCATCATCCACGATCCCCATCGCGCCACCCACCCCACCACCCCACCCCAAACCACTTTCCACGGCCAACTGCCCCTGCACCGAGCCTCAGCCATTGCCACCATCGACCCGACCCCTCTTGCCGTCACAACCACTGCCGACCTCCCTCCCCTCTGGTCACCATGCTTCTCTCTTCCTTTCTCCATTGTAATCTCTCTCCGTAGCTTGCTTTTTTGGGTACAAAGTGCGGTTCGTGGCTTGGATCTGAGATGGTGAGCCTTGCCGCCTACATCGGCGACCTCGATCGGCCTCACTGTGGCTAATGACATCGATTGGTAGTCGTGAGCCGCCATGGGGGACTTCGATCTGAGGTCGCCCGTGGCTCGAGGGAGACCGGCACAGCCATGGCGACATCGGCTCAAACGAGGCTGGTTGAGAGAGAGAGAGAGAGAGGGGGCCTCACAGCGAGTGATGGCGGCGGCGACGACTCCAAGGCTTTTGATGGGCGATGGCGAGCTGGGAGGCGTCGGCGTCAACGGCGGAAGCGGCTGACAGTGAAGGTGGTCGATGGAGAGGGACTCGTGAGACCATAGCCCCTGTGCCTTTGGGACCAAAACTGAAGACACTGCCATTTTGAGTGGGGTGAGAAAGGAGAGAAATTGTGGGCAATTTTTAATTCGGTCCGAACCGAAATAAAAAACGATTATCCAGACTGAAATCCGGTTCGGTTTTCTGGTTCGGTTTCAACACAAGTAGAGTTCGAACTCTCGACCTCCCCGTCTCAACGAGACTCGTAACAAATTAGATCGAATGCAGTCAGTCTCGCTTTAGTTTACTGCAAAAGACGACAGGTTTAAAAGAAAGCAACAAGTACCTAAAAAAATAAAGAAGAATAAGGAGAATCCCATCAAGTGTCCACAAAGTTCTTTAACCCAACAATGGCTACAAAATCAAGTGATGAAGCCAGTTCATTTGCCCCACCATCTTCTTGTGTCTACTCAAAAACCATGGCCTCAATCAGAATCATCACGAGAAGATGACATTTGTCTTCAAGATACAATCCTACTGCGAAAAATGAGCACCGGCACATCGAACGTGGACGGTGAACATGGAGGCCAACTGGTGCACAAGCCGGCCACTATAGCCACCTTCAACCGGCCCCTCCTCAGGATCGGCCGGCTCATGACGCCTCTTGTGACATCGCCACCACCGACAATGCTGATTGTCGACCTTCTCGAACCCGCCATGTCCATGATTTCCTCTCTCTGTCTGATATTCTTCTCGTGTGTGTTACTGAGATGCGTTGAGATTGAGACTGTGGGAAGTTGGTGGGTTGCTCGTGAGGGTGACTTGTTTATATAGGCGGAGGTGAGGAATAAAAAAGCTGCAATCTCGTTTTGACCGTATGACTTTCTTGATGCGTTTGTGGATTCCTGGCTGCCCAACCTGGCGTTGTCAACTGTCACTTTGCATGGGGCTTTTGGCTGATTTGTTTTTGTTGGATTTTGACTTTTTGACCTTGTGTGGGTGCGGCGGGTTTTGTCCGCGGTCGTGGACTGAAAAAACATCATTGAAAGTTTGACCCCTACTATGGTTACGTTTCAAGATAAAAAGAATTTATAACAGGCAATGGAAAAGTCCAGAAACAAGAAGAATTAATTCATGTATTCAAAACTTTTATCAAAATTTATTGTTTAAGTTGTATGTCAAAATTTTATTAGAGATCTAAATGGAATCGATTACGTCTATCTTAATTTATGCTTCGCAAAGAATCAAATTTCAGCACATGATATAAAGGGTAACATAATATATTCATAAATAATAACTACAAGTTTTTTTAATAATTTGTTAAACCTAATTCTCCATGAGTTCGACACTACAAAAAAAGTGTACTCAATCTGGACATTTTACTCGATGAATTTGTTTAAGCTGTGGAATAACAACTTGAAGCTTTTAAAACTGATAATTTTTGCCGTATTAAACCCTTCACAAAATAAAGGGTGACACAATAAATTCAAAATTGAAAAATACATGCAATTTTAACCTAACTCTCACGATTTCAATGTGCTATTTACAACTGTACTCTCTTAATAATTTGCTTGTTAAAAAAGTTCCTCGTTCCATTTAGGAAGTGGGAGTGCGTGGGTCAATATATAAGTGTAGAAGTTTTCTAACATTATAATTGAAGACAATGGGTTAAGTGGGCTAGAACTTACAATACTTGCGTGCAAGTGCACGAATAATTATGCGCTCAGCATTTTGTGCACTCGTGAATCAGAATTGATACTAATCAACGTTTATTATTTTTAATACAAACGATTATTTTTTAGCTAACGGATATTATGCGTCTTACCCTTTGATAGGTTGCGCAGCTTGCAGGTTTATGAAGGGGCTTGATATGAACATGTACGATATTGTGCGCATTTCACCCCGAAATCACATGGTTTTCACTCCCCTTCTTCCGTCGACTTGTGTCGAAACGTTGGAGTTCCGTTCGGTTGCTGAGCCCGTTAGTCAAATACAGCCTGCTCTTGCGGCAACTCCCAATTCGCACTTCTATTTGGCTTCATACACTGTAGTTGACACTGAAAACCATGAAGTAAGTTGAATATCTGGCTATCGTATGTTGATTTCGATGCTTATGTACCTTTTCCTCAAAGGATGTGGTCAGCCTCATTTCATTTTGCATGTATTGGTTGATTATTCTGGATGCCAAGCCGGAATTTCCTCCGTGTTCCTCAAATAGCAATGAACAACGTGAGAAAATTACAACAGCCTGTGTAACAAACATCAACATGCATTGTCCACACTTTTGCATTTGCATCGAGGTCCCAGCTATAAAAATGACATGGGCGGTTATCTGACAGATCAGATTTACTAACAAAAAAATTGACATGCATTGTCCTCTTTGTCAGGCATGTGGAAAAGTGTTTTAGGCACACACTACAAAGTAAGATAAGGTATATTTCAATTATTCAGCATGATGGAACCGACGGCGCACCAGTAAGAAATGTCAAATAACACTAGGCGTTGCAAGTGTGCTATGTTTTTCCTCTCTGATTTTCTCTTTTGCTAAATCTTGTTTCTCATCAAGCAAGTGTACTGTGAAACGGTTGGCAACGGCAGACTGCCTCAAGAGCCTAACCAGTTTAAAGTTGCATATGACAAGCTGGTCATCACAGCCGGAGCCGAGCCCTTGACTTTCGGCATAAAGAGTGTTATGGAACACGCCTACTTCCTTCGGTGAGATGAATCATGCCCAAGAAATCAGGAAGAAGCTTTTGTTGAACCTCATGCTCTCTGAAAATCTAGGTACTTCAATTCTCCAACCTTATGAATTGCCCTTACAGAGCATGATTCCAAAGTTTCAGGAATAGAAGAAGATGCTCATCGTTTTCTCGTCCAGTTCCTCAATGATTAATGATCAGCAAGATTTTACATCTTCAATGGAGATTGGGGCAGTGATCTCTTTTCCGTATATTATAGGTATATCAGAAGAAGAGAGGAAATGCCTTTTACACTGTGTTGTTATTGGCGGTGGACCAACTGGGGTGGAGTTCAGCGGTGAATTAAGCGATTTTATCATTAAAGATGTCCAACGATTTTATCATGAAAGATGTCCATGAAAGTTTTCCTCATGTTAAGGATTACATTAAAGTCACCCTCACTGAGGTACTCATTCACACTTACTTACAGATGCTAGCATCAGTTTGGAAAAAATGCAAATAACATTATTTGACAAGTACACCATTTAATAGGAAATGAAATCTTGTCGTCGTTCGAAGTTGGCTTACGGCAGTATGCGACGAATCATCTAACAAGGGTAAGTTGATTTTCTTTCTCAATTTACCGTCATCTTTTCTAACAGTTCATTATGGTGCTGATTTAATGCTGTCAATGCTACTCCGGTATTCGTCTTACAAGAGGCGTGGTGAAAGAGGTGCATGCGAAGAAAATTGTACCGAATGATGGTACGGATGTTCCATACGACCTCCCAGTCTGGTCGACCAGTGTTGGACCCTCAGAGTTTATCAAGTCACTTAATCTTCCCAAATCCCCTGGTGGAAGGTGAGGAAATAAGATTTCTTCTCTCCTTTGTCATCTAAATCTGCAACAACAAATTCATGACAAGAACTTTGTGACAATCTCATTTTAGCATTCCACCACCTTCCAATCGAATGATTTGTTCTCTCAACTGTTTCAGGATCGAGGTTGACGAATGGATGAGGGTACCTACAGTGGAAGATGTGTTTGCGCTGGGGGATTGTGCGGGTTTTCTTGAACAGACGGGGAGGCCAGTGCTTCCTGCTTTTGCTCAGGTTCAGTCACCCTATCTAATTCCTTTAAGGATGTCTCATTGCAGCTTTTGGTTTGATCTTCAATCTTTAACTTTATTCCCTTGCTCTACTTTGTACAAGATGTGGCATTAATCCTTCCATTTGAACTTGGAAGTGGTCATTCACTATCCATTTTCTCATTGCATAAAGGCTCCGTTTTCTGCTTTCCTGGAAACAATTTGATTGCGAATTTCTGAAATAGGTTGCGGAAAGGGAAGGGAAATTCTTGGAGGAGCTGTTTCGGAGGATAGGGAAGCAAAATGGAGGGAAAGCATTTTGCTCGAAAGAAATACCTCTAGGAGACCCATTTGTCTACAAACATTTGGGAAGCATGGCTTCTGTGGGGTGTTACAAGGCACTCATCAATTTGCGCCAATCTAAGGTGCATAACGTGCTACCATACTATACCAATGGTTTTCTTTCCTAATACCTAGATTTTGATGTGCACTTACTTTAATAATTTCGCTGAATTAATGATTGTCACTTTTTTATGCAGGACGATAAGGGAATATCGCATGTTGGATTCGTGAGTTGGCTGGTTGGCGTTCGGCTTATCTCACAAGGGTAATCGGCTGGAGGAACAAGTTCTACATCGCGGTAAACTGGGCGACAACTTTGGTATTTGGCAAAGACAACTCGAGAATAGGTTGAAGATGGTAGAGATATACATACCTTGGCTGCTTCACACTAGTCTTGAAATTTTCTCAATTCTATGATACATTGCGCTCTTTTTGGGTGGAAAGGTTCATTTATTTGTCACAAGAGTATTTAGCATGGCGAGTAGTAAAATAACATGATTTTGCACCAGTTCATCTCTATTTTTTTGTCGTGTAACTTCAGTTTTGTTAGTTGTAGAGCGCCGTTTAACCGGCTGATTTGGTCCTCAGTGCCATGGAACTTGGCAGTGGCTAGGCCTAGGGCGGAGTAAATTCTGGATTCGTGGGCTCAACGGGACCACCGGTTCATACTCTGCCCTAGTGATCATGGCTTTAGTGATGATAACTGTTCGTCCACTTACTCAAGATTCATCTGTGCACAAGGAACTCGAAAGATTCACCAAACTTAAGAGATCCGTTTTTTCCCCATCTCTTCTTGCACTTCCTCCCTTCCCACATGCCACACTTCTCTTCCCCTGTTCTTCAGCGATTCACCTTCTCCATTCTACGAACCGCCACCAGCGACCGCACTGGCCTTCACCTTCTCAGTCATCGACGAGACCGATTGAATGTAACTGCCCTATGTCTCTCTTTGCTTTTTCTTTTTTGTTTCATATATATGCCAAACTTTCTCACTCTTATAGATGGCTCTTAATCTCTTAGGAAGCATTGCTAATGTTTGGAATGTTGGTTTGGATTCAGATTGATTTCTTCGTCCATGAATTGTGTCTATTGTCGCGACCTAACTCGAGAACCACCTCAAAAGAATAAGTTTAGAGGTATTTTATGGGACCCTCCCTAAATTCATACCTTGTGCGATATTAGTTGTTTAAATCTATATATTCGATAGGAGTCGCCACTAGCCACGATTAAAGGTCGGCTAGAAACCCTAATCGAGATGCGGGAGTGTCATCTCAAAACATACGCAATCAGAGATTCTTTGGGATAAGGGACTTGATTACACTAGTTTTTTCAACTAATGTCCTTGCGGTACCTAAATTTGACTATTTGCCAACTAAAATGTCAGGGTAGTCTTTCACTAATCGAAAATTCTAAATTTCGTCCTAACCGCCCTTCTTGTATGGTAAGTAAATTTCGTCCTAACCGTTATAAAAGGAAAAAACTTTAAAATGCGCAATCAAAGGAAAACAGAACGAAAGTGCACAAATAGTGAACTAACATTGTTTCTAAAAAAAATAATAAAAATCCCTAAGGTAAAGCCCTAAAGGCTTATTCAATTTTGGGATCAAATTTTGTTCAGACCTAAATTGTTTATTAAAAGCCCCAAACTAAGAGAATTCTACATTTTTTTAGCTTTCCCCACTTTTTTTATTTTTCTGGATTTTTTTTGGATTTTTAATTTTTATTTTTTAATCGGAAAAATGGACTTCCGACCCGATCAGGGAAACCCGGTCCGATTTGCCCGTTTGACCCGGACTCAGAGGGTCCGGGTTAGATCAATTCGGGCAAGCTCTTGGGTTCAATGTGAATAAAGCCCAAATTATCAAATTTCTGTTTTTTATTCATTTAGGCCCAATTCCAATTCAGCTCACTTTATATTTAAACTATTTAAGTCTCTATTCCTTGTTCGGCCCAGATTTTAGCCCATCGGATCCTCTCCAACCCAGACCCGTACTCGACCCGCTCTTTATTATACCCGAATTCCATTTATTTTTCTATTTCTATTTCTTCTATTTTTTATTTTTTATTGTTTCTTTTGGGTCTTCTTCCCTGATGACCCCTTTTCTTCACGCCCTCATCTCTTATTATTTTCTATTTTTTTTTCTTTATTTTCTTTTTTCTTATTTCCTTTTGGTCTTCCCCTCTGCATCGTCTTCCTCCTTACGACTTCCTCACCAGAGCTCCCCTGGACCAATTTTTAACGTGAACCTCACACCGGAGCTCCGACCAACGGATCCCACCATCGACACCAACCGCCAACATCGTCCACCACTCCCCGTCGGTCAGCCGACGCCAAATCACTGCCGGTCACTAGCTGGTCGGCGATTTCTAAAATGCCGGTCACCTATTCTGGCCCAAAAAATTGACTCACCAAATCCATACAACTAATCTAGTATACAAACAAGCATATGCGTACTAAAACGGAGAGGAGTAGACTAACTTGGGCGGCCTCAATGGCTCAACTCCGGCAAGGGAAGATATTTCCGACGGAAGTTTAATCCATGGACGAACGTGATGCATAAATGCCACAGAATCAAAGAGAAAACGACAGATGCAGTATTGATTCATCAAACTAAGACCGAATCAAGCACAAAAGAACGAGCTCCATGCATCGATTTCATGAAAATCAATTCGGTTCTTCATTTAAGCATTTTGTCAAACAAGTGTTGCGCCACTTAAAGGATGAACTTCCGATTTGATTTAAACACGATGTATAAGCATCTAAATCAAGTTACTCTATAACGGATCAGTCGCATTCTAGCAAGATTTTTCACAAACTCAGAAATCGGACCAAGCCTCTTTTCTCGCCCAAAACAGAGCATACTTGAGCGACGAATCCTACTTGGTTTGGAAGTAGTGCGAAACCTTCACGATCGCCTACGAACAGGACCGCGACAGGTCTGGGCGTCCCTCCGGTGCGGCGAAACGGCGACGAGCAACGGTGATTCGCACTTCCGAAGTAACTAACCAAAGTGACAAACGAACCTTTCCGACGAAGATGAAAGAATGACCGGAGATCAAAGGGGAGGAAATTTGCCGGTAATCCTCCACGTGAATGGAGGAACCGAACGCTTTCCTCTCTAGGCCCTTCTCTTCCGGCGACGTCTTTTTTTCTCTCTCCTCCCGAACTCCGATTGATCGTCCCTTTTCTCCGCCTCCCCTCCTCCGCGTTTGTTATGCCTCAGGGAATCTGACAAAAAAACTAATTCTGTTATCCCACAAACTTGTCCAGCTCAGCCAATTTCTAAAACCTTACTTGGATTTGCTTCAGTCACCGTCACCGCCACTCTCGCTCACGGATGCTCCGTTCGTCCGTCACTATCTTCTGCTCGCAAGCGTGAGCAGGTGAAAGAGATGACAGGTGTAAGACTGGGCTGGGGCAAGAAGAAATGGGCCGAAAAGGAAACAAATTGGGCCCAAAGACAAAATAAAGAAAAAGAGAAGAGAAGAAGGGGGCCGAATTCGGCCCAAGCGAGGAGAGAAAGGTAGGCCGAACGAGCAGTGGGCCGAACGCTCATATTAGGCCCAATCGGGCTTGGTGGAACAAAAGTTTTTACTTATTTATTTATTTAATTTTTTTGAATTTGTTTTGAGTTTGATTTTTTTTTGAAATCGAGGGGTCAACATCTATGAATTTCGAGAGTACCATATTCTGCTGAAATCTCAAATTTTGATTTATATTGTTTTCATATTAAGGTTCAATGTGTTTGTTAGGTCAGAAAGCCCCCCATTTAAGGCACATAGATTTCAAGAGGAGAGAATTACGCTTTAATGCGTGCTTTGCCTTGTTCATCCTGTTTGAAGCATTTTACTTTCATGAGCCTCCTATTTATTTCTATACTTGAATACAAGATATCTCGTGATATCTACTGATTGTATGACAATTCTTGGATAAGGGGATGTGTGGTTTATCGGCTTATCTAGTTCATATTGTTTGTAGATGAGAATTCTTGGTTAAGTAATCTAAATGATTAGAACGCTCATAATCTTACAAGGTCCATTTCATATACTATAATTGGAAAATTTTTTGAAAAATAATAGTTATACATATTTTTACCCAAATTTGGACAAAATTTGATTGGGCGTAGCTTTTCTATCTAAGGTCCCATTAACTCTTTTTTTGCACCTACAAGAACCTCGTGACTAGAGGTGGCCACGGGCGCTTTTGGCTCGAAGCGACCCGATCAAACCCAAGCTTGGCCCGTTGGCCGGGCCCGCGGTTTGAGCGGGTAAATTTTATAAAAAAAAAAAAATAACCGTTGCAAAATTGCAGCGGTTATCTTTTTTTTTTAGTCCTAAATTTTCTTCTCATTTTTTTCTTATAAATTCTCTCAAATTCTCTCAATACTCACAATTCTCTCAAATTCTCTCAATACTCACAATTCTCTCAAATTCTCTTCTCTCAAGTTTCAAATTTTCTCAATACTCGAAATTCTCTCAAATTCTCTTAAATTCTCTCAATTTTCTCAATCCACGCAATTCTTTCTTAATTCTCCCAATTAATCCGGCTCAATTCTCTCAATCCACTCGAAAAATGGCAAGTGGAAGTCGAGTGCCAACTGGCAAAGGTAAGAATATCGCGACAGAATCCCATCATTCTTTTTGATCCTCGTGAATATGCAGATTTTCAAGATGATGAAATCAACATTTTTCCCGATATGGGGCGGCCCCGACACAAGAAAGTTTTCATCCTCCCCGCTGAAATATCTACAACAAAGGAAGAGAAACGGAATTTACATCCGACATTTGGAATCACTTCATGAGAATGGAAATGTTTGATATTGGTCAAAAAAAGGTATGATATAATTTGTAAATATTGTGGGAAAATATATAAATATACAGGTGGACAAGGATATGGAACATTTAAACGACATCTTAGGAGCAAACATCCAATCGAAACGGGAATCGATATCGGGCAACAACAAATTTCCGGTACGTCAATCCTAACACTTCCCTTTTATTTCGTTTTAATGAAAAAACTTATAAGGAAGAATTAGGCAAATTTATTTCCGTTGATTATTTAGCATTTAATTTTGGAGAAAGATTTGGTTTTAATGAATTTGTACAAAAAGCATGTGCTCCACAAGCAAAACGTGTTCCTAAAAATTCAATTAAACGAGTAATTAAAGATCTTTACAAAAATGAAAAAAAAGATTTACAAAACTTTTTTATGCAATTTAATGGATGCGTGCATATAGGTAGAGATATTTGAAGTGATTATTGGCAAAATCATTTTTTACATGGGCATAACATGTCATTGGATAGATGACGAGTGGAGTATTCAAAAAAGAGTTATTGCATTTGAGTTTTCGATGATAAGCATACGGCAAATAATTTTTATAGAATAATTAGGAAAATTTTAGAAGAATATTATTTGCTTAACAAAATTTTTCCAATTGATTTTGATAATGTCGCAGCAAATACCGCTTCAATTGCCGATTTAGAAAATATTTGTAAACCCGTTTTTGGTAGAAAATTTTTTCACATTAGATGTGCCTGTCATGTTTTAAATTTATGTGTACAAGATGGTTTGAATACTCTTGATATTTTTCTTCAACCAATAAAAAACGCGATTCAAATTTTTATGGAAACATCCCCAAAAAAAAATGAAAGAATGGGGTAGATTTTGTAGAGAAAAATGGCAAAAAGCCAAAAGATTTTCAAGAGATGTTCCAACTCGTTGGAATTCTACTTTCCACTTGCTTAATGAATCTTTAGCATATAAAGATTTATTATGTGCATTTATTTCTAATAATATACCTCAGGTTAATTTATACCCACAAGAGTGAGATATTTGCAAAAAAAATTTTAAATGTTTTAAAGGTTTTAATGATGCAACTTATATTTTGTCCGGTATTTATTATCCTACTACACATTTATTTTTAGTAGAGTGTACTAATATTATCGGAACTTTTGATGAATTTGAAAATGATGTTGAATTACAACCTACTATAGTTGCAATGAAAATGAAGTGGCTACATTATTATAGGGAAATTCCATTATTTATTTAGTTGCTTGTGTTTTTTTCCGCGTTGCAAATTAGATGGCTTAAATGATTTTTTGCATGCGTATTATCAATGTTTACATTATGATGCGATAAATGTTACAACCATAGTACATGAGGTTAAAAACGTAGTAATAGAATTATATAATGAATTTTATACTAAATATAATTTAGGTGATATTGGATTTCTCAATCTACGGAGATACAAAATGACAAAGACAGGTAAAATTAGTAGAGGGTACCAACTTTTGTTAAATAGACAAAAAAAAAAAAGGGAGTAATAGGAAATATTTCTGAATTAGAGATTTATCTAACCGTTTCATTTGAGTTTCATCAAGTCGAAGGTGGTATAGATTTTTAATTTTGGATTGGTGGAAGAGGCATGCAAGCCAATACCCAATCCTTTCTCTTATTGCAAAACAGATTTTTTCAACCCCTTGTTCTACAGTTGCGATCGAACAAGCATTCAAAGGCAGGAGGTAATATTTTGGAATTAACATGTCGTTTTAAGATTAGCTCAGTAATCAGTGGAGATTCAAGCTTGTGTTGTTGATTGGACGAAGGCTCAATACCGACAACAGGAGATAGATCGAAATAATGAATCTAAATTCTTTAACGACGGAGATACTACCGCCACGGTACCGGTCTTGGAGCGGGTAGTGACGATTGAGGGTAAAAGAACTATTGAAGTTGGCAAATATTTCGGGAACCCCTGTTTCTCATACCGGGTATGCCCACGTGAGCTTAGGGAAACCGAAGTATAATCCGACGACATGTGACCTCTAGTCCCCTGCACACGGAATGCTTAGGTTTTGGGATCATTTTAAGGGCATATATATTGTACTCCTTTTTTTTTTTTATAGATCGTTGTAACGAATTGTAATGTGCTTAATGATAATTTATTAAGTTCAAACCCTCTCTTTCTCTCTTGTCTTTTTGTCCCCAAATTTGATTACAATTTATATTGAATAATGTTCCGTCTAGAACTGTAATTTTAATTTTTTTTATTTAATTTTCTGTTTTTCCTTTTCTATTTTTTTTTCTTTTCCTTTTCCTTTTCTCTTTTTTTTTTATTTTCTTCCTCCACTTGACCTCGAGGCGAGGCTGCCCTTGCCATTAGGCGGGCCCGCCCCGCTGGGGGGGCGAGGCGGCGTCGCCGGATCGAGCAAGGGCTTGACCTCGCCCGGGGTCGGGTGAGGCCGACCTACTTTTGCGAGGCGGAAAGGCCGGCCCTCGCTCGGACGTCAGGAGGGCTTCATTCCGTCATAAGAATTGGCGAACCCGATCTCGCCGACGACGGTAAGGTCGAGCCTCGCCCGGTGCGTCGGCCTCGCTCGGCGCCGGCGAGGTCGAGTCTCGCGACCTGAAGCGAGGGCGGCTCGCCAACCCAGCGGGCCGACCCTCGCCTTGACCGGTGACCTACCTCGCTGGGCGGCGGAGGAAAAAATAAAAAAAAAAAGAAAAGAAAATTTTGAACCGACTGGAACCGGTTCCAAATCGACCGTTAGAATCGAACCGCCGATTCATACTTGGCCACGAACCGGAACCGCGGTTCAAACAAAACCGGTCGGTTCGAACCGTGCCCATGACTACTCGTGACATGATGGTTTCAAAGACAGCGTTTTTGATTCTTTAAAACAAATGTTGGAATTGAATTTTCAAGAATTTCACCCAACGGATGGCCATATTGACCTAAGTAATTTAGATGATTAGAAAGCTCTAAACAATGAGATCATAAGCCGAGATCATCAAGAGACATCACCACAAACTAATTCACAAAAGGAGAACCTGAGACAACGATTTACCTATCCGTGGTGAATATAAGAAAGGGGAACTCGCTCAGTAGCTCTTACCCTTGATTCAAGTATCATACCACATGACCGCTGAAAAGAAGATAAATAACATTCTATACTACGTAATGCAGCTCGGGATGAGAATGCTTCTCCTTACAATACAGTCCAAGGCTCTATGTTGCAAGAAGTTTAGGTTGTTTTAGCTAACGTTCTTTAGCTAAGAGCTTGCAAGAAGTTTAGGCTTCTCCTTTGCAAGCTAATGTTGTTTTAGCTACTTTATGGAAACTTCCTACCTTCATATTCTCGAATTATTAGTACTAGTTGTAATGCCGGGGAATGTCCCTAAGCTGCTGTACATCATCTGTTATATACTACTTACATTTTACACCAAAAAGTTTAGGTTAATACCTTGTATAGTTGCCCTAAGCTGAAGAAGATATTTTCAAATGGTTTGATCGAGCAACTCTTCCAAGTTTAGCGTTTGAATGTTGAAAAGTGCTATGAAATTGAGAAGATCTTCAATGTATTCAAGAATTCTTGCTTGGACCCGAGAACACTTCGATGTCTTAAATTGAGAAATATGACCCAAATGACTGATTGATCTATCCTTCTCTAAAGAGAGTTGAGATAGCTTCATATCCATATTTCATGAAACTGCCCTTTAGCTAGAAGAACGCTATCAATCTAAGATCCCGTGAACAATCATGGTGATTTACATAAATGTGGCAGAGACAATGATATAAAAATCTTTTTATAGCTTCGACGTCTAATGACTTGATTTTTTGCACCTACGAAAAGTCCAAGCTCTTGGCTGCTTCGCTTGACAAGAACATGTCCAAAGCACCCGTATCCAATACATAAGGTGTATGGGCCCGTACCTTGACTTTCACGGACAACCAGTGAACCTTCACGGTTCCAAGTCGCACTTCCCTTTTCTCTCATCCTACTTATGGCGAGAAGCGCGTTGATCTTGCTCTTTTTCTAGCACTTTTGGGTCCAGTGGGGACTGTTGCATATGAAGCATGGGGATGGCGGTGGATTCTCAAATTTATCTTTGTAGTCCCCTTGGGGTCGATTCCACCTCGGGTTGGGTTGCTTGGAAGACTTTTCTCCCCATGACTTCTCCCGTCCACTATGGTCTCTTCGGCCACGAGTAGTATTTCCTTCGGGGTCTTTTTGGCCACGGACAATTTTGCCTTCCTCGTCCTCGTGGTGGCAATCCATTCTCCATCCGCTTCCTTTGAATTAGGAGGATTCTTTGATGAAGTTGATGACAAACTTGGCTATAGTTAGCGCCCTCAAGATACTTCGAACGTCCCTTTGCTTGAGCTTGAGTTGTGCCCTTGGCTCTAGTCCATCCACGAACACCCCGAGAGCCTCCTCCTTCCCAAAGTTGGGAATTTTAAGCTTTAGTTTGGTGAATTCTTTCACATACTCTCAGACCGTGCCTTGTTGCTCAAGGAGATGGAGTTCACTATGGGCCTCTTGTTGAGTGAACTCGAGGAAGAAGTAATCCCAAAACTCCTCAACGAAGTCATCCCAAGTATTGATGGAATCGGCGCCTAGCTTGGTCTTATCACACCTATTGTGCCACCAAAGCATTGCGTTATCAATTAGAAACATCGAAGCAGTTTGTACCTTGGTAAATTCGTGTTGAATTCCAATGGCACCGAAATATTGCTCTCTACTCCATAGGAAGTTGTCCACCTCTTTTGCAACAGTTGCCCTTGAACTCTATGGGCTTTGGCACATCCAGCTTATGTGACACTTGAATGTGCATGGCACTGTTCGCGATGCTAGCTTTGCACAGGATTAGCTTGGTCTTCAACTCTTGGACCTCTAGCTTCAAGGCTTTGAGATCGGACCTATGCAGCAACTCAGGCTTCCTTGGATTGTTGGAGCGCCTAAGCCAAGCCTTTTCTTGAGGGATCGATCGCTCACTCGCTTCCCTAGTTCGTAGAGAGAGAAAGTCCAGAGAGAAGCTTTGGGAGAGAATGCTTATATTACTCAATTTTTTTTGGATGATACAAATGAATGAGAGAGCATTCTCATTTATACTAGAGGGCCTCTCGTTACAACAATCAATCGACTCTTGATCGAGCGATCGATATTGCATCTCCCTATCTTCCGACTACCGATACTTAATGCGGGAAAACTCCAGAACATGGTATTATTACCATATTGCAACATTCCGGAAGCTCTTGAAGATTTGGATGAATATTTGTTGATCGTACAGGATCATTGGTGCATGGAAACCTTGGAACCATGATACTAGCATGTGTTACTATTACTAATAACATTTTGTAATATATTTCATTACAACTTTAATTCAGCCTAGAAAACGCAACAAATGATACCGACTTCTCATATTTAGGCTAATGTCAATATCAAACAATCACTTTTAATAAGTTGTTTTTACCCATTTAACCTTATAACCAGTGATTTACTAGTTTTAAGTTGAGTTACCATCACTGTTGATTTTAGTTAAAGAGTTTCAGTTCCATTTCTTTTGATGTCACCTTTACCACATCTCTTGGTAGAGCTTATAAAGGGATTAGCCAGATTCTTGCTTGACTTCATATATATAATTGTTATGATACCATCCTGAATCAATTGTCTCATGTACTCATGTTCTAAACTAATATGTCTAGACTTGCCATTATAATTTCTACTATAAACTCTTGTCAAATTAGCTTGACTATCACAGTGAATAAAAATAAGAGGCACAAGACTAGGCCACAATTTGATGTACAACAACAAATTTCAGATTATTTACCTTCTTTCCCAACTGCAGCTAAAGCATTAAATTCAAATTCCAATGTTGAGTGTGATATGCATGTCTATTTCTTGCTTGCCCAAGATAGATCATATCCACCTAATGTGAAAATCCATCCAAAAGTGGAATGTTTATTACCCACACTTGTAATCCAACTAGCATCGATGTATTATTCTAATATAACCATATAAGTATTATTGAAGAGTTCTAAATTTTTAGTTCTCTCAAGATTTGGTGATAGCTTTACAATATTCTATACTTGGATTACTAGTATATCTACTTAACTTAAACACGGAAAAAGAAAAATCAGGTCTAGTACAATGCATTGGATAGATTAAAGACCTTATAGCACTCGCATATTCAAGTTGTGCTATTGCTATACCGGTATTATAATTTAATTTAATACTATAATCAAATGGAGTACTCATTTCTTTGAAATCAAGATGTTTAAATTTATTTAATATTTTTTCAATGTAATTACATTGGCTCAAAACATAATCCCCACTAAGTTTTTTAACTTTAATACCTAAGATAGTATCTACTTCATCCAAATCTTTCATTTTAAACATGGAAGTTAGATCTTCTTAGTCTTAATAATTCAAGTCATATTAGTTCCAAAGATAAGCATATTATCAACATATAAGCACACTAAGGCACCATAGAGTTTAGTAAATTTAGAATAGATATGCTTATAAGCAATATTTTGTTTGAAACCATTAAATAATATTTTGTTTAAGTAAGCACCTGCTTAGGTGCTTGCTCAAACCCATAATGAGATTTAATCAATTTACATACTTTCCTTTCATTTTCAAGAAAAACAAAACCCTATGGTTGTAAATTTCCTTATTTAAATTTCTTTCAAGAATACAATTTTGACATCCATTTGATAAACCTAGATGCTAAAGCAAAAAGAATTCGAATAGATGTTATACATGCTATATGAGCATATGTATTAAAATAATATATTTCTTCATTTTGTCTAAACCCCTTGGCTACCAGTCTACCCTTAAAAGCTTGGATAGAACCATCAAAAATATATTTTCTTCTGAAAACCTATTTGCTCTCAATAGGTTTAGATCCTTTTGGTAAATCTACCAATACAAAGTTACTATTGGACATAACTGAGTCCATTTCATCATTTACAACTTCTTTACAAAAAGAAGCATTTCTAGAATACATAACATCACTAAAACTTTTAGGATCATCTTCTAGTCTTAATACTAAAGGATATTTATTTACCACATTATTATCTCTATATCCTTCAATAAGGAAAACGTGAGTAATAAAATCTGGACATAAATCTTTCACTTTCCTTGCTCTGGTGTTTCTTCTAGGTTCAGTCATGTCTTTAGAGTCATTTGTTTCTTTCTTATGAGAATCTACTTAAGTTTCTATAGGTTACGAATTATTTTAAAAAATTTCAAAGCCCATAGAACATTTATTCTCAAAGAATTAAACATCTCTTGATTTTACAATAACATTGGACTCTAAATCAAGAAGCCAATAAGCTTTATTGCTTTCAGCATATAAAAAAATGGTTAATATCACGAAAAATTTCAAATCGGTACACTTGTAATAAGTTTACTTCAAACTAATTTTTTTACTATAAAAAACTCCAAACTAATACACCTGTAATAAATTTACCCAAAACTAATTTTTTGACTACTAAAAACCCCAAACTAGTATATTTATGACAAATTTACCCTCCGTTAGTTTTCGTTAAATTGGGTTAATACCTCAAAAAATCACAAACTGATACACCTATGACAAATGGAAGATAAAACTCAAAACTGGAACATTCGTCCACTGCTGCGTGTCATATAACCAAGTAATTTAACAGTAAATTTTAATGAAAACTAACGGATAATAAATTTATCACAGATATATAAATTTAGAATTTTTTATGGTCAAAAAATTAGTTTTGGATAAATTTATCATAGATGTGCCAATTTGAGATTTTTCGTGGTATTAACCCTATAAAAAAACACTTTTTATAGCTCTATGACCAAGTGTTCTCTTAGGATCTAGTATTCGGTAGTATGGCAAACACTCCCACACTTTAAGATATGACAATTTTGGTTTTCAATCTTTCCACAATTCATAAGGGCTTATGTTATTTCTCGCGGATGGTATCCAATTATGAATATGACATGCAATAAGCAATGCTTCTCCCCAAAGATTAATTGGTAGCTTTATATTTGAAAGCATATAATTAACCATTTATCCCATAGATCTATTTTTTCTTTCAGCTAAACCATTTTATTGTGAAGTGTATGGTGTTGGAACTTGATGAATAATACCATATTCTTCACAAAATGATGAAAAATCATTTTAGAAATATTCTCCACCTCTTTCTACTTCAACCTTATATATCTTAAACATAACAAATACCTCATTCTTTGATCTCATAAAATAAATACATAAATACCTACTACAGTCATCCACAAAAGTAATGAAACACCTTTTACCACCATGAGTTAACATAATATTGAATTCACATAAGTCACTATGCACCAAATTCAATAAATTCGAATTTCTTTTAACACTAGGAAAAAGGTTTCTTTGTTAATTTAGACTTGAGAAAATTCCAAATAAAGATCTCAAGTGCTCTCATTTTCTTAAATAAAGGCCCGAAGTGAGCCGTATGTCAAATAAGGGTATGAAGTGAACCTTATCTCAAATAAGGTTATGAAGTAGCCATCTCAGTCTAAAAAATGGGCCTGACCTCATTGGAGTCAAGGGCATTTTCGTCTTTTAATTTTTTTAAATTGTTTCTTTTTTTCCTTTGATGTTTTTTTTTTATATAAAAACAAACTCAAAAAATAAAAAAACAAGAGCTAAAGTTTAAGGAAAAAAAAAAAAAAAAAAAAAAAAGCCACCATCCCCGCCCTTGGTCGCCCCTATTCTTTGGTGGGGTGGTGGCGATGGTCGGTGCCTCAACAAGGGCCTATCGGTGGCCCCAAAGCCGGGGAGAGGGCGTTGACCCTCTCCTAGGCGGGAGAAGGTCGCTGCCCTCTCCCGGCTTTGGCACCTTCTCCTCTGGCTAGTGATCCTCATCAGCCATCGCCGCCGCCCCAAACAATGGGGCAACGGCCTAAGCGAGACCAGCTAGGCCCTTGTTTTTATAAAACTTTTTTTAATTTTAATCTAATTTAACTAAAATTTATGTTAAAATTATTTTTGGATGAAAATGCCCTTGGTAGGCCAGAAAATTTGGCCAGTCGGCGGGGTGAGGGCTTTATTTGAAATTGTTATAACCACTTTAGGTCCTTATTTAAGAAAATAAAAGCACTCCAAGCATATTTGACACAAAGTCCATTTCAGGCTCTTATTTGAAAAAATAAGAGTACTTTGGGTCGTTATTTGGAATTTTCCCTTAGTACGACGGACCTTCAATTTTTAAACACCAAAAGGGGGGGTTTCGCTTGGTATGCACTAAGTCTAGGTTTGGGACTTAACTTGGGCTCTTCCATGTCCATACCATATTGCAACTTAGGGTTTAGATTTTTAACCTGCAAGTAATTTTTATTTAGGAGTCTCCATTAATCGGTTTGGGGTAGGTTGATTAGGAATCCAAGTAAGGTGACGAGAGATTCACTCTACTCCTATGAACCAGAGATTAAATGAGTTCGTTGACTTGGTTACACTAGTTAAATAACTAATGCCCTTTCGGTATCTTTTTACCCCATTCATTTTAGAAAATATTTTTCAAACAGTTTGGATTGACTTTAGGACCTATCTTCTAACATGTGAGGTAATCAAACGAATGCATAATTATCAACGATTAGCAATCAAACTAGATATGCAGTCTAGGGTTCTAATCCTAACTAAGGTGATAACATTTAAAACGCGACAATTTATGCAATTATATCATAATTAGAAACATGCATTATATTAATACAATAGTAGTAAAAATAACATCCAAAATTCTCTATGTATAGCCCTATAGGCTCATCTGATCTAAACATGATTATTAATCAAATAATTCATGTAATTTAGAAAAACATTCAAAAAACACTAATTTCTAAACTATTTCCTAATTTTAAAGGAAAAATAAAAAAATATATATTTTTAAAATTTTAATTTTTTAAAATAATAATACTTTTTAATTAAAATAATAGAAATATTAATATAATATTCGGCTCGGTCAGCGGATCTCGGTCGGGGTTAGAACAGGCCCAAGTCAATGGACTTGATCCACCGCGTTGACCCGGTCGAATCTCCGGATCCGAACGGGTTGGGGGTCAACTCGAGTCTGAACCGGATTGGGCCCATTCGGGACCTGGTTCTGTGAAAAAGGACAAAATGGGACTAGTTCGACCCTAGTCCCGGATGGCCCGCAAATCGTCTAATTGGTCTCCCATGCGGTCCAAATCGGTTCTTGCATGCCTTAAGCACCTCAACAACGTCGGCCCGGCAAGATCGGACATCTAAACCCCGGTAGGCTCGGGCCAATTCGAGTCTAGGTCTCTCCTTTAAGTTCCCTATCAAGACCTCCTTTGACCACCTAGCCCGCCGGCGGACCCCAAACTCACGGTTAGCGCCCAAAACTAATCACGGCCTCGATAAGGCATTTCATTAAACAGCCGTCTTGCATCGACAAAAATAGATAACTTTGAACTGTTTTGAGATTCCGACCGACTCCAACTACTACAGTTCGCTCTCGATGGCAATTATGGATTGGGAGGAGGATTGGTATGGGTTGAGATTAGTCCTAAATGGCCAATGCGAGTCTCGGCTAATTGACGCGACAAAAAAAAAAAGGACAAAACAAGGTCGGGGAACTCACCGGGTTGGGGATTGCAGCTCGATAGACCATCAACGACGTAGGCTCAGCGGAAAGCTCCTATGGCTACTTCCTTTCACTTGTAAACGAAAGTTTCTTTTTCTCTCCTTCTTACTCGCTTCTGTTTTTTCTACTTCTCTATAACTCAGCTATCCGAGTCCTTTCTCTCTTTTCCTCTAATTGTTTTATGGCTAGAGAAGGCCCGCCTCCTGCTCCATTAATCATCCTGCAGAACGGCCTACTTGGCAACCTTGACTTTCGTGGCCATTCTAGGCTGGTGCGAGGAGGGGAGTTCTACTCCTCTGCGTTTCGGTGTCCATGGCAACAAGGAGGGGAAGAGGAGAGAGGCAGAGGGGCTAGGTTGTGTTGGGACAAGAGCAGGAGTGGCTAGGCCGTGGGAAGGAGGAAGAGGAAGGCGAGTGGCCGTTGGTGACGAGAGGGAGAGAGAAAGGGAGAAGGCCCGCACGATCAAGGGCAAAGGAAGAAAGGGATCAAGTCTTGGCCGACTTTGGCCCAGCTTGATCGGATTTTTTTATCATATTTATTTTTTTAATTTAATTAATTAATGTTTGAATTTTTTGATTAATTAAGAAAATATGCTCTAATAGGGCCTATCAATGCAAATGTGCTTAATGTCTATATGCAATGGAATTAGATAAAAATAATATATATTTTTTTTGTTTTAGGAATTGAGAATATTAATGCCTAAATTTTTTTGTAGTTAATTGGATAATTAAAAATAGGTATCAACAGCTGCCCCTCTTTGAAAGTGAACTCGTAGAGGTTGTATTCAAAAATAAAATGACACCTAAATTTGGCCCATGCATGTTCAATGAATGTTATTTTTGGCGGGACCACGAGTTCCATTTTTTATGATGTGATATAAAATGATGCATGCTAAAGTAAATAAAGACATACCTAAGGTTGCTTACCCGCCAGGAGGGCAAAGTAATTCCATGGTTGATATTGTGTGTTGAGGACCCGAACCTATTTTCGGTCACCTTGACGAGGGGAAATCGTTTGCCTAGGACCTGAACCAATCTTTGGTCGCCTTAACTGGATTTCGTTTGTCTAGGACCTGAACCTATCTTCTGTTACCTTGACGGGGGAAATCGCTTATCTAGGACCAAACTATCTTTGGTCACCTTGACTGGATTTTGTTTGCTTGTCGAAGTACTTGAATTTTGTTAGAGGTACTTGAAAAGGCTTGATGTGGACACTTAAGAGTCCTCGCCCGAGGATTTGATGGTTTGCTTGATAAGTCCTCGCCAGCAGGTCTTAAAAAGACTCAAACAATGAGTACCTGGGGGTCCTCGCCCGAGGATTTGATGGTTTGCCTGGTGAGTCCTCGCTAGCAGGTCTCAGAAATACTCAAATAATGAGCATCTAGGGGTTTGCGCTCGAGGATTTGATGATTTTCTTGGTGGGTCCCGCCAAAGTTGGGGTCTTGAAAAGGCTTAAACAATAAGCACCTGGGGTCTTCACCCGAGGATTTGATGATTTTCTTGGTGGGTCCTTGCCATCAGGTCTTGAAAAGGCTCAAACAATGAGCACCTGGGAGTCCTCGCCTGAGAATTTGATGATTTGCTTGGTGGGTCCTCGTCAATAGGTCTTGAAAAGGCTCAAATAATGAGCACCTAGGGGTCTTCGCCCAAGGATTTGATGATTTGCCTGGTGGGTGCTCGCTAATAAGTCTTGGAAAGGTTCAAACAATGAGCACCTAGGCGTTCTCACCCGAGGATTTAATGATTTGCCTGGTGAGTCCTCGCCCAGCAAGTCTTGAAAGGACTCTAGTATGCAAAAAAGTGTGCCATGTCAGCTCCACTTGGGAGAATATTCGCGAGTTTTTGGGATGTCTTTGGAGACAATCTAGATGGTTGGTGCTCTTTTTTAGTCTTTAAGGACATTTTATCTGTCAAAGACTATTAGAGCAAATATGCATGCATTCATTACGGATATAGGCTATTCCGAATGCACATTTTGAAAGCTCATGCATGATGATTTTGTCATATTTACATCACCAAATATCCACTAAGGGTAATTTTCAATTGAGATAATTTTCGCTCGGAAGATGGACTTCTCAAGATGCTAAATGAGGGATCTTGGTCAAAAGGACATTTCACCCGCTCTCTTTGAAAAGGTTTTCTTATCCCGACCATTAATGCGGGAATATTGAAAACACTCAATCGATTGTCATCACATCAACAAGGGTATGAGTTTTTCTTAAGCAATACGATACTACCAATCTAATAGGTCTTCTTCGTGGTTGTAATGCAGGCTTGGTCAATGACTTAACAAATGAAAAATTGTGCGAGTTAAGGCCATGAAAGAAAATACTTCGTAATTATCTTCGGGTTTACAAGTCAAGAACCTTGCAAAATAAGATAGAAGTAGTCTTGCTTGCACTTCCTCGAGTGATATTTATAAACATTTGAAATTTTACATTAATTCAGGTGCCCTAATTAGAAGAGACTTCATGAGAGACGTAACGTAGGCTAGGCTCACAAGTTGAGAAACGAAAGGATCGTTAGGCTAAAAAATGTGTGTATAATGGGTGAGAGTTGGTGATCCTCTTAGCGTTGTCACCTGTCTTTTTCTTCACCATCAGAATCCTCTTAGACAACTTCTCGGGGCAATTTGGCTCCTTGGCTTCTTGGATTTTTGTTTAATAATTGCAAATTTACTTGGGGATGCAAATTCCTTCGCCTTTTTTTTATCGCTTTTTGTCTATAGGCATTAGTCTTGTTTTTATCAGGCACACTGCTTTTTTATGTCCCTAGTTTTTAGCATTTTTTATATGGGCATTGACCTTGCTTTTACCAAGCACACTGCTTTTTCACGTCCTCCATTTTTCATTTTTCCATTTCATCATTTTTTTGCTATGGTTTTGGTATTGTCAGGAACTAGCCTAGACAAGTTTTAAAAAGTCCATATTATTAGGCTCTTTGGATCTTCATCTTCATCCGGCACTTTGGACCATGACACTTGAACTATGATGACTTTCACATTGCCCCAATGTAAGAATGATCACCAATTAAGTTTGTACAAAATGAAATTGTTAGCTCAATTGGGCTAGCAAGGGATATAAGAGTGTGGGATTGGAAAAGTATTACTCTTCATCATCCTAAGGCACTTAAATCATTGTGAGAGTTCAATTGCAATAATAACATTCAAAGATTGATGTAAGTGAGAGCCAGAAAATTTCTACTCATTTTTCTCAATTCGCGATGCCGACTTACCTCGAGTTGCCCCAATGCGGGGTGGTTCTTGATAGGGGTTATTTGAAATGAGCTTTCAAGTGTATGAGCTCAAAATGGTTAAGCAAAGGATCATTAGTAATATATGGAGTAGAGAAATGAATTGCCTTTCATCATTTTGGCTACCGTACCTTATGTGAAAAATCCTTTTACCTTGCAAACATGGAACCTTTTCACTCATCTCGTAGGGATTAATATGTGAGAATGTGTATAGACTAAGGATTGTCTTTCATCATCCTGACACATCTCTTTCAGTATATCGAAGCAGGTCGACACGATTAGTCGAATTATCAAAATTTTCACATGAAATTGATGAATTAAACATGTAAAATTACCATACAAAATTACTTTCCAAAAGACATGCGATGCACTTGGGGGAGGATTAAGCATTCATTTGCTTTAACATGTTTCCTCTTTCTTTGTTTCTTTATACTCTTATGAGAAGAGTTTTTAGGGAAAGAGATACTTACCTACGCTGCAATGGTGAGGCAAATCTGCAAGGTAATAAGAAAGACCGTGTTAATGAACGACTCTTTGAGGGATAGGAATTGGGAACGATACAACATTACCCTTTGTGACTCCCTTCATTTGGGTTTAAATTGAAAACTCCTTGAGCTTTCTCGAATGTCGACAATTTCTGTCGAAAATAGTATGAGCTCATGTTATAAATGAAATGATAAAGGGTAAATTGGGAATGATACCAAATTACCCTTCCTCCATTTTACCTTCAAAGTTAGCAGGGTGTTTTCTTTTGCGACTCATTCTTGGTTTGTCTTGAAGCTTGAATGAAATCCTCTATAATTAAGGGTACTCCCAACTAGGCAGTCCTCTTCTTGACGCATGCTGTGTTAATGCGGTCTCGGCAAGTTGAGAGGATTCTGAGGAATCTTCTAATTCCTAACTGCGCAGGGCATGTACAATTGCTTGCATGAAGATCTTTGTAGCAAAGCTAATCTTAACTTTGAATGTCTTTGATTGATATGGGCATCTTAATCTTTTCTGATGACTATCGTCCATGGTTGTCAAGATTAGCATCGACACTATCTTGTCATATGCAAAGTATTTTCTAGCTGCTTGTGCTAGACCTTTATTCAAATTCATCATATATAAAAGGAAAGGATATCTTATTTCCATGCTAAAGTAGATTAACTTTAGGAACGAAATACACCCTTTTTAATGGACTAGGGGAATTCCATGCCCCCTAGTCTACTCTCCCAATTAAGCGCTCCTTGCATTTTAAAGGAAAAACATGTTAGTTGTTTGCACAAACTTGGGCTAGGACAAAAAACAAGATACATCTTTTTAGTATTTCATTATGTTTCACTCGAGAGGTCCCAAGATTTACATTTTATCCGGCTTCCTAGCACGTCAGAGTCTAGGGTTAAGACAAGGAACGAGATACATCTTTTAGTATTTCATTATGTTTCACTTGAAAGGTCCCAAGATTTGCGTTTTATCCAGCTTCCTAGCACGTCAGAGTCTAGCATGCTCCTCAATTTGTCACCTGCAAAAGAAAGAGATAGAACGTCATTTCCAAAATTTATTAAGGAATAAGACATACCTTTTTCTTTCAAAAGGAATAATCTCTTCTTGGTTTGTCCTCGAATGATGCTCTGCACATCGTGGAGGCAAGGAATGCTCAACACTCTCTCTAACTCTTCAGGACTGATATTTGTCCCACATTTTATCTCGAAGGTTGAATGATTTTCACTTAGATTGCCCTTATCGAATTAGTCGGTCCGCGATCATTACCGGGGCTTGATGTACTTTTCAGTTTGTGTCATTTCCAAATGCCCCTTCGTAATAACAAATCAAAAGGGGATATGCTCTGAGACACGAAATGAGCGAATTAGAAAAATAAAACATGGCTATGAGCATGTATATCTTTCTAACATGTTTCTTTCTTCGGTCCTTTTGAAAAATGCTAAAATGTTAATTTTATTTTCAAAAGTTTAGAAACAAGGAAATATGAGGAAACCCAGGTCTCAAAACACTTTTCTTTACATGGCTAGATATCGTCAACAAGCCAGTTTGAGATACTTTCTTAAGCCCTCAAAACAAAACATTTGTGATTCTTTTGAATAATTCAAGCGAATTACATTTGTTGGAATGAAAATTACAATACTAAAATTCCAAGCATAATTGAAAATTTAGAAAACTGGGAATCCTAAAAAACAAATGAGACTTTAGAAAGCAAAAAAAAGTTTCCACATAGGGGAGAATTCAAACTATTAAATATGCCTCTATTCTAAGGAAGGAAAATTGAGTCTTCATTTACTCAATGACAATATCCACGCCTTTTTGTTGATTGGGTGGTGCATTTTGGAAAGGAAAGCATCTTTGCATCCAACAATTTCTGGACCTTATTCTTTAAGACAACATAGTCATTGACGGAATATCCCATTTCACCCAAATGATAGTCGCATACCTTGAAGGGATCGTAGTTGGGGAAACGCTTCGGATTTTCACGCTTTGGTTCTTTAGCAAGTAACTTCTTCTCCAGAAGAATGGGCAGGATCTAAGCCATAGGCCAAGGGAGTGGTGTGAACTGTTTTTGTTATTTCACCTCTAGGGCGGCTGGCAGCTTGAGGCTGGCTACTGCCCACCGCTTATTTGAACTATTGGGGAGAATGGGCAATCGGGTGTATGTGAAATCCACATCTGCAAGAAGCTCATTCTCCTTTTTTGTGCTGAGTTTATTACATATGGAGTTGGGGTCAGTAAACCACCCTTCGCGTGCAATCCCATTTCGATGTGTTCACCCACGAGAATGAGTCAATTAAGTGACTCAGCAGTGGCACCAACCAGTCAGTGTCTGTTTTTATATGAAAGAGACTTAATGAACAACTTCATTTGTTCATAATCAGGGAGTTCTGGGGTGACCTGGGCAACTAAATTCCTCTATCTGGTGGCATATTCTTTGAATGATTCACTCTTCTTTTTCTCTGTGCGTTTGAGGCCATCACAAGAAAATGTGACATCGAGGTTGAATTCGTATTGCTTGAGAAATGCATCTGCAACATCATCCCAAGATTTGAAGGTATCTACATCTTTTGATATATACCATGTCAAAGTTGTCACGCCCGAATCCCTACGACGCCGAACATCCCAAAGGTTGATTAGGTAATGCGGCGTCCTGAGACACGTCGCCGACCCAACGCCCAACACGGAAATTAAGGCACACGCGGAAGCAATACAATACCCAAACAGTTTTGAACCAAATGACCAAGGATAGCCACTCAACAAACAACATGAACAATTACACTAAGCGTTGATACTAGGCACCAGACACAATATTCAATTGCAGCCCATGCTCAAAAATCAAAAGCAGTTCAAGGCCACTACAACCGGCCGGGGGCTCCTCCCAAAACACTTCCGTACGCCTGCCATTCTCAAGGCTGGGGGTCTGAAAAATTGGGGTTTAAACAACAATGAGAATAATCTCAGTGAGTAATTCCCTGAACCTAAACTAGGTTAACGTGCACCTCCAGAGGGTAAATAAAACACATAAATCAATAAACCAGTATAACAATCAATATAAGTTCACCCGGGCCCATAGCCCAATTCACTACTTCGCCATGCAGGTTAGACTTTTAATATCATTATAAAACATATGCGATTAAATCGACCCGAAGGCCACGACCACGAGGCCAACAATAGTTAAAAGTGACCGAAGACCACGACCCGAAGGTCGCGGTTTTGTCTCGACCGAAGGCCCGACCCGAAGGCCCGCAGTTTATCACGACCCAAAGGCCCGACCGAAGGCCCGCGGTTTATCCCGACCCGAAGCCCGACCCGATGGCCGCAGTTTATTCCGACCCGAAGGTCCGACCCAAGGCCACAATATTCACGTCAGTCACGGCGCAATTTTGCACTCACAATTCCAGCCATATCGAAACATAATATGTGAAATCACATGTAATGGCATCATACAAGTCCCAACGCCAATATGTGCCCATGCTTAGCATGCAAAAAAATGTGTGTGTCTGCGGTTCCCCTTTCAGGCAACACTGCGACTTCCAACAAGAATGCAAATCCACTCATAGACATGCAATTAAATCATGTCAAGTCATGCTCCATCAATGCCATGACGGGTTCTAGTAGCAATTCAATATATTTAACTTAGTCATGACATACCCTAATAACACAGTTTAAAAGCAATTAAGCTTAAACACACCAATGGCACATAATTCTCGTAAATGACCCATCCAAGTTCACAAATTCGAGTCCACTTTACTACTTCCTTTCTCGGCCCATCAAGGCACGCAACATAACATCCCCACATCCATCACCAATGAGCCCACATATCAGCCACTAAATCAAGTAATCACGGCATATTTAGAATTTCTTTAATTAAGTCTTAAATAATCCGAATTTAGGCTAATTAATCTCAATAATTCTTACCCATGAACAGCCCACCATAGGATGTTAAACCGCATCAAAATCGGCATCTAAAGCTTCCAATTCATCACATATATCACCACAATTAAGTCAGCCCACAAATCAAATCCTAAACCACTTAATTAACCTCTAATCATTCGCGCCTCGTCCCGAAAGCCGGGTTTCAGCATGGGCAGCCCCACGTAGGCCTCTCTAGCCCAATAAGTCTCCTCAAAAAGCTCCATTTGTCTCCCTAAAATATCGCCCAAAGTAGCCACCACGAGGACCAAACTAGCGCGCTCTATAATCCACAATTGAAACCGATTAACCCGAACCGGGCCAATTTAATCCCAAATCTGTCCGGCCCATATATCGCGCCTCTCTCGGGCCACTAATTCTCCATTAATCCATCGTACTAATCCACCAAATCAACAACAATCACAATCCCCTAATCACCTCCACAATTTAACCCCAAATTACCCTAATTAACCCCTAAACCTGCCTAGAAATGCAAATTGTCCTAATTATGGCTTAGGGTCAAACTCACCGGTGTCCCAGCTTTCCAAATCGAGCCGAACACGCGCGATGGCGGTTGGACAGCGGGCGACACCTCGCCGAACAGTAATGGTAGCGGCAATTCCGGCGAACAACGAGCGGCGGCGACGGTTCTGCTGATTCCACGGCCTAGAGAGGGAGAGAGAGACACGGCTAGAGGGAGTGGGATGGCTGGACAAAGCTGGGTGAGGCGGTGGTGGTAGGGTGGGACAGTCCTTATGGCGGCACCGATGCCTGGCGGCGGCACCAGTGCTGTTCCCAAGGAAGGCCTTCCACGGCCGAACAAGGGAGGAAGAGAGAGAGAGGAGTGATGGCTGGGGTGGAAGGGCTGCTGGCTGAGGAGAGGGGACATGCCCACTGGCGACCCTTTGCAGGCGACGGGACGGGGGCGGCGAGCTGCAGCGGCGGGGAGAAGTCCAGAACAGGGGAAAGCCTTGGGGGAGAGAAAAACAGGGGAAAGGGTGAGGGAGAGAGGAATCGGGGCTGAGGGGTTACTGACCGGCGGTGGCTGGCCGGACGATGGAGGACAGACCGCCGAAGTGGTTGGGCAGCGCCGGATCGCGGCGGCCGCAGCGACGAGCTGCTGTTCACGCGTTCCGCGGGCAGGCCGGCGACGGCGGTCGCGGCGACCGACGGCGGCGCGGCTCGATCGGGGCGACGGCGGCGACGGCGGCGGCGAGGCTGGGCTGATCACCAGTGATGAGTTGCAGAGCAAAACCAGAAGCAGGGGCGTTCCGGGGGAGACCAGCGAAGGAGGAAGGAGGAAGAAGGAAAAGAAGAGAAAAAGGAAAAGAAAAAGAAAAGAAAGGAGAAAAAAGGAAGAGAGAGAGAGAGATAGGTAGGTGGGGAGTAGGGGGGGGGAGAAGTCAGGCGCGTAGGTGAATCGGCGGAAAAAGGGGGGAGGAGAGAGAGAGAGAGAGAGAGAGAGAGAGAGAGAGAAAAGTAAAAAGGAAATTTTGAACATTAAAATATTATTTGCAAATCGAAGGTCCAAATTCAAAACCGAACACGATCTACGGTCCAAAATAAGCCTCGTGATATAAAAAGGGACAAAGGCCAAATTAATTAAACCGAACTATAGCAAGGAGGTCTACTAGTCCAAATTGCATCGGGTCAAAAACTCTCCTTTTTTCATTATTCCCGACAATCTCAACGTTGGTTTCAATAATATTGACATTGTCCAATTTATTTCGTTTTGAAACTAAAAATCGATTGTCAAGTTCGGGGTCTAAATAACGGCCAAATTTGATCGAGTGCGATTCTAGCGAAATCTCTAATTTAAAATGATAACCGGGAGTGATCGGTTTCGGGCAAGATTTTACTATAAGCACACTAACAAATTACGATTTTATAAATCCCAAAAATGGGCGAAATTCGGGATGTCACAAAAGTTGGCTCGGTCAAGCTTACTTGAAAGCTTACTTGAAAGGTCTGGATTATAGGGTTCATTATTGACATACTGAGTCATTCGCACATGATACATGTGCAAGTGATTCCTGAGGCATGAGGTGCCATTATTTTTTCGAATTCTAGCATCTTGAATTTTTCTAGCACCTTAACTCTTTTGTACACAGACAGGTCAAGTGGAATAGAATGCTGCGGGCCCTATAACTGCTTCAACATTTCCTCAACCTTCACAAGGCGTTTATCATGTTCTGTCATTGGTGTACTCACGGGCTTGGCCTTCTCGATCACTAGTGGAAGTGGATCCTCTTCTAGCATAGGCATCTTGCCGTTACTAGCCGTGGTTTGATCGTTGCCAGTGGACGAACGTGGTAACACCACCTCAATTGATGCAGGCGTGGTAGTGAGTTTGCCATGAATGG
Source organism: Syzygium grande (assembly GCA_024733475.1). Lineage (NCBI taxonomy): Eukaryota > Viridiplantae > Streptophyta > Magnoliopsida > Myrtales > Myrtaceae > Syzygium > Syzygium grande. The sequence continues at coordinate 8,525,901 of JAMXDD010000001.1, forward strand.
ACTCCACCTGCTTCGTTAGATTTTCGATTGTATTGAGAACCAGCTTTATCTCGTTTTCCACATTAATGAGACGGATCAGCACGTCTTCCTTAGCCATATTTGCCTGGCGAACGAGTATAATTCGTAACCTTCTTTTCATAAAAATGGCAACGAATGAGCATAAGACCTCATAAGGATTAGTCCATGACTTAGGCTAGTACTGTATTTCTTACTCTACTTATCACGTATTTTCCTTTTTTTTGCAAAAAATAAGAGAAGCAAACTTTTTTTATTTATATATATTTTACAACGGCAACCTAGTTGCCGTCTTTGGGGTTCGAACCTTGGTCTTTCAAACCATCTTCACTCTTGGGTACCACTAGGCTGAGGCGCGTCCTTTTTTATTTATACATCATTTTCTCTCTTTTTTTTTTCAAAATGACAAGAAATCGCGTGGGAAAACGATAATTTATAACGCGCTTTCAAAAATAAGAGCGTGAATTAGAAGTAAATATTTTGAAAAAGTTTTAGTAACTATTTCTTCCAAAACGACCACGACATTAAATCTACAACTAACCTAGACTAATCATGGATTCACCGGGACATATCAAGATAAATAAATTGCAACATGCAAAAATAGAAAATTTACTTTACTGGGAACCATGGCAATCACAGAAGCATGCACATGAGAAGTGAGGTTCGATTTCTATCTAGACTGATTGAGCAAAGTGAAACTAAAAGGGCGCCTGACCATCATATTCTTGCGTTGATGTAAAGTTCTTTTAACCTCGACCAAATTGAAAGGAATATCTTATAGTCAAGCGAATAATAGCTAAAGATAAACACTTTACTATTTTTTTAGAAAGAAATTTCGAGGAAAAGAAATGCAACCTCTACATCATGAGCTCGCGTTCGAGGTTGTATCTTTCTTAACATTATCCTAAAATGCCCTATCACGGCCCAAGTCTGGCGGCATGGTTGTGTGTGCGATAATGTAGTGCTAAATCATTAAAACATGCACAATAATTCATAAACAATCATCACTTCAAATGTTTAGGAAATGAATCCTCACTAACAAACTCTGAACCTGCAAAACAAGAGGTTAACAAAAACTATGCCCCTTATAACTCCCAACTATAAGAATATTTAACACCTTAAATGTAGAGATGTGCTTGGAATCCTTGTTGCCAAACAAAAATATTTTTGAATAGGATAAAATTTCAGGCCTAAGTCCACTTAAGAAAAACTTGGAAGTCCTTGCGGAGTTGCCGATCAATCGTGATCGACCTCCTTTTTTTAAACATCAAAAGGGAGGTCTAAATGCAGGTATGCGCTAAGTTTAGGTTCGGGACTTAACTTGGGCTCTCCCAAGTCCATATCATATCGCGACTTAGAGTTTGGGTTTTTAACCTGCAAGTAATTTTTATCTAGAAGTCACCACTAATTAGTTTGGGATAGGTTAATTAGAAACCCAAGTAAGGTGACGGGAGAATCACCCCACTCTTACGAACCAGAGATTAAATGAGTTCAGGGACTTGGTTATACTAGTTAGATAACCAATGCCCTTTCTATACTTTTCTATCCAGTTCATTTCAGAAAATATTTTTCAAGCAGTTTGGATTGATTTTAGGACATTTTTCCTAACATGTGAGGTAATCAAGCAAGTGCATAATTATTAACAATTAGCAGTCAAACTAGATATGCAATCTAGGGTTCAATCCTAACTAAGGCAACAACATTTAAAAACACGATCATTTATGTAATTATATCATAATTAGAAACATGCATAATAATAATACAATAGTAGTAAAATAACATTCGAAATTCTACTGTAATGCCTTATAGGCTTATCTGATCTAAACATGATTATTAATAAGATAATTCATGTAATATAGAAAAATATTCAAAAAAAATAATTTCTAAACTATTTCTTAATTTTAAAGGAAAAATAAAAAATATATATTTTTACAAATTTTAATTTTTTAAATAATAATAATTTTTTAATTAAAATAATAAAAATATTAATATAATATTCGGCCGGGTCGGGTTAGCAGATCTAGGTTAAGTCGGGAGGCGACCCCAGTCAACGGACCCGACCCAACCACGTTGACTAGGGTCAAATCTCCGGATCTAAACCGGGTTGGGGAGTCAACCTGGGTTTGAATTAAATTGAGCACATTCGGAATGCGATTCGGTGGAAAAAGGAAAAAGTGGGACCAATTTGACCCGATCGAACCCGGTCCCAAATGGCACCAAATCGATTTGACCAGGTCAACAAGCTAGTCCAAATCGGTTCTCGTATGCCTAAGCGGCAAGATCGGCGTCTTGCCGACCGACTTGGGCCAATTTCAGCCTGGGTCTCTCCTCTAGGGTCCCTATCAAGACCTCCTTGGCCACCTAGCCCGCCAGTAGACCCCAAACTTGCCGGTCGGCGGCCAAAACTAATGCGGCCTCAGTGAGGCATTTCATCAAACAACCAGCGTGCGTCGACAAAAATAGATAACTTTGAGCTATTTTGAGGTTTCGTGACTCGATTGCCACAACTCGCTCCCAACGGCGCTATGGATCGGGAGGAGGATCGGTATGGGGCTGGGATTAGGTGCCACACCACCGGTGGGCGCGAGTCCCGCCAAACGATGCACAAAAAAAAAAAAAAAAAGGACAAAATAGGGCCGTGGGAACTCACTGGTTGGGGATTGCGGCTCGGTGGACGTCGACGGGCGTGGGTTCGGGGCCGGGAAAGCTCCTAAGGCTTCTTCCTTTTACCTATAATCTCGATCTTTTCACTCAATCTCTTTCTTTTTCTCTCCTTCTCACTCTACTCTGTTTTTCTTTTTCTCTATAACTTTCGGTTTATGCGAGTCCTCTGTCTCTCTTCCTTTGATCATTTTATGGCTAAAGAAGCGTCTGCTCCTGTTCCATTAACCATCCTGCAGAGGCCTACTTGGCAACCTTGACTTTCGTGGCCATTCTAGGCCGATGTAGGGAGGGGAGTTCTACTCCTCTACCTCTCGGTGTCCACGGCAACAAGGAGGGGAAGAGGAGAGAAGTAGAGGGGTTGGGTTGTGTTGGGACAAGGGCAGGAGTGGCTGGGTCGTGAGAAGGAGGAAGAGGAAAACGGGTGGTCGTTGGTAGCAAGAGGGAGAGAGAAGGGGAGAAGGCTCCATGTGGTTGAGGGGAAAAGGAAGAAAGGGATTGGGTCAGGCCGCCCTTGGCCCAGCCCAATTTGATTTTTTTTTTGTAACCATTTTTAGTTTTAATTTAATTAATTTTTTAAAATTTTTTAAAATTTTTTTGAATTTTTTGATTAATTAATAAAACATGCTCTAATAGGCCCTATCAATGTAAATGTGCCTAATGTCTATATGCAATGCAATTAGATAAAAATAATATATTTTTTGTTTTAGGAATTGAGAATATTAATCTCTAAATTTTTTTGTAATTAATTGGGCAATTAAAAATAGGTGTCAACAACCCTTTAAACTTAGCACAAACTTCACATTTATCAAATTTGACATTAAAATTTATAAAGTCTTACCTTTTCATATTATTTAAATAGTGAAAATTTAGATGTGCTAGTCTACTGTGCCAAAAAAAAAGGAGACTCAACAACATAAGCAAAAGATACAATATTATTATTGATACTCAGTTGATATATGTTGTCAATGGCATAACCCTATCCAACAAACAGCCCATTCTTTGACACATAACTATGTCGGATTCAAACAAAACCCCAATCCCCTTTTACCAAGTAAATCAATAGAATGTAGGTTCTTCCTAATTTCAGCTATAAACAACACAATAAGAAGGGTAATCTTCTTTCCAGAAGTAAAGTCTATCTCCACTATGCCTCTGCTAACAACCTTTGCAAGAGTGTTGTTTGTTATTAGAACCTCTTGAACATTTGTGTCGACAGTCTCTTCTAAATTGCTTGAACATATATTTTTCCTTGCACACATAGACCGTTGCACCGGAATCTAGCCACCAATCGGATTTGACTGAAGTAGAGTTGATTAAAGAACCATGGCCACGGAATCATTTCTTTCAGAAGTTTTCATATTTGAAGACATAATTGAAAACATGGCCACATAGTTTTCTTCAACCAAGTTTGCATTTGCCTTCACCATTGGAATGTTCTTGTCCCTTGATGAGTTCTTGCAGTGCCTATAGTCCTTTGCATAATAATTTTGTTTGCCATAAACATAGCAGCAACCTTTTTTCCTCGTGTTATTTCTTCTTAAAATTCTGTCCTCTCTTGCATTTCAAGTTCTTCGTGGTTATGGATTGAAATCCATTACCCTTCACAAAATTCATCTTGGTATCATACAAAACAAAATTATCACGTATACATGACTCTTCCTCAATTCAAAAATGTTTTTGAATTTGCTCAAAGGGGATGTCCTCTGATTTGTGCATCAACCTTTTTCCATGATCTTTTGAACTTGGAGACAATTTTGCAATAATTGTTCCGACTTGAAAAGATTCTAGAATATCATTTTTGAGGGCATGAATTTTTTTTATTAGTACTTGTAATTCATGGACTTGCTCCAACAAGGGTTTATAATCAATAAACTTAAAATCAAAATACTTTATGATCAGATACTTGTTGGTACCTTGCTCCTCCGCTTTGTACTTGAATTCAAGTGCATTCCAAATATCTCTAGCAAATTTCATCTTAGTGAATAAGTCATACAATCGATTGGACAATGTGTTCAGAATATGCCCACAACAGAGCAATTCATCCTCTTCACATTTCTTACTCACCTTCTTGACCGTTTTAACGGCTTCTGCACTAGCCTGTCCTCCTTCAATAGTAGGCTTTGGATCCTCTATAGGCTTTAGATTGGGATATGGAATTTCATGGCAGTGAGAAGGAACATCATCTTGTCCCTCTAACGAGCAAAGTTGTTTACATCGAACCAGTCCAATTTGACCATTTCTTGATTCATGACTTTGATTGACTGACTCTATTGTTGAATGAATAATTCCTTGAAATTGTTGGTGAAAAATCAAGCATTCGTCGAGAAAAAGAACGGAATCAAACTCCATAACGTTGTTAACAGGAAAAGATGGCTGTATGGTTTTAAGAGGAGCACGCAAGTGTGCAAAAGTGTTAAATGCGCCTAATAATCGCATACCCACACGTGGGTATTGTGGGGTTTAGCCCATAGCCCGTCATCTTCGTTCGAACAAGTTAAAAGACATCTACACTTATATAGTGGCTTACATACTTCTAACTTTCTTACGTGGGACAAGGAAAAACACTATGTTTGTTTACAAACAACCAACCAACATCTCCTTCACCTCCCATGGAGTTTGAGGTATTCTCTCCTTTGAACTCAACCGGTTCCACTTTATTGCCTAGGTACCGAATTGGACCAGTCAGGTCCAATTCCAAGGACCCTCGATCCAGTCCTCGATTTCAAAAAATGAAAATCAATCCCAATTTTCGATTTTTGAAATTCTCGATTTTGTAGTGAAATTGGATGGAATCGAGAACCGATCACTCTTATTTTGTACGCTTCTTTTCGTTCTTCATGTGTGGCCATCAAATCCCTCATTGAGGGAGCCCACTTTGGCTAGACTTGAAGAGCAAAGGAAAAAGGTCCACACCAAGGCTGGAAGACCTATATATTTTCTTTTCTTTTCTTTGCTCTAAACAACTTCCCGGGCCCACTAGTTCGCTCTTGTGCGGTTCCCAAGGGAAGAACAAGAAAGTCAAAAGAGAACCCCACATTTTAGGCAAAATGATACCAGAAGTGCCACAACTTATGTACGGAGATCACTTTGGTCTTTATAACTTTTTTTTCGGATCATTTTAATGTCGAGTTGGAGGAAAATAGATCACTTTAATGACTCAACCAAAAGCTGACCTGGAATTTATATTTAAAAAAATGGTCCGACTTGTACACGTAAAAATTATGTGGCTTTCTTTCGAAAATTTTAATTTTAGAAAAATAATAATAATTATTACTGAGCCCACCACCTCATTGGGCAATGAGCCCTGCGGGTGGTGGGTTGCGGCCCTGGGTTGAATGAGGGGCTCCCTCGTAGCTACTGGACCCTCTTTTTTTTAATATAATATAATTTTTTTTTTCGGAAAAGTTTTTGGTTTTAATCTTTGATCGGACCTCTCCAAGAAGTCATGTTACAGCGTCGATTTTTTTCGCCAAGCCACCTCAAAGATTGGCACTAAAATTAAAGTCGTTAGACCAAATGATCCGAAAAAAGTTACATACAAAAAATGATCTCCGTCTGGCTGGTTATGCACACTTGATGTACTTTTGCCCTACATTTTACTTTTGTTCTCTTTTCTAGGAAATATTCAGTGGTTAGGTATTGTCACGTTAGTATGTGACGTGACATATACTTTTATATTAAAAATTAATAAAAATTAACACATGTTCATGATGTGGTAAATAAATAAAAAAAAATTAAAACTAAACTTCTGTTTTTCTCTCTCATCTTCTTTCTCCGTCTACGGGCATCTCCTCCATTGTCACCGGCGAATTCGCCGGAGCTGCGTCAAAGCCGACTGAACAAGCCGTCGTCGCTCGCCCAATCGCTCACGGCCTTCCATCGACAGAGCAATGCCCTGTCCTAGCTCCATCTTCTTGCTTGTTGATCCAGATTTGGCCTCGTGGAACAAGTCGCTTGGCTCGATCTTCCCAACGAAGAGCTCCATCTCCATATCTAGAGGAACTCGTTGATGGTCCATCTCTAGGACGAACTCCAAATCCGAGGCCATGGCTCTTCGAGAAAACCCAAAAGCTTCATCATACCCACCGAGGAAGCTTCATTTTGAACAAAAAGGAAAAACAGAGGAAGGCTAATGGTCTATCTCCAAGAAAACCCAAAAGTTTCATCATACCCACTGAGGAAGCTTCATTCCGAACCAAAAAAGGAAAATAGAGGAAGGTTGATGGTCCATCTCCAGGACAAACTCCTAATTTGAGGCCATGGCTCGTCGAGAAAACCAAAAAGTTTCCAAAAAGTTTCATACCCACTGAAGCTTCATTCCAAACAAAAAAAGAAAAAACAAAGGAAATTTCATACGATGGATGGGCCGGTGCGCTATGGATGGAAGGCCGCGAGTGACGATGGCCCGTTTAACGAGCAGTAATGGTCGGCATTGACGCAGCGCCGGCAACTCCGCTGGTGACCAAATGAAGGAGATGGCGGTAGACGGAGAAGGAAGATGAGAGAGAAAAAAGACAAGCTTAGTTTTGATTTTTTTTATTTGCTTGCCACGTCATGGACACGTGTCGATTTTTTTATTGGCTTTCGGTACAAAAATATATGCCACGTCAGCTTGTGTCATGGCAGTACCTAACCACCGAATAGTTTATCCTTTTCTCTAGCCCGTGCCTGTGCTTGTGCTCGTGAGCCCCTTGTACTATAAAAGAGATAAGACTTCAATATTACAAAGACAAGTGCGCCCCTCATTTTGTTCTCTCCCTCGTGGCCCCAGTTGAACTCAAAGTAAACACGTTATATACCGACAGAAATTCGAGACATATTTTAGTAAGACATGGCATTAATCCTTACATTTGAAATTGGAAGTGGTCATTTACTGTCGCTTTCTTATTACATAAAGGCTCAGTTTTTCTTCTTTCCTTGGATATAATATGAATGCTAATTTCTGAAATAGGTCACGGAAAGGGATGGAAAATTCTTGGAGGAGCTGTTTCGTCGGATAGGAAAGCAAAATGCAGGGAAATCATTTTGCTCGAAAGACATACCTCTAGGAGATGCATTCGTGTACAGACAATTGGGAGGCATGGCTTCTGTAGGGTGTTACATAGCGCTGGTCGATTTTTGCTAGTCTAAGGTACATAACATACTACCATGCCATACTGATGGCTTTTCTTTCCTAATAGCTAGATTTTGATGTGTGCCTACTTTTATAATTCGTTGAATTATTAGTTGTCACATATGCAGACATTCAATTATGGAGGAAGCGAAGGGAACATCGCACGGGGATTCGTGAGCTGGCTGGTTTGACGTTCGGCTTATCTCACGAGGGTAGTCAATTGGAGAAACAGGTTCTACATCACAATGAATTGAGCGACGAATCTAGTATTTGGAAGAGATAACTCGAAAATAGGTTTACAATGGTAAAAAGAAATACATTGGTTGCTTCACACTAGTCTTGAAAATTTCTTAATTGCATAAAATCATTGCGCTCCTCTTGGGTGGAAAGGTTCATTTATTTGTCACACTAGTGTTAAGCATGACTAGTAAAATACCGGCGGTTTTCCACCGGTTCACCCTTTTTTTTTGTTGTGTAACTTTGGTTTTATTAGTTGTAGAACCCCGTTTGACCGGCCAATCCGGTCCCCAATTCCATCAAACTCGGTAGTGGCTACTACCGAGTAAGTTTTGATTACTCTGCCTAGCCACTGGCTAGGCCTAGGGCAGAGTAAGTTTTGGATTCCTGAGCGGAAGGGGATGACCGGTTCGGGCTCTCCCCCATTGACCATCACTTTGTGATAATAACCGTTCGTCCCTTATCCAAGAATGATCTGGCCTCAACGAAAGATCAACAACTCCAAATATTCATTGAATACAAAGTTAATACATGTTATGAAATCAATATGGAAGATGCAGCTTCTAGATGCTTTATGCTACTTGGGATGATAGTACTGCAGCATAGCGTACACTGTTTGAATCATGCCTACAAGCGTCACTATAATAGCTAGGCCCGAAAGAGCTGACCATGGGTTATCTTTAAAGGCATTTAGGAGTTGTGCCCAGCAAAGATGAGCTCGTTCATACCTGAGAGACTTGTTTAAAAGTGCAAACTGCGATGCTAGATAGCTCCTGTCGACGTTGAAAGGAGTGGCCTTGCGGACATCACCGAAGAAGCGTGCAAAATCCTCGTTGCTCATGCCGTGATTTGAGATGACTTTATAGTCACGCAAAAGTTGTACATCATCCGCCGTGCGAATGAGGCATCCCATAAACATGGCATAGGCAGTTATATGCCCATCCACTCGGCCATGGCACTGTTCAAAAGCAACCATATTAGCAAGGATCAAATTGAGGTCATCATCATCTACTGCTATTTTTGGAATTCCAATGATTCTGCGATTTCTGTCAAATTTGATGTCCAAGAAGGTGCTGGCTTCCCTTTGCTTGAAACCAATTCCCACTCGATGCAACTCGGAAGCAGATCTGATCATATGAATAGATGAGCTCTCATGTACTGGATTGTCTTGTTGATTCGAAGGCATTAAGCTCTGATGAAATAAATCGAGTAAATGCACTCCATTTAGATTGATCCGTCTTTCCCAGACATTGCCAGGTCCTTTCAAGAAGCATCTGAAGAAACAAAAGGTAAGATCGGCCAAGGACAAGGTTCCTTCTGGAACATTCGTCGCTTGAAACAAATCCTCGAGAACAAAATACGGAAGCTGGTTCTCAAGTCGTAGAAAGTCTTGCGCAACAGAACCAAACACGTATGTATTATGTAATAGGGCCCTGCTGGGATTATGTGGTACTACCTGCCTTAATTGACGGAGGAGCTCAATGATGAAGCAACCATCGAGAACCATCATTTTCACAAGATCAGGTACGCTGAAATTGTCGATACTCTCAGAGTAGCATTGCCGAATCATTTTCTCTTTTGGTGCCACCACATCAATGAGGTTTTCGAGGCGGATACCTTGGTGTTGAGTTCGGGCCAGCATAGTGTAGAGGTATCTCCACTTGTGCCCCTGAAACATCTGCAATTGAGATTCTCCATGATGGTACGGGCCAATAGAGACCATGCAAGGCCGACACGCCTTGGCAATACCTCCAGCAATTGCTTGAGGGACTTTGAAGATGCTACATCTGCTTTTGCTCTCTGATTCATTCAACCATTTCAGCGCTGCCTCAATATCCACAGACATGGAAAGCGCTATCCGCTTCTTCATGAGCTCCATCTCATATTCCTCGGCGGTTGCTTGACGACCTTCTCTATTGCTGTCCTTGCCTAGTTAAATTGCCAGATCCACAAGAATTTCTTGCTAGAATTTCAATAGCTAGATAGAGAATCAAAAGGATATCGGAAGCAGTGGTGTGTATCTTGTGATAAATGTCTGGGACTAGCTTGACTTACAGGCAGCAAAGTCATCGAGGGACTTATGAGCTGTTGGATGGCTGACAATGACCGTTTTCTGTCAGCTATTGATTGACAATCACCATCAGCCGTTAGATCGAGAATGAATTTTCTTGACAGTCTGATTTGCAAGATGAATGATTGTATATTATATAAAATGACATAGAAAAGCGAATTAGATTCAAATGCTAATAAGAATCTGATACGTGCGTCGAATATATTGATTTCGTAAATCAATCTCCGTATAGCATGCGCAATTCTTAAATAATACAATTTTCAGCTTGGCAACCACAAGTATCTCCACAGACTTACATGCATCGTTAATAAATTGATGATAACGAAGTTTATTTGACTTGATAAATGAATTGGAACGTCAATCTTATGCACCGCCTAGTCATTTAAGGAGGTGCCAAAGACACAACACATTTTTTAAAGAAATTTAATGATATATTTATTTCGCAAAAAAATAATAATTTAAAAAATATTTTCACAAAATTGATCATTTGATTAATTAGTCAATAAAATTTTATGTCTAAAAATTTCCATAAATAATGAAATTTTTTTTCATTTGTTATTATTTTGCAAGTAACATAAAAAATTATTAAAAATATTTTTTTAATTATTTATTTTTTATGAAAGGAAGGAAGATACACAAAAGGCAAAATGCAAGTAGTTGAAGCCAATGATTTAGTACAAAGCAAAATTGAAAAAGAAATCGAAAAGTCATAAAATGAACGAATCTGAATGTCCATCTTTGCATAGCCACAATCGTTTGAGGAGCTGCCAAAAAGTACGACACATTTATGATCGAATCTTGGATAAGAAGCCACACGCGAAGTCAATGGATAAGAAGCCACACAAGAGACGAAGTGTGAGTAGGTGAAGGTCGACCAAAAAAAAAAAATAGGTGAACAAAAAAAACAAGAGTAGGTGAAGTCAATGATTTATTTTGTAAGTGCACTACAAATATTAAAATTTATAATAAATATATAATTGAGTCGCAGAACTTTTAAAAAGTATAATCAAATTTTAAAATTTATTAAATTTGTACAATTCAATTTTTTTTTTTACCTTACCAAAAAAAATTGCCAAAAACAGTTGTTGCCTAATCGTTGCCGGAAAGGGGGTTATTGGAAGGGTAACAATAACTGAACCGTCGCGTCAATGATTTCCCGTGAAAATTGACCAAAAAGACTACGTTGGAATTTCGTGCAAAAGTTCAGGACTAAATTAGTAAAATTGAAAAGTTTATAACTGAATCGGTATTTGTACAATAAATTTAAGACTGATAAGGTAATTCTCTCGTATGGATTTATTTGAGTGTTCTGGTGGCATTTTCGCTTATAGAGCTTGACCATCAACTACACAGATCGTGGGCTTAAGGTGATTGACCAATAAATCAATATCATCTACCATAAACATTAACTGAAATAAAGGCTACATCTCCATATATATATATATATATATATATATATATATATATATATATATATATATATAGTGTTGAAGCATGCGCGTAGCGCGTTGCGTGCGTGATCATAGGTGGGACACATATGAAGAGAAATGAATCATTTTTTGAAAGATGATGCATGTGTAATGAGTAATTATCGTTATTATTAGACATGTACAAATTAGATGGTAACTTGATGAAAGAGAGAGTAGTAGACTGGTGGGCAATATCAATTATAATACTAGGCTAATGTAGGAAAATTAAAAGTGAAACAAATGAAAACTTTGGCTGGACAAGTTGGCTCTGTAATTTTCAATTTCATTCTCTAATATAGTTGGAAAATATATCGGTGGTTTCTTGGTGATTTAGCAAAAAGACAGAAGCCACTTTTTAGATCTTATATGTTTCATATTTTTATGACAAGTTATTTATAAACCTTATGTTTTTTTCATCGATGTTATACTCAAAGAATAGTTAATAAAAATACTTTTTCAGTGTAATCCTCTAAATGTGCAAAGAAAATGAAATTACTAGAAGTACGGGTGACATAACTCGTTTGTAAATACAATTGAAATAGTATTTCTAAGCTCAACACATATTTCGTGTAAATAAATATGAAAAAAACAATCGTTCAAATATGTGTGATTGTCGGAATGGCTAATTTTGACTTGTCAGCATGGTTAATTATATGTCGGATTTGTGTACCAAGTATGTTCTTCAAAATAGTAGACGTAATAAAGTAATATCCATTGAGAAAGTTTAGTGGTAAATGAAGGCAAAGTTGGATCAATTGAAGAGTAAATTTGACAACTTATTTATAATATAGCTTGAAGAATATACAAAACCAAATCATTTCTCAAAAGGTTGCAAATTAGAAAATATACGTACTAAAATAAATTGAGACACCCATAATTTGTGACAATAAAATTTCGCGAGAATCAAGCACTGATGTTTCCTTATCGTAAATCCACACCTCTCTTATTCAATGCATCGATCCATGATCCACTTGAAACACCCAAACAATTTTGAATTAGTTGCATTCGTGTCTCGACAAATTTGAGCTTTATTTTATTAAATACTCATTGCATCCAGAGTTCCTAACATTATTTCCAATTAACAGCCCTGTTGATTTCCCCAAAAAGTAGGAAATCAATTTATTATTGTGCCTCGAAAGTTCCCAATGCTACGTTTTTATAAACAAAAATGCAAATCATTACATTGGCCGTGCCACGTGAAACGTCATTTATCCATATCATCTCATCGGCTATACTACGTAGGATGGCCAGATATAATTAGATCATCATGTCAACAATTTTAGGCAATAATTGGACGAAAGGATTACATCTCAAAGGTCTAGGAGACAATTAATTAAAATGTTTAGAATTAAAATGGAATATGTATAATAAATTGAGGGCTGAAATGACAACTTTTCCATGAAAGAAAATATTAGAAGGGAACAAAAAACAATGAGAGTAGGTATAAATATTCAAAGCCCACCTGCACTAATTTGAGGACTCTCTCCCATGCAACTTCCAAAATCAGCCTTTCGTAGGTGGATTCGATCTAAATCCTGTGCACTACGCGTGCTTGTGGAAAATGTAAATAAGGGATCGAATTATGTAAATATTCATTACTAAATGGGTTAATACCAAGAAAAATCTCAAATTGATACATTTGAAATAAATTTACTTTAACTATTTTTTTTATCACGAAAAGCCCTAAACTAACACACATGTGATAAATTTACCCTCTATTAGTTTTTATTAAATTTTATTATCAAATTGCTGAGTTGGATAACATGTGACAGTTCATAGATATATCAATTTGGGATTTTTCACAAGTTTATCAATTTGTGATTTTTCGTGGTATTAATCCAATTTAATGGAGGGTAAATTTGTCACAAGTGTACTAGTTTGGGATTTTATATGGTAAAAAAATTAGCTCAGGAAAAATTTGTGACAGGCATACCGGTTTGAGATTTTTTGTGATCAAAAAATTAGTTTTGGATAAATTTGTCACATGTATACTAGTTTGTGATTTTTCATGGTATTAACCCTTACAAAATTGTGCTTAGATCAACAAATATCCACATGAATATCTGAAGACATTATTGTGTGTATATACTTTATGGTAAAAATAAATCTAAATGTTTTCGTCATATCTTGAATACGTTGACTTCTTACGGTATTTAAATTATCTATAACTTTTCATGTACAAAAAAGATAATCTTGAAATAAGTATTATAAATAAACATTTGATTTAAAGTCCTAAGCTTTCATATATATATATATATATATATATATATATATATATATATATAGATAAATTCATGAAAAAGGGTTATCTACTTTTCATGTTCTAAAATTACCCTTCTCAATTGTGAAAAATAAAAAACTAACACGTGTTTCTCTACGTTTGGAATGCTTCGTTCCATCATGGAGGCTTGCTTCACATCCTTTGTTTTTTCATATATATATATATAGTAATCCCGCTGTCATTTCCTCATTTATTTGTAGCCCATATATTATTTATTTCTATAAAATATTACATAAAAAGTACAGTGAGCTTTATTTTGCACTGATTTTTTTTAACAATCAAGAGTAGGAGTGAGCATGATTTCAGAATAGAATTTGACCGGTGGGAAACCTGTATATTCTAGGTTTCAAGATATGCGGGAGCAGGTTTCAAAAGTTGGGAAACCTTTTTCGACCGGTAGATTTCAATTTCTAAGTAGGTGAAAACGGAAACTGGAATCAAACTCGAAACCTTAAACAAGTTTTTTTAATGATTTTTTCTGGTTCATGTCTTTGCGTGATCCTGCAGTGTTTCATGGCGTTCAATGATGAGTGTATAATCTGAAACCACTAGTTTGACCTCTCATTTTATGACGTGTTAATGTTTCATATTTTTTGTGTTTCTAAATATAAGTTGTGATTAGTGGATTGTAGCAGTAAATGTGGTCATTAAAGGTGATGATTCACTGTAGTTGTTCAATTTAGGGAAAATTTCAAATAAGGGCCTGAAATGGCTATGTCTGTTTCAGAAAAGGATATAACTTTCCAAATGATAAGGGCATTATCATCTTTTAACTTTTTTGAATTTTTTTTTTTTCCTTTTCTGGTTTTCTTTTTGTCTTTGCCGGTGGTCGGTTCCGTTGGCCAGCCGACACTGGCGAGAAGGCCCTTGAAAGCCATAGGCGAAGGCCTGTCTTGCCTAGGTGAGGGTCTTGTCGGCCACCCGTCGCCTAGGCGAGGCTAACCCTCACCTATGGATTTTAAGGGCCGCCTCACTCGGGGTGAGGGTCACCTCGCCTATGGCTGATGGGAGTGGCCTCACCCAAGGTGAGGGTTGCCTTGCCTAGGCGAGGCCGTCCCTCGCCTGTTGCCGGCGATGGTAGCCCTTGCTAGATCGAGCAAAGGCGACCATCACCTAACCCTTCCCAGGCTTCGCCGATGGCCGGCCATCAGCAAAGATAAAGAGAAAACCAAAAAAAAGAAAAGAAAAGAAAAAGAAAAAGAGAAAAAAAGGAAAAAAGAAAATATAATTCAAAATTAAAATTATTTTTGGATGAAAATGCCCTTGATTGGCTGAAATATTTCTCTAGCTGGCGATTGACAAGGTGAGGCCCTTATTTGAAACTATCATTGTGACATCCGGAAATTTCGTAATAATAAGTATGTGATGTTGGAAATTTTCTATGTTTGATAATGATATTTGGATCATAAGCTAAGTATTATTTAGCTTAGTATTTGTGCGGACGCATAGAAATCATTGTTGGACCGTAAATTGTGAGGCGCAAATTCAGGAACGTAATCGTTCCGAGCTCGACGTGTTTAGAATTTTAAACGTTGTTGTGTACGTTAATAGTAGTGCGGTGTTAATAAAATTGCCGTCATCTTAGTAATTAATGGCTAATATTATTAGATTAAACCTTAGTTAATTATTGATAACCATTATGTTCTAATTGTCGCTAAGGGGGGAAGATATTCTGTTTTTCTTCTTAATTCCTCACCAAAATGTCTCTTCAGACATCTTCCTTTCACGTGACCTATGAAGGATTAAACATGCCACATGCCCACTTATAATAAGCTTCTTGTATTAGCTTGACACCTAGCCATAGGTAATCATTTTCCTTGGCTATTACTCTCCCGTAATCAGCCTTGATTTCTTACACCTGGCCGTAGATGAAAAGAGGAAGTGCCACCTGTGAGTGCATGCACTTATCCATTTCACAATCTACCCCTCTGTTTCATTTTATCTAGGTAACACCGAAGGAAATTTTTCCCCCAAACTGTAACTCTATTTTTCATCGTCAATCTTCAAAGAGAATTTGCTTCATCAACACCTGATTCAAAATCTATAAGTCGGTTTTGGGCGTTCAGATTTTAGGCGAGGTAAGTGAAGACTCTAGATTTAAGCTAATTAAATCTACTTGACACTTTTTCATTTGGTTGCTTGAGAAATGCTATCCTGATGTGTGATAATAGTGAAGATATGGTAATGGTTGGATCTGCTTTATTGGTTCTGTACATATTCAAATAGGTGTGATTTGTTTCCTTAAAGTGTGGTGAAAATCGGCAATTGCAATAGTTAAATTTGAACGTGTAAATATCGTCTTTGAGGTGATTGTAGAAATTTTCTTGGTGGTTTTTTGTATGTTTAAAAGAGTAGAAATTCGTTTTACTCAAAGTGGAGTATATTAGGTGAGTGTAAATGATGATTCTATTTACTTTTGAAATGAGCAGATTCTAACTTGAAATTATGATTTTGTTTACTTCTGAAATGAGTAGATTCTAACTTCAAATTTTGATTCTGTTTACTTATGAAATGAGCAGATTTTAACTTCAAATTTTGATTATGTTTACTTCTGAGCTGAGCAGATTTTAACCTCAAATTTTAGTTCTTGTTACTTCTAAAACTGAACAGACTTTACTATCATAATCTAGACAGCCTATTTTTAAAACTATCCAAAACTTATTTTCAAAGTCTAGACATATGTATTTTGAACACGAGTAGACTTTATTTTCAAAGTCTGGACATATGTATTTCAAATCCGAGTAGACTTTATTTCCAAAGTTTGGACATATGTATTTCGAACCGAAGTAGACTTTAATTCCAAAGCATGGACATATGTATTTTGAACCCGAGTAAATTTTATTTTCAAACATATGTATTTTGAACCCGAGTATATTTTATTTTCAAAGTCTGGACATATATATTTTTGAACTCAAGTAGATTTTATTTTCAAAGTTTGGACATATGCATTTTGAACTTGAGTAGACTTTACTTTCAAAGTTTAAACAAATGTATTTTCTAAATCAAGAAAGTTTTATCTCAAGATCTGGATTTGTGTACTTTTTGAACTTGAGTAGACTTTGGCCTTTTGAGTCTGAACCCATGTTGCTTCATACTTATTTGCGTGAATGATGCATTTCATTGCTTTAAAGAACATGTGATGTATAGAAGGTGAGTTATATGCATGCAAATGCTTGGTTGTCATGGCTTGCCTGAGAATAATATAAATTCTGTCACTCATAAAATTCAACAGTGATGATGACTCGTGTGTCAAGATGCCTTGTTGGTTGAGATGACTCGAAAGGTGTATCGAGATGCCTCGGGAGTCGAAATGCCCCGTTGGTCGGGATGCCCCGGAGGGTATGTCGAGATGTCTTGGAGTTGGGATGCCCTATTGGTTGGAATGCCCCAAGAAGTGTTCGAAAGGAAGAAGTAATGAACCTAACGCATGAGCATGAATGTTTTACATCATATGCTTGTGTTTGAGTAAAAGTATTGCAAAATGTTGAATTGCTCAGATTTTATGGCATATCTAGATGGAAAAAGGCATAATATTTATTCAAGTTCTATGCATGCTGTTTGTTATGCATGTATGTTGTTTGTACTAGGTGAAGTGGTAAACTGATTTTCCTAACTTAAAACTAGAGATTTCATTTATTAGGTCTCGTCTCATTTCTTTATTTTTCAAACATGTAATATGGATATTTCATAGCCTCTGCATTTTAGAGTTCTCCTATATCATGAAGCTGTCTATGAAAATGTGTTTGTGTTTGAATTTGAACCAGTATATACTAAATGTAGCTCTATTGTCTGGGTTGACGTGGGTTTGGCAGAATGGGCTCCTTATTTTTTTGTTACATGGTACTTTAACCTTGATGACGAGTTAGTTGGCCTATTGAGGGGCTTCGACTTAGATGATGGTGGTTCCACAACAAAGGGTGAAGTCATTGATCCATGACTTCACCAAACGTTTGTCTAGGCACACTTTTGGAGTAAAATCTAGTATGGAGATAGGCAACCTCGACCTACCTAGACTTTTATTTTTTGTACTCATATGATGTATTGTCTGGACTTGCAAATCTGATAAGTGACAAGAAGCAATATATATATATACAAACTTGTGTGATATTCATGTTTAAAACTTGTTTAGATTTTAACTTCCACTGGCCAAATTATTAGCAATTTTAAAAGATATGTGTCGCGTGTGATGTTTTGGGGCGTCACAATTATGGCCACTTCAAGCCCTTATTTGACACAAAGTCGACTTCAGCCCTTTATTTGAGAAAATGAGGGCACTTCATACACTTATTTGGAATTTTCCTTCAATTTATAATACATGTGGAACCTAGGTAGACTTTGGAATTTGTGATAGGGTAGGTTCCAGGTTCCAAGATATGTAGGGTAGGTTCCAGGTTTTAGAAAATGAGGAATCTGTTCCCACTGGTAGGTTCCAAGTTTCAGGTGAAACCTCTAAAAATCGGTACGTTCGTGATAATTTATTCCAAATTAATTTTTTAACCATAAAAAAGCTCAAACTGGTCCACCTGTGACAAATTTAATTTCCGTTAAATTTCACCATCAAATTGCTGAGTTGGATGACATGTGACAGTTGATGAATGTACTAGTTTAGGGTTTTTCCCTCTGTATGTTGCATGTGTATCGTTTTGTGATTTTTCATAGTATTAATCCAATTTAACGGAAACTAACATAAGGTAAATTTATCACAGATGTACCAGTTTGGGATTTTTGATAGTCAAAAAATTAATCTAGGGTAAATTTATCCCAAGTATATCGGTTTGGAGTTTTTGATGGTCAAAAAATTAATTTTTGGTAAATTTATTATAAGTGTATCAGTTTGGAGTTTTTCATGATATTAACCTTTATATCTTATATTATTGTAATTACACCTATGGTATTAAAAATATTTGCACTGTTATATAAGAAAATTCTCACTTTTGATCCCTGAATTAATGTGTTTTGTCGAATCAAGCTCATGAACTTTTACTTTTTGTAATCAGGGGGAAGGACACTAGAAGTGCCAAAAGTTGTGTACGGCGCTCACTTTGGTGTTAAAAGTTTCATTTGGATCACTTAAGTGCCAAATCGGAGAAAAAACGATCACTTAAGTGACAACGGCGAGAAATTCCGACTAAATTTAATACATGGCTTTTATATTTAAATTTTAATGACACGTGGCATTTCCACATATATAATTCAATTTTTTAAATATTTTTTTCTTTTTTTTCTTTTCTTTCTTCTTCTTCTTCTACCATGGCTGGTGGCCAGAGGCCAGCCACTGACCATGGCCGGCCTCGCCGGACGTTGCCTTTCTCCAGGCGAGGCCCAGCGAGGTAGTCGTGGCCTCGGCAAGGGCCGGCTCGCCGATGCGTCGTCTTCCTCCAGGCGAGGCCTGGTAAGGCCGCCCTCGCTGAGGCTCACCTTGCCCAGCGAGGTCGACCCTCTCTTGGGTAGGGCGAGCCTCGGTGAGGGCTCGCCTCGCCAGATCCGGCAAGACCAGCCCTCGCGGAGGCCACGGCAGTCTTGCCGAGCCTCACCCGTGTTGAGAAAAACCCCTATTGATTTTGAAGTTGACAAAACCTTTCTTATTTTTGTAAATCTGATACCTATTCCAAACTATTTTATTCCAGGTATATGTATATGTTCTGGAAGCTCAGAAGAAAGTTTTTCAGATTTTACAAACTGATTCATGTCTTATTGAAGACCCACATAATATAAGTTCTGAAACTCAGACGTAGACGGAGAAATTTTTCAGAAGCTGAAATTTTTTCAGAAGCAAACACAGAAGCTGAAATTTTTTTTTGAAGCAAACGCAGAAGTTGAATTTTTTTTTTTTTGAAGTAAATGCAGAAGCTGAATTTTTGAGATCAAAGGATTTTTTCTATCCAAGTATATAGAGCTTTTCTCGGGACCAACACTCGATCCACACCCTTGCATAGGAGAGTTATTCCCTAAGGCTATTTCTGAAGAGGAAAACTTTGAACTTTTGAAGTTCCTAATGAAAGATGAAATCTACAGAGTCCTAAAAGCGATGGCCCCTCTTAAATCACCGGGCCTAGACGGATTTCATGCCATCTTCTATGTGAAATGTTGGGATGTGGTGAAGGCCCAGATTATCCAATTTGTACAGCAATTTTTTTTGAACAGGTCTTTTGCCCCACCTCAATAATCATATGTTCATAGTACTTCTCCCAAAATCGCAGAATGCACATACCTTTACCCAGATTTCGTCCCATAAGTTTGTGTAATGTGAGCTACAAACTTATCTCTAAGTTGTTAGCCAATAGACTAAAAGGGTTTCTTAGCCGTTTGATTTCACCTCAACAATCGGCTTTTGTCCCAGGTAGAAGTATACAAGAGAACTCAGTTATGGCACAGGAAATCATAGACTCCATGAAAAGAAACGAAATGGCAGGGCTTTTGTGGGAGTAAAGGTGGATATGTCCAAAGCTTATGATAGGGTTGATTGGGTTATTCTCGATACAATACTCCGTAGTGTGGGGTTTTCTGATCACTTTTGTAGACTCATAAATCGGTGTATTTCAACAGTTCATTATACTTTGCTCATCAATGGTAGGCCGGCTGGAGGTCTTACACCTCAAAAGGGTCTACGACAAGGTGATCCTATCTCACCATACCTGTTCGTAATTTATTCTGAACTTCTATCTCGAATACTCAATCGGGCAGAGGACTTAAAGATGATCACAGGGATAAGAGTAGGGCGGGACAGTCCACCGCACACACCTTATGTATGCCGATGACTTGTTGTTATTTGTTCAAGCCACAAAGAGACATGTGAGAGCGCTGAAGGAAAGCATTCAAATTTACTGCTCCTGGTCAGGTCAGAGCTTAAATCATCAAAAGTCGTCTGTTTTCTTCTCAAAAAACACTTCCACAGGAATGAAAAATTTTTGCATGGATGAACTCAACATGAAGAAGACAAATCCTGATGCATTCTACCTTGGCAACCCTCTCTTCAAACGTGGAAATGGCAGAGCTAGATACCAATTCCTTGAACAGAAGGTTGACAACAAACTTAGTCATTGGAAAAGGAAGTCCTTGTCTTTGGCAGGTAGAGCAACGTACATTCGATCAGTTGTTCAGAATAGTTCGATCTATGCTATGCAATCCATAGGTTGCCAAGAGTCACTTGTGACAAACTCGATGCAGCCACTAGGAAATTCTGGTGGGGTGTCCTGGCAAAGAAAAACAGGTTCTTCACACCTAAATGTTGGGACTCTTTGTGTAGAAATAAGAAAAGTGGTGGACTGGGTTTTAGACATACCAGGGATTTCAACAATGCTTTGATCCTCAAACTCGGCTGGGGTCTGATACAAGATAGAGGCAAGTTATGGGTTCGATTCCTTAAGGGAAAATATTTACGGAGATCCAATTTTTGGAACCATGAGGTTAAGGCATGGGCATCTTGATTATGGAAGGCAATAATGGACACTAGAAAAATACTCAAACTTGGCACTCTTTATCAGGTAGGAGATGGTAAGTCAATTGAGGTTAGTAATCACCCTTGGATTCCACATGTACCAAACCATCTCCCCCTCTTTTATTGATCCTCATCCGATATTAAAGCAAAGGAAAGTAGCGAGCTTCTTTATCCCAGGGACAAAATCTTGGGATGTAACAGTCTAACTCAGGTGTTTTGCCCAACCTCGGTCCAAGACATTCTTCATATTTAAGTTCCATCCGCCATTTGGATGGATAAACCGACTTGGCAGCCAGCTATTGATTGAATTTTTACCGTTAAATCCGCTTTTATAAGCTCATCAAAGAGCCTATAGAAAATGGCTCTAACTCTAGAATCTGGACCAAAATTTGGAAAGCTAGAGTTCATGAGAGGCACAAGATGATGTTTTGGAGGACAACGGCCAATGTCTTGCCCTGTAGAGCTAACCTGGGTAGGTTATTTCACATTCCAGACCTTTCATGCCCGTTGTGTGGAAATTCAGAAGAAACTCCGGTCCATCTATTCATAGCATGCCCTTCGACCTAGATTTTATGGAGACAGAGCCCATGGGGTATCATCTTATCTGTTTGGAACTTCACATCATCAAAGGAAATGATAAACCACTTCCTTGACCCAAGACGAGTTGCAGAGATAATGGGATTCGATTGCAAACTCTTCACTCTCTATGCAGCGATTCTATGTACTAGAATGTGGTTTTATAGGAATTCCATTTTACATGATCAAGCTATTCCAAATCCTTCCCAGGCAATTAAGTTGGTTTTACAAGAGTTCATGAATTCTCGAACAAGTTCAAGGAAGAAAAACACAGTTGGACCAATTCGAGAAGCCGATTCGATTGGAGTAGGAATAGAAACCTGGCTCCCACCATCGGATCAAGAGCTCAAATTTAATATAGATGGTGTGTGGAAAGATAACAAACGAGCCATAGGTATCATTGCACGATCAGCTAGCGGATTAGTAGTCCAAGCTTGGACAAGGAGAGGTCGTTGGAACTCGCCTATGGAAGTGGAAGCAGCAGCTCTCCTTCTCTCTGAAATTATGCCCGGTGGGCAGGCGAAAAGCAATCTTTGAAAGCGATTGTAAGGTCTTAATTGATGCCATCCAACAAAAGGGTCTTTACCCTTGGAGTATTCAATCTTTCGTTGCAAATTCTCGCTTTCAATTTCAGCACAATCTAGGTTGGAGCTTGGAATGAACCCGTAGATCTAAGAATGAAGCTGGTCATAGTTAAAAATTGGGCCTCTAATTATATAGGCATCACATCCTCTTTTCTTTAGTATGATCTCCTTCTAGAGTTAAAAATATTGTACTAGTAGAGTCTTCTTTCTAATGTAGCTCTAATGTAGGTAATCCTTTTTTTGTAATTGCTTTGTTTGCAATATATAGTTTAATTTCTAGCAAAAAAAGCAAAAAAAAAAGTGTCATCTTGTTTTAACCGTTTGACCTTCTGATGGAGTTGAGGATTCCTGCCAATCTGGCACTGCCAACTGTCACGCTGCATGGGGCTCTGTAAAATTTGTTTTGTTAGGTTTTGAATTTTTGACCATGTTGTGTGGCTACGGCGGCTTTCATTCAAAGTCATGGACTGAAAAAACATTATTGGAAGTTTGGCCCTATACACATACATGCATACATACACCATATAATTATATAATTAGACTTTAGACACTTTAAAAATGCATACTTGTTCTAGACAACTGTAAGCTTTTGAAACTGATAATATTAGCCCTATTAAACCTTCACAAAATAAAGGGTAACATAATAAATTCATAAAAGAAAAGTACATGCAAATTTTAATAATTCATTAGTCCTAACTCTCTATGATTTCGATGCACCATTTCCAACTGCACTCCCTAGACTCTAGCAAGTTCCAACGACAGCATTGTTTGCTAATTGAAAAAATTATCCAAAAAGTCCTAAACTTATTGCATTTTTACCAATTTAATCATAAATCTTTCAACTTTGCTAATTGAGTCCTAAATTTTCATTTCTTGCCAATTGAGTTCATCCGACGAATTTTTGCCGAAAGTCCTTGACGTGGATGCCAGGCGGCCACGTGGTGCTGATGTGGACATTTTAATTAATATTTTAATAATTTCAGAATTTTTTATGGTTTTTTCCTTTTTGTTTTCTGGGTTTTGAACTTGGGGCCAGCGAAGGTGGCCAGCCGACCTTCGCCGGCCACAAGCAAGGGTTGGCGAGGGCCGGCCGAACCTCGCCAGCTTCAGGAGGGCATCCCAGCCCTCACCGACCCTTCCCAAGTTCAAAACACAGAAAAAAAGAATAAAAAAAACCATAAAAATTATGAAATTATTAAAATATTAATTGAAATGTCCACATTAGTGCCAGTCGGCCACGTTAGCGATTTTCGGTAAAAATTGACCAGATGGACTCAATTGGTAAGAAATTAAAAGGTTCAAGACTTAATTGGTAAAGTTGAAAAGTTTAGTACCAAATTGACAAAAATACAATAGGTTTAGGACATTTTAGACAATTTTTCCTTTAATAATCAGCTCAAATATTACACGTGATTTCAAGCATATTAATCTCAAATAATTAGGTAAAGTATTTGGTGATAAAATTTTAATTACATGATATTGCGTGGTTGTCTTAATGAGTGGTTCAAGATCATGTAGTTTATTAGCTGTTTGAATTTTTTTGACTGCATGAAAGAAGCCATGATATGGGCGTGGTCCAACAACGAGGCTTAATTTTTAAAGATGCAGCCATCGATTTTCATTGTCAAACGTGAGATCTAATTTAAGATTCGAACGTGTCTGATATCTTGTCCTTTTTGGTTATCATAGGTCAGAGATGAAATATCAAGCGCTGTCAAATCCTAACCCTGTTAAGATGGCTTCCATGTCTCGTTCTGTCTTTAAGTTAGGGTGTTATTAAATGGTATAGGGCTTTGACATTAGAAGAGACGGCAAATCAAAGGGCCTAACACCCAAAAAAACTTCAAATTTTAGCCTTTGTCCTAATTATATCCTAAACGTTTTTTATCTCATAAAAAACTCCAAACTTTTACTTTTGTCCCAAATCTACTACCGTTAACTTTTCCATCAATATTTCTGTTAATAATTACCATTATTATTATTTTTTTTTTTATTATTTTTTGAATTTTTTTGCTTTTCCTTTTCTTCTTTTTTTTTTCTTTTTTTTCCCTTCACCTTCAACCTCGACCTCGGCGGCGAGGTCAACCTCGGCCCTCGCCCGCCCCTGGCGAGGTTCGTCCTCGCCGTGGTGGCTGAGCTCGACCTCGATGGCGTTAGGCCGAGCCTCGTTGCCATGGCGAGGGCGAACCTTGCCATGCCGAGCCTCGCGAGGCTCGACCCTCGCCCAACACCGGCGAGGGCTCAATCCCCCGGCCTCATCCTCGGCCGGGGCTGCGGCGCGAGGCGCCTCACCACTGGCAGGCGGGACCAAGCCTCGCCGACCACGGCGGGGCGAACCTGCCGAGGCGGGCGAGACGAACCTTGCCCGAGGCGGGCGGGGGCTCAACCTCACTAAGCGTTGGGCGGTTGGCCTCACCCGTCCTTGTCGAGGTCGTCCCTCGCCATGGTGGCAAGGGCTTGGCCCGTCGGCCTCTCGTCCTCTTCATGGGCTGGCAGGGCAGGGGCCCGGTGACGGCTTCGCCCTCGGCAGTTACCCAGCCCGGTTGAGGGCTTCATTAGATCTGGCCGAGCTTAGCCTCGCCGACGGCTAACCCGAGCTGAACCTCGATGGCGTTGAGCAGGCGACCTGCGCCCGGCCATGGCGAGGATGAACCTCACGGTGGGAGGGCGAGCCTCGCGTAACACCCGGTGAGGTTGAGCCTCGGCGGCCCCGCCTACGGCTGTCGCCCGGGCCCAGCGACGGCCAAAGGTTGAAAAGTGAAGGAAAAAAAAAAGAAAAAGAAAAGAAAAGGAAAAGAAAAGAAACAATTCAAAAAAATTCAAAAAAAATAAAAAAATAATATTATTAAAATAATTATTAACGGTAATATTGGACGGAAAAGTTAACGGTGGTATATTTGGGACAAAAGTAAAGTTTTGGGTTTTTTATGAGACAAAAAAAGTTTAGGATATAATTGAGATAAAGGCTAAAGTTTGGAGTTTTTTTGGGTATTAGGCCCAAATCAAAGAAGATAATGAATCAGGTATAAAAAAGGAGATCAATGTTCATTGAACCGTCTTGCCTGGGACAGCTACAGCATTGATTAAATGCATTTGCTCCAGAGATATTGTTGCGATCGTGTCGCATTGTGTTATCCCTAATAATGGAGAGCTAGATTCGAATCTAACTATAATTGCACCGAAATCAGCAATATTTGGGTTGAAGTTTGCTCCTAAACTTTCCGATGTTTGATTATGGCCACAATAGTGTTGTACCTTGTCTGTACGAGTTTGGTAAACACTGCACAACTAATCATGTAGTTTTTGAGAAATTGCTCCAACCATTAAATGTCCGAGATAGGACAATGTATCCTATGCATCGGTCATACCGTAACGAGAAGGTGGCCAAATGAAGAAACGAGAGTTTAAAAAATCAATGACAAGTGTGTATCACGTGGGTAATGTTACAAAGGCGGTTACTTCATGATAGCAGTGTACCTGAAAAATATTTTTGCCATGATAGAGTGCTTAAAGGATACAACATAAAACCATACAATACGTCCTTTTTTATTTTAATATAAGGAGCGCATAATACATTTATAACTATACTATAAATCTCTTTATTTGTTATTAGAAGACTATCGAGTCATGCACGCAATACCATTTCAAAGTGCAATATTGTCATGGAACACAAGTTACAATTTGTAATACCTACCCTCCACAACCTAAATTGACAAAAATGCCATAAGTTCAAGATTTTTTGGATAATTTTCCCATTTAACGTGGCTAGATGGGATGCCAATAAAGTTTTTCTAATTAAAGTCATATTTGACATTTATTAGAAACATAGACTGTTCAATTAAGGGGATGTGATCTCAATTATAGTACAAAGGAAAACGAAAATTATTTGCTAGGTGATTGGAAAATTTTGAAGATATCACTATTGATTAAGGTTTGTCATATACAAATCTTTAGCTCTTTGATTTGAGTTTTATCCAACAAGAGAGAAGCAATGTACAACAAGTTGCTGTGAGCTCAAGTGGCCACGAGAGACCTCGAGCGGCTGTAACCTCACCCAACTATGGCAAATTCTGAGATAACAAGATCGATCGTATGGTTCCTCAAAGGCTGGCCTGTACGCCAAGTGCATCAGTATCGGAGCTGCGGTGTACCTCCCCGCCATCCCCAAGCATTTCGCCATCGAGGTTTGTTTGTTTTTTTGTCTTGCTAGACTGAATTGAGTTCGTCTCACTTTTTTTTTTTTTATTGTCTTATGTTGGTTTTACCGGCTGTTACCACCCCAAAATTCCAGCAAGTAGAGTTTGAACTCTTGACCTCTCACGTCTCAAAGAGATTCGTAATATACTAGGCTGAATGTAGTCAGTCTCGCTTTAATTTGCAGCAAAAGACGACAGGTTTAAAAGAAAACAATGACTACCCAAAAATAAATAAGGAGAATCCCATCAAGTGTCCACTAAGTTCTTTCACTCCACACAATGGTTACAAAATCAAGAGATGAACCCAGTTCATTTGCCCCACCATCTTCTCGGGTCTATACTCAAAAACCATGGCCTCAATCAGAATCATCATCACGAGATGACATTTGTCTTTATGATACAATCCTACTGCGAAAAATGAGCACCCGCACATCGAACGTGGACGGTAAACATGGAGGCCGACCCGTGTGCAAGCCCTGCCACTATAGCCACCTTCACCCGGCCCCTCCTCGGGATAGGCCAGTTCATGACGCCTCTCACGACATCGCCTCCACCACCGACAATGTTGATTATCGACCTTCTTGAACCCGCCATATCCTTGATTCTCTCTCTCTCTGATATTCTTCTCTTGTGTGTTACTGAGAGAGGATGAGAATGAGACTGGGGCAAGTTGATGGGTTGCTTGTGAGGGCGACCTGTTTATATAGGCGGAGGTAAGGAATAAACAAGCCACAATCTCGTTTTGACCGTCTGACTTTCTTGATGGGTTTGTGGATTCCTGTCTGACCAACCTGGCATTGCCAACTGTCACTTTGCATGGGGCTTTTGTCTGATTTGTTGTTGTTGGGTTTTGACTTTTTAAAATGTGTGTGGGTATGGCGGGTTTTGTCCGAAGTCGTGGACTGAAAAAACGCTATTGAAAGTTTGACCCCTAACATGGTTACGTTTCAAGATAAATTTTTATTATAACAAGCAATGGAAAAGTCCAGAAACAAGAAGAATTAATTCATGTGCCCAAAATTTTATCAGAATTTATTGTTTAAGTTGTATGTCAACATTTTATTAGAGATCTAAATCGAATCGATTCCATCTATCTTAATTTATGCTTCGCAAATAATCAAATTTCAGCACATTAAATAAAGGGTAACATAATAAATTCATAAATAATAACTACATACAATTTTTTAATAATTTGTTAAACCTAAATCTCTATGATTTTGACACTTAAAAAAAAGTTCACTCAATTTAGACATTTTACTCGATGAATTTGTTTAAGCTACGGAACAACAACTACAAGATTTTAAAACTGATAATTTTTTTTTCCGTATTAAACCTTTCACAAGATAAAGGGTGACACAATAAATTCATAATTGAAAGATACATGCAATTTTAAACTAACCCTCACGATTTTAATGTTTTTTTTCCAACTGTACTCTCTCTTGATAATTTATTTGTAAAAGATGCATTGTCCCACTTAGAAAAGATGGGAGTGTGTGGGCCAATGTATAAGTGCGGAAACCTTCTAACATTATAATTGAAGATAATGGGCTAAGTTGGCTAGGACCTACAATACCTGCGTGCGAGTGCGCGAATAATTAAGCTCACTTAGCATTTTGCACGCTCGTGAATCAGAATTGACACTAATCAACATTTATTATTTTTAATATGTGCAGTTATTTTTTAGTTAATGGATATTAGGCATCTTACAGCCTTTGACAGGTTGGGCAGCTTGCAAGTTTATGAAGGGGCTTGATATGAACATGTACGATATTGTGTGCATTTCCCCGAAATCACATGGTTTTCACTCCCCTTCTTCCGTCGACTTGTGTCGGAACGTTCGAGCTCCGTTCGGTTGCTTAGCCCGTTAGTCGGATACAGCTTGCTCTTGCGGTCCCAATTCGTATTCGTACTTCTATTTGGCTTCCTACACTGGAGTTGACACTGACAAACATGAAGTAAGTTGAATATCTAGCTATTATATGTTGATTTCGATGCTTATATACTTTTTCCTCCAAGGATGTGGTCAGCTTCATTTCATTTTGCATGTATTGGTTGATTATTCCGGATGTCAAGCTGGAATTTGCCTCCGTGTTCTTCAAGTAGCAATGACCAACATGAGAAATTTACGACAACCCGTGTAACAAACATCAACATGCATTGTCCACTTTTGTATTTGCATTGAGGTCCCGGCTATAAAAATGCCATGGGCGGTTATCTGGTAGATCAATATGCTAACAAAAAAATCGACATGCATTGTCCTCACTACCGGGCATGTCGAAAAGTGTTTTAGGCACATACTACATAGTAAGATAAGGTATATTTCATTTATTCAGCATGATAGAACCGACGATGCACCAATAAAAAATGTAAAATAACACTAGGTGTTGCAGGTGTGCTATGTTTTTCCTCTCCGATTTTCTCTTTTGCTAAATCTCCTTCCTCATCAACCAAGTGTACCGTGAAACGGTTCGCGACAGCAGACTGCCTCAAAAGCCTTACCAGTTTAAAGTCGCCGTTATTAAGGTACTCATACACACTTACTTAGAGATGCTAGCATCGGTTTGGAAAAATGTAAATAGCATTATTTGACAAGTACACCATTTAATAGGCAAACGAAATCCTGTCGCCGTTTGATGTTGGCTTACGGCAGTATGCGACAAATCATCTAACAAGGGTAAGTTGATTTTCTTTCTCAGGTTTCCGTAATCTTTTCTAACAGTTCATTATGGTGCTGATTTAATGCTTTCAATGCTAGTCCGGTGTTCGTCTGACGAGGCGTGGTGAAAGAGGTGCATGCGAAGAAAATTGTACTGAATGATGATAGTACGGTGTTCCATATGGCCTCCTGGTCTGGTCGACCGGTATTGGACCCTCAGAGTTTATCAAGTCACTTAATCTTCCCAAATCCCCTGGTGGAAGGTGAGGGGATAAGATTTCTTCTCTCCTTTGTCATCTAAATCTGCAACAGCAAATTCATGACAAGAACTTTGTGACAATCTCATTTTAGCATTCCACCACCTTCCAATCGAATGATTTGTCCTCTCAACTGTTTCAGGATCGGGGTTGACGAATGGATGAGGGTACCTTCAGTGGAAGATGTGTTTGCACTGGGGGATTGTGCGGGTTTTCTTGAACAAACAGGGAGGCAAGTGCTTCCCGCTTTAGCTCAAGTTCAGTCACCCTGTCTAATTCCTTTGAAGATGTCTCATTGTGGACTTTTGGTTTGATCTACAATCTTCAACTTTATTTCCTTAGTCTACTTTGTACAAGATGTGGCATTAATCCTTCCATTTGAACTTGGAGGTGGTCATTCACTATAGCTTTCTCACTGCATAAAACCTCAGTTTTTTTTTCTTTCCTAAATAATATAAATGCTAATTTCTGGAACAGATCGCGGAAAGCGATGGGAAATTCTTGGAGGAGCTGTTTCGTAGGATAGGGAAGCGAAATGGAGGGAAAGCTTTTTGCTTGAAAGACATACCTCTAGTAGACCCATTTGCGTACAGACATTTGGGAAGAACGGCTTCTATAGGGCGTTACAAGGCGCTTGTCGATTTATGCCAGTCTAAGGTACATAACGTACTACCATGCCGCACTTATGGTTTTCTTTCCTAATACCTAGATTTTGATGTGCATGTGCTTTTATAATTCATCAAATCGATAGTCGTCACTTATGCAAACATTCTTTTATGCAAGACTTGAAGGGGATATCGCACGCAGGATTTGTGAGCTGGCTAGTTTGGCATCCAGCTTACCTCACAGGGATAGTTAGCTGGAGGAACAGGCTCTACGTTGTGATGAATTGGGCGACAACTATGGTATTTGGAAGAGACTAACATGAGAATAGGTTGACGATGATGGAGATAGATACATTAGCTGCTTCACACTAGTCTTGAAAGTTTCTCAATTCTATGATACACTCTGCTCTTTTTGGGTGAAAAGGTTCATTTATTTGTCGCACAAGTAATAAGCATGGCTCGTAAAATAGCGATGGTTTTACACCAGTTTACCCTTTTTTTGTCGTGTAACTTTGGTTTTATCAGCTGTAGAACGCCATTTAACCAGCCGATCTGGTCCTTAGTTCTATGAAACTCGGTAGTGGCTGGGCCTAGGGCAGAGTAAGCTCTGGATTCCAGCCGGAAGGGGTTCACTGACTCGTGCTCTCCCCAAGTGACCATCACTTCATTGATGATAACTGTTCGTCACCTTTTCGAGATTGATCACAAGAAAAGCGTCAATAACTCGAAATATTCACTAAAAACAGAGTCAATACATGTTGTGAAATCAATATGGAGATGCAGTTTCTAGATGCTTCTTGCTACTTGGGGTGATAGTACTGCAGCACAGTGTACACTGATTGAATCATGCCTACAAGCGTCACTACAACAGCTAGACCCGAAAGAACTGACCATGGGTTGTCATGAAAAGCATTAAGGAGTTGCGCATAGCAAAGATAAGCCCGTTCATACTTAAGATTCTCATTTAAAATTGCAAAGTGCGACCATAGATAGCTCCCCCTAACGTCGAAATAAACATCCTTGCAAAGATCACCGAAGAAGCGTGCAACATCCTCATTGCTCATGCCGTGATTCGAGATGACTTTACGGTCACGCAAAAGTTGTACATCATCGTCCGTGTGAATGAGGCATCCCATGAACATGGCATAGGCGGTTATGTGCCCGTCCACTTGGCCGCAACATTGTTCAAAAGCAACCATATTGGAAAGGATGCAATTGAGATCATGATCTATTTCTATTTTTGGAATTCCAAGGGTTCTGCGTTTTCTGTCAAATTTGATCTCTAGGAAGGTGCTGGCTTCACTCCGCTTGAATCCAATTCCCACTCGACGGAACTCGGAAGCAGATCTGATCGTACGATAAGATGAGCTCTCCTCTACTAGATTGTCTTGTTGATCCCTAGGTATTAAGCTCAGACGAAATAAATCGAGTAAATGCACTCCTCTTGGTTTTTCCCCAACAATGGCAGGTCCTTCCAGGAAGCAGCTGAAGAAACGGAAGGCAAGATTATCCAAAGATGAGGTTGTTTTTGAAATGTTCGTCATTTCAAACAAATCCTCAAGAACAAAGTACGGGACCTGGTTCTCAAGTCGTAGAAGGTCACGCCCAAGAGAAAGTAACACGAATGAATTGGATTTGATCAATAGGATTTTGTCGGGCCGTACATATCCTGCAATTTGACGGAGGAACTCAATGATGAAGCATCCGTCGAGAACCATCATTTTCACAAGATCAGGTCCGCTGAAATTGTCGATGCTTTCTGAGTAGCACTGTCGGATCATTTTCTCTTTTGATGCCACTACATCGATGAGATTTCCAAGGCAAACACCGTGCGGTTTAGTTCTTTCCAACATAGTGTGGAGGTATCTCCACTTGTGCCCTTGAAACATTTGCAATTGTGATTCTCCATGGTGGTAAGGGCCAATAGAGACGCTGCGAGGCAAGCATTCCTCGGCAATTCCTCCGGCAAGTGCTTGATGGACTCTAAAGATGCTACGGCTGCTTTCGCCTGTTGATCCATTCAACGATTTCAGTGCTGCCTCAATATCTTCTGACATGGAAGGCAGTAACTGCTGCCTCATGAGCTCGATCTCATGTTGAGTGGTTGCTTGACGACCTTCTTCGTGGTTGGCCATGGGCGAGTTAAATTGTAAAATCAACGTGAATCTCTTGCCCAAATTTCAATTGCTAGATAGAGAATCAAGAGGATATCAGAAGTGTAGTCTATCCATGAACAATGTGAGGGACATGTATAGATTTTAAAAGGTCATGGAACAAGCTAGCGAACTTTCCATAGGGAACCACTCAAGGGAAAACTAATGGATTACTAAGCTCAAAGACTTAGCACGAACTCTCCCAAGCCCTACCAATCGCAACTTGATACTCAAATTAATCAATTTAAACATGCAATTTCACTCAATTAGGAGTCGCTACTAATCAGTTTTTAGTGGGCGATTAGAAACCCAAGTAAAGTGTGAGAGAATACTTTACTTCTATAAACTAGAGATTAAACGAATTTGGGAACTTGATCATACTAAAATAATCTAATGTCCATTCGGTACTTTTCTCTTTTATTTTCAAAAATATTTTGCAAGTAACTTGGATCAATTTTAAGCCTAGACACTAACATGCAGTGGTGATCATGCGGGTGTGCAACCAATGAAAATAATACTCAATTATCAAAACGGTAAATAAATTACTAGAATATGAAAAAAAATTTACTTACCTCGAAGCAAAACAAACCCCAATCTTATTGTGGTTTATTTTCCCAATAATATGCAAAAT
This sequence comes from Syzygium grande, assembly GCA_024733475.1. Classification (NCBI taxonomy): domain Eukaryota; kingdom Viridiplantae; phylum Streptophyta; class Magnoliopsida; order Myrtales; family Myrtaceae; genus Syzygium; species Syzygium grande. Next base: position 8,558,847 of record JAMXDD010000001.1, read on the forward strand.
ATCAACTAAGAATGCATCTCTAACCTAAACATGGTATCTAATTATGCAACCCTAATTGATTATTTTTGGTTTTTTCTTTTTTAATGATGAAAACTAAGTTTATATGCTATCCTCATCTAAGGTGAACATGCATGATGTACAACTCTAATGACATGTGACATGACCTAATTCTAACATAACATGCAATCTTTAATTAAACAATCCTAAACATGCAATCCCTAAATGACATGATATCAATGACATGGCATAGGCAATGACATGGCGATGATGTGGCATAGGCAATGACATGGCGATGACGTGACATGATGACATAGCATTATATGACGACGTGGCATGGAACATAGCAAAATGACATGGCATTTATGCATCTAATCCTATATATATGGCATGCACATGCTTATTTTTGGCATTTTTTAAATTAAAATTCAAAATAAATAATTAATAAAATTAAAATTATCTAAAGTGAGATATTATTCAATTTAAACTGGAAAATAGACTACGCCAAATCCTGTTCTAACTTGGAAACCTTTCCCAACCCTATCTAACATGCAATTTTACCTAAACATGTCATATTATCTAGAAAATAAATATATTATATCATGCAACGTTATCTTTTTGTATTTTTCAAACAAAAAAATCAATGAACATGATAAACACCCAATCAAAAAATATAAGCAAACAATCAAAGTGGATAAGCTCAAGTATAGCAACAACGTCCATCCAATTCGAATTTGGAAATAGATAAAATCGACGCCCCGATCTATATACCTCAAGATTAAGTTGTCGATTTTCCATGCAATTCATAACCCTATCTCAATGCCTAGTTATTTGGAAAATTGTCAAAAAGTCCTAAACCTATTGTACTTTTACCAATCGAGTCCTAAACTTTTCAACTTTGTCAATTGAGTCTATCCGGCCAATTTTGATCGGAAATCGCTAACATGAACACCACGTGGCCTGTCCACCATCCCCGCCTCTAAGTAGGCGGGGGCGTGGGGCCTAGAGAGCCGCCACGCACCTTGCTTGGCCAGATTTGGCAAGGGCTCACGCGCCCTTGCTTTGGCCAGTGAGGGCGTTGAGGCCCTCGTCCAAAGCTAGTGAGGGCCATGATGCCCTCACCTATGGCCGGCAAGGTCGGCCAGCCAACCTCGCCAGCCCTAACTCCAAAAAAAAAAAAAAATAGAGAAAAAGAATAAAATCATAAAAAATTCAAAAACTTATTAAAATATTATTTAAAAATATCCACATCAGTGCGCACATGGCCGGCCGGTGTCTATGCTAGCAATTTCTAGCTAAAATTGGCGGATGATTTAATTGGCAAAAAGTGACAATGTTTAGGATTTTATTGGCAAAATTAAAAGGTTGAGAACTGAATTGATAAAAGTGCAATAGGTTTAGAATTTTTTGGACAATTTTCCCTGTATCTTAGGGCCATAGCTATTTCAAATCAGGAAATTATTGGGATACGCCTAAAATCTCAAATTGAATTCGGACCAGATAATTACCTTTTCAAAATATTTGTTTCCAAATCAGACCGGCGGCGGGTGACTTGCTGCGACTGGCGAAAGAAAGCTCACGATGGGGGGCGTCTTGCCGGTGAACGGTCTGCAAGGGCTCCAACGGCAAGAACACGGCAGGGATATTAAGGGCAGTAGAGGATCTCACGAGCACGACATGAGGCTGAATTGTCACCGTTGGAGACGTCGGTATGAGCTGGTAACCTCCTGGAGTTCACCGAGAAACCTGCAGACGATAAACAAATGGATGGGTCTTGCCGGGGGTGCTCGAGGAACTCGCCAGTCGCTACTGTATATTCGGTGACTCTGCAGCAAAGTTCTGTGACGGCGATGACTCGATGGTACAGGCGGGAGCGCTTCGGTCCGGCAAAGGTGTAAAGACCGACTTGGAAACAAATCCGAGATTGCTGGGCGTCCACCAGAGTCGCTGGAAACCGAAGTGGCCGGTGGTATCCTCCGACGTGACTGGAGTTGCTGGGCGTCAGTCAAGGAGCTTTGGTTTACCGGATGTTGCTGACGGGGCTGATGAAGGGAAGTTGGAGGAGCAGAGGTGTTGTGGAAAAGCCTGGGTACTCGCTGAAATTAGCCGGAAAACACCGCAGGAAACCGTGTGCACGAGGACCGTCAATGAAGGTGGATCAGCTGGGTCACCGTGAAGCCGAGGTTGTGCTGGTGATTCGCAGGTGATGTCGTCGGGGAGGGAGTTCAACAGCAGCTCCAATCAGAGCACAGGAAGCAAAGGAAGAAGGCCACTCTTTGCTTTTCTTTGTCCTTTACCTCCAGTCCTGTCCCAATTTGCACTCTCGGTTTTTCTCCCTTTTGACCGTGTGTCTCTCTCTTGAATGAATGGCCCTCTTTCCTCTCTTTTTCCTTGTGTCCGCCTATGGGTGCCGTGAATTCTATGAAGGCCCTCCACCTTCTAGGAAAGAGAAGTGGCCTATAAGGGATTACGGTTTTTCGAGCTATCAATTAGTTACCCCTTTCCTATTTAAAACCAAAAGAAATTCCATCTCTTATCTTAATGCAATTGAAATTCAAGGATGCATTTGTTTGGGGGAAAACTTCACAATAAAAGAAAAAACTTTCAAAGAAATAGAAAATGATTTAGTTTTCCTTTATTTGATGATATGTGATCGAAAAAGTTTTATGGTATTTGGATCTCATTTGAAAAATGATTTCAATCTCGTGAATAAATTGATGAAATTTATGCGAAATCAAGCTGGCAGAGAGGAGCGCTGATGACAACATAGCTTATTGTCTGAAACAATGAATGCAAAAAGGCAAGTGACATAAGTTAAAAGAACAATTGACTAAATCGAAGTAAAATTAAGGCTTCGATTCATGATCTCCCCCGAGTGCACTCGCCTCAACGGATGCGACCAAGAGCACTCTTCGTCCGTGGACCCTCTCACTCCAGGATTCGAATGATGTTCACAAACAAGAGCGCTATAAGGAAACGCGATCGACCAAGCCTAGGAGAGAGAAATTCGAGAGATCGGGGCTTCCATTTTTTAGGAAAATTTGCAGAGAGAAGGAAAAAGAGAGTGAAAGAAGAAATGAGGGAGATTGAAGCTGAGAAATTGGAAACGCCTGAGCCGAATCAAAGCCGAGAAGAGAGAGAAATCAGCTTGAGGAAGTGGTGAAGATCTTGGATTCTCAGCGATTCTTGACATCGACAGCTTCGGCGAGTTGAGTTCGCTTCAACTCCGGGTGAAGCCATGAACTCCGAAGGAACGAGACGACGTCGAGCAAAACAATAATAGATTAGGGTAAGCATGGTTTCAGGATAGAACCTGGAACCTGAGAACCTAACGGTGGGAACTGATAGGTTCCAGGTTTCAAGATATACAGGGTAGGTTCCAAGTTTAAAAAATTAGAGAATCTATTTCGACGGGTAGGTTCCAAATTCTAGGTAGGTGGAGCCTAGAACTGGGAACCTAAACAAGTTTTTCGTGTTTTTTTTTTTATGTCTTCGCGTGATCTTGCGGTGTTTCATGACATTCTATGATAAGTGTGTAATCTAGAACCACTAATCTGAGCTTTCGTTTTATGATTTGTTAATATTTTATATTCTTTGTGTGTCTAAATATAAGTTATGGTCAATGGATCATAACAGCAAGTAGTGGTCATTAAAGGTGATGATTCACTGCAATTGTTCAATTAATAATACATGTGGAACTTAGGCAGACCTTGGAATATGTAAGAAGGTAGGTTCCACGTTTCAAGGTAGGGTAGATTCCAAGTTCCAAAAAATGAGGAACTTGTTCCCATGAGTAGGTTTCAAGTTCCAGGTGGAGCATGTACGGAACCTGAAATTGCTCACTCCTCGTATCGATTCACGCAATGACTTCTCATTTTAATTGTATTTATTTGAACTGTAATATCAGGAAAACTAGTATTTTGTATTCTCTTTGATGAATGACAAGTTTGTTCAGTATTGTTGCGTTCATTTTTGTTTTGTTTAACTAAAAATGAAATATAAAAAAAGAACCTATTAGACCTTAGAACCGACCCCTAAACCTGTGACAGGGTAGGTTCCAAGTTTCAAATTTCGATAGGTAGGTTTTAGGTTCCAAAAAATGAAACCTGTACCCAAGATAGGTTTAAGAAATTATTTTGTGAAATGTTTAGGGGAAACTTGGAATCGCTCTCCCTATAATAAATGAGAGAGAGGATCAGCTGCTAAGTTGACTTGAGCAAATTTGACTCAGCGGCTAAAGTGAAGAGATGAGGTTGGACTTGCGTTGAGTCGATTGATGTTGCTTCGTGTCCCCAATCATGTAGTATCCTTTATTCATAAATGTTCAATCCACTTACTGAAAAATGTTTTCATCTTTTTAGATTAAGAAATTATTTCACCGGAAATGTTCACGCAATGACATATAATTCACCAAAAGCCGTTCTTCGATTCTTAATGAGAGGAGATCGGATTCCATGGAGACTCGGACAGAAAATATCTAAGAAGACAAGGAAAAACTACAAACTTTTACTTCGAACCTTGAACCGAACTGTACATACAAACAGTGCTGGAATTTAATTGGTGATGCAACACTCAGGATAGAGAGATACGCCGGAATTTAATCGATAACGGGAATAAAAAAGCTACAGTTGAGGGAAAGTAAAGTGCAATACGAGAAAGTAAAGATAATTGAAAGATAAAATGTTGTTTAATTTGTCGGGGGTGGTTGTCTCCAATATAATTATCTTTACGATTTTGTCCACAAGTGATAACTGCCTCATGATGATGCTTCCAAGTAGCTCTTCCCTCAAAATATACATGTATGCTTCTTACTGGTTTCCAACAGTTGCATTGAGTCCACTACCTTGACAATTTATTTGACTCCACTACGTTGACGGTTGCTTCGACTCCACTATGTTGACGGTTACTTTTTCGATAGTTGTATTCGAGATTGTCGACTTCACTTTGTGTCGATTCCTTCAAGTTGGGAATTCTTCATTGAAGTGTCTATCAATTTCCGTATCGTGATCCGTCACGATCGTTGACTTCCATTTAACATTGACAATTCTATAGTGATTTTCTAAGAAAACTCAAAACATAAAAGTTGTAGATCCAGGAGTTTTTGTTCTTTTGGCTTTGGAATCGGGTCAATCCGATCTGTCTCAATGAAGTTATGACCATTTTCCTAAGCTAGCGCAGAACTGAAATTTCCTTGATAAGACAAAGTTATGACCAGTCAAACTCGTCAACTTCCTCTTTATGTCGACGTTATTTTCTGAGAAAAATCAAAACATAAAAGTTGTAGATCTAGGAGTCTTCGTTCTTTTGGCTTTGGAATCAGGTCAATCCGATTTGTCTCAACAAAGTTATGACCATTTTCCCGAGCTACCGCAAAACCGAAATTTCCTCGACAAGACGAAGTTATGACCAGTCACATCCGTCGACTTTATTTTTACGTCGACGTGATTTTTTGAGAAAACTCAAAACATAAAAGTTGTAGATCTAGGAGCCTTCGTTCTTTTAACTTTGGAATCAGGTCAATTCGATTTGTCTCGACGAGGTTATGACCATTTTCTCGAGCTACCGCAGAACCAAAATTTCCTTGACAAGACGAAGTTATGACCAGTCAAATCCGTCGACTTTATTTTTACGTCAACGTGATTTTCTGAGAAAACTCAAAACATAAAATTTGTAGATCTAGGAGTCTTCGTTCTTTTGGCTTTGGAATCAGGTCAATCCGATCTGTCTCGACAAAGTTATGACCATTTTCTCGAGCTAGCGCAGAATTGAAATTTCCTCGACAAGACAAAGTTATGACCAGTCACGTCCGTCGGCTTCCTTTTTATGTCGACGTGATTTTATGAGAAAACTCAAAATATAAAAGTTGTAGATCCAGGAGTTTTCGTTCTTTTGGTTTTGGAATCAGGTTAATCTGATCTGTCTCGACGAAATTATGACCATTTTCCCGAGCTAGCATCCATTCTATAATGATAATGGTTGGAAAAGAATCAGAATCAATCTTCTTTGCACATGATCCACGTGACACTCTACTTAATTAAAGAATTTGAAGATCTCGAAGTTGTTGCGCTCTCTTTCTTTACTAAGTAAAGTAAAGGGCAGAATCATTCAATTGAATATTGTGAAGGAAAGGTACGGATTAATACAATTAGAAATTAGACATGCTCTCACCTTGATTACATAAATTATTGGTAGTTGTGAACATTGGTTGAACAAGGAGGATAACACATTCGATGAACCTTAGGTAGAATGCTTGGGAGAATTACCAAAAAAGTCTTAAATTTATTACAATTGTGCCAATTTCGGCAAGGTCGTGCCTGGACTAGCCCTTTGGCAAAAAGGTTTAAGACTCAATTGCAAAAAAAAAAAATTTAGGAATGAATCGATACAATTGCAATAGATTTATGAATTTTTTTGGTAATTATCCTAAAATGCTTTGATTAGCTATATTTGCTAGGGACAACTTTGCAGTTTGTGCCTAGCTGTGTCTATTGGAAAGTTAGATTAGGATCTAATCATTCATGCTCCACTTATTTATGACCGAAGAAAAACGTGACTGCTTTTTTAAGCATCATAATGTCACCATAATCATAATTTCCCTCATTCAATATCAATTTTTCTTCAATTCATGAATTTAATTGCCATGACTATTAGCTATGGAAGTGGTGCAAAAACAATTGAAAAGGTTATTGAAGTAGCAAAACTACGATACTTCTTCTTAAAATCGAAAACTTGAGATTACATGCATGATAGAGATTAGTGTGTGAAGCAGTTAATTCTATGCTGAAATCATTGCAAGGATCATGTAAACATAAGAATATTAATACGACGTTAATATGAAATATATACTAATGTATTATTTGGTGATGTCAAATCTTCATTTTATAAAAAAAAAAATCTTAATTTCCTTCGAATTCTTGTAAACCGATCGAGCAAAAAAGAGTAGTACACGTGCACCAGCTAGACCGTGGAAAAACGAGAGATGAAATAGTTATGAGTTGCACTTGCAGAGCACCATTCCAAGGTTTCAGGAGGTGCCGAGGTATACAATTTTCTAAGGAACTACGATCGGATCGAGGACAAGAAGCCCCCACAAAAGACAAAATGTAAGCAGGTGAAGTCCATGATTTAGGACAAAAAGAAAGATAGAAAAACCGAAATTTCATCAAATAAGTGACTCTGAACATCGGTCTTTGCATAGCCCAGCTGTCGAAGGAGTTTCGAAAGATTAAAGACATTTTTTTAAGGGAGTACACGTTGAGCGAGGACAAACTTAGCCACACAAAAGACAAGCATCACGCTTTCTTTTTACCAGCCATTTGGGCTCCGCTGGCCAGCACCACTTATGGTCTAAATAAAAGGGTTAATATCATAAAATATTTCAAATTGTATTCACTGTAATACAATTATTCGAATTTTTTTGTATAGCTAAAAATTTTAAATTTTCTCACTATGACGCAAATGGCCCTAACTTTTTTGTGTAACAAAAATTTCGAATTTATACTAGTGTGACAAATATATCCAGGATGAAATTAAAATAGAGGACATATATATGTCACACCGATATAAGTTCAGGATTTTTTGATGACACAAAAAAAGTTTGAAGTATGTGTGTCACGGTAGGCATAGTTTAAGATTTTTCGTGATATTTACTCTAAATAAAATTCCAGATTTTGACCCAAAAAAAAGTAGCCACACAATAGACAAAATGTAAGTGGGTGAAGTCGATGATCTAGAACAAAAGGAAAGAGAAAAATCGAAATGTCAATTAAAATGAGGACAGAAAGTAATTACATATCTTCAAGTGGTTTCAAAATTATTTCTACATTTTCGATGATTTAGAACAAAGAGAAAGAGAAAAATCGAAATTTCATTCGCTTTTGTAGATTGTTGAAAACGTTTTAGTGCTGCATATATGTATAAATACATTTTGTATCTTAAAACAATTTGGAAGAGCATCACTCTTTAAAAACCAGCTTTTGTTAAATAAAGGAATTTCCTAATATTTAGTTGTAATCGTTTATCTTGCTCATTTAAGACTTCGACACTTTGAAGAATATTTTTGCTATATTTATGATATTATTCTGATATCGCTTCTAATTTGTAAAACGTTTGAATTTTCTGACCTGAAGGCTATTTATTTTAATTATCGTTTTACCGTTCTTTTGGAGGTTGGCAAAGCAATATTCGTTGGAAAGGAGAACTTCGGTATAATGGTTCTAAAGAAAGAATGATAAGTTGTTGTCTACTACTCCCTTGCTCTCTTATAAAGCTAACTTATGGGGAAAATAGTTACATTCGTAGCTATTAGTTTTTGAATGTGATAGGTGAATTTTAGTGCTCTGTTAGCATTTTTTTCCTTATAGAGCTTGATCATCAGTTGCATCGACCGTAGGCCTGAGGTGATGATTAATTAAATCGAAATCTTCGTCCACAAACCTTAACCAGAAAAAGGCTACATCCCCACTCTACATTTCTTCTGATATACTAGTGTTGAGGCATGCACCACACACACACACGCGTCATGTGCGTGATCTTGGATGGGTTACATATGAAGAGAAATGAATCATTTTTTGAAAGAAATGGTGTATTTGTAATGGATAATTACTATTATCATTAAGCAATGTGCGAATTATACGGTAACTCGATGAAAGAGAGAGGAGTGGCCTGGCGGGCAGTTTCAATTTTGATGCAAAATGTAGGCAAATGAAAGTGAACAAATGAAAATTTTGGCGCATATGTATATAAGTTGGCTCTGTAATTTTTTATTGCATACTCTAAAATAGGTAGAAGGTATATGGGGGGTTTCTTTGTGATTTAGCAAACACACAAAAGCCACTTTCCAGAAGTTAAATGTTCCATATTTTTTTGTGACAAGCAATTTTTAAAACTTATACTTTTTTCATCGAAGTTCTATTCAAAGAATTATCTAATAAATATATTTTCCAATGTTTCCCTCTGCATGTGTTGATCTCCACTCTTTCAACTTCTCAAAAACTACTGAGATTTGCCCCAATAACCATCCTTTCTACTTGTAAAGGGAAAGGTAGGGAGTTCGAATCCCCACCTTCTCAAAAGGGTTAGGGGTAGGGACGTGTAGTTTCAGATGTGGATTTTAACTCCCACACCCTAGAAGAAGCAGGGCAAAAATTCGAGAGTGAGTTAAGAGTTAAAATAGAACAAAAAAAAAAATCTTCTCGGTGAAAATTCTTGAAATTTATTATCTCGTTCTACTTTGTACAAGATGTGGCATTAATCCTTCCACTTGAACTTGGAAGTGGCATTTACCATCCCTTTTCTGATTGCATAAAGGCTCAGTTTTCTTCTTTCCTTGGAAATAATATGAATAATAATTTCTGAAACAGGTCGCGGAAAGGGAAGGGAAATTCTCAGAGGAGCTGTTTCGTAGGATAAGAAAGTATGATGGAGGGAAAGGATTTTGCCCAGAAGACATACCTCTAGGAGACCCATTTGTGTACAGGCATCTCGGAAGCATGGCTTCTGTAGGGCGTTACAAGGCCTTCGTTGATTTGCCCCAGTCTAAGGTACAACATTCTACCACGCCATACTAATGGTTTTCTATTCCTAATACCTAGATTTTGACGCGCAAGTTCTTTTATAATTCACTGAATTAATAGCTGTCGCTTGTCCAAATATTCCTTTATGCATAGGCCAAAGGAATGTCACAGGCGGGTTTCGTGAGATGGTTGGTTTGGCATTCAGTTTATTTCACTATTGACGCCTGAATTTTTTGTTGATAAAAAAAAGGAAAAAAATAGAAAAAAAAAAGGAGAGAATTAATGAAATGATAAAATAAAAACGAATGAAAAAATGATGATAAAAAAAGGGTTTTAATTAGAGAGTCCGAAACAACCATTTTCTGTACATCGGCCCAGATACACTGAAAGAGGGCTAGAGCAGAGAGCATTCGTTGCATAGATTTGAGAAACTTTTGAGCGTCTCGAAGTCATTCTCTCGGCGATCTCCGCCAAATCCTGTCCTGCCTCTTCGTCGCCCATCGATCGTCGCCGTCACCGGATCGCTTCTCGTCACTCTCAGTTCGACCGCCACAGGAAGCTCTGTTCGCCCTGTTCTTGGCCGCGAGGACTCGAAGCAGGTTATTTGTGTTTGAAGCTTCATAGCCGTTGCTCATCTTCACAGGCAACGCTTCCCAGATCCTCCTTGTGCAAGCTTGACTAGTAATCACAATCAAGAATTTCTCCTCATTAAGGTAACACTTCAACTCAATCTTGCTTTGTTCTGATGAAAGAAAAAATTTAAATGTCGTGATTTCTGTTAAGATCAATCAGCTCTGTATGAGTTTACCTCATTGATTGTACACACCATGGAATGATTTTTGTATGAATCCGGCATCAAATTCGAGCTCATGACAATTGGCTTCACTCCTCCGCTGAACGGGCACGATATGTTTGATAAAATGTCTCTTAGAGGTGATAAAAAAAACTCTCTGTAATCATTTAAGTTGGGAACACGTTAGCGTTGTTCAGGTGGAGCAATCCGAGCCGGTAACCATTTGACATGATTACATGTGTATTTTACATTTGCTGAACATATTACTGAATCGCTGTTCTCTTTGTCTTGTGTTCTATATTCTCATGGATATCAATGGTGGTTGTTGGCGAGGTGATGATGCTGAATTCATGACCTGAGTGTTGACCATTACACATCTGCACCGATTTGCTTATCGTGTCCCTGCTTGCTTTAATCATGCCATGTATTTGTGAATGTTAAACGGTTGGTGATAGAGGTGGAGATTGATGGCCGATAGAAGGCAGTGGCTGATGGTGGTGGTCGATGACTGGAGCGGTCGACGATGGGGGCCCGGTTCATGCTCTCCCCTAGTGACCATCGCTTTAGTGATGATAACTGTTCGTCACTTATTCAAGATTGATCAACAACTTGAAAGATTCACTGATAACATAGTCAATACATGTAATAAAATCAATATGAAAGATGCATACTGCTTCCTGCTACTTGGGATGATAGTATTGCAATACAGCATATACTGTTTGAATCATGCCTGCAAGCGTTACTACAACAGCTAGGCTAGGCCCGAAAGAACCGACCATGGATTGTCATGAAAAGCATTTAGGAGTTGTGCGCAACAAAGATAAGCCCGTTCATGCTTAAGAGACTTGTTTAAAATTGCAAAGTGAGACTCTAGATAGCTCCCCTTGACAGAGAAAGTAGCGTCCTTGCAGACAAAGCGTGCAACATCCTCGTTGCTCATGCCGTAATTCGAGATGATTTACGGTCACGTAAAAGTTGCACATCATTGGCCGTCTCAATGAGGTATTCCATGAATACAGCATAGGCGGTTATGTGCCCGTCCCCTTGACCATGACACTGTTCAAAAGCAACCACATTGGGGAGGATCCATTTGAGATCATCATCTATGGTTACTTTTGGAATTCCAATGGTTCTGCGTTCGCGGTCAAACTTGATCTCTAGGAAGGTGCTGGCTTCCCACTGCTTGAATTCAATTCCCACATGGCGGAGCTCAAAAGCAGATCTAATCAGATGATGAGACGAACTCGTGTTTATTGGATAAATGTTTCGTTGATCCAAGGTATTAAGCTCAAACGAAATAATTTATGTTTGAATATTTTTATGTACAATGAAATTAATTGTTGTCCGTTCATTTTTTTGTAAGTGATACAAGTGATTATTTTTAGGAAAATAATTTCCAAATCATTTCACAAAACAAACGCACCGTTATTGTCATGATTGTTTACTGAGCTGTCATGATACTGACCGTTGATTGTACCATTTCAGAAACCAAAACTAACTCTATCAATCTCCTAGTAATATACCATTTTGGGGAAAAGTACCAAGAAAGTCCTAAACTTATTACACTTATGCCAAATTAGTCCTAAACCTCTCGATTGTGTCAATTTAGTCCTAAACATTTTCACAATTTTTCAATTGAGGCCTTCTGGCCAATTTTGGACGAAAATAGCTAACGTGGACTCCAGTCAACTTACATAGCACAGCTAATGCTGACATAAACAATATTTTAAAAAAGAATTGAATTTTTTTTTTTTTTTCTTTTTTTCCTTTCATTTTGGCCCACGAGGGCTAGCAAGCCCTCACTAGCCATTGGTGAGGATCGTGGCCCTCACTCACAGCTGGCAAGGGCACGAAGGCCATCGCTAGATCTGGAACGAGGGTCGGCTCGCCTGTTGCCGGTGGGGTCGCAACCCTCGTCGACAGGGCTTGTTGGCCCTCACCCAATGTTGTCCTCCATAATGAAAGGAAAAAGAAAGAAAGAAAAAAAACAAAAGATTTAAAAATATCAAAATATTATTTAAAAATGTTCACGTCAACGCTGATCACGCCACGTAAGATGGTCGGCATCTACGTCGGCAATTTTAGGCCAAAATTGGCCGAATAGACTTAATTGGGAAAATGTGAAAATGTTTATGATAAAATTGACACAACTAAATGAATGAATTGGCACAATTGTATTAAGTTTATAACTTTTTTTGTACTTTTCCCCCCAATTTCGATAGCCCATACATTATTTATTTGTATGGAGAATTACATGAAAAGTACTGTGAGCTTAGTTCCATACTGATTTTGAGCAATTGAGAGCATGCCTGCTATCAACTTTTCCTAGTTTATTGTGTTATATATTATATGCTATATTATTCGATTAAACAGTTATGGTAGTAAGTTCTTTTCATTATTATATAGGAAAATATTCACTTTCGATTCCTGAACGAGAGTAATTTATCAAACAGAAGTAGATGCTTGAGCTGAATTCACGATCTTAGTGAGAGTTGGAACAAGTTCTGATTGATGCGAGATCGCATTTCCACATGGATCATTAACTAAACATCCTGTATAGAACTGAAACTCGAAAAAAAAGAAGTGTCTTTTGGGGAAAAGAGAGAGAACAACAGTTCGCTGTATACTTACAGAGTAACACACCATTAACAGTCGAAAACCTCAACTCTCTCTCTCTCTCTCTCTCTACGGGAAATGGGATCTTTTGGAGGGATGAACCCAGTTCATTTACCCCGCTATCTTCTTCTTGTATCTACTAAAAAACCATGGCCTCAATCAGAATCATCATCAGAAGATGACATTTATCTTTCCATTACAATCGCTATTGTGAAAAATGAGTTCCGGCACATCGAACGTGGACAGTGAACATGGAGGCCAATCGGCGTGCGAGCACCGCCACTATAGCCACCTTTACCTGGCCTCTCCTTGGGATCGTCCGGCTCATGACGCTACTCGCGATTTTGCTGCCACCAACGCTGTTGATTTTCAACCTTTTCGAACCGGCCGTGCCCTCGGTTCTCTCTCTAAAGTTCTTCTGGACTCGAGTGTCCCTGAGTTACGATGGGATTGAGAGTGTAGGAAGGTGATGGGGTTGTGAGTGAGAGTGCGTCATCCTGGTTTTTAAAGGCGGAGGTGAGGAACAAGCAAGTGCCATCTTCTTTTGACCGTTTGACTTTCTGATGGCGGGTTGTGGATTCCAGGCTGACCAACTTGGCATTGCCAACTGTCACGTTGCGTGGGGCTCTGTCCAATTTGTTTTGCAGGGTTTTGACCTTCTGACCTTGTGGGCACGGCGGTTTCTGTCCGAAGTCGTGGACTGAAAAACACGTTATTGAATGTTTGACCCTTTTATATTTATATTGATCTAATTAGACTTTGGACACTTAAAAAAAAGTATACTCGATCTGGACATTTTACTCGATGAATTTGTTTGAAACGAACAATTTTTGCCGTATTTAAACTTCATAATACAAAGGGCAACTCGGTAAATTCATAAATGAGAACTTACTTGCAATTTTTAATAATTTCATCAAACCTAACTCTGTGTGCTCATGCATATTAATCTGAAATATATGATGTAAAGTATTTGGTGATAGGACAGGGAATCTCCTTACTGCGTGTAAGTTCAGAACTTTGCGTAATTTGATAAAATTTATGTTTATAGGATATTGTGTCGTTGTCTTGATAAGTGCTTCAAGAGCACGTGGTTTATTAGGTTTTTGAATTTTTTTTTACTGTTTGAAAGAAGTTATGGTATGGGCGTGGTTCAACAACGAGGCTTTATTTTTTGAGATGCAGGCATTATGCTTTTCATTTTCAAATGTTAGATCTAATTCAAGAATCGAATATGCCTCGCATTTTTTTCCGGTTTTATTATGTTATTGTTATCATAAGTCAAAGATGGCATATCAAGTTCTGTCAAATCAAAATCCCATTTAGCTGGCTTACCTGTCTCAATTCGTCTTTAAGTAGAGTTTTATTAGATGCCGTAGAGCTTTGACATTAGATGAGATAGCAAATAAGATAATGAATTAGACATAAAGTTCCAATTCTATTCCCGTGACTAATTAATTAGGAATTGTCCATTTATAATTATATCGCATTTGCTATAGGGACATTGCTTCAATGACGTCACACTGTGTTGTGTCTCGTGATGGACAACTAGATTCGGATCAAATGTGGCCCTATAATAGCACCTAAATCAAAGTGATTTTGGTTGAAGTTTGGTCCTAAAATTTTGGGCTTTGATTAGCGCCACATTAATGTTGTTGTTTTTTTTTTTTATATAAAAGTTTGGTAAACACTATGCAATTGAGAGAAATTGGTCCAACCAACCTTGAGTTACCACCGCTTTAAGATATATATTGTCTAATGCTCGAAATAGGACAACATATCCATCGTATCAGTCATATCGTAGGGAGAAGGCGGTGAATAAAGACACGAGAGCTTCAAAAATCAATTAACAAGAATTGATTAGGATGAGTACCATGTGTGTAATGCTATATTGTGGTTACTTCACATTAACTGTGTAGCCTATGGATAAAATATTTTTTCACAGGATAGAGTCCTTGACAGATACAACATAACACCGCACATTACATCTTTCTTTTTATTTATTTATTTTGGTTAATCTACGAGGCAGACGGTACATCTATAATTATACTAGATAATATCGTTATTTGTCATTAGAAAACTATTGGTCATTCACAAAATACCCTTTCGAAGTACAATATAATATGGAAAATGAGTCAAAACTTGTAATACAAGCCCTTTACAACCTCAAAGTTCGATATATTCATTAGAAGTTAATTATGATGTGAGATGATAAAGATACATTCATAATGACCGTTTGATAATTATGTATTAAATCGGAGATTTGAAATCTTTGATAACATTAGAACTTCATTTATATAAAAATGACAAAATATTGTCATTGGCTAGTATGCAATGCCGTTTGAAGGTAGTTAATTTAATTGCTTAATTTTGATAAGTTTGTTTTTTGGTCGAATAATTCTTTTTTTTTGATAAGTTTGTCTGTTATATATTTATCAAAATACGTGCGTAAATGTGTATGTGTGCAACACAGGCCTACACTTGCCCAAGAATCGGATATATTGAATTAGAATTCATAACTAGTTATGCAAAGGTACATGAAAAAAAAGAATTTTAAAAGAGACGAAAGGATAAAAGGAAAAAAACTTATACAAAATGAAAATATTGCTAGATGCTAAAACGTGGAAGTAACGATGAAGTTCGCTGTGGAAAGATAAGATATTTGGTTGATAACATGAAGGGCAAATTAGAAATTATCTTTATTTAAATAACAATTTAACTCGAGAACAAAATTCTTATTCTCTGGATCGTTGATAGGCTACCAATAATTGGCCACTTAGCACTTTATATGCTCGCGGATCAAACTTGGCACTAATCAATGTTTATTTTTTTTATTATCATTACTTTTAATACGGGCGGTTATTTTTTTAGCTAACGGATACTAGGCGTCTTACGGCCTTTGAAAGGTTGGGCAGCTTTGCAGGTTTATGGAAAGGCTCGATATGAACATGTGTGATATTGTGTGCATTTCACCCCGAAACCGCACGGTTTTTGCTCCTGTCCATCCGTCGACTTGTGCCGGAACGTTCGAGTTCCGGTTGGTTGCTAAGCCCGCAAGCCGGATACAGCCTGCTCTTGCGGCAACTCCCGATTCGTGCTTCTATATTGGCTTCCTGCACTGGAGTTTGACGCTGCTGGGCATGAAGTAAGTTGAATATCTCGCTATTGCACGTTGATTTCGACGCTTATAATCAGGAGAAGAGGAGGAAGATGACGAGGAGTTTAGAATTTAGCCGTCAGAAGTTGGGAATGGAAGGAACCCTAGCTCGCTTTGTCAGAGTTTAAGGAAAAGGGAAAGGAAAATCGTTTTTCCTGATATAAGTTTGTTGTTTTCGGTTCTTCAAAAAACATTTTTTGTTAATCGATTAGCCTTTTGTCATCCAGGCACTGAAAAATTGGAAAATAATTTCACGAAAATAATCTTTCTTCAAACAAACCAGCTCTAAATAAACGGCAGAATTTCATTATCGAGCGCTTTGTAAATCGAAACGGTTTCATGTGTCAGTGATATTGAGGTGGGTGGTATAATCGATATTTGAATTTTTGCCTGTTTTACAATTGAGTATATAAATTATTATTGATCTTTATCTCAAATTTTCACGTATGGGTCGATTTGAAACCCCTGCTAAAATAATGGATGGGAAATGCTAAAACGGACACTAATGTTGTCAAATAGACAGTAATAACCCACATTGACGTGCATAGTGGCCTCTTGAGATGATGTCGCGTAAATGGAGACATATTTGACGGCTATAGGATCATCCCAGTTGGTATCATCTCTCTCTTCTCGTAACCCACGTCACCCAATAGCGAGTTGTTGCGGCACAAACGCACGAAATGACAACTTATTGAACGAATATCTCACGTTGAGCCAGATTGAGGAAATAGAGATACTTGATTGAACAAATATAAGTTCGGATACTCGAATAAAAAGGCAGAAGTTCATGTACTTATGGTGTTATCGCTCCTAAAATTTGTGAATCACCGTTAAATTTCAAACAAAGTTAGTCAAAAAACGAAAGATTGCTCGGCAACTAGTTGTCCTAGTCGTCCTAGTCCGTCATTTATAAGTTACTAACGAAATAATAATATTCTCGTCATCAACTATCTTCCTATTTTACTAGTAGGTCCGGTTTAGTTGGCGGTAAGTTACCAATCAAACTATCAACTACCACTTTCTAGCTTCTTCGATTTTACAAGATTTACAGCTTTCAAATAACAAAATCGAAGATCGACAATTTTCGGATTTTACGGAAACCGGACCGGGACCATAGAATTTGCCACCCAATTGCTCCGGGCAAAAATACGATTTGAAAATGAATCTTGCTATTAATGCATTCAACTTCCAAATCTATAAGAAATCTGCATATTCAGAAGGGTTCGCTCTACATGAATCGAGCCCTCAAGAGTTCTTTTTTTTGCCAAACAACCATACGGACGTTTGCGGGTGTTTATTAACTAATGAATCGCTTTGAGAGAACTAATGGCCCAGGTCCTGTACAGCCAGGAGTATCGAGCACGGGTCCCATCTGCCGTCGGGGCATGGGCGAGCGAGCTTAGAGCCTCAGGTATCTGGGAGGAGCTGTTCCATCTCTTCCAAGCTCATTTTCCAGGATGGATGGCCTGGGAAGCAGCCGCACGATTTCGCCACCATTGGGTTCTTGAACCCGGGCGTCTGCTTTAATTACCAATTCTGAGTTAGTATTGGCTCCACATTTGATGATGAATGGAGTCATTGAGTCTGTGTTGAAGTGCAGGACGCTCCACTGAGCCACATCCGTGTCTACCGCAAGCCCTGAAACTGCATGTCCAGAAGCATGCGGCTGTTCCTGCTCATCTTCTTCAGGGATTGACTGCAGCAGCACAACCAAAGAACAAATGACCCAGTAAGAACAAGTCTAATATGTCGTATCAACGAGGAGGTGCAAAATCCTTATCGAATTCTTGTTGCTTGTTTTTGTCCTTCTGAATAATCTTTCACGAATAGTTGTAAGCAATAAAGGGTTTACTCTACGTGACTATTCCCAAATCATCCAACATTTTACTTACTGATCCAATTTTACTAAATACTGATGATCATTGCCAGGTTTTATGAGAGCCTGCACAGTTCTTAGCAATACGGTATGGATGCGCACGAATTCCACTATAACCCCGAAAAAAAATTATCTGCAGGATTGATGGTTTTTTTAAGGTTGAAAAACCTTGACAGCGCTACGGGCATCGGAGATTTGTTTTTGGGCACAACGATGATCAATGTAAAGAAGGCGTCCGCTCTGGAAGTTCATCCAGAGATGCTAGCATTGCTGCCTTCTTACTTCTGCTCAAGGCGTTGACAGATGATTTTCTAGTTATGTCCTGCTCAAAAATCAACCAGCCTCCTTACTTTGTACATAGACTGGACACACACATTGAGAAATAAGTACAGAGAACAGTTTAAAACCTTGACTTGCTTCAATATGCCATCAAGAGAAGTAAGAGATGCTAATCTTGCATCGGCAGGCTCACGACCAGGTGAACTTACACCTTCTAGTGTTAATAGGGGCACCTCATTCATCATTTGTCGCAATATCTGATTTTGTTAGAAACATAAGGTGCAAACAGAAAGAACCAAGAACTTTACCCAAAAAAAAAAAACAGAAAGAACCAAGTCAATCAAGTCAAAGTATCGAAGGATAAAGTTTAATACAGATGCGACGACCATTAAGTCCCGTGACCACTGATACATGCATAGATCTGCACCTAATCCTAGGCCAAAATGGAACACAAGACCTGCGCCCGCATATTAACATTATTTATAGATGGACCCTATGTCCATTAAGGAAAGCCACTCAATTACATGTAATAGAGATGAGTAAAAGCACCACTGTCTCTAGTTTATGGATTTATTAAATGAACGTAGTTTAAGAATTGACTCCAATACTTTCCTAATTAAGCATGGTTTGAGCTTTCGCACACGTTTCTTTGGGTGAGAAAAACACACATTTTGTAGTCTACTAACTAAAGTACCTTCAACATAGTTGTCAAATCAAGAAACGTATTGTGAATCAAAATCTTAAATTTACGAATATTGGATTGAGGATAGAATCAAATCGAATCTTATAGTAAGATTCAGTAGAGTTCCTAAAATTAAAATAATGTGTCAGGCATTTTTAAATTTTGTCAACAACATCATAAAATATGAAATGAGTAAGATTTATGATCCATGACATAGAAAACTAAAATTCAAGTACATGTTATGATCCTATGAAGAAGAAGATGATTTTCCACTGTTTTATTAACAAAAGGATTACATTCAAATGTAAAATACAATTTTATATGTCATTTTATTTAGTCTTTCATTGTAAAGTACAAAGTGTACTTTCAATTATTTTGTTACTATCAAAATATTGCCTGCAGATTAAAATGCAAAAGGATATACATTATTTTACTGGTAAATGTACAAAAGAAAAAAGAATCACTTGCCTAGATAAATACGCAGAGAATTGTAGATTCACAGGTGAAGCGATAGATTCACTTGTGGTTTAGAAGATAAAAGTTGACCTAATAGATACATATTGCTTAGACCTTGAATCGAATCAAACCATACAATGCAAATCAACAGTTCACCAATTGCAATAACTATTTCAAACACCCATATTTTTAGTAAAGCTAGCTTTTAATGGACCATACCTTAAACACTCTTTCTCCTCTTTTCTCCCAATGACACACACACACACACACAGACAAGCACTCTGTCACAATCCAACGACAGCAGGAACAAATTTGTGTCTCTGTATTTTCTTTTTTTTGCTTTTCCTTGTCTGGGTCTCAGTTACTAAAGCCCAACCAAAAGAGCTCTTTTGATTTACATCAATCCTGTTGCCTTGGCTAACGAGAAGGACTGAGTCACGTTGTGCAATGCAACTTCGCCCCTTTCCCGCTGCGTAACTTTCTGAATAAGAAAAGAAAAGATCCACCGACAAGGGCAGAGGAGACCAGCTACAAAAGCCATCATTCTATATCTCACCGGGCATAGATGCCCCCCACCCCTTTCTTTCCATCCCTCTCTGTGGATATTCTTGTTTGAGGGTCCATCTATGGGCCGTTACAGTCCTATTCTTTCCCTCTCTTTTTCTCTTATTTTGTTCATCTTTCCTTGATCTTAAGATAGCCAAGAACTGAAGAACAAACATGTTAAATCTGCAACAGTTTCTACCAAAATACTCCTCAATTCCAATTGGTTCTTTTTCTCAACCTTTCTTGGGTTGAGGAAGCCAAATTTCTTCATCTTATGCTCTGAAGAAACACAAAAGAAAGGAAACATCATTTTGTAGATGGAAATACGAACATGATGGCTTGAAGACTAGGGAAGGACAGAAAGAGAGGTGTGACAATTTAAGGCTTGGGAAAATTGTATCCAAATGGTATTTAGGGTGTTCAGCAAAAAGAAAATGCACATTTGCAGCCAGAAAGGGAGAGGAAATAGCCCCACCAATCAAGCAATCATAAACATCAATTAATTCTTCCAATAATCAGCTAGAAATCACATAAAACGTCATATAAATCCAACTGTTCTATTCACAATTTATGGTTTGCAATATTATCAAACCAAAGTATAATCTAAAATCAGCAAATTTCAAATGTGCATTGAAAAGTTTTTATACTAGTACACCAATATGTATGGCTTCATACGTGACCATGGAAACACCTGAAGTTTTCACGCATTGGAAATTTTTACATATTTATGTGTGTGCGCACGCTAAGATTAACTGCTATTTAAGAGTTCATATATCCATTCATGATCATGTTAAATTAGTATATCTAGGCATAAGTAGTGATATGGAAGAGGACTACCTTTCTTCTCTTATAAACAATAGATTCAAGAGCTGAACGAAGCATTGCTACATGTGCCAAGTCTTCTGCCTCTTCTGTCACCAAGGTTCCAGCAATTTCCTGATGTAAGCCACGGAGATTAACATCATCTTAATAATAAAGACAAGCGGTTATTGGTCAAAGTATAAGTTCCTTTAGACAACCCAGACATGGCGAGTTTTGTTCTTTCCTGGATTGGACTACTCTCCTTATAAAGTAACTGGTCATTTGTTTAAGTATAAGTTCCATATCCTCAAAGGGGTGGGTTATAGGAAGGTGTCCTTGCCTCACATGGGTACCCTGTGATCGTATCTCTGATGCTAGCAAATCGCACATCTAAACACAGTTAATGTTTCTCAGGAGCTACAACACATGCCTAATGAAATGGGTAGAATGAAAAACACACAGCCGCCCATCAAAGGCCAATCCCTAAAATTGCCAGATAATTGCAGTCATTTGTTCAAAATTATGGCAATTATGCTGCAGCGACAAGATAAATGCATCCAATTGATGAAGTCAGCCATTGATCAACACCTACCTTCAAGTGCTGTAATTGAGAAGTATAGACTCTCTTAGTATACTATGATAGAAGCTGACCGAGAGCATCTGTGTTGGGATGCATAGCAGCACCAAGTCCAGCCATCCAACCATCCATAATGGCAGTGGAGAAGGTTTCTAACTCATTAGTTCCTCCCATTGCATCATCTCTGGTCACAGAGAGGAACTCAAAGTTCTCTGCAAGCCAAGATTTAATCTGCCCGGTGCAGCTCACCAGCTGGAGTATGCACAAAAAGGGCAGCAAGGGACTTATTTCCAGTAGAAAAGCTTTTAGCCTCTTCAGTTATTTCTCTGAGTTTTCCATTAGTGACATGTTGCCACCAAGTTTCCTAAAAAGGGGTTATAGATTTCGGTAAAAAAAGTGAAAGGTTGAAATACAGAGAAGTCAAGAGCAATATCCCAGATAATAACCATCTATAGGAATAAATATGAGCAAGAAGCTCATGATATATAGTCAAATGGGGCCAGAATGAAGATGCCCTTCAACATATTTCTGTTCTTATTGTCAGTTTCTATTTCGTTTTAGACTGGTGGCAGGTGTATCTTTCACGTCTTTCAAAAGACTAGCAACACTAGAACAGCGCAAACCTGATCGACACCTCGAAGCTTTAAGATAACTGAAGAAAACTTAGACTTTTTCTCAGGCTTTATGTTGACTTTGAAGCCCTGGATCTGCTCCCCAACATACCGTACAGATGATCTCCCAGGGCCGTTACCTCAGCTCGAGCTTCTACTCCATCCAGAATTTGCTTTTTCTAAGAAGCAATCAACAGGTGAAACCTACAGTTGAAAGAGTGACAACAACCACCAGGGGTAAAATGAAATGTTTGGTCAGATGTAAAAATTTCCAGATAACATGCATATTATAAAATGCTGATGGAAGAAATTGGAGCCTGAAGGACGTATCAGAAATTGTTACCTCAATAGACTGCAGCTCTGGTGATCTAGCAAGCAAAGACCGAATATACAATATCCTGGCCTCTGAGACAAGCACGGTATCCAAAGCTCTCCACAGTTCCATTTTATGAATAAACATAAAAAAAAAGCATCTCTAATTTCAGCAAGAATATCATGCTCTCTGGAAGCACCTGCCTTGACGACAGCAGTCAAAACCTGCACTACCATAATATTGGCAATTAACTATGATTTAATTTAAGAGGTTCACCATTATCAGGAGAAATAACCAAATTATGCAGAATGGAATAAATACTAAATTGGATGAACAATATGTCATCAACAGCAGCAGTATCTTTCTATTTTTGAAACATCCATTCACCAGCATGCTGTAATTCTTTCTAAAATAGTAAAAATTATCATTCAAGCCCAATTTGTGGTTTCGATTAAATAGCCCAATTTGTGGAGACCGGAAATTGTATATTCAAGAAAATACTGTACTTGCAATTACTTATTTTTAGCTTTTTGTTCATACTTCTGTTTTAGCATTTGAGCTTCGAGTTTTATTTGATATTGAACACATCAAATGTTTAAAGACATAAAATTGGCATTTAGATTCATTTGAAGTCATGTGGGATCATTTTAAAATTACAAAAACTTACTATTCAAAAGAGAAAACCAAACGCTACTATTTGGTCTTTCACAAAATGAATGGTAACACATTCAATAAGAAACGCAAATGAACAATTTTGGGATAGAAATTAGAACATAAAGTAACAAACTATTACCAATCACTATTTTTCTTTACCAAAGACAAAGCACACCAATTGACAATGATTCAATCATGCAAATACTACCTACAAAAGAGATATAACTTTATACATGTTGAATGACAAACCGGCGATGAAAGTTTCATCAGTAGTTTTTTTCCTTTCCACTTAATGAACATGTGATTAAGCCCTCATTATTTTTCAAATGCACAGGAATATCATTAAGTAAGCATACCAACATCAAAAGCTTGTTTGCTCCACCAGAACGGGCAGCATAACTGTCATACTGTTCCGGATCAAAGTCATTTAATGCCGCAGTCAGGTATTTTCCCTCTGGCGTAGTTTTAACTTTCTCAGAACTTGTTCTGACCAGAGCAAAAGAACCGGCAGACTTTTCAGCAGTTAATGGCAAAGGAACAACATCAAGAGTACGTCCAACAATGTTGTTATTTGTCCTGGAAAAACCGACAAAGGAAGAATGGACAATGTGTAGCATGCTGTAGGCTAGAATAACACAAAGCAAGGTTCATCTCAGAAACGTACCAATATGGCATATTTGCTGTTCCTTTTGATAATGGATTTGATGTCTAAAAAGATTGACAAGCATGTCAGAAATCTGAGAAAGTATCCTCACCAAAAGAAACAAGTCAACTGAAGAGCACCTTGCATAGTCACCCAAAAATATAGAAAAGCTTAGTCAATGGAGTAGAAGCCTCCAAATATGAAAAGCCGATACAGCCCTTGAAAATAGTAGAGAAAGCAGACTAGTCAAATGCCTTTCACTTTAGCCCACAGGCTTAAAAGAGGCTGAGTTGATTCTTAGTCAGTATGGATGAACTCAGATGAAATTTACCGCGTGTTCAAACATTTCATCTAAACAAATTTTAATTTCCCTACACATTATTGCCAAATTCATTGTCAATGCAGCTCTAACCTAAAGATGACCCAAATTACACCCCCTTTTACGACCCAAATTATACACCCCCAACTCAAACAAATTGGACCGTGCAGGCAGCCATACAAATGAAGGATGTATTAAACTACCATGAGCAGATTTCACACTCTCACAAGTATTTCAAACCATGAGCTCCTAATGCTATCAAACTGACACCAGGTAAGGCTTGACATTCTCTTATCTGAACATTTGGACCTCCAGAAATTTTATTCCATTCTGCATAGAGAACAGAAAACACTTTCTCTAACCAGAGAGAGCAAAAAAAATTGTCAATTAATGCACACAACGATATATGTGAATGCTGCAATAAATTTCATATTATAGCTTCTGCAAGTATCTTTTCATCCATCGCATCTGCCAGTTCAGCACCCATGAGAACTCTGCAACTTTCAAACAAGTCACAAGCGGATTACCAACATAGATCTCATTTTATCACAATGGAAAGTTGCTGAAAGCAGAAGAGCAATGGTTCAACAATATCTTTGTAGAACAATGACTACAGGCAAACCTACTGACTTGCACTGGAAATTATAAGCATGATAACTGAGGCAGTGAAGATTAGGCACAACTGGGCTACTCCAATCCAAAGTCTGAACAACTGTGGATCCACTCAAGCCCTAGGTGGGACCTCACGGTGGTCTACAGCTGCTATGCAACCCGGGAGCCATTGCAGCTCTTAAAAAGAGTCAAGGAAGAGGATAACGAGAGCAATAGCCATATATATGAACTGCATACACCACTCAAAGAAACTGAGGTTGTACAAAAGTCCATCTACAGTTTTTCCCCTGCATCATGGCACAGCTAGTGCCAGGTAAAATTATAGTTCTAACAGGAACAAGACTTTATTTAGGGTGAACTGGTCAACAAAGCTTTTTCCGTATCTCTATCAAATAGTTTCTCATTTTCATCATGCATTCTCTGCAAGAGTAACTCATTGTTACAAGCATCAAGTCTTATCGACATCCAGATAGAGACTGCATACACACCATGATTTATAAGAAATTAAATGCTTACGAGTGTGTTCTAAATTTGCCTGTTATGAAACTACAATTTTCCCAACATACTTTTTGGTCGGATTTTTCCCAAAATATTGCCCACATAAAATTTAGACCTGTTGAAAACAAAGAAGCCCATTGTTGGGCAAACAGAGTCACAGCTATCAAACTACAAATGCATATAAAAAAACAAACAGATCATTTCAAAAATATTATGATCACCTCAAGCCAAAGGGTCCATAAGATCAACTTATGCTTTTTATGTTAGTTTCCAACATTAACAACTGATCTGCTTCGGTACTGTTCTATTGACATAGAAATTGTTCCATCTAGAATTGTTACAGCTGCTCCTTTCGCTGAATAAAATATAATCATGTTCATGCTTTTAAAAAGTAAATTGGATTTGCTACCGTCACTAGCACTGGAAGCCACTAGCCCTGGTTCTGATTTCAGATTCAATTAGTTGTTAGCATCTTCCGCGTCGATATGTGAGCAACGCGACCGTAATGCCCATCTTTACCACTCTCACAACGCCTCCATCCCCACCGAAATAAGTAACATAAAAAATACAGAAAGTGCCAATGAAAGAGAAGAAAGATAAACAACATAACTCCTTTAATGACTGCCTGACACATCATGACAGAGGAAACCACAAACTGAATAGGCCACTGACCTTTAACCAAAAAGAAAAAGGCAAAATACCAAACAAATTCTTTTCTGGTGGGATAATTTTCTCATGGAAAATAATTGAAAGAATTACAGGATCAGCATAAAGCAATTAGGCATATAGGCACACCAACTCTAGTAATTGTTACTTCGGATCACACGAAAGTAACACCTAATAAGGGAAAAAGGACCGAGAGTTTTTGTCTTTTCTCGTGTGCGCATGGAGTGCGCATGGTGTGCGCATGAAGGAAGGAGAGAGAGAGAGAGAGAGAATATTTGGAGGCAGGAGGAATAGAGTAGCAAACTTAGCTATAGAATTGATCACACAACAGAATATCCATGTGAATGAGCATACCTCAATTAATGCATCATGTTTTTTTAGCTCCTCTTCAAGTTTCTTGGTTACTATTGAAAACTCCATTGTATCTTTCGGAAGTGACTGTACTTCGAGGCCTGAATCTACACCAGATTTTGACTTAGTTTCACTTGATTGAAGGGCGTCATTACGCTGATGCTCAAGACTTCTAATCTTGGCCCGCATTATGAAAATAAGGGCAAAAAAAAAAATTTCATTACAAGAGTTACATTTAACCTGGAAGCAGAAGATGCCATATCACATATCTGACTTTTAATATTGGATGACCATAAACCTAAAGCATTTTCACAGACAAGAAGTGCAGCATGTATATATTTTTCTACATCTAAGTGAAGTCACTTACTGATTAAACCAAAAAGAGGGAAAACAATTCATGGCAGGACAAGAAGATGCAAAAACTAGTTTCCAAATGACTTGGGTGCACTATCCCCCTTTAAAAAAGTAACTAAGTGACCAGATAACATGAAACACAGATAGGGCTTACAAATCATGACATAAAACTGAAAAGCAACCAACCAACTTAGACGATACAAATTGTCTAATGCATTCCCATTAAATGTTATTGCAGCAGAACTGTGTGTACCAAACTGAGGTACATAGGAACACCCTCACGCACTTTTGTGGATGCTGAGACAGCATCTGCAAGCCCACAGACACATACACCAATGAGAAAGCATGGGCACACAAGCACATGCTCCCACTTAAAGGCACACAAAGACCACATGCAGACACCAACATCTCTGTACTTCAACAAAACATTGGAGCCATATCAATTGTCTCCCATCATACAAAAACTAAAATTATATCGACTTTTTCCAGTAATATTTGGTGGTTTTTGACAGAAATAGGACCATTGTCAAAACTTTCCAGGAGCAACTATAGCCATAAAAAGCATGTTTCAAGAGTTCCAAGAGGCAAAACCTAAGAATACAAGATCTATAAAAGAACAAAGCATATGATCAACTTAGTATTGAGATAGATGAAAAAGCACATGCTGAAAAGCATTAAGTTTCAAATAAGACAAACTTGCAAAGACTGAATAGCTGAATCTTGCTGCTGTATCTGCAGCTTTCGATCCTGCTGCAGCTGTACCAATTGCGCAAGTTGATTTCTGAGCTGCGCATTCTGCTCCTTCTCAATCTTATGCTCATCTGCCAGCATTATGTTCTCAGACTGCATCAGAAAAGTTACGATTTCAGTACGTAATCCTCATTAAAAACTACAGAAGCAAATCATTTCCAAATTAAAACATGACATTTTCCTGGATTTATATTGAACTGCTCATGCACATACTAGAGATGAGGAAAAAGTTAATTATGGGTGTTAACGTCATAAAATATTTCCCATAAACTTTATCATAACTAAAAACTTTGATAATCAGGAGTGCAAATGACATGTATCGACCAAAGTAATTGATCATCATACAAGTTCCATGCAAAACTTGGAGAAATGCTACTATGAAGGTGCACACCTTCGAATCTGAACGTGGTTAATCATAAATCGTTCAGATAATTATGATTGCAAACGATCGAACCACCGACAATCGGATCTAAGAAATGAAAGCATACCTGTATAGGAAGTCTCTGCATTGATGGGCCTGTAATGGCAACCATACCTGTATAGTCCACAAAAACACATTCTCATTCCAGATCTGCTCCCTTTTGAATGCAATGGGAATAACGAGCAAAATACTTATCTAAAAAGCCATACCCCGATATTTGGATATTTAGCTCATATGGAGATATTATCAGTGGGAGCGTGTTTAAGAGAGAGAGAGAGACCATACCATAGTGTGCCTCTTTCCTGAGTTACTTTGTCCATAAGCAAATATTGACACGTTAAATCCATCCAAAGCTGACTGAACCAACGGTTGAACATCACTAAATATCTCAGCTGCACATGCACCAGTCCTACTGTAAGATAACAAACTTCCAAGCAAACCGGCCAGGTAGCTAGTATATACCCAAAAATCTTCAAATGCTGCCAGTTATGTAACAAAATGAATCATTTTCTAGCTCACCCTGTCCAACATGAGGTCCATATACCCTATCGAATTCATAATCTTCCTTAGGGTTGGTACTGGTTTCATCACCAGTGTTGACACGGATAGTAAGATCATCAGGGAATTCTACGGCAGAGGGACCTTCATCTTCAAACAGTGGTCTCGAATGACAGAATACCTTTACGTTTCCTGATATTAAAGGCATCTTCAAATCATTATAGAAAAGAAAAATGCCCATAATAAATTTCTGACCCCAAAATATTGTACTGACTCAAAAAAGAGGATTGGAAATTGAAGAGGAGAGCTATTGAAACAAATTATTATAGTAAGAGGAAGAGAGCACACAAAGAAGATAGAAATTCACTGTCTTGACTGATTTCCTTGCTTCCATTAAAGATTAACCAATTGAACTATAGTCACTCGGCAATTGACTAACAGATAGCTCAACTTCTAAACCAAACAGTTAATTAATGTGCGTGCACCTCCTGCACTGATAGCCAACCAAATGGCTTCAAGATGATATGTCTTTCTCACTTAAACACTATTAGTGTAACTTAGGTCGACCAATCTGGTGATTGGGCAGTCAATGGTGAATTGCTAATGCGAAAGGAGTCCAAATGGAAGTTACGTCACTGGTGACTGGACTCTTTTCTGAAAATCATATCTCCTGGGAGTTCTCCCATTACTTTAATCCAAGAGATTCAATTTCTTCGTGACCACTGACCAAAGTACCAGAACTGATCCTCCGAAGGAGGAAGAAAAATGCACAAAATAAAAATCATTTTAGTGCTTGATTTCTAGCATCCATTTACAGATTAATCAATGTCTGAGGTACATATAATCAGTCCTGAACTAACAGGCACCTCAATTTTCAGACTCGCAACTGATCAATCAAAATGCATCACGAACCCATAGCTGACAGTGCAATCTTGAGTCGATCTGCTCTTCATCACTAAAACTCTATCAGTTGTATTCCAGATTG
Source organism: Syzygium grande (assembly GCA_024733475.1). Lineage (NCBI taxonomy): Eukaryota > Viridiplantae > Streptophyta > Magnoliopsida > Myrtales > Myrtaceae > Syzygium > Syzygium grande. Next base: position 8,587,814 of record JAMXDD010000001.1, read on the forward strand.
ATCTCACTTGTTAAACTAAAGTTTAGTCCTCCTCCACACTGCAAAATCGTCCTACAAGTAAGCTATCTCTTATTCGTCCATCCGACAGGGACATCATCCCGGAAATTTATTGCAATTAAAACTAGAAGCTTTCTGAAATCTCGGCTCGTGTATCCAAGTGATCCCGCTCGCATCCTTCACACAAAGAGTGGAAGAACTCGATTTAGAAAGGGGAAAACTGACCTTCTGATGTCCACAAGCGGAAGAACAACTTCTTCTTCTCCCTAACAAGTGTTGCTATCCTAGCCTCAACTTCAACGGCAGCTCGATCTTATGCAAACAGAGAACCAGTCAAAAACCAGAAAGAGGAAGCAAAAAAACACACACGTCGAGACACACAACAGGGGCCGCGTCCTCGCCTTGTTTCCATGCCTCGTCGGCGAGAACGCCCAGGCAGCGCGCGACTCGGTTGAGCTCCGCGTCGGAATGCTCCCGCAGCTCGCTCGCCTCTCATCTCAACTCCAAGCAATCCTGCATCGCAAGCTGTCGCGGAAAGCGCTCGCTCAAGCTCGGCGACAAGAAGGAACCGACTAGCACAAGGAGAATCGGGAGCAAAAACGAAGAGGAGGCCAGCCGAACCTTGAGCCGCTGGACCTTGGAGCATACCAGGACATTGACCTTGAGCCGCCGGACCTTGGAGGCCAGCGCGTGCTGAGAGAGCGAGGAGGAGGCGGAGATGGAGTACCGCCGGGCGGGAGGAGCGTCCGGCGTCCGCCGATCGTCGCCGTTGTCGAACGAGGACTACGCCTCCCGCTTCCACCAGCTGTTTTTTGGACCCGACATTGCCACACCTGCAACCTGAAACCTATCGAGCGAGCCTTCCTCTCCTCCTCCTCCTGCTTCTTCTTCTTCTTCTTCATCCCCTGTTCTTGGCTGGAGAGGTTTGAACTACTTGACTAGTCTAAGAAATTTTGCTGTGGAGTTGAAATGAGGACTCGCTCACCGAGTGCTTGACAAAAAGTCTTAGAAAATTCCGTTTCGAGTGATTTTGTTTCTGGTCGTCTATATCTTGTGCGAAGCTCAGCATGGACAATCAAGGAGGTCTTCAAGCGCCCAGAACAGCAGACAGCAGATTTATCATCTTTAGAGTCCCGGGCGGACTTGCTGGAGGATTTGCCGAAACGTGCCGGCCTCGAGTCATCTCGATTGGCCCCCTATCATCATGGAGAATCGCCGCTTTAGGTTCTGCAGTGGCACAAGTGGAGACTACTCTACAGTATTCTAGAGTGAATTAAGCCTATGCACCTTGATAACTTAATTGATGTAGTGGAACACAAGTAAGAAGTATCCGGCAGTGCTATTCTCACAGGACCGACAATTTCAGTGCAGCCGAACTCGTGGAAATGATGATATTGGATGGCTGTTTCATTGTTGAGATCTTGCGTCAAATTGCAGAGTGCACACAGGTTGACAGTATCCTAATGGGGAATAGGATATATGAAACAGCCATCCAATATCATCATTTCCACGGGTTCGGCTGCACTGAAATTGTCGGTCCTGTGAGAATAGCACTGCCGGATACTTCTTACTTGTGTTCCACTACATCAATTAAGTTATCAAGGTGCATAGGCTTAATTCACTCTAGAATACTGTAGAGTAGTCTCCACTTGTGCCACTGCAGAACCTAAAGCGGCGATTCTCCATGATGATAGGGGCCAATCGAGATGACTCGAGGCCGGCACGTTTCGGCAAATCCTCCAGCAAGTCCGCCCGGGACTCTAAAGATGATAAATCTGCTGTCTGCTGTTCTGGGCGCTTGAAGACCTCCTTGATTGTCCATGCTGAGCTTCGCACAAGATATAGAGGACCAGAAACAAAATCACTCAAAACGGAATTTTCTAAGACTTTTTGTCAAACACTTAGTGAGCGAGTCCTCATTTCAACTCCACACCAAAATTTGTTAGACTAGTCAAGTAGTTCAGACCTCAGAGATAAAAGTGGGGCTTACGGAGCGGCGGCGATGATCGGCGGACGGTGGCGGAAAAGTTTTCTACCAGTAATCTCCCTCCTCTTCCCTCTCTTTTTTAAACGAGCGCTTCTCAGAGGAGAGAGAATCTCCTAACGCTTTCTTCTAGAACGCCTAGCGTTTGGCCGAAAATGTCCCATAATGACGGACCCCTTCCATGTTCTCTCTTATTAGAGGACTTAGAAGGGAGGATGGACCGAAATTTGCCGTCCCTTCTTTGTTGCTGTGAGAAATGTCCAATATTTTGCGCTGAATACAGTGGAAATTTTGGAGCACGAAATGAAATTAAAATGACTAATGAGACTAATCCTCTCAATTAGTATTCTTGTGTTTAACATAAATTAATGTTTGTCACACAAATTTTTTTTAAATTAGTACCCCGAACTAACGCAAAAAAACCCAACCCGGCACTCTTTACCAAAGTCTACCCCTCCTTAGCATTCCGCCTATATCCCATTAAAATTCGTAACTGTCAACACACGTGATAAATGATTGTAAGACGAATTTGATTTAGAAACTGGAAAAATCCACTTTGCACTGTCAAGTATGCATATTAACGAAAGATACATTTTGTTCGGAAATACTAGTTTGGGAAATCTCAGTGAGATGAAAACTAAATTGAGATGTCTCATGGCATACTAATTTGCATTTGTTAGCGGTATTAATGTTGTACATTACAAGATATCATGACCAGCACGCGAAAAGTTGATAAACAAAAGGAATTAATTCACGCACTCAAATTTTTATCATAATTTGTCGCATAAGATATATGCCAAATTTTTATCACAGTTTTGAACAGAACCGATTACTCCATTTTGATTTATGATTCGCAAATAACCAAAATCTCGGCACATAAAATAAAGGACAACACAGTGGATTCATAAAAGAGAACTAAATAAAATCATTAATAATTTATGAAACTTAACTATATACCATTTCGACACTCAAAGAAAAGTACACTCGATCTAGAGATTCTTTACTGGATGAACTTGTTGAAGCTGCGGAACAAGAACTGCGAGCTTTTGAAACTGATAACTTTTGCCGTATTAGAACTTCACAAAATAAAGGGTAACACTGTAAATTCTCATAAAAGAAAACTACATGCGATTTTTAATAATTTATCAAACCTAACTTTCTAGGATTTCGATTCACTATTTCCCACCGTACTCTCAAGCAAGTTCCAATGAGATAGACATGGCCACGGGCCCAGTTTTGGCCCGGGTCAAACCTGGGACCGGCCCGTTGACCGGGTCCACGGTTCGGAATCGGAACCGGCCCGTGGCCTATGGGCCCAGTTCCGGTTCCAATAATTTTGGAACCGGCTCAGAACCGCCGGTTCCAAAAAAAAAATGGAGCGAGGCCTGCAAACGGAAAAAAAAACTGTAGCAAAGCTTATAGACGTGCAGGCCCTATGTAATTTTTTTTTTGCTAGTTTCGAACCGGGCCGGAACCGAAACCAGTCCGGAACCACCGGATCCTGTTCATACATGGCCACGAACCAAAACCGCCAATTCCCGAACTGTGGCCATGTCTACAATGAGAGCTCCCGTTTTATAATCCACCCAATATTACACGTGTGTTCATGCATAAGGTAAAGTATTTGGTGATAGCACAGGAAATATATTCAGAAATATTACTCGGTAATATTTAAATTATAGGATATTGGGCCCCTGTCTAGATAAGTGCTTCAAGAGCACGTGGCTTTATTAATTGTCTGAATATTTTGGACCGTTTGAAAGAAATCGTGATGCGGGCAGCGTCCCCAAAATGGATCAACGAGGCTTATTTTTCGAGATCCGGGCATTATGCTCTTCATTATTAAATGTTGAGATCTAATTTAAGATTCGAATGTCTCGTATGTTGTGCGATTTTATTATGTTATCCTAAGTCAAAGATGGCGTACCAAGTTCTGTCAATCATAATCCGAAATCTGTCTTTAAGTGGGGTTTTATTAGAAGGTGTAGAGGTTCGATATATGATGAGATATAAAAGAAGATAATGAATCAGACATCAAAGAGGAAATAGATGTTCATTAAACCGTCCTGCCTAGAATAGCTACAGCATTGATTAAATGCATTTGCTATTGGGATTTCAGACATCAAAGAGGAAATAGCCGTTCATTGAACCGTCGCCATAGCCGTCCCTGTAGTCATTGTCGTCTCCTTGGCCAGGTTCAACATCGCCACCGTTGCCGTACACTGAAGGAATGTTGTCCACCTCGTTCAGCATCTCTGTTTCATCTAACCGATATTCGTCCTTCTTCAGTCATATGGTATAGATGCGCATGAATTCCACTGTAACCCAAAAAAAAGAATCTACAGGATTGAGGGTTTTTTGAAGGTTAACAAACCTCGACAGCATTACGGGCATCAGAGATTTGTTTTTGGGCACAAGGACGATCAATGTGGAGGAGGGAAGGCATCCGCTCTGCAAGTTCATCCAGAGATGCTAGCATTGCTGCCTTCTTACTTCTGCTCAAGGTGTTGACGGATGATTGTCTCATTATGTCCTGCTCAAAATCAACCAGCCTACTTACTTTGTACATAGACTGGACATCCACGTGAGAAATAAGTACAAAGAACAGTTTCAACCTTAACTCGCTTCATTATGCCATCAAGAGAAACAAGAGATGCTAATCTTGCATCTTCAGCAGCAGTGCAAATGGGTGAACCACCACCATCCAGTGTTAGTATGGCCACATCGTTTCTCATTTGTCGCAAAATCTGATTTTGTTAGAGACATAAGGAGCAAACAGAAAGAACTAAGTCAATCAAGTCAAATCATTCAAGGATGCAGTTTAATACAAATGTAACAACCATTAAGTCTGGTGACCACTGACACATGCATAAATCTGCACCTAATCCTATGCCAAAATGGAACACAAGACCTCCGCCTGCATATTAATATTATTCACAGATGGACCCTATGTCCATTAAGGAAAGTCACTCAATTACATGTAATAGAGATGAGTAAAAGCGCCGTTGTCTCTAGTTTGTGCATTTATCAAATGAACATAGTTTAAGGATGACACCAATACTTATTTTTCTAATTAAGCGAGGGTTGAGCTTTGGCACACCTCTCTTTGGATGCAAACACACAATTTGTAGTCTACCAACTAAAGTACCTTCAACATAGTTGTCAAATCAAGATACGTATCGTGAATCAAAATCTTAAATTTATGAATATTGGATCAAGGATAGAAACAAATATTATCGTAAGATTTTGTAGAGTTCATAAAATTAAAATTGTGCCTGGCATTTTTAAATTTTGTAAACAACGTAATAAAATATGAAATGAGTAAGATTTATGATCCATGACATGGAAAACTAAAATTCAAGTACAAGTTATGAACCTATGCATAAGAAGATAATTTCCCACTGTTTTATTAACAAAAGGATTACATTCAAATGTAAAATACAAATTTCTATGTCATTGACTCATTTTATTTAGTCTTTTATTGTAAAGTACAAAGCGTACTTTCAATTATTTTGTTACTATCAAAAAATTGCCCACGGATTAAAATGCGACAAGATTTACATTATTTTATAGGAAAACGTACAAAAAAAGAATCACTTGCATAAATAGATACGCAAAGAATCATAGATTCAAAGGTGAAGTGATAGATTCACAGGTGAAGCGATACATTCACTTGCGATTTAGGAGATAACAATTGACCTAATAGATACATATCGCTTACACCTTGAATCAAATCGAACCATACAATGCAAATCAACAGTCAACCAATTGTGATCCCTTATCCCTTCTCATTTTGTCAGTTTCTTCCCTATTTTACTTGGCCAACAGCGGTTTCATGTCATTTTTGGACAATGTTTGTCAAACTAGATATTGACAAAAGAAATGTTTATCATCCCTTCTACCCCTCCCCCCCCCCCCCCCCTCTCTCTCTCTCTCTCTCTCTCTCTCTCAACACTTCTTAAACACTCTTTCTCCTCTTTCAGATATAATAATCTCCCAATGATACCATGATCTATAGACACATGGCTTATTACATCCTCTACCCATCTCTAACTCTCGTTAGGGACAATCAATCCTATTGCCGTCACTAATGAGAAGGACTGAGTCATGTTGTGCAATGCAGCTTCGCCCCCTTCCCACCGCATAACTTTCTGAATAAGAAAAGAAAAGATCCACCGACAAGGGCAGAGGAGATCAGCTACAAAAACCATCGTTCTATATATATGTGTATGCACATGCGAGCGTCACTTTTAGATTGACTACTATTTAAGAGTTCATATATCCATTCATAATTATGTTAAATTAGTATATATAGGCCCAAGTAGTGAATATGGAAGAGTACCTGTCTTCTCTTATCAACAAAAGATTCGAGATCTGAACGAAGCTTTGCTACATGTGCCAAGTCTTCTGCCTCTTCTGTCACCAAGGTTCCAGCAATATCCTGATGTAAGCCATGGAGATTAACATCATCTTAATAATAATTGCAGTCATTTTTTCAAAATTATAGCAAATATGCTGCAGTGACATAATTGATGCATCCAATTGATGAAGTCCACCGTTGATCAACACCTACCTTTAGGTCCTGTAATTGAGAAGTATAAACCCTCTTAGTATAATCTGATAGAAGCTGACCGAGAGCGTCTGTTTTTGGGGGCAGAGCAATGCCAAGTCCAGCCATCCAACCATTCATAATGGCAGTGGAGAATTTTTCCAACTGACTGGTTCCTCTCATTACATCATCTACAGTCATAGAGAGGAACTCAAAGTTCTTTACAAGCCAAAAGTTAATCTGATGTCGCAGCACATCAGCTGGAGTATGCGCAAAAAGGGCAGCAAGGGACTTATTTCCAGTAGAAAAGCTTTTAGCCTCTTCAGTTATTTCTCTGAGTTTTCCTTCCATGACATGTTGCCACCCAGTTTCCTAAAAAGGGGTTATAGCATTCGGTAAAAAAGTGAAAGCTTGAAATACGGAGAAGTCAATATCCCAGAGAATAACCATCTATAGGAATAAATGAGCGAGAAGCTCATGATATAAAGTTAAATGTGGCCAGACTGAAGATGCCCTTCAACGTAGTTCTGTTCTTATCATTAGTTTCTATTTGGTTTTAGATTCATGGCATCTGTATCTTTCACGTCTTTCAAAAGACTAGCAACACTAGAAGAACAGTGCAAACCTGCTTGATACCTCGAAGCTTTAAGAAAACTGAAGAAAACTTAGACTTTTTCACAGGCTTTATGTTGACTTTGAATCCCTGGATCTGCTCCTCAACATACCCTGATCTGCCAGGGCTGTTACCTCGGCTAGAGCTTCTACTACGTCCAGAATTTGCTTTTTCTAAGAAGCAATCAACAGGCAAAACCTACAGTTCAAAGTGTGACAACAAGCACCAGAGGTAAAATGAAATGTTTGGTCAGATGTATAAAAAACCAGATAACATGCATATTATAAAATGCTGACGCCGGAAATTGGAGCCTAAAGGAGGTATCAGAAATTGTTACATTGATAGACTGCAGCTCTGGTGATCTAGTAAGCAAAGACCGAATATACAATATCCTGGCATGCGAGACAAGCATGGTATCCAGAAAGCTCCTCCGTTCCATTCTACGAATAAACGAAAAAAGAGCATCTCTAATTTCAGCAAGAATCTCACGATCTCTGGGAGCATCTGCCCTGGCTACAGCAACCAAACCCTGCACTACCATAATATTGGCAATTAACTATGATATAATTTAAGAGGTTCACCATTATCAACAGAAATAACATAATTATGCAGAATGGAACAAATACTAAATTAGATGACCATGTCATAAACAGCAGCAGTATCAAACTATTTTTGAAACATTAATTCACCAGCATGCTGTAATTCTTTCTAAAATAGTAAAAATTGTCATTCAAGCCCAATTTGTGGAGACCGGAAATTGTATATTCATGAAATATACTGTACTTGCAATTACTTCTTTCTAGCTTTTTGCTCAATACTTCTGTTTTAGCATTTGAGCTTTGAGTTTTATCATTGGCACTTAGATATATTTGAACTCATGTAGAATCATTTAAAAATTACGAAAACGTACTATTCAGAAGAGAAAACCAAAAGCTACTTTTTGGTCTTTCACAAAATGAACGGAAACACACTCAATAAGAAACGAAATGAACAATTTTGAGATAAAAATTAGAAGATAAAGTAAGAAACTATTACCAATCACTATTTTTCTCTACCAAAGACAAAGCACACCAATTGACAATGATTCGATCATGAAAGTACTACCTACAGAAGGATAAAACTTTATACATGTTGAATGACAAACCGGTGATGAAAGATCCATCAGAAGTTTTTTTCCTTTCCACTTAATCAACACGTGATTAAGCCCTCATTATTTTTCAAATGCACAGGAATATCATTAAGCAAGCATACCAACTTCAAAAGCCTGTCTCCTTCATCATAAATGGCAACAGGATCAGCATACTGTTCTGGATCAAAGGCATTCAATGCCGCAGTCAGGTATTCTCCCTCTGGGGTAGTTTTAATATTTGCTGTTCCTTTTGATAATGGGCTTGATATCTAAAAAGATTGACAACATTGTCAGAAATCTGAGAAAGTATCCGTACCAAAAGAAACAAGTTAACTGAAGAGCACCTTGCATAGTCACCCAAAAATATAGAAAAGCTTAGTCAATGGAGTAGAAGCCTCCAAATATGAAAAACCAATACAGCCCTTGAAAACAATTGAGGAAGCAGACAAGTCAAACACTTTTCACTTTAGCCCACGAGTTAAAAGAGGCCGAGTTGATTCTTAGTCAGCATGGATGAACTCAAATGAAATTTTACTGCGTGTTCAAAGGTTTAATCTAAACGAATTTTAATTTCCCTAAACATATTATTGCCAAATTAATTGTCAATGCAGCTCTAAACTAAAGATGACCTGAATTACACCCCCTTTTGTGACCCAAATTATACACCCCCAACTCGTATAAATTGGACCATGCAGGCAGCTATACAAATGATTAAGGATGTATTAAACTACCATGAGCAGATTTCACACTCTCACAAGTATTTCAAACCATGAGCTCCTAATGCTATCAAACTGACACCAGGTAAGACTTGACATTCTCCTATCTGTACATTTGGACCTCCAGAAATTTTATTCCATTCTGCATAGAGAACAGAATAACACTTTCTCTGACTGGAGAGAGCAAAAAAATTGTCAGTTGATACACACGACGATACATGCGAATGCTGCAGTAAATTTCATATTATAGCTTCTGCAAGTATCTTTTCATCCATCGCATCTGCCAGTTCAGCACCCATGAGAACACAACTTACACACAAGTCACAACCGGGTTACTAACATGGATCTCATCTTATCGCAATAGAAAGCTGCTGAAAGCAGAAGAGCAAAGGTTCAACAACATCTTTGCAGAACAATGGCCATAGGCAAACCTACTGACTTGCACTGGAAATTATAAACCAATAACTGAGGCAGTGAAGATTAGGCACAACTGGGCTACTCCAATCTGAAGTCTGAACAACTGTGGAGCCACTCAAGCCCTAGGTGGGACCTCACAGTGGTCTACAGCTGCTATGCAACCCGAGAGCCATTGCAGCTCTTAAAAAGAAGAGGATAAAGAGAGCAATAGTCACAGATATGAACTGAATACAGCACTCAAAGAAACTGAGGTTCTACAAAAGTCCATCTACAGTTTTTCCCCTGCATCATGGCACTGTTAGGTAAAATTATACTAACAGGAATAAGACTTTATTTGGGGTGAAATGGTCAGCGAAGGTTTTTCCGTGAGTCTATCAAATAGTTTCTCATTTCCCTCATGCAATCCCTGCGAGAGTAATTCATTGTTACAAGCATCAAGTCTTATCGACATCCAGATAGAGACTGCATAAACACCATGATTTATAAGAAATTAACTGCTTACGAGTGTGTTCTAAATTTGCCCGTTATGCAACTACAATTTTCCCAACATATTGCCCACATAAAATTTAGACGTGTTGAGAAAAATGAAGCCCATTGTTTGGCAAACACGGTCACAGCTATCAAACTACACATGCATATAAAAAACAAACAGATCATTTCAAAAATATGATGATCACCTCAAGCCAAAGTGTCCATAAGATCAACTTATGCTTTCATGTTAGTTTCCAACATTAACAACTGATCTGCTTCGGTACTGTTCTATTGACAAAGCAATTGTTCCATATAGAATTGTTACAGCTGCTCCTTTTGCTGAATAAAATATAATCACGATATTTCGTGCTTTTATAAAGTAATTTGGATTTGCTACGGTCACTAGCACTGGAAGCCACTAGCCCTGGTTCTGATTTCAGATTCAATTGGTTGTTAGTATCTTCCTTGTAAACATGTGAGCAACACGACCATAATGACCATCTTTACCACTCTCACAACGCCTCCATCCCCACCAAAACAAATAACATCAAAAATACAGAAAGTGCAAACGAAAGAGAAGAAAGATAAACAACATAACTCCTTTAATGACCGCCTGGCACATCACGGCTGAGGAAACCACCAACTGAATATACTGTTGACCTTTAACCAGAAAAGAAAAGGCAGAATACCAAACATATCCTTTTCTGGTGGGATAATTTTCTCATGGAAAATAATTGAAAGAATTACAGGATCAGCATAAAGCAATTAGGCATATAGGCACATCGACTCTAGTAATTGTTACTTCGGATCACAAGAAAGCAACACCTAATAGGGGAAAAAAAGACCGCGAGTTTTTCTTTTTTCTCATGTGCGCACGAGGGAAGGAGAGAGAGAGAGAGAGTATATGGAGGCAGAAGGAACAGAGCAGCAAACTTAGTATATAGAATCGATCATACAACAGAATATCCGTGTGAATTAGCATACCTCAAATAATTCATCAAATTTTTTTAGCTCCTCTTCAAATTTCTTGGTCACTATTGAAGAAACCGTTCTATCACCAACAGCTTCCGGGAAGTGAATGTACTTCAAGGCCTGAATCTACAGCACATTTTGACTTAGTTTCACTTGAAAGAAGGGCGTCATTAAGCGGATGCTCAAGGCTTCTAATCTTGGCCTGCATCATGAAGATATGGGCAAGGGAAAATGTCATTACAAGAGTTGCATTTAACCTGGAAGCAGAAGATGTCATATCACATATCTGACTTTCCAGCATTGGATGACCATAAACCCAAAGCATTATCACAGACAAGAAGTGCAGCAAGCATATATTTTTCTACATCTAAGTGAAGTCAGATGCTAATTAAACCAAAAAGAGGGAAAACGATTCATGCAAGGACAAGAAGATGCAAAAACTAGTTTCCAAATGACTTGGATGCACTATCCCTCTTTAGAAAAGTAACTAAGTGACCAGATAACGTGAAACCCAGATAGGGCTTACAGATAATGACTTAACAATGAAAAGCAACCGACCAACTTAAAAGATACAAATTGTCTAATGCATTCCCATTACATTTTAATGCAGCAGAAATATGTGTACCAAACTGAGGTACATAAGAACACCCTCACGCACTTTTGTGGATACTGAGACAGCATCTGCAAGCCTACAGACACATACACCAATGAAGAAGTATGGGCACACAAGCACATGCTCCCACTTAAAAGCACACAAAGACCACTTGCAGACACCAACATCTCTGTACTTCAACAAAACATTGGAGCCATATCAATCGTCTCCCATCATATACAAACTAGAATTATATCGACTTTTTTCAGTAATATTTGGCGGTTTATTTGACAGAAATAGGACCGTTGTCAAAACTTTCCAGGAACAATTAGAGCCATAAAAAGCATATTTCAAGAGCTCCAAGAGGCAAATCCTGAGAATCCAAGATCCATAAAAGAACGGGAAAGCATATGATCAACTTAGTGTTGAGATAGATGAAAAAGCACACGCTGAAAAGCATTAAGTTTCAAATAAGACGAACTTGCAAAGACTGAATAGTCGAATCTTGCTGCTGTATCTGCAGCTTCCGATCCTGCTCCAGCTGTGCCAATTGAGCAAGTTCATTTCTGAGCCACGCATTATGCTCCTTCTGTATCTTATGCTTATCTGCCGGCATCATGTTCTCAGACTGCATCAGAAAAGTTATGATTTCAGTACATAAACCTCATTAAAAACCACAGATGGAAATCATTTCCAAATCACAACACAACATTTTCCCGGATTTATATTGAGCTGCTTGTGCACATACTAGAGATGAGGAAAAAGTTAATTAAAAGTATATTATTCGGTCGGTGGGAGCGTGTTTAGAGAGAGAGAGAGAGAGACCATAGTGTGCGTCTTTCCTGAGTCACTTTGTCCATAAGCAAATGTTGACACGTTAAATCCATCCAAAGCTGATTGAACCAAAGGTTGAACATCACTGAATATCCCAGCTGCACATGCACCAGTCCGACTGTAAGATAACAAACTTCCAAGCAAACCAGCCAGGTAGGTAGTAAATACCCAACACTCTTCAAATGCTGCCAGTTATGTAACAAAATGAATCATTTTCTAGTTCACCCTGTCCAACATGAGGTCCATATATCCTATGGAATTCATAATCTTGCTTAGGGTTGGTACTGGACATCACCAGTGTTGACACGGATAGTAAGATCATCAGGGAATTCTACGGCAGAGGGACCTTCATCTTCAAACAATGGTCTCGAACGACAGAATACCTTTACGTTTCCTGATATTAAGGCATCTTCAAATCATTATAGAAAAGAAAAATGCCCATAATAAATTTCTGACCCCAAAATATTGTACTGACTCAAAAAAGGAGGATTGGAAATTGAAGAGGAGAGCTATTGAAACAAATTATTATAGTAAGAGGAAGAGAGCACACAAAGAAGATAGAAATTCACTATCTTGACTGATTTCCTTGCTTCCATTAAAGATTAACCAATTGAACTATAGTCACTCGGCAATTGACTAACAGATAGCTCAACTTCTAAACCAAACAGTTAATTAATGTGCGTGCACCTCCTTCACTGATAGCCAACCAAATGGCTTCAAGATGATATGTCTTTCTCACTTAAACACTATTAGTGTAACTTAGGTCGACCAATCTGGTGATTGGGAAGTCAATGGTGAATCGCTAATGCAAAAGGAATCCAAATGGAAGTTACGTCACTGGTGACTGGACTTTTGTCTCAAAATCATATCTCCTGGGAGTTCTCCCATTACTTTAATCCAAGAGATTCAATTTCTTCGTGACCACTGACCAAAGTACCAGAACTGATCCTCTGGAGGAGGAAGAAATATACACAAAATAACAAAAAAATCATTTTAGTGCTTGATTTCTAGCATCCATTTACAGATTAATCAATGTCTGAGGTACATATAATCAGTCCTGAACTAACAGGCACCTCAATTTTCAGACTCGCAACTGATCAATCAAAATGCATCACGAACCCATAGCTGACAGTGCAATCTCGAGTCGATCTGCTCTTCATCACTAAAACTCTATCAGTTGTATTCCAGATTGATCTCACTTGTTAAACTAAAGTTTAGTCCTCCTCCACACTGCAAAATCGTCCTACAAGTAAGCTATCTCTTATTCGTCCATCCGACAGGGACATCATCCCGGAAATTTATTGCCATTAAAACTAGAAGCTTTCTGAAATCTCGGCTCGTGTATCCAAGTACTCCCGCTCGCATCCTTCGCACGGAGAGTGGAAGAACTCGATTTAGAAAGGGGAAAACTGACCTTCTGATGTCCACAGGCGGGGAGAACAACTTCTTCTTCTCGCTAACAAGTGTTGCTATCCTAGCCTCAACTTCAACGGCAGCTCGATCTTATGCAAACAGAGAACCAGTCAAAAACCAGAAAGAGGAAGCAAAAAAACACACACGTCGACACACACAACAGAGGACTCGCCTAGTTTCACCGTCTCGTCGGCGAGAACGCCCAGGTAGCGCGTGACTCGATCGAGCTCCGCGTCGCAGTGCTCCAGCAGCTCGCTCGCCTCTCGTCTCAACTCCTGCCTCGCAAGCTGTCGCGGAAAGCGCTCGCTCAAGCTTGGCGAAAGAAGGCACCGACCAGCGCAAGGAGAATCGGGAGCAGAAGCGAGATCATCTAAGCATACGAGGACAATGACCTTGAGCCGCCGGACCTTGGAGGCCAGCGCGTGCTGAGAGAGCGAGGAGGAGGCGGAGATGGAGTACCGCCGATCGTCGGCGTCGAACGAGGACGACGCCTCCCGCGGCTCGACGTTCGGCCTCCGCCGGTCGTCGTCGGCGTCGAACGAGGACGCCGCCTCCCGCTTCCACAGGTTGTTCCTCGGGTCCGACATTGCCACCGGTTCTTCTTCTTCTCAGAGCTCTTGCCCTACTACTGATTATGAGAGCTTTTTGCCTTCGGTTCTTCTTCTTCTCAGAGCTCTTGCTCTACTACTGATTATGAGAGCTTTTTGCCTTCGCGGGAGGTGGCGGTATTGGTGCGGCCGAGGACGATGCGACGTCGTCTCCACTCCTCCAGCCTACGAATTTCATTATATAAGAAAAATAAAAGTGAATATTAAAAGAAAATAAGGGAAAAATTATGGATTGATACCATGAGAAATTTTAAATTGGCACATGTGGCACCAAAAACCCCACATTCGTGACAAATTTACTATCTGTTAATTTTGGTTAAATTAAATTAGTATCACAAACTGGTGTGTATGTGACTAACGGAAGGTAAAATCTCAAACTGGTATAACCATCAGCTGTCATGTGTCATCCAACTCAGCAATTTGACAGTAAAATGTAAGAATAATACTGCAAAAAAAATCCAAACTGATAATTTTACCCCATAATAATTTTTTGACCATAAAAAACCCTAGACCGGTATACATATGATTTAATTTATAATAAACTAATTTTTTACCATCAAAATCCTAAATCGATACATTTGTGACAAATTTACGCTCCGTTAAATTGGATTAATACCACCTGTAAAACCCTAGACTATTACACTCATTGACTGCCACGTATCATCCAATTCAGAAATTTGACTATAAAATTGAACGGAAACTAAAAAAAGGTAAAATTTTTACAAGTGTATCAATTTATGGTTTATCGTGTTTAAAAAATTAGTTTTCGTAAATTTGTTATAAGTTTGCCAATTTAAGGTTTTTCGTGATATTAATTTTAAAATTTAATGAAAACTAACGAAATATAAATTTGTCATAAATGTCTTAATTTGATATTTTTCGTGATAATTAGAGATGTTCTTTTGCTTTGGGGCTCCACCTTACTTCATACCTCACTTTTGAAGCTTATGTCGTTATTACCTATTCTGCGCTCGACGAGATTAATCGAACTTGTTATTTATTTTTTTTTTGGGTTAATACCATGAAAAACCCTAAACTGGTATACTTGTAATAATTTTATCCCGAATTATTTTTTTGACCAGAAAAAACTCCAAACTGGTACACCTGTGACAAATTTACCTCGAACTATTTTTTTGACCATCAAAAATCTCAAACTGGTATACTTGTGACAATTTTATCCCAAACTATTTTTTTGACCACTAAAAATCCTACATTGGCACACCTGTGACAATTTTACCCCTGAATTAATTTTTTGACCACTAAAAACCCCAAACTGGTACATTTGTGACAAATTTACCCTCTGTTAGTGTCCGTTAAATTATATTAATATCACAAAAAATCACAAATTGATAAACTTGTGACAAATAAAGGGGTAAAACCCAAAACCGGTACACATGTCAATTACCATGTGTCATTAAACTTCGCAATTTGACAGTAAAATTTAACGAAAACTAACGGAAGGTAAATTTATCACAGGTGTACCAGTTTGGGGTTTTTGGTAGCAAAAAAATTAGTTCCAAGGTAAAATTGTCACGGGTGTACCAATGTAGGATTTTTGGTGGTCAAAGAAATAATTCGGGGCAAAATTATAACAAGTATACCAGTTTGGGGTTTTTTGTGGTCAAAAAAAAAATAGTTCGGGATAAATTTATCATAAATGTACCTTGGGTTTGGGATTTTTTATGGTATTAACCTTTTTTCTTTTTGTTAGGGATAGAAAATGAAATTTGATTTTTTAAAGATAAAAGGCGCAGCATTTATTTTGTAGGGTCTTGACCTTTTTGACCTCGTGGGGTACGACGGGTTCTGTTCAAAGCTGTGGATTTAAAAAAAAACATTATTGAATATTTGACCGGTTAATATTTATATTTTGATCTATTTAGACTTTGGACACTCAGAAAAAGACATTTTGTTTGATGAATTTGTTTAACCCGCGGAACTATAACCCTAACCTCTCGAACGAACAATTGTTTTTTTTTCGTACTGATCCTTTATAATACAAAGGGCAACACGATAAATTCATAAATGAGAACTTACTTGCAATTTTTAATAATTTCATCAAATCAGACTCTGTGTGTTCATCATGCACATTAATCTCGAATATCTCATGTAAAGTATTAGGCAATAGGACAAGAAATCTCTTTACTTACGTGGAGACCTGTTAAACGGATGAGTCGGGTCAAGTTTGGGTCAAGTTATAAATGGTTCGATCTAAATCAACCCATTAATCCGTTTATGATCAATTTATTTGTAATGTAAATATCCCGATCAATATCCGATCCAACTCATATTGCTAAAACACTTCTATATTTAATCAAATCTAAGAAAATTTGTTTCTTATGACTTTTTTTAAAAACTATACTGCTAAAACATTTTCATACAATATAAAGTTAGTGAACAATTCTTATAATCTTTTTAAAATTGAGATTCTGTCTGTTTCCCAAAAAATGCAACATTTCTAGAAAATATTTTCTATGAAGTCATTATCCAATAAAATAAAAAAAACTCCCGATGTTTGGTTGAAACTTGAAAATTGACTAGAAAATATTTTCCGACGTTTGGTATATAAAATATGATTTGGTTTTACTTTGTGCATTCATTTTAATAATTTCAATTTTTAATATTTTATCTTTTAAAATCGAATTTTTAATTATTTTTATTTTTCTGATTTTGTTTTTCGTTTTTCCTTTGTTTTTGGCCGACAGCTAGTCACATGACGGTCGACGACGGGCGACCGGCCCAAGCGAGGACGAGCTCGCCCGATTCCCGCCAACCCGGCTTGACCAAGGTACCGGGCGAGCTCAAGTCTCGTCGGATCGGCGATGTTCCGGCCTTGTCACAAGTTGACGAGCTCGATTGAAGCTTGCGAGGCTTGGGTCGCCGGAATCGCGTGAGCTCGAGTAAATGGTTCTGTTCAAAATTGCCGGTCTTAGTTGGAGGCGACGCGACTCCGAAGTATGGTCAAATGTAGTGGTGGAGTAGATGGAGAAAAGAGATAGTAACAAATATGGGAAATCAGGGATTTCCTATCCTATAGTGATCGATGAACGTGCATATTACAAAGGAAAAGAAATATCGAGCGGATTAACTTTCTCGAAGTTGAAAAGAAAAGCAGTGCATATAAAAAGAAAAGGACAGGGAACTCGGGCAACGTCCGCAGAGAAACCCTTGAATTTTGTGATCCATGGCGGAGACGTCCGTGCGGGGCGGCAGGTGCAAATCCTCCGGCGACCGGCCGAACCGCGGCGAACAAAACCGACCTCCACCTCTGAGAGCCCCCTAGGGATCGCATCAGCGCCTTGCCGGACGCCGTGATCCACCACATCTTCTCGTTTCTGACCCTCCGAGACGTCGTCAAGCCTCTCCAAGCGCTGGCGGTCCACTTGGACCGCCGCCGCCGACCTTGTCTTCGATGGATATATTGGACACCGGCGTCACAGAACCTGGGACTTCTCGTCTCTCGTCGACAGCGTCCTGAGCCAGTGCAGCCCCACGGTTACGGTGAGGAGGTTTCACGTCATCGGCTTCGACTGCGACGAGGACGACTGCCCCACGGTCGACCTCTGGTTCCACTTCGCGGTGCGGCGCCGCGTAGAGGATCTCCGCTTGTGGCTGACTCACCGGACGATGTGTAATTATACACTGCCGGGGTTATTGTATGGCTTGAGCTGGCTGGTGCGCCTGGATGTCGCTGGGTGCTGTTTCTCGTTGGGCGCGACTGTTAGCTGGCCTTGTCTAAAGGTCTTGTCCATCGATTATGCGGAGCTGCGTGATGATTTCCTCGGGCGAATCTTCAGGGGAAGTCCTGTTTTGGAGTCCCTCAAGTTGCGCGGGTGCTGGGGCGTGAGGAACGTTACGATAGATTCTTTAAGCTTGAAAAACTTGGTACTCAGGGGCCGCAGCGCTCCTTTTAACTCTTGCGCGGAGAATCTTCGGGCCCCGAATTTGCTCTCGCTGCGTGTATTGCAAGGGACTCATGTTGACTTCAGACTTGACCATGTGTCTTCTTTGGTGCAAGCCAAGTTAGATCTTCACGTTGAAACTGATGATGCGTTGTCTTACTCCGCGGGCTGCGGCTTGATGAAGGAACTTCTTGAGAAGCTGCACAATGTTCCTACAATCACCATCGGCAGTTGGTGTTTGAAGGCACAAGCTCAATATTTCTTACCATTTATAAGACGTACCCGTGTTGAATGGGGTCTCTCATTAGCACCGTTTTGTGCTGTATGTTGCCCTGGATGAGTGATATCAGCTCTATGCGGCATTCTAGGTTTCATCAAGCGGATTCCTCGTGAACTCAATTGTGATTAATTACCAGCAGATAGGATGATTCATAAGTTTGTGTTTCGAGTTATTACGAAATGGTGAACCTTTGGAGCTTTTTTTCCCTCTGTCTAATTTCAAGTAAATGGATCTAAGATCACTCGATGAGGGACAGTGACTGCCGCTAGAAATTGCTTATTATTTTGGATGTTGCTCGGCGTGACATTGTCAAACGCTTGATTTTCACTAGACAAATGCACGAAGAGATTATCTGAAAGAGTTACTTTTTTTTTTTCATTTCATCAAACCTAACTCTGTGTGTTCATCATACATATTAATCTTGAATATCTCTTGTGAAGTATTGGGTGATAGGACAACGAATCTCTTTACTTACGTGGAGACCTGTTAAAAGCTAGGACTCATTTTTATTTACGCAAATAAAAATTGGTAAGTTAATACAAGAGGCGAAATCATATACTTTTTTTTCGTTGTATTATATTTCAGAACATTATAATTAATATTGGTAGTTACTCAAACAAGAATTGACAACCTAAATTTAATAGTAATTAATCAAAGAAAAGCTAGTAAGCTTCTCAAATTAAGGTTGGCAATTTGATATAAGAGTTGTTGAATTTAGAACATTAGTAAGTTACGCAAATAGATAATTAGTTATTATGAAATAATTTGGAAATGATCAAATAAGTACTTCTTTATTTTCTAAACAATCGAATAAAGTTAGACAAGTCACGCGTGTAAAAGTTAATAACCTTAAACTAGTTGGTAATTTATTGAAAAGAACTTGGCAACTCACTTAAATTAAGATCGGTATACCAATAAAAACATTAGCTTTAAAATGTTGGTATTTATTGGAAATAAAAATTGGTAATTTGGAAAAAATCAAATGAAGGTTACGAAGAAAAAAGTTGGTAATATGAAGTAATGGTAAAGTAATCTCATAAAAGTTGGTTAACTACTGAAATTAGGGTCATTAATTTGATATCAGAGTTGGTAGTTTGAGAGAGTCCATACCTCTAAATTGTTGTTAATTAGTTATGCAAATGAATGTTTGAAATTTGAAAACAATAAAATAATGTTTTTTCATCAGAACAATCAAATAATCAAATAAATATTGATAAGTTACTCAAATATAAATGGAAATCAATCAAAAAAATAAGTTTTTACGTCACTCAAATTAGGGTTAAGTTTGTAAGTCACTGAAATTATGGTTAATAATTTGATGTAAGAGTTCATAGCTACAAAACATAACAAGCTACAATATTAAAACTTAATATATGAAAACAATCGCAAAAATATTGATAAGTCCGTAAGATTTGGTATCTTCAAATTCTATAGTAACTCAATAGAGATGGTTGGGAAGTCTTTCAAATTTAAAATTGGTAATTTGATATGATAGTGGAGATATAACTCTAAAACTGCAAATTATCTAAATAAATTTTGGTAAATTACTACAAAAGTCAAAAATTCGGAAATAATCAAATAGAAGTTGGTAACTTCTTGCAACCTTTTACCAACAAACTATGACAGATAAATGCTACATCCATGATTCCAACTCTAGTACGTCCATGAATATTTGAGTGAGATTGTGCATTCCTCAACTTGAGATCACACAGAGAGACTGTCTTTCAAAGGATGATGCGCTATGCGTAACTTCTGCGAGTGCTTGTGAAAGGATGATGCGCTGTTTCTATCAGACGAGCGAGTGCTTGTGAACCTGTGTTATTCACTTAGGTAAACAACCTTATTAGCTGCTTTATGAAACAGACACACACTGCAACTTCATGAAACAATACTAAGCTGAGCTAAAAGCGTCCAGTTGAACAAACGGAAAAGGGAAGTTCTATTTCAAATTTCTGCCGCAGTGTTGCATTCAATCACATCTCCTGCAAATGAACGTGTACAAAACGTAGGAAAAGCCGTAGCCAGTTTTGATGAAATATTCAGGATTTACGCACATGTTTAGACGGACATCCTTGGGAAGGATACCTAAGAATGACCTTGGCGTTTGGAGAACACTTTGGGTGTGACAGAAGAATCCGGGCCACTTCAAGCAGCCCCTGTGGATCAACTGATCGGGATGATTTGGAATTGGTAGTATTGATCACTAGTTTGTCCAGCCAGAGTGCATTCCAGAGGAGAAACTTGAGCAGGGAAAGAACAGGTTCCCATGCCACCGAATGGGCACCGCGATCAACAATCTTAACATGCTTGAGATGCATCAAACACTGGTAGATCTTCCACTTTGCAGAATTCCAAAATTCTTCCCCATCAAAGTCGCGACAGCGTACACTCTCCGCATTGGACTCAGTCTGCAGGTACAGAACATCATGACTAAGGAAGAGATACCCATTTGGAACTAGATGAGATAAATATCGAGGTTTGACAGTATAAAATAGCATTTACTACAATAAGAGAAATATAAATCAATTGAGAATCCAAAATGTCAATAAAAAGGACAGAGGTACAAAGATGATTTTCAATCACAAGAAGAAAAGAAATGACAGGTTTATATGCGGCCTCAGGCTAAATTTGACAATCTATATATGTTCAAGCGAATCTGGTGTCAAATTAATCAAGTGAACTGAGAGAGTTCTAGAAGTAATGTACCGCAGAATTGGGTGTGCAAGTTATTTGTAAGAATAACTTCTCCAAGCGCGGCGTACTTTCGATAATTTTTGCTAAGACGGGAACTCCCTCATGGTTTGCTGCGCCAAGTAATATCAGGTGCTGACATTCTAAGGATGGAAGAAACACTTCTCTGGGTTTGCAATTGTCTGGATGCAATCTTTGGCTTATGGATGCCGTGAATTGGTCTTCGCTGAAGACACTGTGCATTGGATATGCCCGGTTGATCAATCCTGCGTTGAAGAGACTTTTGAGTGGCTGCCCTGTTTTAGAATTTCTTGAGCTGAAAGGGTGTCGAGGCTCGAAGCTGATCAATGTTGAATCTAGAGGTTTAAGAGAGTTGGTTATTGACTCTCCAACTTTTCACCCTAGGGATGGTTCGATCTTGAATATTAGGCCGCCTCATCTTATCAAGTTGTGTCTATTGGGCAATAAAACAAGCATAGAGTTCAGACTATATCGAATGACTTGTTTGGTTGAGGCTGAGTTGAATTTCAGCATGAAGATTTCTGGACGCAATAATGCTAACGCTCGTGCCAATCTTGTCAAGGTGCTTCTCAAGAGGCTGTGTCATGTCACGAGATTGATGATAGGGAGCTGGTGCCTTGGGGCGACCCTATTTGATTAATTTTTAAATTTTGTGCCCTGTTAGATTGAAGTTGCAGACAGCCAATACACACTAAGCCATTTGCTTAGGACATGCATGTACGTAAAAGCTTATGCTTGATGGTAAATCGTATGTCCGATCTCTTTACTCGAGAAGTTGAATGGTTGGACCTTATTCAGCCTTTTGATGTTATGTTTTGTTCCATGAGCATCAAATGATGCTAAAGCGATGAGTTGATCAAGCGTTGAGTGAGGTGATTCCTCATATATGGAAAAGATATGAATGTTATATCGGACATGTGTGGACCTCAACAGCTAAGTAGATGATGTGAGGCTGATCGCGAAAAGCATACATGTACCGTGTCCAAAACCAAAAATAGATTAATACCGTGATATTATAGATTCTCGGATTGCATATGACTAGCCTTTCTAGGAGTGGAGAACTCGCAGCAAGTACACAATCCCTAGAAGGTCGCTTTTTTACAAAGTGTAGTGTACACTTTGATATTGCGCCATCTCAATGATGGGTACGGCATTCCCTTTACCTCCGCAGCTGATAGAATCTGCAAAAAACTTGATTTGTGAACCAAGTGGCAGAACAAGATATGACCATTATTTTACTTTCTATATTTAACAAGAATAAATGCGTTAATACAAAAAAGACCGCTCATTTATTAAGACTTAGCTGTTGAGGTCCACATATGTCCGATATAACATTCATATCTTTTCCATATATGAGGAATCACCTCACTCACTGCTTGATCAACTACTGCTTTAGCATCATTTGATGCTCATGGAACAAAACATAACATCGAAAGGCTGAATAAGGTCCAACCATTCAACTTACTGAGTTAAGAGATCAGATATACGATTTACCATCAAGCATAAGCTTTTACGTACATGCATGCATGTCCCATGTCCTAAGCAAATGGCTTAGTGTGTATTGTCTGTCTGCAACTTCAATCTAACAGGGCACAAAATTTAAAAATTAATCAAATAGGGTCTCACCTGAAGGCACCAGCTCCCTATCATCAATCTCGTGACATGACGCAGCCTCTCGAGAAGCACCTTGACAAGATCGGCACGAGCCTTAGCATTATTTCGTCCAGAAATCTTCATGCTGAAATTCAACTCAGCCTCAACCAAACAAGTCACTCGGTCTAGTCTGAACTCTATGCTTGTATTATTGCCCAATAGGCGCAACTTGAGAAGATGAGGCGCCCTAATATTCAAGATCGAACCATCCCAAAAGCGAAAAGTTGGAGAGTCAATAACCAACTCTCTTAAACCTCTAGATTCAACACTGATCAGCTTCGAGCCTTCGCACCCTTTCAGCTCAAGAAATTCTAAAACAGGGCAGCCTCTCAAAAGTTTCTTCAACGCAGGATTGATCAACCGGGCATATCCAATGCACAGTGTCTTCAGCGAAGACCAATTCACGGCATCCATAAGCCAAAGATTGCATCCCGACAATTGCAAACTCACCAGCGTAGTGAGTTGGAAGAAGTACAGCAGCAACACATAAGCCTCGAACCACTTGCAACGCAGGTTCAATGATAACCCTTGAACGCCATGCCCCCTCACAAACTCGAGGCATTTCTCGACAGTTGAATCCAAGCAGGGGTGATAAGCATCATCAAAGACAAACCTCTTCACCCCAGTTGCGGAGCAGCGTGACAGCACTGAATCGAAGAAATGGGTGAAGTTGTGCAACTACGGAACATGGTCCTCAGTAAACCGAGAGTGATAAGTGGACTAGAGGTCCACGTGGAACGCCATTGCTTGGACAGAACACTGGTTTTGACGGCGTCTTCTGTGGCCAAGAAGGAGATGATATAATGGATTAAGGCCTCGGGCAATGAGCTGATGTAGTCCACTGAGTTTCGGGCTTCATCTTGACCGGAAGGAGATGATTGTGGATGTTTCCCTCGGCCAGCCATGTATGGAGAGACTCGAGGATCCTCTTGGTACTGTCTTCAACAAATACGTGTTGACCACTTTCACGAAACTTTTCGATTCCACCTAGAAGAATTAGATGAAAAATGATGAAAAGTTGAACAGATGAAGGAAAGGAAAGAGGCATTGCCAAGGATCTCCCATAAAAGATGTTCACTTGATCGAAGTCTGGACCAACAAGATATGAAGAAGAAATATTCTGGGAGAAATATTTTCAGACTTCATTGAACAAGACTGAAAATAGAATACAAGAGGAAACGGATGATTACATAAAGCATGCCCGCGTCATGATCTTGCCCTCGGTGCCAGATGACGGTGGTAAACACGAACGGGAACTCGATTCTTTTGGCTGCAGTCATCAACAGCCACGGAATCGATGATGAATACCCAGAAAAGAAAATGTTTATGAAGCAATGGGTAGGGATCTGAACGTCACCGCAGTCGAAGAGAACTAGAAGGAGAAGGTTAAAGCCATATCAATCCCAACACCAGTCTGAAATGAGAGAGTCAAGACTTACAGGACCGAGAGAGCGGGACGAGAGCGTGGGAGAGTGTTGGGGGATGTGAAGAGTGGAGCGAGAGGTGCTTGAAGTAGCGAGAAAATGGCGATGGAATTTGAAAGACGGTTGAACGGCGGGTGGTTGACAGTTGGCAGGGCTGTCAAAAGAACCGATTGAACACGCCGACCCGACCCAACCCGGCCTGATCCGAAAAACATGTTTGGGTATTGGGCTCGGGTACCCGAACCCAACCCGAAACAATGAAACCCTGGGACGAGGAGGTCTCTTCCCCATCTCTCTCGCCTCTTCTGGTTCTGGGTTTTGTTGCTCTGCTCACTCACTCTTGCTCTTCGAAACCCTAGCTCCATCTCTCTCTGTCTCGCTCAACCCCTCCTCGTCGCCCCTTGCAAAGCTCGAGATCGTGGCAATGCCGGCCGTGAAGCTCGCAAACATGGCCGTGGTGGCGCTCATCCTCGCCCTCACGGCGCTCGCCGCGACCGCCCAGGTCGAGGCCCCGCCTCCCCGTCGATCCTCTCCGCCGCCGGAGCGGCGGCCGTCGCACCCTCGTCTTCGGCTCCGCGCTCAAGATCTGAAGCGGCGCCGAGCTTCCGGAGGTCGTCCTGTCCATGTGGGGAAGAGATTCTTAGTTTTTCGCTGTCGCGGTCTATTATCAGGCGTATTTAGCTGGCGGGCTTGTGAGAAGTTGAAGAGTGACTGATGAGAGCGTTGACATTTTATCATACCCATTAAATATGGGAAAACTTTAAATAATTTTTCAAATACAAGTGTGAAGTAAATTTTGTTTTTTTTCTCAAAGAAACGCCTGATCTTGCCAACTAATCAAGGGCATTTTCGTCCTGCAGGTGAGGAGGAGGAGGAGGAGGAGGAGGCTGAACTGAGATGGTGGAGGGGATGCGCAGAGGGAGCGAGCTCCGTAGAGGGTGGTGATGACGATGGTGGTGGACGCGAGCTTCGTGCACAAGACGTGGGACAACTGGGCTTCCAGTTATGTTGGGTCTGGTTCTGGTGAGCAAGCGCTCAAGCTTGATGCGATTCTTTATCATTCTCAGTTTGGTTGAATTGGGCTGGGAAATGCTCGAAATGGTTTGAAATTTCGTTCTTCTTTGTTGCTGCGATGCGCAGGGCAACCGTTGAAGGCAGCTTTGCTACTCAATCGTGACCCAACTGGGCCCTCTCGGTTGCTGTCTACCATGTACGGCTCGTACCAATTCCTTTCGTCCTGCGTGTGAAGTTTTATCATTCTGGTTGAATGAGTTCCTTCGGATTTTGCTAATCTAATTGCAGGACTTGAGTTTTGTAGCTTGAGTTGGTAAAAGGGTCTTGCCTAATTTTGAGTGGAATTCTCGTTTCCTTGGGTGAAACTTAGATGGGACTCGGCAGTGTTTTGGCAACAACTGAGAGTTGGATGTGTTGTTCTTTGGCTGCTGCTGTTACTGGTGTAGCTAGAGAAATTATAAGGAGGAATTTGGTTCTTTTTTGTTTTTGTTCTTTTGGGCCAAGCAAACTTCACAGAGGTTTCTCTTTACAAGCAGCATCATGTGGAATCTGTAAAGCAAAAGGAACATTGGTCATCCAATCTTCCTTAAGGGCTTTGTCTCTTGCATGAGTTGCTACCCAATTGACGGGCTGGTTAGCTGATCTTCGAACGCAATTCCATGGAATGTCTTCAAAGCTTCAAAGCTTGTCCATGATGTCCTAGACTATGAATTTGATTTTCCATTTGCATGGAAAATTTTGAAATGTCAACAGTTAAAAGACTTGCTTGACATATGTTTCGATATTGAGCATTCTACAACCTTCTTAAGCAGCTTTTTGAAGACCACTTTGGATTGCAAGAGATTTCGCGAGTTCTACATCATTTGCCTGAACTGCACCCCTATTCCACCTGGAAAATCTACTCTTTCATCATGAGCAACTACTCATATTCTCCCTTTACTAGATTCCATGATTACACCACCATCACAATTCATTTTCGCCACTCTACTCCATAATCAGGCTTCGTCCATACCCGTGCCTCCCCTTTTATCTTCTGAAGTTCTCTAGTTTGCTTGGTCTCTGTCAAAGCCTTGATCTTGAAGAACTCCTTCGTTGCAGAGCTTAACTTAAGCAAAGTCTTTGAAGGGTCATTAACTCTCCCTTGAGAGGTTGCTTCTCATCTATTAATCCTATTTACCCACAACCAAACCTACTTTAGAAAAAGAATGCATCTTTGCTTCCCCATTTTGTCCGCACTCATTGAGCAAGTTTAACAACCATCAATCAAAGGTTCAAAGGTTCGCATACTTCATTCTGAATTTTGAGACCCAACCCAACAGACTTAACCAAACACATTGACTCCATGGTCAGACCAAAACCACGAAATGAGCATGCTGCACTTTTTTTAATTCTCCTGATAAAATAAGTTTTTTTCTGACAGCAAGATCATTTTGGCACAATCTCCATATGAAGAGTTTTACAACTTCTGGTGGGCATTGAAGGCTCCAAATCATTTTCCATGCTCTATCATCTATTAAAGATGGAAGAAGATGGGCCTTTGTGTTTAGCTCTAATCATTTTTCCCTTTATAGCATTATATAGTTTTTTCACTGTTAGTTCCCCTATTTTCTCTAGTGGGCAATTGACTCTATCTTCAGACATTCTAGCACATTGAGGGATTTCCAAAATAGCCTTTTGCTCTTCCTCAGTAGCATTATTCCTCACTCTGTCAGATCCCAAGAGTGAATTAGACGACAAAGTAAGGCTTTATCCTTCACAGTTGGATCAGATTCCCCTTCTCTGGTTTACTTCATTGACATTGACTTTGAGGAACCGATGCATCTCTCCACACTTAGATTTCTTACTTGCCACATAGGACCCTGTTTAATCTCTGTTATCTGTTGCGCGATACTAGACCAACCCAAGAATCTCTCCTTCCTATCTAAGCATTTAAAAATTCAGAATGGGGAAAGTAGATGTATTTTAAAATTTCAACCCAGAAAGTAGTAGGACTATGTTGTAATTTCCATGCTAGTCTTGCTGGTAGGGCTAAATTTATCAAATCTCTAAATCCCTTCCCTTCGTTAGTTTGGAACTCAGACATAAGATCCCAACTCCTCCAATGGAGTTCATTTCCATTCTTCTGGTGACCCAACCATAAATTAGCTATTGTCTTGTCCACCTCATTACACCATCATTTTTGGAAACTTAAAACCATCCCGTAGACTATGTGGGGATTGCATAGGCCACGACTTCACTAAGACTTCTCTTGCTCCCTGCACAAGCATTAATCCTCTCACCCTTGCAACTTCCTTAGATCTTGACAAAACCGAAAAGCTTTCGCCTTAGATCTGCCCAGGGGAGACCTGGATATTTTCCCGGATTATTTAAGTCTCATCCTTTACATTTGAATTTAAAAACAAAGAGGAGATTTGGAGACTTGCACTCTGCCCTGAAGCTCTGCAGTAGTCACGTAGCACCTTCTTCATCCTTTCTGCATTATTTTACAATTGCATTGAGAAAACACGAGTCATAAACAAAAAAGAGGCAAGAAAGGACAGGACATCTTTTCTTCGGCAGAATGCCATTCAGGGATCCTTTGGCCGTGGATTCCTGCACTGACAAGAGCATTGGGCAGTGGTGACGAAATGGAAGAGCTCTAATTTTTACCACACTTTCTAAGCACAGTGTGGTGATAAGGAAGTTCCTCTCGTGATTAATTTGCACATGAGAAGTGACCTATTTGTGGATTCCCTCTGCTCCTTGTTCAAATGAATCAATAGCGCGGGTGCTACTTTGTTTGAGCCTCATTCTTCTTGTGTCGTCTCTGTGGCTTTTGAGTGTGTGGACTAATGTGTATTCTTGCTTATTGCTTAATTTGTGATGCCAGCACCAATTGGAGGGTAAGCTTGCGGACTGCTGTATTAATGGCACAATGCCTTTCACTCTTGCTGCTCTCTGAATATAGGTTGCTGGTTGAAATGTGATATGCTTGTCCATCATGGACCAGAATTTGATGTGGTATGATGTGAAACCTTTCTTCCTTTCCCCTGTCCAGAAATCGTTTAGGCGAATAGTCCTTCTAAGGAAAATTCATGATGTGCTTATTGGGTCATTACAGTACTCACTGCTTGTGGGAGAGAAGGAAACAAGTGGTTTATACTGACGTGTAGTAAGCCTATGTACATATAGCCGTGTTGGTTCATGTGTTGTGGAGGGCCTTTCCTGCAAAACATGTGCTTGTAAATGTTCGTTATAGATAAAACGGATTTGAGTGCCTATGATCTTGTTTACGTGTTATTCTGCATCCTGTATCTGGGATTTGGGGCAAAGTTCAAAAGTTATGCCTGTGGTATTGACTATAGCAGCTTGCTTAGATATCCATGTTATGTTGATAGGTACATGTCTTGCCATCTTCTTTAGTTATTCAAAATCAGTTGAGTCACGGCCTTTATGAGCCTGTATCTGAGGTATGGAAATTTGATTTGACAATTGCGGTGCCAAACAAGAAGGAATAAAGGCAGATCCCATTCAATTCAGGCAATTTCTTGATTTTCTCAAATGTGGAAAGCTCCAGACCGAGACTTTCTTTATTGGGCCAAACCAATGTACATACTTCTCTTTCTGTCATATTTTTCTCACCTTCTCATTTCTCAACTACAAGCATTGTACTTCTGGTTCTTTGTTTTAAGGGAGTGTGATTAGTTTTTAGACTTAAAGGGTTGGGCCGTGAGTTTCTTTGAAGCTAGAATAGAGAAGCTCGTTCATTATAATCTGATTTTAAAAGTTACAGTATTCTAGAAGTCATATTATTCTTGCTCATTTTTTTGGCAATTCTCTGGTCAAGTTAATCTTCTTATGTGCTCAAGTGCTTGAGTGTGCGCCTTATGTGCGTCGAAGTGTGCGTGAAGTTGTTTGCCCCTCCATCCACACCCCAAACTCTCTTACACTGGAGGAGGAAGAAGAGGGATAAAAGATTGTAGTTCTTTTTTTTAATCCAAATTTTGCATTTTCTTGTAAGCATCAAATGCACTAGGAGTTGTGTATGTTTTCAACCTAGACTTTGCTGTTCACTTTTGATTTGGCTTGCTGTAGTGTAAATTGGTTAATGTTTCAGTTGATGTGATTTTGATGGCAGACCTTGTCACGTCGATCCTTGAGAACTGGTTCTGCGCAAGATGCATGAACAGATCAAATTCTGCCGATGAAGGTGCTATTGTCATGCAAACAACAGCTTCCATCTTGGTGGCACTGTGAGCGTAAGTTTTAAGGATGTTGGCAGATAGAAAGAGTTGGTTTAGGACGATAATGAAAGCATACTGTGCAGTTTGAAGTAATCAGATATTGCAGATAATGCTTCAGCATGCATTTCCCCCATCTGTGATAGGTATGATGGTTCAATTGGAGAGGCATCGAGTGCTGTAATGGCTGCTGATCAGTTTGCATGGCAGTTAAATCGAAAAAATCTTTGACCTTGCAGCGAAGTTGAAATTGTAGGCATCACGATTTTCTCTTGTTTTGCTGTTTGGATAAATCAATCTGAAGGAGCTCAAACTATGTCTCCATCCAAGTTTGTTAAGTAAATTGTAAAGAGCTCAAAACTACATTTGCTTGAGCTGCTTTCGTGGGATAAACACGAAATGGACTTTTTTACCATGATCTCTGACATTTGTTTTTTTGTCATGGAAAGGTATGGTTCATCCGCAGACTCTTCCAGTACCAGTCTGAGCCAAATACTTGCAGCTGGAGAGCATGATAATCCAGTGAATCCATTGAGCAAATCTTTCATTGATGGCAAGAAGATCATCTGTCTTGCTAGCCTTCAAGTTTGTCACTGCTGGGCTCAGAATGTTCGAACAAGACAAGCTCCAGTAGGTTTGATGGTTGTTGCGAGAATTTTCAAGCTACTAGTATTTACGAGCATTGGACTTTGGTTAGTATGAATTGGGTGAAGGACTCTCTGAGTTAAAATTCCTGTGTGAGATCATTGGTCTGCTATTTCTTACAAAACTGAGGTCATCTTATTGCAGCGAATTGCTTTGTTCATTTACTGAATTTAAACTCTACTTGATAGATTCATCTTCGTTAGCTGCCTTGTGCTATATTGCTATTTGGTCATCCTGGTACTGGGCGAAGGTCTTGCTGGTGTCTGCATTGTGATTTTCCTCTGTACAAAGATCGTTAAATAAGGTTCAGCTTGCTTACTATTACCGTCAACATCATTTTTATTCCTGGCCTTCATGCCGATGATATAAATTAGAACAGGGATGAAACTGTGCTTAGATTAATTACATTTATGTTTTATCGTCCTCATCCACTTCTTTTAGTATCGAATGAGCCCTTTTATTTTAAAGCAAGTCTCTTTCGTTTAAGATTGGACTACCACCTTCTTCGGAGAAAAACTAGTTGTGTAGCATGACGCAGAAATGAAGAAAACAGAAGTTGATCATGGCAGGATTTCGTAAGCATGGCACAAGCAGAATAGTAATAAAAATAGAAGTTTATTAGTACTATTAATAAAAATTGAGAGTTACTCTTTTCTCAATTTCATTTCTTTAACAGGATATGTATGTCTCCGCTGTGGATCTCACGCCAAAGCAGTCCTATAGCTCGTTACGAAGCATGGCACAAGAAGAAGCCCAGGGATGTTAAGTTGCATTGCTTATTCTCTCACGCCATTATTGTACAGACACTGAAGTGTACATTATCAATTGATCATCTCTAAATGTACAATTTCACGGGAAAAAAAAAAGTATAGACTCGGAAGAATCAGATCAAACACGGGAGCTTGTTGACTGAATAAAGGAGAAAGATCTTGTTGGTCTACAATGGATCTATGAGGCAAAGTAAAATAAAGACGAATCGATCCAGCAGAACAACAAGGCCAGATTAGTAGCAAAAAGCACAAGGACCCATCTGTCCTCATAACCCAAGTCAAGGACTGTTGCTAGATCCTGCAACAAGAATTGGCTCTTTTTTAAACCATTTTAAAATGCATGATGAAAATATGTTGAACAAAACTATAACTTATGTACAAAGGAAACAAACCAGATCAGAAGAAGAAATCCTTGGAGCATTTCCAAAATTCTTCATTTGGAGTTTGTCCTACGTTTACCACCTACAGCAAAAGAGCAAGCATCCTCTGCTATCAGAATTCTATTGACCTGTCTGCTCTTAGACTGGGAAACAAGCTACTGACTTGTCTTACAACGGTATAAAGAAAACAAGAAGCAAGTGAATTATCAGACAGCTGAGCCGACATCAGTATTGTCCTTCTAGCAAAAACTCAGAACTTTCTCCCAAACTATACTAGGAAACACTAAAGTATATATGTTGATTGATATGCAAGACCAACCACAAGCATATAAACAAGTGAACTAAATCAAATATAGGAGCAAGGATTAGAGAATTTGGTCAATCAATTTATAGTGGTTCAGCCCAAACTTGGTGCCTACGTCCACTCCCCGAGCTTTGTCAGGAGGTTAAATCTACTATCTCAAAAAAATTTTACAGTTTGATTGATAAGGAGCCAAATTCTCCAGAACAAGTTCAATTCATAACTCGTACAAGTGATTGTCTCTCAATAGACAATAGCAAGCCATTTTCACAAATGTTTCAGCAATCTCCAGCAGAATACAAGTGTTCTGCCCACTGAAAAATACTCAAAATAGACCTCACTATGTTCGCAAATAAACTAAACAAAAGCTAGCTATTGAGGCTTCAAAATCAGTTCACTTGAAACAGGGTCAGCCGATTGGCCCGAGGGACATGGTGACCAGGTAAATTCTTGCCACAACCACCTGTCAGGTCCAGAGACGCCTCCAAAATGACAAGCCTTTCAGTCATGACTGGATCTGATCTCCTTCATAAACCCATGATTGAGTTCAGCTCAAGTCGTGTCACTTCTTCTTCCTCAGTCCTTCACAACAGAGTTACTATCCTGAACCACCTCTTGGTTGCCTGTATAGCTGCCATATACATTGAATGAGTTGGGTACTGGGTACCATATCAGCTGTGTTTCTGGTTTAGCGGCTCACTATGCCTTTAGGAATGGAAACACCTTGAAAAGCATCATATGTAAAATAGTCCAAGGCACCTTGACTTCTTGTAGAAGTTTCACAATAATTTTGAGTAATGCTTATTTGATCCTATCAGCATTCTGAAACAGCAATATAATGTGCCTGTCCCACATGATTAGATAACAACTGTTCGGGAATCCCAACACCAGGGTTCACTCCAAACATTCATCTACATGCTGATGGGAGCAGCTTGCGACAAATTAATTCATTTTTACGAGCAAGTCAACAAGTTTTGGTGCTATATGCAGGACAGAATAGTAGTCATCCATAAAGAAGAAGATGTTGAAGAAGATTCTACCTACAGAGAGCATTGTACCTGATTTTGGGATATTCCAGCAAGCGAGACTTGCAGGACTCAAAAGGCATGAGGAGATGAAACATTTTTATGATTTCTAACTGGTAATCTTCCTCCAATAATTACTGTTCTTGGAATCGTTCCATTTGCGCACATCCCAAGCCTAATATGCTGAGATCCGGAGAAATCAGTAATGAGCTAGGGAATTCAGCAGTTAAAATAAGTTCTCCCTCTGATCCCAAAAAAAAAAAAGGGAGTAATTCTTCTGCTAGAATACGAGAATTACCAAGAGCAAATCATATCATTTGCCTCCATCTGTAATGTTGCCGAAGACATTTTTGACGGCATAGTCAGTGAATGCCCAGCAGCAAGAACATAAAATAAGGGCCCCTTTGGTACAGTTATCACCAAATATCTGTCGACAACTTCCACAAACTTTTCGATTCTACCTACAAGAATCAGATCAACACACAAAAACTAACTTATGGTGAAAAAGAGATGAAAATTTAAGCAGATGAAGGAAAAGAAAAGCATCACGGTGTTTCCTCAGCAGCATCAAGAAAGTGGCATTTTGAATCTCCCAGAAAAAGCTGTTCACTTGGACAAAGTATGGACCGTCAAGATATGAACAAGAAATATTCTGTGAAAAATGCCATGTTCACCCTATTTCAGAGTTCATTGAACAAAAGCGAAAATACAATACATAAGGAAATGGGTGATTACATAAAGCATGACCGTGTCATGATCTTGTCCTTGTTGCCAGATGAGGATGATAAACACGCATGGGAACTTAATTCTTTTGGCCCCAATCATCAACTGCCATGGAATTGACGATGAATACCCAGACAAGAAAATATTTGGGAAGCAATCGGTAGGGATCTGAATGTTACTGGAGTCGAAGAGAATTAGGAGAAGGTTAAAGCCATACCAATTCGAACACCAATCTGAGATGAACAGTCGAGACTTACAGGGTCTTTCTTCAGGATGACAAACACGAAGCGGAACTTGAAACTTTTGGCTGCAATTATCAATAGCCATCAAAGAAAAAAAAATTATAAAGCGATCGGTGGGGATTTCAACGTTACCGGAGTCGAAGAGAATTAGGAGGAGAAGGTTAAGGCCTCACACATTTTTATCAGCATCTCAGAGCATGCCCAGCAGCAAGAACACATGAATCAACAAATAAATGTTTGACCACTTTGAAAAACTTTTCGATTCCGTCTATAAGAATCAGATCAACATGTGAAAACTTATTTGAGGCACAAAAGAAAAAAATGTGAGCAGATGAAGGAAAAGAAAAGCATTACGGTGTTTTCTCACCCAGCATCAAGAAAGTGCATTGACGAGAATCTCTAATAAGAGATGTAAACTTGAACAACGTCTGGACTGGAAATACATGAACAAGAAATATTCAGTAAAAAATGCCATGTTCATACAATATCTGAGAGTCTAATGAACAAGACTGAAAACAGAATACAAAAGGATACAGATGATTACATAAAGCAATATGCCATGTTCACACAATATCTCAGAGTTCATTGAAAAAGACTGAAAATACAACACAAAAGGAAACAGATGATTACATAAAACATGGCCTTGTCATGATCTTGCGCTCATTGCTAGATGATGATAATAAACACACACAGGAACTTGATTCTTTTGGCCCCAGTTATCAACAGCGATCGAATAGACGATTAATACCCAGAAAAGAAAAGAAAAACTATGAAGCAATCGATAGGGATTTCAACATTACCGGACTGGAAGGGAATTAGGAGGAGAAAGTTAAGGCCTTACACACGTTTTTAACAGCATCGTCAGTGCATGCCCAGCGGCAAGAACATACAAGAGGATCCTCTTGATACTGTCATCAACAAATACGTGTTGACCACTTTCACGAAACTTTTCGATTCCACCTATAAGAATCAGATCATCACGCAAAAACTTGTTTGAGGCTAAAAAATGATGAAAAGTTGAAAGGATGAAGGAAAGGAAGGAGGCATTGCCAAGAATCTCCCATAAAAGATGTTCACTTGATCGAAGTATGGACCGACAGGATATGAAGAAGAAATATTCTGGGGGAAATATTTTCAGAATTCATTGAACAAGACTGAAAATAGAATACAAGAGGCAACGGATGATTACATAAAGCATGCCCGCGTCATGATCTTGCCCTCGGTGCCAGATGACGATGATAAACACGAACGGGAACTCGATTCTTTTGGCTGCAGTCATCAACAGCCACGGAATCGATGATGCATACCCAGAAAAGAAAATGTTTACGAAGCAGTGGGTAGGGATCTGAACGTCACCGCAGTCGAAGAGAACTAGAGGGAGAAGGTTAAAGCCATATCAATCCCAACACCAGTTTGAAATGAGAGAGTCAAGACTTACAGGACCGAGAGAGCGGGACGAGAGCGTGGGAGAGTGTTGGGGGATGTGAAGAGTGGAGCGAGAGATGTTTCAAGTAGCGAGAAAATGGCGGTGGAATTTGAAAGACGGTTGAACAGCGGGTGATTGAGAGTTGGTACTCTAAAATTATGATTTTCATTTTTATTGGGAAAATAATGTAAGGATTCTGTTGATTTTCTGACTAATGTTTTTTTATGCAATTTGATTCAATGGCGACATTTTCTATATATTAAACTACTTTATAAAGAAAAGTTTTGATTTAAATTTATGCTTTTTTGTTCCACTAAACATCAATGTCATTTCCGATCAAAAAAAAAAAAACATATCAATGTCATTCAATGATACGTAACATTTTGGAAGTGCTGATTACCGAATTTGCGAAATTTGTTAACGCATTGGAAGTTATAATGTCTACAATTGATCGCCAAAACATCATTATTACCATATCTATTATAAAAAAATTATATCGATTGTTATTTATCAATTATCAGGACATTGGATCAAACTTTCGATCCAAAACTAAAGTCGTCCCTAGTTTAGAACTCTTGACCCGCCAATCCTTCGCAATAGGCTTTGCCAGTTACCGGATGTAGCCGATTTACAAGTGATGTGAGTGAAAGAATTCAGAGAGAATAATTGCAAAATTTTTTTTAAAGCAATTGATAATTTTTTAATTTATTCCTAAACTTTTCAATGATTTGCTAATCTTCATTCCGTTCAAATTGGTGGAAATGATTACACTGAATTGGCTGCCGTATAATAAATTTACGACTTTTTCTGACAAATTTTCCCGAATTTAGAGTAACACATCAATAAGCATAACAACCATAGTATATAAGTTCATGCTTTAACACGAACCGATTCTATTCATCTTCTTCTTGTAACTCAAGACCGCCATCGTCAAATCCTCTCTTCAGTCGTCAAATCTTTCATGGTTTCCCTTTGCTCTCTCCGACACGCAGTCGGCGACCTCAAGCGCCTGCTCTCTCCGACCACTCTGCCAGTCCTCCGGCAACTACCCTTCACCGCATCCCGATTCTCCAACGTCCTGTCGGCCTCCATCCGTCGTGGCATCGATCTGTTCGATGGTGCGCGATGCTCATCACAAGCATGCCCACGTGCGAGCATCGTCTGCGCGCCTCGGCCTTAACGTGGATTGCGATTCTTTGACCCGTGAACAGGCCGTTACCGTCGTTGCCTCCCTGGCTAATGAGGCTGGTTCGATTGTGGCATTGAGTTTCTTTTACTGGGCCATTGGGTCTGATAAGTTTCGGCACTTCATGAGGCTTTATATAGTTTGCGCCGCGTCGTTGATCGGTAACGGTAACTCGGAGATGCAGTGTATGGTCAAAAGCTTTGCTGAGATTGGGAGGCTAAAGGAGGCTGTTCATATGGTACTTGAAATGCGGAATCAGGGTCTGGTGCCCACTACCCGCTTGATGAATTTCTTCATGGACGTCGTCATTGAAAGTGGTTTTCTTGATTATGCAGGGAACGTGTTTGATTATTTGTCTGAGAGAGGGGTTTGTCCTGAATCAACAGTTATAAGCTGATGGTCGTTGCTTACTGTTGAATGGGGAGTATTCTCGAGGCAGATGCTTGGTTGAGTAAACTGATTGATAGAGATTTCATTATTGATAATGCTACTCTTACCTTGATCACCAACTAGTTTTGTGAGAAGGGGTTTATGAATCGAGCTATTTGGTATTTCTGGAAGATGGCTGATCTGGGTTTGACGCCGAATGTTTTAAATTATGCCTCACTGATTGATGGGTTACGCAAGAAAGGCAGCATTAAGCAAGGATTTGAGCTCCTGGAGGAAATGGTTAGAAAAGGTTGGAAGCCAAATGTATATACTCATATGGCGTTGATTGATGGTCTCTGCAAGAAGGGTTGGAGTGACAAGTCATTTAGACTCTCCTCAAGCTAGTCCGGAGTGAAAATTACAAACCGAATGTGCATACATACACTGCCATGGTCAGTGGCTATTGCAGAGAAAACAAGATGAACCGTGCAGCAATGTTATTCGGCAGAATGCAAGAACAGGGACTGATACCTAACACCAATACATATGCGACTCTCTTCGATGGCCATCGTAAAGGTGGGAATTTTGGAAGAGCATATGAGTTGATAGGCATAATGACAGATGCGGGCTTCAGTCCTAACATCTGTACATACAATGCGCTCATGGAT
The DNA here is from genome assembly GCA_024733475.1 of Syzygium grande. Taxonomy (NCBI): domain Eukaryota; kingdom Viridiplantae; phylum Streptophyta; class Magnoliopsida; order Myrtales; family Myrtaceae; genus Syzygium; species Syzygium grande. The sequence continues at coordinate 8,625,049 of JAMXDD010000001.1, forward strand.
GGTCTATATAAGAGGGTTAGGTTGGAGAGGCTTGTAAAATGCTGAAAAAATGTTTCCAAAGTGGACTGGAAGCTGATCTGTTCACATATAGTATACTCATCAACGAGCAGTGCAAGAGGGTGAGCATTGAGCAAGCCCTAGCACTTCTGAGCTGGATGATTAAACTTGCTGTGCAACCTGATATACACATATACACCATAATGATTTCTGCCTTATGTAAGCAAAAGAGAATGAAAGAAAGCGAAAAGATTTTCGAAGAAGTGATCAGGTTCGGCTTAGTCCCTACCAAAGAAACCTACACATCCATGATTGGTGGATTCTGTAGGGATGGGAATGCCAACTTAGCAATAAAATTTCTCCACAGGATGAGTGACCATGGATGTGTCCCTGATAGTATCACTTATTGTGCTTTGATCAGCGAACTATACGACTCGATGATAGACAAGGGACTTTCCCCATGCGAGGTTACTCGACTGACGTTGGCCTATGACTACTGCAAAACAGATGAATCTGCTAATGCATTGCTAATTTTGGAGAGATTAGAAAATAAACTTTGGATCCGAACTGTGAATGCATTAGTGAAGAAGCTTTGCAGGGAGAAAAAAGTGGGAGTGGCAGCACTGTTCTTCCATAAATTAGCCGACAAGGAAACCAGAGTGGATCGTGTAACATTAGCTGCATTTATGACTGCTTGTTACAAAAGCAACAAATATGCTCTTCTTTCAGATCTGACCAAAAGGATCGGTGAAGGAAATGGCTGCCACTCACAGCTTATTTGATGGATCATCATATTGCTAAAGTTGGATCAACAGAAAGTGCAGAGATGGCCTAGTGAGAATTTTGAGAATTTGTACATTTAATTATTTGGCGTTGTACAGCTTTAGTAATGAATTCAAATATGATCTAAGTCTGATTTTATTGAAAAAAATTCAAAGAAAATTTGAAAATTAGATCTCTGGGAAGCTGGATTATTTCGGTAACAGATTAGACCTCCGTGTCTAGGTCAGAAAAGACAATTTCCTTATGATGTGATTTCTCAATGATCAGTTTTCGTATGGACATGTCATTTTCATATTGAATTAGCTAAATTTATATGGCTGAAATTATGAGTGTGTGACTTGTTTAAGAAATTTCAAATGATAAAAGAATAGAAGTTATGTTACTTGATGCTAGTAAGTATTTTTTTCATCCCTGAGACAGATCTTCCTTACTAATATGGATCTCCTTTCTAATAATTCTTGAAGATGGAACTTGATCATGTTGTTGCAAGAAAGCAAAGTTTCGTATATCAGTCAAAGTATTGGTTTTTCTATTGTCCATCTTTCTCTTTTAGAATTTAGAAGAGACAAGAGGCATTTGCACGTGCAGTGTGGCTATTCTAATCTGATCAATCTTATTTGATATAGAAATTTTACCTTTCACTTGATATGCTGTTTAAATCTAAGCATCAAATGGGGCACTTAGCATAACTTTCTTCCAGTTCACCTTTCACCATTAGAATGGCATGTTCATCAATCGACAGTGTCTCAGGATCTGGTTCTTTTCTTGCACTATGTTCAGCATTTAGATTCTCCTTTCCGTGCTGAATCTGGAAGATATTATCTTTATGTGTCATTTGCTTGTCCTTGGGCATGCATGTGTCTCGCATACATGAAGACTAGAGGACTTTACAAAATCCCTGGTCATACTAGTACTTGCATAGTCAGTTTCTCAGTTCGCTCTTGCTATATTCATTTGATCAGTTTTGAGTTACTTATCTCAGGTACTCACATTGGATGGGTTCTCCCTGCAACTCCCAAGAACCTGGAGTAGAGCTTGATTCTATTAGTGGAGCAAGAAGTGTCAGAGAACTGGATGAGCTTGCAAGTACAAACTACCGAGGAAAATAATGCTGTACATGTGAGTAACATTTCTTGAAGTGTTTGTTTCCACTAGTACTTAATGTGTTTTAAGCTTGCAGTTATAGTGCTACATATGTATTGCAGATTATGGTAGGTTTATTGGATAAAAAAGCTGAAATTGGTTGAAAATGAGAGCTCCGAGATTTTTGCTCTCTAAGCTCCTTAGTTTAGCCAAATGGAGACTTTCATCTTTATCCTCCACACTACAAGCCCAAAGAGAAGGAGCTAACTAATGGATGCATGAGAGTGTAAACATTGGTGCGTTCAAGTGCAGGGTTGCGAAGCAGCAGGTGCCTTATGAAGCGGTACTTTCTCTATCACTGCAAATTATCGCTCTCTATAATTGAAATAGCAACTTGTGTGCTTTTTAGTTATTCTGATCAGAGTGGTACAGTATCCACCATGACTGCCGAGACATTCAATCAACTCATTCCTGTGGGGGAGCATATTGAGACAGGATTGAGGGATTGATGGTTTAATGAGCCAATATTGAGGATCAATTGAAACAGTTTTTCATTGCAATGCAAGAGTTTAAGGTCGAATTTAAGGCATCCCGGAAAAGCCCAGCACAAGTACCCATGCATCCTAAAACCATGGCATCGAAACAAAAAGATGACAAGAACCCCGACGCTGAGTCTGATGGTGATATACCCATTCTAGAGGATGCTTCTGTTGTGATCATCGAAGGAAAAGCCAAGGCTGTTGACGTTCTTAAAACATGGCTTGACAAACATTTCCAGAAGATTGAGGAGAGCTTGAAACAGTTGCAAGGCCTTTAAGACCTGACTCTGACGGACCTCTCCATCTATGTCAAGGTCAAAGTACCGAAGAAATTCAAATTGCCTGAGTTTGAAAAATATGATAGCACAACTTGACCCCCCCCCCCTTTGATGATCCAGTCGTTCGAGGCAAGATTTTGCCTTGAGATGGTACATCACGAAGAATAAAAACCTTCTCGAAACTTGGGACGAAGTCAATGAGACATTCCTCTAGCAACATAAGTTCATAATGGATATTACCCCCTCCTATGAGGATCTTGAACGTACCGAGAAGAGGAAAACTGAGTCATATAATGGATATGTCATCAGGTGGAGAAATCTAGCCTCCCAGATCACTCCCGATCGAGCCTACGGATAATGAGTTGAGGAAGATGTTTATCACACGAGTATCGTACTCGAATGGTAACCACGATTGCCGAAACATTCAATCAACTAATTCCTCAATCTTGCAAATGCCACATATTAATCATTTTAGTTGTTGCAAATATTAATCATTTATGCTCTTTGCCCTACTAGTGTGTGTTTATGACCAGGTGTTAGCAACTTTTTTTTTTTACTGAGCAATTTTGATCTATCCGTCTGGAAAGAATAATGCATCAGGAACTCAATTTCATTTACTGAATATTTGGCATCAAAATTTTTGCATTTGATTACTACTTCCTCGTTTATAGTGCTACAGTATAATGTAAAGATCATGTGCATGTTAATAAAAATTGGACAAAATGAAAGAGAGAGGCACCGAAGACGCTCGAGATTGCTGGATAAAGGCGCTGCGTCAGAGGAACATCGGTGGGAGGTGTGGAGGGAGCACTACCAAGAGAGCAACGCCAAGGGAGTTTCGAGAGAGATTGCTTCACGATCTATCCTGAATGCTTCCTCTCAATCTCAACCCCATTCTACGTTAAATTTGTCTGAAAATCGTATCTCCTGGGAGTTCTCCCATTACTTTAATCTAAGAGATTCAATTTCTTCGGGACCACTGACCGAAGTACCAAAACTGATCCTCCGGAGGATGAAGAAAAATACACAGTAAAAAAATCATTTAGTGCTTGATTTCTAGCATCCATTTACAGATTAATGAATGTCTGAGGTATATATAATCAGTCCTGAACTAACAGGCACCTCAATTTTCAGACTCGCAACTGATCAATCACTAAAACTCTATCAGTTGTATTCCAGCTTGATCTCACATTTTAAACTAAAGTTTAGTCCTCCTCCTCACTGCAAAATCGTCCTGCAAGTAAAGCTATCTCTTATTCGTCCATCCGACAGGGACATCATCCCGGAAATTTATCACGATTAAAACTAGAAGCTTTCTGAAATCTCGGCCCGCTCGCATCCTTCGCACGGAGAGTGGAAGAACTCGAGTTAGAAAGGGGAAAACTGACCTTCTGATCTCCACAAGCGGAAGAACAACTTCTTTCTTCTCGCTTTCAAGTGTTGCTATCCTAGCCTCACCTTCAACGGCAGCTCGATGGAAAAAAAAACAGAGAACCAGTCAAAAACCAGGGGGAGGAAGCAAAAAAACACGCACGTCGAGACACGCAACAGGTAGCCACGTCCATGCCTTGTTTCCACGTCTCGTCGGCAAGAACGCCTAGGTAGCGCGCGACTTGGTTGAGCTCCGCGTCGGAATGCTCCCGCAGCTCGCCTCTCATCTCAACTCCAAGCAATCCTGCCTGCGCTCGCTCAAGCTCGGCGACAAGAAGGAACCGACTAAGAATCGGGAGTGAAAACAAAGCGAGATCATCGGAGCATAACTGGACATTGTCCTTGAGCCACCGGACCTTGGAGGCCAGCTCGTGCTGAGAGAGCGAGGCTGCGGAAATGGAGTACCGCTGGACGGGAGGAGCGCCCGGCGTCTGCTGATCGTCGGCGTCGAAGAAGGACGACGCCACCTGCCGCTCGACGTTTGGCCTCCAACGGTCGTCGTCGGTGTCGAATGAGGACGCCTCCTCCCGCGGCTCGAGGCCGCTCGCCTCCTGCTTCCACCGGTTGTTCCTCGGGTCCGACATTGCCACCGGTTCTTCTTCTCCTTCTCGGAACTCTTGCATTACTACAGATCACGAGAGCTTTTTCCATCGCGGGAGGTGGTGGTGCTGGTGAGGCCGAGGACGATGCGACGTCGTCTCCACTCGTTCTGTCCTGCCTGCGAAATTTCATTATATGGGAAAATAAAATGAACTCCAGACGCTTTTTATGTCAAATGGAGGATAAAACTCTCAAATTTCAGATACACCCATTAATAGTTACATATTATCCAATTCAATAATTTGACCGTAAAATTTAATGAAAATTAACAGAAGGTAAATTTATCATTGACATATTAATTTTGGATTTTTTGTGATAATAATCCAAAATTAATAACGAAGACACTGTTTTGCTTTGGGGCTCCGAGTTATTTCACGCCTCGCTCTAGAAGCTTCCGTCGTTATTACCTATTCTGCCCCGACCCGATTAATCGATTTTTTTATTTGTTTTTTCTTTTTTGTTTGGGAGAGAAAATGAATTTTGATTTTTTTAAGATAAGGGGCGCGGGGGCAGGACAACTTGCGCAGGATTTATTTTGTAGGGTTTTGACCCTTTTGACCTCTTGGGGTACGGCGGGTTCTGTTCATAGCCGCGGGTTTAAAAAAACAATAATTGAATGTTTGACCCGTTTTATATTTATATTTTGATATAATTAGACTTTGGACACTCAAAAGTAGACATTTTACTCGATGAATTTATTTGAGCTACGGAACGATAACCGTAACCTCTCAAGACGAATATTTTTTTTTTTGCCTCACTAAACCTTCATAACACAAAGGGCGACACGGTAAATTTATAAATGAGAACTTACTTGCGATTTTTAATAAATTCATCAAACCTAACCCTATATGATTTCGATCTAATATTCCAATTGTAATCTCCAGACTCAGGTTCGAAGGGCAGCTCCCTTTTACAATCCGCCCAAGTATTACACGTGTGTTCATGCATATGAAATTACTAATCTTGAATGTATCATGTAAAGTATCTGGTGATAGGACAGAGAATTATATAGGAAAATTCTCACTTTTGATCCCTGAATTAAGTGTATTTTGTCAAGTCAAGCCCTTGAACTTTAAATTTTTGCAATCAAGCGTCTCCAACTTCAAAGGAAGTGAATGAGAACTAATGTGGAAGTTAGACTTGGTAAGAGTTTGGCATAGAAAAAGCTTTTCCTGCTAATAGTGAACTACCATTTAACGCGTGGGACTAAAAACCCCGAAGATAAATATCATGTATAATCGAACCTACAGTAAAGGGATTTTCGAGCATGAACGCCGCACTCAAGCTTTCCACATCGAACTCTTGCCAGCTCCAACGGACACGTCAACTTCGATCAACTCAAGTCGAAAGAAAAACTTACCCGTTTGAGATTTCACTGTGACAAATTAAAAGTTGAAGGGCTTTATTACAAAGAACGCCCTACTTCAGGGACCAAAAATGGACTTCTCTTCCTACTAGAATTTGGCCACCCCAACAGCAGCTGCTTAACCACTAGTAGAAGATTTAAAAACAGCAGATCTCAGATCAAAAGTAGGAACAGAAGTAGATGCTTGAGCCGAATGCATGATCTTAGGGAGAATCGAAACAAGTTCTGATCGATGTGGAATCGCAGTTCCGCATCGATCAGTAACTAAATTTCCTGCCGAGCATACTTTGGAGAGAAATTTCTCTCCCCAGAAAAGTAGAGAGAGTTAGAATGCATCAAGTTCCTTTTCTTTTCTTGTTTATACATATGAGAAACATTAGATTGTGACCTCTTCATAGCACTGAAACTCCAAGAAATAAAAAAGTTTGTCATTTCGGGAAAATTAAAGAGAACAACAGTTCGCTGTATCGTTACAGAGGAACACACCATTTAGAGTCCCAACCACTCTCTCTCTCTCTCTCTCTCTTCCCAAGTGATGAATCCAGTTCATTTGCCCCACCATCTTCTTGTGTCCACTCAAAAAAACATGGCCTCAATCACAATCAACATCAGAAGATGGCATTTATCTTCCCAATGCAAAATGAGCACCGGCGCATCTAGACAGTGAACACGGAGGCCAACCAGCGTGCGAGCCCCGCCACTATAGCCACCTTCACCTGGCCCCTCCTCGGGATCGGTCGGCTCATGACGCTTCTCGCTATATCGCCACCACCAATGCCATTGATTGTCGACCTTCTCGAAGCCGCCATGCCCTCGGTTCTCTCTCCTGTGTTTTTCGCGAGTGCGTTACTGAGTTAAGATGGGATTGAGAATGTGGGAAGTTGATGAGCTATTAGTGAGAGGGTGTGGTCTTGTTTTTAAAGGTGGAGGTGAGGAATAAACAAGTGCCGTCTAGTTTTAACTATTTGACCTTGAGATGGGGTTGAGGATTCGTTGTTGACTAATCTGGCGTCGCCAACTGTCGCGTTGCATGGGGCTCTGTCTGATTTGTTTTGCTTTGTTGGGTTTTGACTTTTTGATCTTGTGGGTGGTTATGGCGGTTTTGTGGACTGAAAAAACATTATTGAAAGTTTGACCCGTATATAATATACATACATACATACATACATACACCATATAATTATATAATTAGACTTTGGACACTTAAAAAATGTATACTTGATAATAGAGGGTAACATAATAAACTCATAGAAGAAAACTACAGGCAATTTTTAATAATTTATTAAGCCTAACTCTCTATGCTTTCGATGTACTATTTCCAAGAAGAGCACCGTTTTATCACCAGCCGGAATATTACACGTGTTTTCATACATATTAATCTCGAATAATTAGGTAAAGTTTTTGGTGATAGGACATGGATCTCTTCACTATTCGATAAAATTTTTAATTATATGGTATTGTGTGGTTGTCTGAATGAGTGTGCCTCAAGAGCATGCGGTTTATTAGCTGTTGGAACTTTTTTTTACTGTTTGAAAGATGTCATGATATGGGCGTGGTCCAACAACGGGGCTTGATTTTTAAAGATGCAGCCATCGATTTTCATTGTCAAATGTGAGATCTAATTTAAGATTCGAACATGTCTAATATCTTGTCCTTTATTACGTTAACATAGGTCAAAGGTGGAATATCAAGTGCTGTCAAATCCTAATCCTGTTAAGATGGCTTCCATGTCTCGTTCTGTCTTTAAGCTAGGGTGTTATTATATGGCATAGGCCTTTGACATTAGATGAGAGCAAAGCAAAGAAGATAATGAATCAGGCATAAACAAAGGAGATGAATGTTCATCGAACCATCTTGCCTGAGACAGCTACAGCATTGATTAAATGTAGTGGCTATAGAGATATCGTTGTGATCATTGTGTTGTCTCTAATAATGGAGAACTAGATTCGAATCTACCTATAATTGCACCAAAGTCAGCAATATTTGGGTTGAAGTTGGCTCCTAAACTTTCGAATGTTTGATTATGGCCACCGTAGTGTTGTACCTTTTCTGTACAAGTTTGGTAAACACTGCACAACTGATCAGGTATTTTTCGAGAAATTGCTCCAACCTACCTTATGGTATTGCCACTTTAAGATATCCGTTGTCCAATGTCTGAGATAGGACAATGTATCCTATGCATCAGTCATACCAAAGGGAGAAGATGGCCAAATGAAGAAACGAGAGTTTCAAAAATCAAACAAGTAGTGTGTATCATGTGGGTAATGCTATAAGGTGGTTACTTCACGTTAGCGGTGTACCCCGGGCATGCTCCAAGGCAAATTCTCTGGCAAGAACTAATCGTGCAAAGTGAAGCCAACCTTGTCCTTCTTCGTCTCCTTGAAATGAAGCGAGAACCCATACGATTTCATTGGTGTCTTACCATATGCCCTAATCCGCCACATCTTCTCCTTCTTTCACATCAAAGGCATTGTCAAGACCAGTGTCCTCTCCAAGCGGTGGTGATCCATATGGACCACCAACAACCTCTTATTCTTCAATGGATTCGTTCGCCGGGATACTTACACTTGCAAGACGATCAAAGCATTCTCGGCCTTGCTAGATGGGGTTCTGGCCTCTGCCCATGGTGAACAGGGTCCGCATCAACGATATCCCCTATCGGAAAGCCAATCGTCCCATTCATTCCATCAAGATTATAACTTTGATGAAGATGAATTATGGGATTTGCGGGGAAAAGTGCCAAAAAAGTTCTAAACCTTTTGCATTAATGCCAATTTAGTCCTAAATCTTTTTTTGGTGCCAATTCAGTTCTAAACCTTTTGCATTTGTGCTAATTTAGTCCTAAACCTTTTTTTGGTGCCAATTCAGTCCTAAGCCTTTTAAATTGGTGCCAATTCAGTCTTAAACCTTTTATTTTTGTACCAATTTAGTCCTTCCGGCCAATTTTGACCGGAATTTACTAACGTGGATGCTGTCGGCGGGCGGCCAGTCACCAGCGCCGACGTGGACAACTTTAATAATATTTTAATATTTTTTGAATTTTTATTTTTTTTTTTTTCCACTTTTTTTGAACAAGTGGAAAAAAAAGAAAAAAAAGGAAAAAAAATATTAAAATATTATTAAAGTTATCCACATTGGCGCCAGTGATCGGCCGATGGCCGGCAGGCGTCCACGTCGGCAAATTCCGATCAAAATTGGCCGGAAATACTGAATTGGCACAAAAACTAAAGGTTTAGGACTGAATTGGCACCAATTTAAAAGGTTTAGGACTAAATTGGCACAAATGCAAAAGATTTAGGGCTGAATTGGCATCCAAAAAAAGGTTTAGGACTAAATTGGCACTAATACAAAAGATTTATGACTTTTTTGGCACTTTTCCCGGGATTTGCGACATGGAAACATAATGTGTGTAGCAAATCATATCAAGAGAGTTGAAATTGTAGTAATTGTAATATATGTGACCATGGCTATTAATACAATTTTTTTGCTTAAGAAATGTTCATTGTGAGTCAACATAACCAATAAAAATGGTCTTTGTTAAGGGATTCTTAATCTTGCTCTATTTTTGAAGTATAGCCTCTTAACTACAACTTTACTTTCTTTCTCGGAGCCTTGATTGGAGAGTAAATGGGATTTGAGAACTAAAAGGAAAGATTTGCCTACATATAACCTCGACAAGCTTAATCATCAAAGAATTTGAGTAGCTATATTGATCATTGGGTTATATTTGAGGGACGATTTATCGTGACAAAGGTGCACTAATGCACCAGTTAAGAGAACCAAAAGTATGTAATCTTCCCTTTGCTTTTTCTCTTTTCCCACATCCTCTCGTCTTCCTCCTTACAACAATCTGTATCACTAGTTCTTTTTATTGGCCTATCAGCCCAACTCTCCGCGTTATTAACTAAATTTTAATTTTTTCTCCACTTTTAGGTTGCACAAAAAATATGTCGGGTTGGGTCATGAACTGGACCGAAATACATAAAATTCAAGATATATTTAAAACAAGTTTATATGCGGCCTAGGGCTGAAATTCACGAACTATGTAACTTCATGCAAATCTACTGTTAAAAGTGAACTGGGAGGGTTCTAATAGCTGTGTACCGTAGAACTGCGTGTGCAAGTCATTTGTATGAATAACTTCTCCAAGCTTGGTGAACTTTAGAGTATTTTCACTATACTAGGAACTCCCTCATGGTCCTCTGCGACGTGGAATGTCAGATGACGACATTCTAAGGATGGAAGAAACACTCTCGCCTCCGTTAATGATGGCACCTGCACGTAAGTCAAAGGGGAAGAAGTAGAAACCAATCACTTTTACTTCTTCAGGCAATAAAGAAGACCAATCCAAGACGTGTCACGGTCAAGAGGTTTTTCATGCATTGAGGACCGTGCAACATCGACAAAGACTAATCCAAACCCTAATGGAGCTTCTAGAACACCTAGGGATGGGCGATATGGTAATTGCGCCATAGCAATAAATGCAGGTAGTTAGCGCATAGGACGATACGATATTGGCCACTAGATCGATAATCGATCAATGGATGTAATCTGAAGCCCTTTATTATATAAAGGGATACCCTCCTTCTCATTTTGATCATTCAAGCAATAGAAGTAATTTTCATTCTCTCTCAAAGCTTCTCTCTAGATTCTCTCTCTAAAAGGCTTGGCCTAGGCATTCTAATGATCCAAGGAAGCCTAACCCGCTGCATGGGTCGTTCCCAAACTACCCATGACACATGTGTATAGGTCCGAGGATCTCTATAGACCAAACAAATGAGTAAACAAATAGCAAATGCTTGTCAAGAAAATTCTTTTATGGCACATCAGATTTTAATCTCTTATTCGTCCATCCGACAGGGACATCATCCCTGAAATTTATTGCGATTAAAACTAGAAGCTTTCTGAAATCTCGGCTCGTGTATCCAAGCACTCCCGCTCGCATCCTTAGCACGGAGAGTGGAAGAACTCGATTTAGAAAGGGGAAAACTGACCTTCTGTTGTCCACAGGCGGGAGAACAACTTCTTCTTCTCGCTAACAAGTGTTGCTATCCTAGCCTCAACTTCAACGGCATCTCGATCTTATGCAAACAGAGAACCAGTCAAAAACCAGAAAGAGGAAGCAAAAAAACACACACGTCGAGACACACAACAGAGGCCGCGTCCTCGCCTAGTTTCCACATCTCGTCGGCGAGAACGCCCAGGTAGCGCGTGACTCGATCGAGCTTCGTGTCACAATGCTCCAGCAGCTCGCTCGCCTCTCGTCTCAACTCCAAGCAATCCTGCCTCGCAAGCTGTCGCGGAAAGCGCTCACTCAAGCTCGGCAAAAAGAAGGCACCGACCAGTGCAAGGAGAATCGGGAGCAAAAACGAAGCGAGATCATCAAAGCATACGAGGACATTGACCTTGAGCCGCCGGACCTTGGAGGCCAGCGCGTGCTGAGAGAGCGAGGAGGAGGCGGAGATGGAGTACCGCCGATCGTCGGTGTCGAACGAGGACGACGCCTCCGTGGCTTGACGTTCAGCCTCCGCCGATCGTCGTCGGCGTCGAACAAGGACGCTGCCTCCTGTGGCTCAAGGCCGCTCGCCTCCCTCTTCCACAGGTTGTTTCTCGGGTCCGACATTGCCACCGGTTCTTCTTCTTCTCAGAGCTCTTGCTCTACTACTAATTATGAGAGCTTTTTGCCTTCGCGGGAGGTGGCGGAATTGATGCGGCCGAGGACGATGCGACGTCGTCTCCACTCCTCCTGCCTACGAATTTCATTATATAAGAAAAATAAAAGTGAATATTAAAAGAAAATGAGGGAAAAATTAAGGATTGATACCATGAAAAATTTCAAATTGGTACATGTGGCACCAAAAGCCCCACATTCGTAATAAATTTACCATCTGTTAATTTTCGTTAAATTGGATTAGTATCACGAACTGGTGTACATGTGACTAATGGAAGGTAAAATCTCAAACTGGTATACCCATCAACTATCATGTGTCATTCAACTCAGCAATTTGACATAGTACAATGTAGGGCTAATACTATGAAAAAATCCAAACTGACAATTTTACCCCACAATCATTTTTTGACTATAAAAAAACCCCCAAACTGGTATATCTATGACAAATTTATAATAAACTAATTTTTTTACCATAAAAAATTTCAAATTGGTACATTTGTGACAAATTTATCCTCCGTTAAATTGGATTAATACCACGAAAAATTACAAACTTGTACACCTATAAAACCCCAGACTGGTACACTTGCTCGGCTACCCCATATCATCCAATTCATAAATTTGACTATAAAATTGAACGGAAATTAAAGGAAGGTAAAATTTTTATAGGTGTATCAGTTTAGAGTTTTTCGTGTTTAAAAAATGAATTTTGGGTAAATTTATCATAAGTTTATCAATTTAAAATTTTTCGTGGTATTAATTTTAAAATTTAATAAAAACTAACGAAATATAAAATTGTCATAAATGTATAGATTTTTCGTGATAACTAGAGATGTTCTTTTGCTTTGGGGCTCCACCTTACTTCACGCTTCACTTTCGAAGCTTCCGTCGTTATTACCTATTCTGCGCCCGACGGGATTAATCGAACTTGTTATTTGTTTTTTCTTTTTGTTAGGGATAGAAAATGAAATTTGATTTTTTTAAAGATAAAGGGCGCCGCATTTATTTTGTAGGGTTTTGACCTTTTTGACCTCGTGGGGCACGACGGGTTCTGTTCAAAGCTGTGGATTTTAAAAAAACATTATTGAATGTTTGACCGGTTAATATTTATATTTTGATCTATTTAGACTTTGGACACTCACAAAAAGACATTTTGCTTGATGAATTTGTTTAACCCGCGGAACTATAACCGTAACCTCTCGAACGAACAATTTTTTTTTGCCGTATTGATCCTTTATAATACAAAGGGCAACACGGTAAATTCATAAATGAGAACTTACTTGCAATTTTTAATAATTTCATCAAACCTAACTCTGTGTGTTCATCATGCACATTAAACTCGAATATATCATGTAAAGTATTGGGTGATAGGACAGGGAATCCCTTTACTTCCGTGTAGACCTGTTAAACGGGTGGGTCAGGTCAAGTTTGGGTCGGGTCATAATGACCCGATCTAAATTGACCCATTAAACCGTTTATGACCAATTTATTTATAATGTAAATATCCTGACTAATATCCGACCCAACCCATATTGTTAAAACACTTTTATATTTAATCAAATATAAGAAAATTTGTTTCTTATGACTTTTTTTAAAAACTATACTGCTAAAACATTTTCATACAATATAAAGTTGGTGAACAATTTTTATAATTTTTTAAAATTGAGATTCTGTTTGTTTCCCAAAAAATGCAACATTTCTAGAAAATATTTTCCATGAAGTCATTATCCAAGAAAAAAAAAAAAAAACTTCTGATGTTTGGCTGAAACTTGAAAATTGACTAGAAAATATTTTTTGACGTTTGGTATATAAAATATGATTTGATTTTACTTTGTGCATTCATTTAATAATTTCAATTTTTTAATATTTTATCTTTTAAAATCGAATTTTTAATTATTTTTATTTTTCTTATTTTGTTTTTTGTTTTTCCTTTATTTTTGGCCAGTGGTTGGCCACATAACGGTCGGCAATTGGCCGCAAGCGAGGACGAGCTCGCTCGATTCCAGCAAGCCAAGCCTGCCCGAGGCCGACGAACTCAGGTCTCGTCAGATCGGCGAAGCTCCAACCTCGCCACAAGTCGACGAGCTCGATTGAAGCTTGCGAGGCTTGGCTCGCCAGAATCGGGTGAGCTCGAGGCTTGCCTGAGGCAGGCATGAATATCCCTCCCCTATGGAGTACTACCGTGTATAGTATCTAAACATATAGTGTTGAGCCTGGTACAAATTAACCTTTTTCTTAGTTAAACATGTCTAAAAGAGTGTGATAAAAGTGTTAAGAGGTTCAATTTGTGATAACCATGTTTATGATTTGTACCTACATATGTTGACTAGTTCCTGACATGAAATTGATCAAGCTTTAACCGTACGGAACACGCTTACTTTTGTGCAGAGTAAATGGTTCTGTACAAAATTGCCAGTCTTAGTTGGAGGCGACGCGAAATGTAGTGGCGGGCGGGGAGCAACAAGTGTGGCGATGGCCGTGATGGAGTAGACGGAGAAAAGAGAGAGTAACAAATATAGGAAATCAGGGATTTCCTATCCTATAGTGATCGATGAACGTGCATATTACAAAGGAAAAGAAATATCGAGCGGATTAAGTTTCTCGAAGTTAAAAAGAAAAGCAGTGCATATAAAAAGAAAAGGACAGGGAACTCGGGCAACGTCCGCAGAGAAACCCTTGAATTTTGTGATCCATGGCGGAGACGTCCGTGCGGGGCGGCAGGTGCAAATCCTCCGGCGACCGGCCGAACCGCGGCGAACAAAACCGACCTCCTCCTCTGAGCCCCCCTAGGGATCGCATCAGCGCCTTGCCGGACGCCGTGATCCACCACATCTTCTTGTTTCTGACCCTCCGAGACGTCGTCAAGACCAGCGCCCTCTCCAAGCGATGGCGGTCCACTTGGACCGCCGCCGCCGACCTTGTCTTCGATGAATATGTTGGACACCGGCGTCACAGAACCTGGGACTTCTCGTCTCTCGTCGACAGCGTCCTGAGCCAGTGCAGCCCCACGGTCACGGTGAGGAGGTTTCACGTCATCGGCTTCGTGTGCGACGAGGACGACTGCCCCAAGGTCGACCTCTGGCTCCACTTCGCGGTGCGGCGCCGCGTAGAGCATCTCCGCTTGTGGCTGTCTCACCAGACGATGTGTAATTATACACTGCCGGGGTTCTTGTATGGCTTGAGCTGGTTGGTGCGCCTGGATGTCGGTGGGTGCTGTTTCTCGTTGGGCGCGACTGTTAGCTGGCCTTGTCTAAAGGTCTTGTCCATCGATTACGCGGAGCTGAGTGACGATTTCGTCGGGCGAATCATCAGGGGAAGTCCTGTTTTGGAGTCCCTCAAGTTGCGCGGGTGCTGGGGCTTGAGGAACGTTACGATAGATTCATTAAGCTTGAAAAAGTTGGTACTCAGGGCCGCAGCGCTCCTTTTAACTCTTGCGTGGAGAATCTTCGGGCCCCTGAATTTGCTCTCGCTGCGTGTATTGCAAGGGACTCATCCTGACTTCAGACTTGACCATGTGCCTTCTTTGGTGGAAGCCAAGTTAGATCTTTACGTTGAAACTGATGATGGGTTGTCTTACTCCGTGGGCTGCGGCTTGTTGAAGAAACTTCTTGAGAAGCTGCGCAATGTTCCTGCAATCACCATCGGCGGTTGGTGTTTGAAGGTACAAGCTCAATATTTCTTACCATTTATAAGACGTACCCGTGTTGAATGGGGTCTCTGATTAGCACCGTTTTGTGCTGTATGTTGCCCTGGATGAGTGACATCAGCTTTATGTGGCATTCTAGGTTTCATCAAGTGGATTCCTCATGAACTCAATTGTGATTAATTACTAGCAGATAGGATGATTCATAAGTTTGTGTTTCGAGTTGTTACGAAACGGTGAACCTTCAGAGCTTTTTTTTCCCTCTGTCTAATTTCAAGTAAATAAGGGAAAAATTATGGATTGATACCGTGAGAAATTTTAAATTGGCACATGTGGCACCAAAAAACCCCACATTCGTGACAAATTTACTATCTGTTAATTTTGGTTAAATTAAATTAGTATCACAAACCTGGTGTATATGTGACTAACGGAAGGTAAAATCTCAAACCGGTATAACCATCACCTGTCATGTGTCATCCAATTCAAAGAATTTGACAAGAAAAATGTAAGAATAATACTGCAAAAAAAATCCAAACTGATAATTTTTATAATAATTTTTTGACCATAAAAAACCCTAGACCGGTATACATATGACGAATTTATAATAAACTAATTTTTTTACCATCAAAAATCCCAAACTGATACATTTGTGACAAATTTACGCTCCGTTAAATTGGATTAATACCACCTGTAAAACCCTAGACTATTACACTCATTGACTGCCACGTATCATCCAATTCAGAAATTTGACTATAAAATTGAACGGAAACTAAAAAAAGGTAAAATTTTTACAAGTGTATCAATTTAGGGTTTATCGTGTTTAAAAAATTAGTTTTCGGTAAATTTGTTATAAGTTTGCCAATTTAAGGTTTTTCGTGATATTAATTTTAAAATTTAATGAAAACTAACGAAATATAAATTTGTCATAAATGTACTAATTTGATATTTTTCGTGATAATTAGAGATGTTCTTTTGCTTTGGGGCTCCACCTTACTTCATACCTCACTTTTGAAGCTTATGTCGTTATTACCTATTCTGCGCTCGACGAGATTAATCGAACTTGTTATTTATTTTTTTTTTGGGTTAATACCATGAAAAACCCTAAACTGGTATACTTGTAATAATTTTATCTCGAATTATTTTTTTGACCAGAAAAAAACTCCAAAATGGTACACCTGTGACAAATTTACCTCGAACTATTTTTTTTGACCATCAAAAATCTCAAACTGGTATACTTGTGACAATTTTATCCCAAACTATTTTTTTGACCACTAAAAATCCTACATTGGCACACCTGTGACAATTTTACCCCTGAATTAATTTTTGACCACTAAAAACCCCAAACCTGGTACATTTGTGACAAATTTACTCTACGAAAGTGTCCGTTAAATTATATTAATATCACAAAAATCACAAATTGATAAACTTGTGACAAATAAAGGGGTAAAACCAAAACCCGGTACACATGCCAATTACCATGTGTCATTATTTGACAAAGAAAATTTGACAGTAAAATTTAACTAAAGGTAAATTTATCATAGGTGTACCGGGGTTTGGGGTTTTTGGTAAAAAAAATTAGTTTCAAGGTAAAATTGTCACAGATGTATGCACCAATGTAGGATTTTTGGTGGTCAAAAAATAATCGAGGGCAAAATTATAACAAGTATGGGTTTGTTTTTTTTGTGGTCAAAAAATAGTTCGGGATAAATTTATCATAAATGTACCAGTTTGGGATTTTTTATGGTATTAACCTTTTTTCTTTTTGTTAGGGATAGAAAATGAAATTTGATTTTTTTTAAGATAAAAGGCGCAGCATTTATTTTGTAGGGTCTTGACCTTTTTGACCTCGTGGGGTACGACGGGTTCTGTTCAAAGCTGTGGATTTAAAAAAAAACATTATTGAATATTTGACCGGTTAATATTTATATTTTGATCTATTTAGACTTTGGACACTCAGAAAAAGACATTTTGTTTGATGAATTTGTTTAACCCGCGGAACTATAACCCTAACCTCTCGAACGAACAATTGTTTTTTTTTCGTACTGATCCTTTATAATACAAAGGGCAACACGATAAATTCATAAATGAGAACTTACTTGCAATTTTTAATAATTTCATCAAACCTAACTACGTGTGTTCATCATGCACATTAATCTCAAATATCTCATGTGTATTAGGCAATAGGACAAGAAATCTCTTTACTTACGTGGAGACCTATTAAGCGGATGAGTCAGGTCAAGTTTGGGTCCAGTTATAAATGGTTCGATCTAAATCAACGCATTAATCCATTTATGATCAATTTATTTGTAATGTAAATATCTTGATTTATATCCGACCCAACTCATATTGCTAAAACACTTATATATTTAATCAAATCTAAGAAAATTTGTTTCTTTACTTTTTTTTTTTTTAAAACTATCTTTGCTAAAACATTTTCATACAATATAAAGTTAGTGAACAATTCTTATAATTTTTTAAAATTGAGATTCTGTTTGTTTCCCAAAAAATGCAACATTTCTAGAAAATATTTTCTATGAAGTCATTATCCAATAAAAAAAAAAACTCCGATGTTTGGTTGAAACTTGAAAATTGACTAGAAAATATTTTCGACATCTTGGTATATAAAATATGATTTGGTTTTTTTTTTGTGCATTCATTTTAATAATTTCAATTTTTAATATTTTATCTTTTAAAATCGAATTTTTAATTATTTTTTATTTTTTTGTTTTTTGTTTTTTTATTTTTTCCTTTATTTTTGGCAAGCGAGGACTAGTCGATTCCAGCGGTCGCCCGAGGCGGACGAACCGGTCAAGCCTGAAGCTCCAACCTCGCCACAATTCCTCGATTGAACTATGAGGCTTGGACCAAATGGGGTGAGCTTGAGCTCAATATCCCTCCTGTATCGGATCGTGTATAGTATCTAAAACATATTGTGTTGAGCCTGGTACAAATTAACCTTTTCTTAGTTAAACATGTCTAAAGCTCGATTGAAGCTTGATAACGAGGCTTGGCTAGTTCCTGACATGAAATTGGAATCGGCGTGAGCTCAGAGTAAATGGTTCTGTTCAAAATTGCCGGTCTTAGTTGGAGTTGGAGGCGACGGGCGGGGACAACAAGTATGGTCAAATGTAGTGGTGGAGTAGATGGAGAAAAGATAGTAACAAATATGGGAAATCAGGGATTTTCTATCCTATAGTGATTGATGAACGTGTATATTACAAAGGAAAAGAAATATCGAGCGGATTAAGTTTCTCGAAGTTAAAAAGAAAAGCAGTGCATATAAAAAGAAAAGGACAGGGAACTCGGGCAACGTCCGCAGAGAAACCCTAGAATTTTGTAATCCATGGCGGAGACGTCCGTGCGGGGCGGCAGGTGCAAATCCTCCGGCGACCGGCCGAACCGCGGCGAACAAAACCGACCTCCTCCTCTGAGCCCCCCTAGGGATCACATCAGCGCCTTGCCGGACGCCGTGATCCACCACATCTTCTCGTTTCTGACGCTCCGAGACGTCGTCAAGACCAGCGCCCTCTCCAAGCGCTGGCGGTCCACTTGGACCACCGCCGCCGACCTTGTCTTCAATGGATACATTGAACACCGGCGTCTCAGAACCTTGGCCTTCTCGTCTCTCGTCGACAGCGTCCTGAGCCAGTGCAGCACCTCCCCACCCACGGTCACGGTGAGGAGGTTTCACGTCATCGGCTTCGTGTGCGACGAGGACGACTGCCCAAGGTCGACCTCTGGCTCCACTTCGCGGTGCGGCGCCGCGTAGAGCATCTCCGCTTGTGGCTGAGTGAGCAGACGAAGTGTGTTTATACACTGCCGGGGTTTTTGTATGGCTTGAGCTGGTTGGTGCGCCTGGATGTCGCTGGGTGCTGTTTCTCGTTGGGCGCGACTGTTAGCTGGCCTTACCTAAAGGTCTTGTCCATCGATTATGCGGAGCTGGTGACGATTTCCTTGGGCGAATCATCAGGGAAGTCCTGTTTTGGAGTCCTGTTTTGGAGTCCCTCAAGTTGCGCGGGTGCTGGGGCTTGAGGAACGTTACGATAGATTCATTGAGCTTGAAAAAGTTGGTACTCAGGGGCCGCAGCGCTCCTTTTAACTCTTGCGTGGAGAATCTTCGGGCCCTGAATTTACTCTCGCTGCGTGTATTGCAAGGGACTCATCCTGACTTCAGACTTGACCATGTGTCTTCTTTGGTGGAAGCCAAGTTAGATCTTTACGTTGAAACTGATGATGGGTTGTCTTGCGCCGCAGGCTGCGGCTTGTTGAAGAAACTTCTTGAGAAGCTGCGCAAAGTTCCTGCAATCACCATCGGCAGTTGGTGTTTGAAGGTACAAGCTCAATATTTCTTACCATTTATAAGACGTACCCGTGTTGAATGGGTTCTCTGATTAGCACCGTTTTGTGCTGTATGTTGCCCTGGATGAGTGACATCAGCCCTATGTGGCATTCTAGGTTTCATCAAGTGGATTCCTCGTGAACTCAATTGTGATTAATTACTAGCAGATAGGATGATTCATAAGTTTGTGTTTCGAGTTGTTACGAAACGGTGAACCTTCAGAGCCTTTTTTTTCCCTCTGTCTAATTTCAAGTAAATAAGGGAAAAATTATGGATTGATACCGTGAGAAATTTTAAATTGGCACATGTGGCACCAAAAACCCCACATTCGTGACAAATTTACTATCTGTTAATTTTGGTTAAATTAAATTAGTATCACAAACTGGTGTGTATGTGACTAACGGAAGGTAAAATCTCAAACTGGTATAACCATCAGCTGTCATGTGTCATCCAACTCAGCAATTTGACAGTAAAATGTAAGAATAATACTGCAAAAAAAATCCAAACTGATAATTTTACCCCATAATAATTTTTTGACCATAAAAAACCCTAGACCGGTATACATATGACGAATTTATAATAAACTAATTTTTTTACCATCAAAAATCCCAAACTGATACATTTGTGACAAATTTACGCTCCGTTAAATTGGATTAATACCACCTGTAAAACCCTAGACTATTACACTCATTGACTGCCACGTATCATCCAATTCAGAAATTTGACTATAAAATTGAACGGAAACTAAAAAAAGGTAAAATTTTTACAAGTGTATCAATTTAGGGTTTATCGTGTTTAAAAAATTAGTTTTCGGTAAATTTGTTATAAGTTTGCCAATTTAAGGTTTTTCGTGATATTAATTTTAAAATTTAATGAAAACTAACGAAATATAAATTTGTCATAAATGTACTAATTTGATATTTTCGTGATAATTAGAGATGTTCTTTTGCTTTGGGGCTCCACCTTACTTCATACCTCACTTTTGAAGCTTATGTCGTTATTACCTATTTTGCGCTCGACGAGATTAATCGAACTTGTTATTTGTTTTTTTCGGGTTAATACCATGAAAAACCCTAAACCCAGTATACTTGTAATAATTTTATTCCGAATTATTTTTTGACGGGAAAAAACTCCAAACCCGGTACACTGTGACAAATTTACCTCAAACTATTTTTTGACCATTAAAAATCTCAAACCTGGTATACTTATGACAATTTTATCCCAAACTATTTTTTGACCACTAAAAATCCTACATTGGCACACTTTGTGACAATTTTACCCCCTGAATTAATTTTTGACCACTAAAAACCCCAAACCGGTACATTTGTGACAAATTTACTCTCTCGAGTGTCCGTTAAATTATATTAATATCACAAAAATCACAAATTGATAAACTTGTGACAAATAAAGGGTAAAACCCAAAACCGTACACATGCCAATTACCATGTGTCATTAAACTTCATAATTTGAGAAAATTTAAATTAAAAACTAACGGAAGGTAAATTTATCACAGGTGTACCAGTTTGGGGTTTTTGGTAGCAAAAAAATTAGTTCCAAGGTAAAATTGTCACGGGTGTACCAATGTAGGATTTTTGGTGGTCAAAGAAATAATTCGGGGCAAAATTATAACAAGTATACCAGTTTGGGGTTTTTTGTGGTCAAAAAAATAGTTCGGGATAAATTTATCATAAATGTACCAGTTTGGGATTTTTTATGGTATTAACCTTTTTTCTTTTTGTTAGGGATAGAAAATGAAATTTGATTTTTTTTAAGATAAAAGGCGCAGCATTTATTTTGTAGGGTCTTGACCTTTTTTGACCTCGTGGGGTATGACGGGTTCTGTTCAAAGCTGTGGATTTAAAAAAAAAACATTATTGAATATTTGACCGGTTAATATTTATATTTTGATCTATTTAGACTTTGGACACTCAGAAAAAGACATTTTGTTTGATGAATTTGTTTAACCCGCGGAACTATAACCCTAACCTCTCGAACGAACAATTGTTTTTTTTTTTCGTACTGATCCTTTATAATACAAAGGGCAACACGATAAATTCATAAATGAGAACTTACTTGCAATTTTTAATAATTTCATCAAATCGGACTCAGGTGTTCATCATGCACATTAATCTCGAATATCTCATGTAAAGTATTAGGCAATAGGACAAGAAATCTCTTTACTTACGTGGAGACACGTTAAACGGATGAGTCAGGTCAAGTTTGGGTCAAGTTATAAATGGTTCGATCTAAATCAACGCATTAATCCGTTTATGATCAATTTATTTGTAATGTAAATATCCCGATTTATATCCGACCCAACTCATATTGCTAAAACACTTATATATTTAATCAAATCTAAGAAAATTTGTTTCTTATGACTTTTTTTAAAACTATCTTCTAAAACATTTTCATACAATATAAAGTTAGTGAACAATTCTTATAATTTTTTTTAAAATTGAGATTCTGTTCATTTCCCAAAAAATGCAACATTTCTAGAAAATATTTTCTATGAAGTCATTATCCAATAAAATAAAAAAAACTCCCGATGTTTGGTTGAAACTTGAAAATTGACTAGAAAATATTTTCCGACGATTGGTATATAAAATATGATTTGGTTTTACTTTGTGCATTCATTTTAATAATTTCAATTTTTAATATTTTATCTTTTAAAATCGAATTTTTAATTATTTTTATTTTTCTGATTTTGTTTTTCGTTTTTCCTTTATTTTTGGCCGACAGCTAGTCACATGACGGTCGACGACGGGCGACCGGCCACAAGCGAGGACGAGCTCGCCCGATTCCGGCCAACCCAGCTTGACCAAGGCTGGCGAGCTCAAGTCTCGTCAGATCGACGATGCTCCAGCCTTGCCACAAGTTGACGAGCTCGATTGAAGCTTGCAAGGTTTGGCTCGCCGGAATCGGGTGAGCTCGAGTAAATGGTTCTGTTCAAAATTGCCGGTCTTAGTTGGAGGCGACGCGACTCCGAAGTATGGTCAAATGTAGTGGTGGAGTAGATGGAGAAAAGAGATAGTAACAAATATGGGAAATCAGGGATTTCCTATCCTATAGTGATCGATGAACGTGCATATTACAAAGGAAAAGAAATATCGAGCGGATTAACTTTCTCGAAGTTGAAAAGAAAAGCAGTGCATATAAAAAGAAAAGGACAGGGAACTCGGGCAACGTCCGCAGAGAAACCCTTGAATTTTGTGATCCATGGCGGAGACGTCCGTGCGGGGCGGCAGGTGCAAATCCTCCGGCGACCGGCCGAACCGCGGCGAACAAAACCGACCTCCTCCTCTGAGCCCCCCTAGGGATCGCATCAGCGCCTTGCCGGACGCCGTGATCCACCACATCTTCTTGTTTCTGACCCTCCGAGACGTCGTCAAGCCTCTCCAAGCGCTGGCGGTCCACTTGGACCGCCGCCGCCGACCTTGTCTTCGATGGATATATTGGACACCGGCGTCACAGAACCTGGGACTTCTCGTCTCTCGTCGACAGCGTCCTGAGCCAGTGCAGCCCCACGGTCACGGTGAGGAGGTTTCACGTCATCGGCTTCGACTGCGACGAGGACGACTGCCCCACGGTCGACCTCTGGTTCCACTTCGCGGTGCGGCGCCGCGTAGAGGATCTCCGCTTGTGGCTGTCTCACCAGACGATGTGTAATTATACACTGCCGGGGTTCTTGTATGGCTTGAGCTGGTTGGTGCGCCTGGATGTCGGTGGGTGCTGTTTCTCGTTGGGCGCGACTGTTAGCTGGCCTTGTCTAAAGGTCTTGTCCATCGATTACGCGGAGCTGAGTGACGATTTCGTCGGGCGAATCATCAGGGGAAGTCCTGTTTTGGAGTCCCTCAAGTTGCGCGGGTGCTGGGGCTTGAGGAACGTTACGATAGATTCATTAAGCTTGAAAAAGTTGGTACTCAGGGGCCGCAGCGCTCCTTTTAACTCTTGCGTGGAGAATCTTCGGGCCCCGAATTTGCTCTCGCTGCGTGTATTGCAAGGGACTCATGTTGACTTCAGACTTGACCATGTGCCTTCTTTGGTGGAAGCCAAGTTAGATCTTCACGTTGAAACTGATGATGGGTTGTCTTACTCCGTGGGCTGCGGCTTGATGAAGGAACTTCTTCAGAAGCTGCACAATGTTCCTACAATCACCATCGGCGGTTGGTGTTTGAAGGTACAAGCTCAATATTTCTTACCATTTATAAGACGTACCCGTGTTGAATGGGGTCTCTGATTAGCACCGTTTTGTGCTGTATGTTGCCCTGGATGAGTGACATCAGCTTTATGTGGCATTCTAGGTTTCATCAAGTGGATTCCTCATGAACTCAATTGTGATTAATTACTAGCAGATAGGATGATTCATAAGTTTGTGTTTCGAGTTATTACGAAATGGTGAGCTTTTTTTCCCTCTGTCTAATTTCAAGTAAATGGATCTGGGATCACTCAATGACGGACAGTGACTGCCGCTAGATATGTCTTATTATTTTGGATGCTGCTCAGCGTGACATTGTCAAACGCTTGATTTTCACAAGAAAAATGCACGATGAGATTATCTGAAAGAGTTACTTTTTTCATTTCATTCTTTCGAGTTTATGGAGGAACTCCAGCTATTTGGATATATGACGAAGGGTAATGGACCTACTCATCTTAGGTTGACAGAACTGGATCATGTTCTCTTGTCACATTAAGCCGCTATTCCATAATATATGTTACAGAGTATCCTCAGAATATTTTACAACGGCAATGGAACGATTCACTTGGAAACTTCAGTCAATAACAAAGTGCTGTCTCACGTGACCAACTACTTGAATTTTTAGATCTATCAATGATCAAAAGTTTTACATGAGAAGCTTTACCAAAAAAAAAAAAAGTTTTACATGAGAAGCTTATGTAAATAGTCTCAATTCTTAAAAGACATTCCCTTGTTCATTCTTACTTGCAGTATCCTTATCGATCTTTTTCCTGCTGGGAGACAGGGTCAGATGTAACAAATATGGATATACTGTAATTTTTGTTATTCTTTATACATGTTGAATGGAAAAAGAAATATTAATTAAATTTTTTTTATTTTGCTCGCTCAATGTGCTTAGGTTCTGTCCCTTTTGGAGATGGATGGAGTGCCATCTCCACTGTCAAAATGTCAGAATCTGATACTACATGCACCGGTTTGTCAATCGGACCTTCCCGGGATAGCTTACATGCTACAAAGCTCACAATGCTTGGAAAAATTAGTCATACACCTGATTCGCTTCCCCAAGGTTTGTTCCTTTGCTGTGGTATTTTCAGTTCGCTTCTTGTGCTGACTTCTCCTTTGCATTAATGTTTAAACAATGAGTTAAAACTTTAGAAGTACATAAAGAATATCAATCGTAAGCTCTTTTTTGTTCCAGCAATTGAAGATTGCCTGAAACTTTGTGAGTCCTACTCGACATTTGTGCAGGGCAACATTAAGCTGTTTGAGTTCATGTCTTAAAGTAACTGCAGTGTTGTACTCGAGGTTCTTTTGCTGCTATGTAGCGTTCGATCTTGAACTAAGAGTTTAGCGATGAGCACCGAGAAAGAGAACATGTTTTATATGTGTGGACGAATTTGAGAGCTTGTATTAAAGTAAAACTAACTAGCATCTGCAGTGGACAAGTGGAAGTTGTTTGTTTGAAATTTTAGTGAGCCAATGATATGTTATTTTCCCGTGGATCCGCATCTAATGTGAAATAAGTTTCTTAAATGGGGTATCTATGTGCAGTTTGTGCTTAATGAAGAATCTAAAGCACGTTATACCTTTGACAAAGATTTTTTGTGCTCACGGAAGGGGAGCTTTGAATGATTGGCAAAACATCTCAAGAGAGTTGAGATCAAGATAGTTTGGGGTGGAAACATGTGCTCGCCTTGATTAAGTTTCTTCTGGGGGATGCACTTGTGCTGGAGAAGTTGATTATCAAGGCTGAATTGTTCCCACAACATGGAATAAAACACCTTAAAGCCGTTGTTCTGTCGAAACTGCTTGGTGTGTTTCGAAATGTGCTTAGCTATCAAAGAACTTCCAAAATTGCTGAGGTTATCTTCGATTATCATTTGGAATTGGTGTCCTCATAAAAGCATATGAAAGTCCAGGTTTCTCATTGATTGCATGGCAAGCATATGTTGCCCTTGGGCACTACACTGCTCATTAGTATTCACTCTCTTTTGACAGTAATGTCACACGAACTATGACAGTATTAGGATTTTTACGTTTACCTAATTTAAACTTCTTTTGAGTTTAGTTCATCTATAAATTTGAACCTCTTAAGGAAAGAGGTTAATGGTAGTGCTTTGGATTTTGGACATATGAAGGGGTGTTTTGGTTGAGATATTGCTCAGCTTTCTCTGCACAAAAATTTATGAATAGGCAAATAACTCCTTGGATTGTGTTTGATTTGGGAGACACAAACTTGAAGTACTTCTTTGCAACCCAAAAGAAGATAAAGTCCATTTTTAACATCACCCCTTTTTTGTGGTTTAATTTGATTCAAGGCGATTTTTCCGGGCAAAAAGTTTGCAATCGGAACTAAATCATATTCCATGTTTGATTTTGTCCAACTTTTTGGAAAATCGAAACAAACTATGAAATCATTAGCGTTTTGTTACCTTCGTTAAGTTTTCTTGAATGCGACATTTTCTGTCCACCAAAAATTGACAAAGTTTACGAAAAAGATTCAACTGCATCGAAATTGCATGTTTGAGGACTTAAATGCACGGAATATAAGTTTTTGAACTCAAACGCATTATCATAATAAGTTTTAGGATTTTTCCTGTAATTATCCAAAAAAAAATATCTTATATAAGATTTATAAGTTTTTAAATTTTTTCAGGCCTATTATTATTGAGCTCAATATCTAATTTGTGGAAACAAGGGAGTCTTTAGAGACCTAAAAGCGAGCATGGATGATTCTAATGGATAGATACAAGGAAAAGAACCTAACATGCCCGACTGGTTATAGGTAGCCCTTGAAACCTTTAATTTAGTTTTATTTCAATATCATGATTAGTTTTTCCATAATTTAATGAAGTGCATGCTAAGTACATAAGCAAACATACTTGGATTAAGTTATAAAATATTAAATTACCCAATTAAATGAAAATTATATTTTAAGATAACTCTATCATCAAACTTAAATAATCAAGATGTTAATTACCATAATTAAATAATGTGATTTTTATTATACTTGATAAATAATAATTTATTTCAAAAATTGTTAATAATTCATGATTTGTATGATTGCAATCATTAAAAAAAATTTGAAAAATTTTATTTTAAAAGGTCAGAATAATTTTCGACTAACTCATGATAACTAGAAATTATGATATAACTCTAAGAATAACTAGTTCCACCTAAAATTTATAATTCAAAAAAAAAAAATATTATGATATTAAAATTCAATCATCATCTAATTAAAATCGACTAAAAAGAGTTTCAAGCTTGTGGTCGTTATTCTTGGATTGTCCTGTTAAACGAATAAAAAGAATCCTTTTTGTATTTATTCCAAGTTTATTTTATTTTCACGAGATTATTATTTATTCTCTTACTATTTCATTTCGCAAAGTCTTTGATAAAAAAATATAAAAAATATATATGTCTCGCATGGGTCATTTAAAGCCTTTTTTCTCTAAACATTTTTTCATTGTAGACCTCCACCTCTTTTGTCACATCGAAATTTTCTAATTTATTTTCACAATCAAATTCTTTATTTATTCATGTTTGCATAAGAATTCGAAAGCAAAAATTTCGATAAAGGAACCTCAACAATTTTTTCCCCACAATTTCATCATCACCTTACCAAAGCCATAAACCGCCACATCTATCCTTCTTTCGCATTGAAGTCATTGTTAAGACCAGCATCCTCTCCAAGCGATGGTGGTCCACCTGGACCACCGCCATTGACCTCCTTTTCTTCTTTGGTCGCTTACACCCCCCTGGGATACTAGCCCATGTGCCTTGCAAAATGATCAAAGCCTTGTCTCCCTCAGTCTCGTAACTCTAATGACAATGAATTGAGGTTCGCGACAAGAGAGCATCGTGTTTTTAGCAAATCATTTCAAGAGAGTTGAAATTGATCGCGTTATTGGTCATCATGCATTGAAGTATGTGCCCTTTGCTAAAGGGATGATCATCAAAGCTAGGATGCACATGCCTCTGCAGAGAAAAACCCTTCAAGGTAGGTGATATTTGGAAGCTGCCCGATTTGATCCAACTGTGTAAAAGTAATTGTACAGGATATAATCACAATTATTAACACACTAACTTTTTGCTTAACAAATTTTTCTTGTGAGAACTTAACCAATAGAAATGGTCTTTGTCAAAGAAATTGTTCGTCTTGTTTTTTCTGGAGGATAGCCTCTGAACAATGCTAGTTCTTTTCTCGGAGCCCTGGTTGGAGAGTAAATGGTATTTGTGAAATAGGAAGGACTGTACAAGCTTAGTTATCAGATTGGTTACTATCTTGAGACAATTTTATCACGACTTCTCTATGGTCGTAGGAAAGGTACACTATGTAGAGGTAATTAGTGCACGAGCGGAGAACCAAAAGTATGTTAGCTTGCCTTTGCTTTTTATCTTTTCCTGTCTTTTCTCTTCTTCTTCCTTATACAATCCACACAGTATGCTTTTTGTAGCCAACATTACTCTCTCACACACAAACAAATTGAAGGCCCCCAACCTTGCATACACACATTTAAGAAATCGATTCTCATGTAAATCTACAAAAATGTGCTCAAGCATATATCTACCTGTCCAAACATATCTAAGCATGTGGTGTTAACCTAGGATAATGTTAACTTGTTTAATTAAAGGTTTCTGAGAATGTTAATTAATCAAATGTTATTCATCGTGAGTGTAACTTGTGGGCTGTTGATGCCTGTAAACCTGTGTTATTCACTCAGGTAAACAACCTTATTAGCAGCTTTCTTAGACAGATGCACATTGTTACCTCACGAAACAATATTAAGTTGAGCCAAAAATCCAATTGAACAAACATAAACGGATGATATTTCAAATTTTAGCACTAGGCCATTGTACTCTAAATGCATGCAGTCAGAACTCTTATATCATAATAAAGAAGTACTTATTTGATCGTTTCCAAATTATTTCATAATAATTAATTATCTATTTACGTAACTTACTAATGTTCTAAATTCAACAACTCTTATATCAAATTGCCAACCTTAATTTGAGAAGCTTACTAGCTTTTCTTTGATTAATTACTACTAAATTTAGGTTGTCAATTCTTGTTTGAGTAACCTATCAATATTTATTATAATGTTTGGAAATATAATACAACGAAAAAAAAAGTATATGATTTTGCCTCTTGTATTAACTTACCAAGTTTTATTTGCGTAAATAAAAATGAGTCCTAGCTTGAGGTATCTATGAACCTAAAATTTCCTTGGAAGAGATAGATGTACATGATCATCTCAATCTTTTGTAAATAGATCGTTTTATTTAGGGGAAACATGTACAGTATGCACATTCCGAATTTAGAACATGATCATCTCAATCCACATAGTATGCACTTACCTCAATCCACACAGTATGCTCTTCTTCTGTGACATTCCGAATTTTGACTTATTTTTAGGATTTATAAAACGTATAATTCGTCAGTGCATTTATAATAGAATCTTGCCCGGGAACTGATCACTCTTGGGTTCTTGTTTTTAAAATAGAGATTTTACTAGAATCGCATTCGATCGAATTTGGCGGTTATTTAGACCCCGAATTTGGCAATCAATTTTCGAGAGTTTTGGAACGAAATAAATTGGACGGTGTCGATATTATTGTGGCTAGCATCGGTGTTGCCAGGAATATGTGAAAAGTGGATTTTTTGACCGGGTGCGAATTTGGACTAGTAGACCTCTCTCGTAGTGTGTTTTGAGTTATTCTATTTTGGCCCTTTTTGTCCTATATCATTATTTAGGATTTTTCGTGGACCGTTAGATCATTTTCCTAATTTGAATCATGACCGGTAGATCGATTTTTAGTTTGAACCGTGTTCGTTGGATCGCGCTCGAAGACAAAAATTAGCTTTTTTCTCTCTCTCCTCTGCCCGCGCACGCCCCTCCCCATCATTTCATCTATCTCTTCCTCTCCTCTCTCTCCTCTCTCCTCCATGAGCACACTCTCTCTCCGCATTGCTCTCCCCCCCCTCTCTCTCTCCCCTCACAGTGCCGTCTTCCCCATGCAAAGCGTCCCTCGGCCCATACCCATGCAGTCTGCCCCTCTCTCTCTCCTCCTTTTTTCTTCTTTCTTTTTTTTTTTCTTCTTTCTCTTCTTCCTTCCTTCTTCTTCTCCCTGTCTACTCCTCTGCCCTCTGCGTTTTCACGTCCATGGGTCTCGCCCCTTGATCCTCTTCTCCTTTTCCTTCTCCCCGCTACTCGGCCCGCTGGAGCTTGCACGGCGTTGCGCACCACCATTGTTATCGCAGCTGCCCCGACCAGCCAGCCACCCGGCCGGCCAGCTAGCCTCGGCGGCTAGCGGTGCCCATGCCTTGCCCATCGCTGCGCCCATGCCTTGCGCCCATCGTCGTGCCCATGCCGTGCCCTTTGCGCGTACCTTTCGTACACCGCACCGTCGTGGGTGCCGCCCGTGACCGAGAATTTTGCTTGAGGCCGACCGCCCTTTCGGCGATGTGTCTGCGAGTCCGCACTATTCACCCGGGTCATTTCAGGCTCGAGCCAACTTTTCCTGGGCCAAAACTTAGTAAGTGACTTCCTAAACTCTACATAGTATTTTGGGTTAGAACGGCTAGGGCGTGTTTTAATTTAATTATATTATGATATAATTGTGCTATTTAATTAAATAAACTAATATGCTTGATTTGGGTGATTATTTGTGGCCGACTTGAATGTCGGGTTTGTGGATTGAGATGGCGAAGTGTGAATTTGACTGAGTTGTGAATATGAGTCGTTTGATGGAATTGGCGTAAAATTGATTGAATTGAATGGTGTGTGCATGCCTGTCGATTTTAAGCCTAGATTGATTGGAGGGTTATGAACTTGGGACGTGTTGACGGTGGTCCGTGTGAAGGCATGAATGGCCAATGTGCCAATTGGATGCGGGCTTGAGACGTGTTGACGGTGGCCCATTAAAGGTGTGTTGGACGGGACGTTTTTCGCCCGGTCATTGGAATTGCTTGAATAGTGTGGTTTGGGACGTGTTGACGGCGGCCACTGAAATTGATTGAACGTTATGGCTTAAGACGTGTTGACGGCGGCCATTGAAATTGATCGAAATGTGTGGCTTGTGTGGCTTGTGTGCCTATGAGACCGGACTTGAGACATGTTGACGGTGGTCCGTGAGAGGAAAGTTGGTTGGACATGTGTGTGCGATGTGACTGATTGGATTGGCTAAATGTACGTGTGGTTGCTTGGTTGGATTGGTTGAAAGCGAGTAGGAATGTGTATGCCGGGTGATTGTGATATTGTGGTAAACTATTCTTGCATTATCATGTTTGGACTAATATGCAAGGCTGGCTTGTGATTCGAGGGGAGGTAAGCTTATCGTGTGAAATTGGTTGTGTTGTCTAGTGACTCGCATGTTAGACTTATCTGGGTACGCATTAGCCTAGGTGGGGTATAGGATGTTGCTTATTAAGACTCATTCTCACGGTTATTATATGACCAATTTCAGATCCCCGCCCTTGAGCAAGGCGCCACTTAGGCATTTGGGGGTCTCCATGCATATGGTGCATTAGGATAACGAGTACCCAGATCTGAACCCAGGTGAGGCATATGTTAGGCATCACACTTATGTTTGGGTAGATGTGGGATGAGATGAGCTGGAGCGCCATGACTACTTGGCTTGGACCCATAGGGTTAGGTTGGTGAACTCAGGGCCAATCCGATGTTTTGAAGGGTTGCAACACACCAATGAGAATGCAGTCAATTGGGAGCCCTGGGACAAGTTCGCTCCCGACGGCGAGGTGTCGATTGGACTCCTCCCGGTGAACCTCGGTCCAGTACCAACACCTGTCCCCAAGGCTAAACCCGAGCTAGCACTAAAACCCGAGCCCGAGCCCAAAGAGGAGACCGAGCCTGAACCCGAAGAGAAGCCTATGGCGGTCGAGCAGGGAGAGGAGGAGGAGAACCCGATCAAGATTTACTCGAACTTAGAGTCAGAATCCTCAAGGTCTGATTCAGATTGGGTACCATAGGGATGTTAAGGAGTAGGGCCAGGAAGCCTTTTGGTAAAGTCTTGTTTTTTTGCTGTCAGTAGTCTACCCAGCCACTTATTCCTTTTTTATGACGAAGGTGGATTTAATCCTAGCAACCTAATGTATGAATGTTGTGAATTCAAGTTAATATTATGTGTTTATTAAATTACGTTTGTTCTATCCCTTTGTCTTATTTTATTGTTTTGGTTGTTTTATTTTGCTTCCGCTTGCGTAGTTCGTTTGGGTCGGCAATGCGTCTTGGGGCGTCGCGTTCATTACGACCTTCGAAGGGGGTGTTGTGAGCCCGTTGGGGTTTGGGACATGACAAATTTCTTGTGGTTTGAGGCTGTGTTCTTCTGGTGGAAGGACGGCCATGTCATCCCTCATCTTGGTAGGTTTTGGGGTGTGACATTAACGGCCATGCGCGAATCATCAATCGTCTGTAGTTCAGAGGACACCACACGCCATTCACATAAGAAACTCCAAATTTACCCAAGAAAAAAGGAAAGTTGGACTCGTCCTTGTAGGACAAGTAAACCATCTTGACAACCTAACGAACAAATACAGTGGTCTTGTCATCTGGTTAGGTTGATTCGTCCACATGATTGAACCATGCAAAACTCGAAATGTAATGGAAAACTATGAATTTCAAAGGAAAAATTGCTAATGAAAGTAAGAGAAGCTCAATCCAAACAAAATCCCAAACTCGAAAACTCAAAATGAAGCAAGGTCAAAGCATTTGTTAAACCCAACTTCTTTGCACACCGCCAAAAGTGGCACAAAAAGAGAAGCAATCTTATTTACAAATCAAAGCTACCTGGGTCATGCAATCTAGGGGAGTGCTGTGTAACTGCGATCTGCTTATGCTTCATAACTCACGAGGGAGTCCATTCAAACGATACTTGACTATAACTTCAGCATTTCGAGAAGCTCTCCGACAGCCTTCTTGCAGCTGAATCACATCATGAAAATCGCCAAGATCATGAGGGTCAATGGGTACTCCTCCACGCGACATCCTTAATTCAAGGACAATTATCATCTTCTCCAATCCAACTGCCTCCTCAAGAAGAAACTTAGCCAGGGCAAGCAAAATTTTTGATTTCTCATTGTCAAGTTCGAACCCGACAATTTCAACCCTTTGAAGATGATTTGAAACACAACAGAACTCCCTTCTATAAGTGCCAAAATTGCATTTCATCAAAGTCTAAGAACTCCGAAAAATCCTTGATCTTGAATCGAAAACACAAAATTAGTAGAAGCGATAACAAAGAACTGGCATTAAGTAGCGAAAAAAATGTAAAACAAACAAGCTTGTCTGCTCTGGTATAACAGATTTGTAAGTTCTCACGGACCCAAATGAATCAATGATCACATCCTTTCCTACAGAACAACCAACTTTTTTCATGCAGCTCCTATGCATCCCAACTTTTTCACACACAAATTCGTTTATGTTAGGTATATGCAAACGTGTGTAAAACATTAATGGCAACAAGGAAACTCGATTGTACTTCAATAGCTTCATGGTAAAAGCCTGAAAGTAGATGATATGAGGCTGACTGCGAAAGCATACATGTAACTCTGTCCAGAACCAAAGATAGATTAATACTGTGATATTATCAGATTCTGGATTGCATATGACTAGCCTTTCTAGGAGTGGAGAACTCTGCAGCAAGTACACAATCCCTAGAAGGTCGCTTTTACAAAGTGTAGTGTACACTTTGATATTACGCCATCTCGATGATGGGTACGGTATTCCTTTTACCTCCGCAGCAGATAGAATCTGCAAAAAACTTGATTTGTGAACCAAGTGGCAGAACACGTTATGACCATTATTTTACTTTCTATATTTAACAAGAATAAATGCGTTAATACGAAAAGA
Source organism: Syzygium grande (assembly GCA_024733475.1). NCBI lineage: Eukaryota > Viridiplantae > Streptophyta > Magnoliopsida > Myrtales > Myrtaceae > Syzygium > Syzygium grande. Next base: position 8,658,840 of record JAMXDD010000001.1, read on the forward strand.
CCGCTCATTTATTTTGACTTAGCTATTGAGGTCCACATATGTCTGATATAACATTCATATCTTTCCATATATGAGAAATCACCTCACTCACCGCTTGATCAACTACTGCTTTAGCATCATTTGATGCTCATGGAACAAAACGTAACATCAAAAGGCTGAGTAAGGTCCAACCAATCAACTTACTGAGTTAAAAGATCAGACATACGATTTGCCATCAAGCATAAGCTTTTACATACATGCATGTCCTAAGCAAATGGCTTAGTGTGTATTGTCTGTCTCAACTTCAATCTAACAAGGCACAAAATTTAAAAATTAATCAAATAGGGTCGCATCTAAAGGCACCAGCTCCCTATCATCAATCTCGTGACATGACGCAACCTCTTGAGAAGCACCTTGACAAGATCGGCACGAGCCTTAGCATTATTGCGTCCAAAAATCTTAATGCTAAAATTCAACTCAGCCTCAACCAAACAAGTCACTCGGTCTAGTCTGAACTTTATGCTTGTATTATTGCCCAATAGGCGCAACTTGAGAAGATGAGGCGCCCTAATATTCAAGATCGAACCATCCCAAGGGCGAAAAGTGGGAGAGTCAATAACCAACTCTCTTAAACCTCTAGATTCAACACTGATCAGCTTCGAGCCTTTGCACCCTTTCGGCTCAAGAAATTCTGAAACAGGGTAGCCTCTCAAAAGTCTCTTCAATGCAGGATTGATCAACCGGGCATATCCAATGCACATTGTCTTTAGGGAAGACCAATTCACGGCATCCATAAGCCAAAGATTGCATCCATACAATTGCAAACTCACTAACATAGTGAGTTGGAAGAAGTACGGCGGCAACACATAAGCCTCTAACCATTGGCAATGCAGGTTCAATGATAAATCTTAAACGCCATGCCCCCTCACAAACTGGAGACATGTCTCAACAGTTGAATCCAAGCAGGGGTGATGAGCAACATCAAAGACAAACCTCTTCACCTCGGTTGCGGTGAGCGTGATAGCATCGATTCGACAAAATGGGTGAAGTTGTGCAACTGCGGAACACACGGTCCTCGGGTAAAGAGTGATATGTGGACTAGAGGTCCATGTGTGATATGAATCTGTGCAGAAGATGATCGTTTTATGAAGATTTGTGAGTTACGAATTGCTTCCCTCGACCCCTAATTGAACCTGTGATTGGTAATCTCGGTATGAACGCAACTGTTGATGAACCTTGTGTCAACCAATCCACGCTATAATGCCACGAACAAGAGAATTTACGATTTTGCTCGATAAGTTGAATTCGATCACCATAAGGGGGCCTTTATAAGATCTAATCCTCAAAAGAACTCAAGAAGAAAACTGCTCTATATAAAATTCTGCCTCCTCTTCTTAGAAATATATAAGCAACCTTATATAGGGTGTTAACCTTAATCCTAACCCTACTAGGATTAAAATTACAAAAATAACTTTAATTACTAAAAATTCATCCAAAAATGGAAAAAAGGCCTAAAAGTTCATCTAAACGACTCCAATTCTTTAAAAACATCATCAATCACTACTAAAATAGTGAGTATTGATCAGCGGCCCGTTTCAAGCGTTCATCCAAATTTGAGCTAATTCGGAGTTCGTCAATTCTAAGCTCTTTTGGAATTCGATGGATCAAGAGTAATCATATTGTACCAAGGAGCTTCAAAATCTTCAAGTCTCGAATCCAGATTGTCTCCATTCCAAATATCTTGAACCATGATGCCGACAGCTTGTTTGAATTCCTTCGCTCTCGCTTTCGAGTGATCGGGTCTAGTGGATAGAATAACGGGTCCCTAGTACCTCCTTCTCGATAGGGTTCAATGTCCACATCAACGTGGAATGCCATTGGTTGGATAGAACACTGGTTTTGACAGCGTCTTTTGTGGTCAAGAAGGAGATGATATGATGGATTAAGGCCTCGGGCAATGAGCTAATGTAGTCCATTGAGTTTCGGCTTTCATCTTGACCAGAAGGAGGAGATGATTGTGGATGTTTTCCTCGACCAACCATGTATGGAGAGACTCGAGGATCCTCTTGATACAGTAATCAACAAATACGTGTTGACCACTTTCACAAAACTTTTCGATTCCACCTATAAGAATCAGATCATCACGCGAAAACTTGCTTGAGGCTAAAAAATGATGAAAAGTTGAACAGATGAAGGAAAGGAAAGAGGCATTGTCAAGAATCTCCCATAAAAGATGTTCACTTGATCGAAGTTTGGACCAACAAGATATGAAGAAGAAATATTTTGGGAGAAATATTTGCAGAATTCATTGAACAAGACTGAAAATAGAATACAAGAGGTCGGATGATTACATTGCCCATGATCTTGCCCATAGTGCCATATGACGATGATAAACACAAATAGGAACTTGATTCTTTTTGGTCTGTAGTCATCAATAGCCACGGAATTGATGATGAATACCCAAAAAAAAAAAAATGTTTACAAAGCAATGGGTAAGGATCTGAACGTCACTGCAGTCGAAGAGAACTAGAAGGAGAAGGTTAAAGCCATATCAATCCCAACACCAATTTGAAATGAGAGAGTTAAGATGTACAGGATCAAGAGAGCGGGACGAGAGCATGGGAGAGTGTTGGGGGTTGTGAAGAGTGGAGCAAGAGGTGTTTCAAGTAGCAAGAAAATGGCAGTGGAATTTGAAAAATGGTTAAACGGCGGGTGGTTGACAGTTGGCAAGGGCTGTCAAAAGAACCGATCGAACAAGATCCGACTTGACCCAACTCGGCCCGATCCGAATTATTGTATTGGGTCGGGTTGGGCCTCCACTTGTTTGGATATTGTTTTGGATCTCTATTAGGCTTGGGGCACGAACCCAACCCGAAACAATGAAACCCTGGGACGAGGAGGTCTCTTCCCCATCTCTCTCACTCTCTCGCCTCTTTTGGTTTTGGGTTTTGTTGCTCTGCTCACTCACTCTTGCTCTTTGAAACCCTAGCTCCATCTATCTCTCTGTCTTGTTCAACCCCTCCTCGTCGCCTTTCCAAAGCTTGAGATCGTGGCAATGGCGGCTGTGAAGCTCACAAACATGGCTGTGGTGGCGCTCATCCTCGCTCTCATGGTGCTCGCCGCGATCGCCTAAGTCGAGGCCCCACCTCCCCGTTGATCCTATCCACCGCCGAAGCGGTGGCCGTCGCGGCCCTTGTCTTCAGCTCCGCACTTAAGACCTGAAGCGGCGCCGAGCTTCCGGAGGTCGTCCTATCCATGGGGGGAAGAGATTCTTAGTTTTTTGAGGCGAAGGTTGTGAAGGGTGACTGATGAGAGAGACAGAGAGTCCACGATTGCAAGTGACGCGGTCCACGTGAACATCTCAATAAATACGCCTTTGCATTTCTTTGATTATCTATTGATATTTGCCTCATTTGACATTTTATCATACCCATTAAATATGGGAAAATTTTAAATAATTTTTCAAATAAAAGCGTGAAGTAAATTTTGTTTTTTTCTCAAATAAAAGTGATAATGTTTCATTAAATTAACAATTTATGAGCATGGCATCATCAAGTCACCAAACAAACAATAATACAATCTAACCCTAAGCAAATGACATAGTGTGTATTGTCTGTCCACAACTTCAATATGACAGGACACAAAATTTAAAATTTAATTAAATAGGCTTGCACCTAAAGGCACCGGCTCCCTATCATCAATCTCGTGACATGAAGCAGCCTCTCGACTCGAGAAGCCCCTTGACAAGATCGGCACGAGCCTTAGCATTATTGAGTCCAGAAATCGTCATGCTGAAATTCAACTCAACCTTAACTGCTTGTATTATTGCCCAATGGGCGCAACTTGAGAAGATGAGGCTCCCTAATATTCAAGATTGAACCATTCCTAGGAAGTAAAGTGGGAGAGTCAATGACCAACTCTCTTAAACCTTTAGATTCAACACTTATCAGCTTCAAGCCTTGGTACCCTTTCAACTCAAGAAATTCTAAAACAGGATAGCCACTCAAAAATCTCTTCAACATAGGATTGAACAACCAAGCATATCCAAAACACAGTGTCTTCAGCGAAGACCAATTCCACGACGTCCATAAGCCAAAGATTGCATCGAGACAATTGCAAACTCACCAGCATAGTGAGTTGGAAGAAGTATGGCGGCAACACAAAAGCCACCAACCACTAGCTATGCAGGTTCAATGATAACAGTTGAATCCAAGAAGGGGTGATAAGCAGCATCAAAGACAAACCTCTTCACCTCAGTTATGGTGCAGCGTGATAGCATCGGGTTGACGAAATGGATGAAGTTGTGCTTCTACGGAATACAGTCCTTGGGAAAACAAAGAGTGATATGTGGACTAGAGGTCCAAGTAGAACACCATGCTTGGACAGAATGCTGGTTTTGACGGTGTCTTCTGTGGTCAAGAAGGAGATGATATGATGGATTAAGGCATCGGGCAATGAGCTAATATAGTCCACTGAGTTTCACGTCTCATCTCGATCGGAAAGAGGAGAAGATTGTGGATGTTTCCCTCGGCCAGCCACATATGGAGAAACTCTTCAAAATTTTTCCTTTTGCCTACTGACAAAGATAAACAAAGGATTATACACAAACCCAAAAAAATTTTCTTCGAGAATCAAAGAAAAAAGAAAGTATGAAGAGCAAACCAAGAGAGGGCTCGTGAAGGGTAGAGCCAAAACCCAAGCTTGAGGCTACTTATGGGATGGAGGTAGTTGGAGAGTGTGGAATGGAAGAGCGAGAGAGATAAGCATTCATAGAGAAAATTTGGAGACTCTTCAAAATTTTGCCATTTGCTTGTTGACGAAGATGAACCTAGGATTACATACAAACCCAAAAAACTTCTCTTCAAGAATCAAAGAAAAAAGAAAATATGAAGAGCAAACCGAGAGAGGGCTCATGAAGGGTAGAGCCAAAAACCTTGAATAAAGCTTAAGGCTACTAAGGGGATGGAGGTTGAAGAGCATGGAATGGGAGAGAGAGAGAGAGAGAGAGAGAGAGAGAGAGAGAGAGAGAGAGAGAGGGGGGGGTGGTGGTTATGTTCATTTGATGGTGGTGGTTATGTTTATTTGATTAACGGGTCATTTCAATTTTGAATTTCTTTTCTAACAAACTTCAAAAATTCAAACTTTAGAACATGCATGCAATGTGCAAAATTAAAAGTTAATCTCATCAATTTTAATAGAGATATATTTTTTGCTATGTAAATTTCATATTAATTTTGTGTATATTATTTGACTCTACCACTTACACGATTAATTAAAAATAATAATATATACTCTCTTCTTCTTCTTTTCCATTAGAGCAATAACTAATTACAAGAAACTAAATATCGTGATAGTAGTTATATTAATATATTATGTACTTATTACTCTACTAATAGTAACTTGAAACTTTTTTTAATAATAAATTCTTAAACCTTTTGTATTTGTGCAAATTCAGTCTATTCAGCTAATTTTGGCAGGCCAGCGCTAATGTCGACGATGGCCGGCGCTAGCTATTCGGCCGACATTGACATGAAATGGGCATGTGGTCAGTTTGTAAGTGTTAGGGAAATCTCATCCTTTGAGCTAGCTTTTGGGATGAGAGAGGTCCAAGACCACCTAACAAAGATTACAAATTTATAATCCCTAGTAGGGGAAAAAACATGAAGTAAGGCATTACTCAATGGGTTCCAAATCAATCTCTGTCATTGGAGAGCCCTTCTTTGCTTCCTGTAGTAGCCTCTTTGAAAAAACAAAACCCTAAAAATGTCGTTTATTTCCCAACCTTTGCCCCACAAATCTGTGCAGTTCTTTTCATGAATAGCACAATCTTAGAGTTCTTTATGCCCCATCCCCAGCTCACTTTATAAATGGAAGCTCCATCTTAAACCCTAACTTCTCTTACACCTTTCAACTACTACCACTATGATATTGGGGAAAACCTTCTCCTTCCCCCTTCCTTGCGACTCTCACAGAACCATAATTTTTTTACCCCAACCTACACCCTAGCCCTTTCTTTAATTTCAGTTCCCTCTCATCCTTGAAGCAACCATGCCACTCCATATGTAGTCTTTGCGCTGGAACGGATGGCAAGAAATGGAAGTTCAGAAGCTCGCCTTAGGCTCTTTGTCGAAGGTTGGGCAATCTGTGGTCCAAAGTAGAGGCCCCTGAAAGAGATACTATGGTGTCAAAGGAAAAACCGGAAGAAAGTAGCCTTATTATTTTTGGGAAGTTATACTCAGATGTCAACATCAACTATCAGGCGTTCTACAATACAATGGTGAAAGCGTGGAAGATCGATTCGGTAATTTTTAATCAACCAGAAGCAAGCATTTTATCTTTCACTTTTCATAATGAGTAAAAAAAAAAAGAGTTCTAGAGAATGGCCCTTGGTCTTTTGCTAGTTATCTACTAGTTCTACAACCTTGGGAACCTAATAAACCGCCACAATGCTATAAGTTTTCCTCATGTGAATTATGGGTCCATGTTCATGGCCTCCCGGTGGAATGGTGTACAGAGGAAATGGTTTCCCATGTCTCTTAGATCTTGGGCAGAGTCCAAGAAGTATGGATTGAAAGAAAAGGAGTAGCTTTTCGTAAAGTGGGCAGAGCTCAGGTTAGTGTGAATTTGGATACCCCTTTATGCCTTGGCACCATGACAAATTTGGAAGGGGAGAAGGTGTGGCTTGATTTTAAATACGAGCATCTACCAAGATTTTGCTACTCTTGTGGTAAGATTGGTCATTTTACAACAAAATGTGCCGATATCTCCTATGATGAAGCCAAGTCTAACGACAAAAGATTCAATCAATTAGGACCATGGCTTAAAGTTGAAGCAAGGGAACTAAGTCCTTATTGGAAACTCTACTATGATGAAGTTGATGATGTGTTTGATGATATTGCAGAAGAGGAAGTTATCTCTAAAACACCAATGCAAAGTTCTCAAATGGTCTATATTCAGCAGAAGAGGACTTGTCAAGTCCTTGAACAAAATCCGACCTTTGATCAGGATTTGTCCTGAGCTGAAAATGGTATGAACATAGCCTTCTATCAAGGGGAGATGCAAAACAACCCTGAACATTGTGTGAGTAAGAAAGGAGGCCAAATCCAGTGAAAAGAATGCTTGGAACTCCAAGTAAGGGGACTATTGGATGAGGGGTTATCACAAAAATACAGAGTCATCAAGGGACCAGCAAACAAGAAGTTAAAGAGGTATAAGCCTTAAAAATCCAAACCATTGGAATTTAATGCTCTAGATGAGTCCCAATTGGAGGATACTCCAATCAGGTTCTTTGGCGAATCTGCTAAATGGGCTCTGGTGGCTAGCCCGAATAAGCCACCGGGTTACAAATGAGAGTTTTATGTTGGAACTGTCGGGGGTTGGGCAATCCTTTGACAGTTCAAGCACTACGAGCCATGGTGGTTCAATATAGGCCCAATATGGTATTTCTAATGGAGACAAAAAATCAAGAAAGCGTGCTAGATTGAGTACAAAAGCAACTAAATTTTCAAAGCAAGTTTGTGGTGAACCCATTGGGGATAGCGGGGGGATTAGCTGTTTTATGGAATAACTCTGTTGATATTAATATCAAGAAAGCCTCATAGGAACTCATCAATTTGATATGCATGGATGTAGACAGTGGGAAGACAATGAGGATTACTTTTGTCCATGCGCCAAATGTGATCCAGGAGAAAGTCAAATTTTGGGACAAGTTGAGACAGGTAAGCTTATTAGATTCTTCACCATGGTTGTGTTTAGGTGATTTTAATGAGGTTTTGTATGACTGGGAAAAAGTGGGAAAATGCTTGATAAGTCAATCTCGCCCAAATGCCTTTCGAGAATGCTTAGATGAGTGTGCTTTGATGGAGATAGATTGTAAAGGATGTGCATACACTTGGGCGAACAATAAGGAAGGAGAAAATTTTGTAAAGGAAAAACTAGATAGGGTGTTCTGCAACTTAAACTGGCGGCTTTTATTCCCAGCAGCTAAGGCCTTTGCACTAGTGGCTATTGGTTCTGATCACAGTCCTCTTTTATTGGATTCCTCAATTGAAGTTGTACAAAGAAGAAGAGAATTTTGCTTTGAAGCGTATTGGAATGAGGAAGTGGAGTGCATCAAGATTATAAAGGAGGCATGGTAGTCCCCATTTCTAGAAAATGCAGGCTTAAAGGAGAAATTACAAGTGGTAACTAGGGTTTTGACCATATGGAGTAAAAAGAAATTTTCGAATAGCCATCACAAAATCGAATCCTTAAAGAAGGAGCTGCTGGAAATTAGAAATAACACTCATGTTCTTATGGAAAAAAACAAAATTCTGAGCATAAAACAGGAGATTGAAACTCTTTGTCGACGCGAGGAGATGTATTGGGGGATGAGATCGCGGATCAATTGGTTGAAATGGGGGGACAAAAATACAAAATATTTTCCATGCGACAACTATTTAGAGGAGGAACAGGAATAGAGTATCCATGCTACAATCCCCTGAAGGAGAGTGGATAAGGGATAAAAATCAGCTCCAGCAGATGACTATGACATATTTTATTGATTTTTATACCACAATGGGTCAAAGAAACATATTACCCATATTGAACTAGATTTATAGGCAGGTAACAAATAAAGTAAATGAAACTTTGGTGACAGAGGTAACAATGGCGGAGGTTAAAACAATAGTATTTCAGCTAGGTGCGTCTAAAGCCCCTAGACTAGACGGATTAAATGGTATGTTCTTTCAAGGCCATTGGGATGTTATTAAGCAGGATGTATTCTTGGCAGTTAAAAATTTTTTTATGTTTGGAATCATGGAACCAATACTGAATAGAACTTCTATTTCCTTGGTACCAAAAAAGCCTAATCCAGAAAAACTAGAGCAATTCCGACCCATCAGCTTGTGCAATTTTGCATACAAGATTATCTCAAAAATTCTAGCTAATAGGTTAAAAACTTTGCTGCCTGAACTGATTTCTAAGGAACAGAGTGCTTTTGTTAAAGGAAGACAAATACAAGACAATATAATGATTGTACAAGAGGTCCTACATCAATTGAGGATCCGCAATCGAAAAAGAAAATTCCAAGCTATCCTCAAACTAGATATGCAAAAGGCATATGATAGAGTGGAATGGGACTTCTTGGAAGCTAGCCTGCTGAAAATGGGATTTTGCACTAAATGGGTTGGATGGGTGATGCAATGTGTATCTACTGTAACTTTTAGTGTGAGGCTTAATGGAGAACCTCTCCTTTTTTTCAAGCCAACTAGAGGTATTCGGCAAGGAGACCCCTTATCACCCTACCTCTTCATTCTGGTCACAAATTGTTTATCTTTTCTAATGAAAGAAGCTGTGGAAAATGAGAGCATCAAGGGGATTAAGTTAAATAGGTATTGTCCAACCTTATCCCACTTGTTATTTGCGGATGATTTCATCTTTTTCTTGAATGGAATAGTATTAGAATGCCAGAATATTTCAGTAGTCCTAAATCAATATTGTTATGCTTCTGGACAAGCAATAACTTGAACAAGTTATGGATTTTTTTTAGTAAAGGATGCCCGCAGTCATTGAGGGATAACATGGTAAGGGAATTGAGGATTCCAGAGATTAGCCATACAGGGAAATATCTTGGAATTCCATCTAATTGGGGTGCTTCTAAAAAGATATGTTTGCTTGGATTTTGGGGAGAGTAAATTCTAAACTGGAGGGTTGGAAGGAACAATTGATATCAAAGACTGGGAAAGAAATTTTGCTGAAAACTATGGTCCAAGCATTGCCACAATATGCAATGTCCATATTTAAAATCCCTGTCTCTGTTTGTAAAGCCATAGAGTAGAAAATAGCTAATTTTTGGTGGAAAAATAGCACCTCAAGAGCTGGAATGCACTGGAAAAAGTGGGAAATTCTCAAGACTAGGAAAGATGAGGGAGGCATGGGCTTTAGAAACTTGCTCACGTTCAACAAAGCTATGCTAGGTAAACAAGCTTGGAGGTTAATCACAAACCTAGCTATTTTATGGAGTAGAATACTGAAGGGAATTTATTTTAGCCAAAAGGAATTCAGCATGTTGAAAAAGGAACAAGACCATCTTGGGGATGGCAAAGTCTGCTGGTGGGGAGGCATGCCATTGCAAATTCAACAATGTGGTCTATTGGAAATGGGCAGAGAGTAAATATCAAGGAAGAAAAATGGTTGAAGAGGGGAGTGATTGGAGGGCCAGCAAATGTTAATGAACCTAAGAAGGTAGCAGAATTGATAGATGTTGCAGAGGGCCAATGGAATGAGCAAAAGCTTGAAGAACTCTTCGATGAACAAACAAAGCAAGAAATTCTGTCCATTCCAATTCAACCACAGGAAACAAATGATGAATTTTTCTAGAAGGGAACAAAATCTGGATGCTACACAGTAAAAAATGGGTATAATATAATCAGGCAAGAATCGAGCAAGAAATTGGCAGATCAACCCTCATCCTCTACTCAAACACCCAGAGCACTATGAAACTCTATATGGAATCTAAAGGTATGCACAAAAGTGAAAATTTTTCTGTGGAGTACATGTCAGAACGCATTACCAACGAAGGAAAATTTGTGAAAAGGAAAATAGTACCCGATCCATTGTACACTATATGTCGAAGCGAAGTGGAAACAAAAGAACACACTTTGTTGCTCCGTCCCTAGATCCAACAGGTATGGTCTAACCCAAAACTCAAATTATCTGTTTCAAAGTGGGGGGTAACTCGAATTGAAGCATGGTTAATGAAGTTTACAAAGAAACAGAATGGATTACCATCTTTGGAAATGGTGGCGACTACTCTGTGGCATATCTGGAAATTCCCGAAACAACTCGATCTTTAGAGGCCAAAATCCAAATGCGGAGGAAACTGTAGAAGCTGTGCAAGTGATGGAAGAAAATTATGAAAAATGGGGGATTCATATGGCAAAAATAGGGAACGGAAGAGAAGGGGCAACTTTACCAACCTGGATTGCACCTGAGAGAGGGAGGCTGAAAATCAATGTTGATGACTCGCTTGTGGAGGGATCAATCGATGGTGCGATAGCGTGCATTTGCCGAGATCACACCGTGGTTCTCGTCGATGGACTCACAAAATTTGTCAAGGCATCCTCAGTGGCTCAAGTTGAAACATTAGCTGTACTGGAGGCAATGAGATTTGCCAAACAGCGAAGTTTGAAAGAAGTTATAGTCCAGTCAGATAGACTTGAATTGATTCATACATTGTCGGGTGCAGATCAAGTCAATTGGGAGATTGGAGTGCTCATTAAAGAATGCAGGGACCTTCTTGTGGACCTCCCTTTGTTGCAGTTGGAGTATTGTCCAAGGAGTTCAAATTCGGTTGCAGATTGGGCAGCGAAAAACCACCGAAACGAACTTCTGCCACTGAACTGGCTGTCTTCCCCACCCCCAGCCCTTTGGGCCTTGCTTTGTAAAGATGCCCTGTGTCTGGGCTCAGCTACTCTATCACGTTTATGATATAAATAAAAATCTACTTTGGTTGACCAAAAAAAAAAAAGGTTCCAAATCCCAAGCCCAAGAGTTTATTTGCCTCTCAAATGTTTAGATAAGAGGGGTGTGGACTACGTCAACTTGAAAGTGGCGAGTGTGATAGTGAGATTAAAGAGTAACTTCAGCTACTTGAATTTAGATATATACGTAAAATTAAATTGATTTACTAAGTGATGTAAATGAATTTGTACCCGACAAAAGCAAGTTCTCTTGACCCACTCGAGACATATTCTTCCTTCTATTTGAATTAACCTGATTGCTGTGGTGCGCAAAGACGTGATAATACGATGAGATGAGTTACACACTTTGACAGATTCGAAGATTTAAAGTTGTTGAACAACGTAATTGAAGTTTGCTATAATAATTATTGGAGAGAATTTAGTTTTGTTACGCACCTAATAGAAATTTAAATGACTTGGCATATGTGGGTCGCTTTAACCTTAGTCTATATCAATATCTCTAAACCCAAGAATATACTGCTATGTTAACCTAGAGGTTAAAATTTTTCTGTGCTTATAAATATTATAATTGTACAGCATGCACACTTTAATTTTCTTCAAATATGAAATTCCTCGGTATTGGCGGGTAAAATTCGCAGAAAAGTTCTTCAAAATGTTTTAAATTCGATTAATAGTTTAGATTTTGATGAGAATAAGAAAGTTCCATTTTAATTGGTTTTGATCCAAAAACAGAGCATGATGTTTATGCTTTCTTTAGCATTTGAATTTTGATTTCAATTGCATAAGGAGCACCTCAAATTTTTCTACAAATGTAGGTACCAACACTCGAAATGATCTAAGATCAGGAATACTTTCATAATTTTTGTAGAAGATAAGAAAATTATTTCATGTCAACAGGAAAATAAAAAGAAAAAGAAGAAGAAGAATGGTTTTCTTAGCGTCAAACAAAGTCCGGCTTTCATGGGAAAGTTCCTCTTGTACAAAAAATTCCGTCGTTGAAAGAAGAACTCTGCCAAAGTCGGCTCTCAATCCCTCTTTTGCTATGTCCCCATCGTATTCCCACGCGCACTTCGGTCCAAATGCAACAGCGACCACAGTGTTCCCCTCGTGGTTCGTACCTGGAAAGCAGAGCATAGCTATAAAAAATCCTAAATTAAACCTGTCCTAATATTCTGACAAAAAAACCGATCGTAATATAATCATTTTACTTATTTTTATCCAAAATCCCTAAATTTATACCATTGTGATAAAAATGAAAACATAAATTTCATTTAATGTGACATCGATATCCCAAACTTTTTCTTTATCACAAATACCTCAATTTATAATAACGAGACTAATTTGGGATATGTGTGATTAAGGGCAAGCAACTAGACCAATTCAATTCGGGCATTGGCCTTATTGGGTTTAGTCTCTGATTTAGGGCCTTAACGGGGTATAACCGAGACAACCAATTTTATATCGGGGCCCAATTGGTTTTGTTGAGTAATTAACGGAAAATTTTCTTAACAATTCAATCCTGAATTTTTGATTTTGCCAACTGAGTTTAAACATTTCCCTTTTTGCCAATTGAGTCCATTCATCAATTTTGGCCGGAAATCGCTAACGTGGACGACGGTCGTCTTATGAAAGGCACGGCCGACGCTAATGTGGACAATTTTAATATATTCTCGATTTTTTTTTTTTTTTTTTTTTTTTTTTTTCTCTTTCTTATTTATTACACCTTAGCTAGTGAAGTTGCCGGCCATGGGCGAGGGCGTCGGGCCTCGCTTGGTCTAGACGAGGGGGTCAGCAGGTGAGGGCTGCAACCCCTCGCCGACCAATTGGCGAGGGCCATGATGCCCTTGCCTAGACTAGGCGAGGGCTGTTGGGTCGTCGTCTGTGGCGGTGAACATGATATGGAAAAAAGTAACAATAAAAATTCAAAAATATAATATAATATTATAAAAAATTATTCATGTCAACCGTGTCCATGTTATGTGGGACGTCCGACATCAACGTCTGTATTTTTTTGGCCAAAATTGATCAAATTGATCAAACAAAATATAAAAATGTTTATCACTCAATTGACAAAATTAAAAATGATTTAGGAATGAATTGATAAAAGTGAAAATGATTGTAGACTTTTTGGATAATTTTTCTTGTAATTAATGCCATCATAATGGCCACTTTCTCTTCCACGGCTAGTTATCGGCAATAAACAAAACATCTTTCAATGGTAATGTTGAAAATCAATGTCTGTATGGGACCGACCTTTCTTTATATACTGTGAATCCGTAGCTGGGGTTGGCATGCTGCGAAGGCATTTCGTCCTTTCCTGTTCACCAACTATTTTCTCCAGAATGGGTCTTCTTCTTACATTATTCAATTGTGAAATGGAGAAGCTAGTATTCTGCCGTGATTGTCTCACAACTTCACTGAGATTTACTGTATTTGCTCAATTTGTGAGTATCCTTGGTCATATCTGATTGCGGCAATTGATAATGTTTTGGTTATATGATAAAATGAAACCCATAAAAAGAAAAAAATAACAGCCTGTTCCAAGTTTAACGGGTTGGGTTCTTGATTCCAAAAATTAGAAACCAACATGATTTGGGACTTGCCCATCCTGGAACTAGTCACCTTTATCTATGACGTAAAAAGAATATTTGGGTGTCAGTACTACAGTGGGCACAATTTAGAATTTTCGGCAACATAATAAAAAGTTTAGAATTTTGGTGGTATTAACCATTGAGGAAAATTTCTTGTATACACTTGAGATATTTGAGTCCACTCCATCTTAGCCATTGAATAATATGAGCTTTACATAAATATCATGGGTTAATTCTAAGAAAAAGCGCATACTTTATATTGAGTGATAATTTTCGCCCGAATTTTTTTTTATCCCATAAAAAATCATCAACTTTAACTTAAATTCCAAATTTGGCCTGAATAATTTGACAATTTCACATCATGGAGGTCGGATTTGGGATTCGAGTAAAAATTTGTGCTTTTATTGAGACAAAAAAAATTTGTGCTAGAATTATCATTCAAAATAATTTTTTTTTTAAATTAGGCCTAAATATCACATGATTTGATGATTGAGGTGTAGGGAGCTTACGTGCACAAAATATTCACACTTCTTTTCACTTTTTACTGCTGCGGCAGGCTGGAGTACGAAGAAAGCAAAATCCTCTCCTTTCTTTATTTACTTTCCTCGACAAAGACTTTTTACTTCCACAAATAAATAAATATATATTTATAGAATATGCGGGTCCCTTAGATATAATTGTGAGCCCCGTCATTGGAAACCATCGATTACTTTGTCAAATTAACCCTAATCCAAATAGAAAAGTGGATTTCGCACGCGAGCTTAAAAAAAAACCGAGACTTAAATCAACGAACCTCGTATACGAAACTTAGTCCGTCACATCACGTGACCACAATAAGAATAATGAAGCGAAGTAAAATCTTATTTACCCTGTAACGCGGTGCATGATCTTTTAGTGAATTATCGAAGCCATCATCTCTGCCTACCAAATTGCTCAGGAGAGGAACTGTAAAGGCGTTTTCAATAATCATAGCACTGGCTCAACGTTTGTGTCTTTCTCGAACTCCAGCGTGGACTGAACATGAGGTCGGTTGCCCAACATGAGGTTGGTCGACCAACTCGACAAACGTCGGAATCTTTTTTCCAAGTCAAATCTGGTGATCTCCGAATATATTACTAGTTTCTCAACTCAGCAGGGGGACTCCTGTCTTTGTTTCCATTGTTCACAGTTGACAACTTGACTATAAAGAAACTTCGACTACCAGAAACTATTCAAAGAAAAGATATATCAGAAGAAAGTAATAAGAGTTATCAGTTCATTTGGTTCCAATGATATAATAATGGGAATGTCAATGTAATAAAGTTTTAATAACTATCACGCAGTTTGGCTTGAACAATGTAATGTGATTTACACTGTTTGGTTTCGTGGGGTCCAGGCGCTGTGCTTAGGGGTCCTGGATCCGATACTCAGGCTCCGAGTCTGGTCCTCAATGTTTTGAGCTTGAGCACCTAAGTACGAGGGTCATAACTCGTGATCCTGAGCATGGTCTCGAGATCCTGGCTCCCTAGTTTGCCAGGTGGGGCGCGAATGTTACATGTACTATTACTCGGGTTTACGGTCTTTATCACCCTAGTTGCCAAATGCGACGGAGCACGATGGTAGTAACGGTTGAGGGGTTTGATATTAGAGTTTGGGTATCTGAAATGATTAGGGTCTCTTGACTGATTTGTTTGGCACTAGAGTTTCTTTTTTTTTTTAAATGACAGCAGTTTGGTCTTTTTGATTGCGCTGTTTTGTGTTCAGATCCAAAAGTATGCGAAGCGAATTTTTGGTCGGTGCAACAAAGGAGGAAACAGACCTAATAACAGAGAAGCATACTACGTAATTCAAGCATGTCTCGGATTGCAACAGCTTGTAAAATGCAGCTGCAAGTTCTGCAACATTTCTTGGGGTGGGTCTTCCATAACTTGGTAGATTTCCTCATAGAAGGCGTCCTTTCTTCCTCATGATATCAGCACGTTGATTTGCTTCTCTGAACATGTGCTCCATCCTATGTTGGGGAAGATCTCCTGAGGAGAGACTCTGCATTCAAGGAACAAAGGTCGTCAATCGACATCATTTGGACCAGTGTTGGAGCATGCTTTCTGGTATTTTTATGCTTAAAAAACGAGGGACCGTTGACTTGTGGCACTTGATAGCCTTATTGACGCGCGCGGTTTCGATCTCTCCTAGGAGGAGATATGTACAGGAGAGATGTTCCATACACTCCTGAAAAACGAGATGAAAACGATGGAACTCCCATGTCGCCGGGTCCCACGAGTTGCTTTCTGCTGGAAAACCAGTCTGGACAATTATTCGGCAACCCTCTTACTCGGGTTGGAACCAACCCCCGCTTTGAATTGTGACGGACGACGGCACCTCTATCGCCCTCTTCTTTGTCCTCATCTTGGACTGCTTCACATAAACAATTTCAAGTCGACGCCTCCTCCGCGTCCATCATGGGGTTCCACCCATCCCTTCTGTAGTTTTTGTTGGCTATGGCCCTCTCTGCACGTCGGGTCAACTAAAAAACCCGGAAAAAGAAGAGACAGGTTTCAACTTTCGATTCAATGCACGTTTTTGGTGTTGATTCTAATTCCAAGAAGGTCGTCAACCTCGGGTCATAAACCGCAACACCTAACGTGGGTCGCCATTAAAACTCCCTCTCTCAACCTGGAAAGTTTTCACTTGTGTACTTGATTCTTCCCCTCACCCTGAAAAGTTTCCTATTGTGTTCCTGATTCTCCCTCTCTCCAGAGCAATGCTTGGGGCATTTGTCAATGGTGGAACGCCCTTCACCTGCCGAAACAGAGCAAGTTTCTTCCTTTTCTCCTTGTTTTTTGTGTCGTCGTCTCTGTTTTCGAGTTCACGTGCAGCAAATTCGATCTCGCGAGGGCAGTTTGTCATAGATGGCGAGACTCTGATTTCTTCTTCTGGGAATTTCGAACTGGGGTTCTTTAACCCTGCGAATTCGTCTCTTAGATATGTCGGTATTTGGTACCACAAGATAAGTGTTAAAACAGTCGTGTGGGTCGCGAACAGAGATAGCCCTGTTTCTGATGAATCTGGAGTTTTGACAGTTTCAAGTGATGGAAATTTGATGGTTTTAGATGGGCATAATCGCACAGTTTGGTCTAGTGGCATTAATTCTTCCTCTGTGCCCACCAACTCAACAGCTATTTTGATGGATACTGGAAATCTTGTTCTTTTGGCCAGTGCAGATGCTGACTCTGTTAGTGCTGATGGTGATATTACCAATTCATATTGGCAAAGCTTCGAACACCCGACAGACACATACTTGCCCGGTATGAGAGTGAGGGTGAATTCTGCGGCTGGAGGGAACCGTGCCTTCAGGTCGTGGAAATCGTCGGATGACCCTTCCCCTGGGAATTTCTCTATGGGCATCGATCCCCGGTTGCCGCTACAGATAGTGATCTGGGGCCAGTCAGGCCGGGAATGGAGGAGCGGGCATTGGAATGGGCTGATTTTCACCGGCGTGCCAAATATGACCCGCAATTATCTGTATGGGTTCAGGCTCTTGAGTGAGGCAGACGGAAGCACGTACTTTACGTACATGCCATTAAATAGCTCCAGTCTCTTGATGTTCCGTATACTTTGGAATGGGACGGAGGAGCAGTTAGGCTGGGATGAGACTATTAATGAGTGGACTGTGATGCAAGAGCAGCCTGCTAAGGAATGTGACCTCTATAATCAGTGTGGAAATTTTGCGATATGCAATGAAACGGACTCTCCCAAATGTAGTTGCATGGAAGGGTTCAGTCCGAAGTCACCGGATCAATGGAACAGGGGTGACTGGTCCGCAGGTTGTGCTCGGAAGACCCAATTACGGTGTCGGGACAACAGCAGCATTTCGGTGGGAGATGGCGGCAGGATGGACAGCTTTTCGAGATTGGACCGCATGAAGTTGCCAGATTTCGCGGATTTAGTTCAAGACATTAGCAGGGAAGAGTGTGAGGCGAAGTGTCTGGAGAATTGTTCGTGCAATGCTTATGCTTTTGGAGTAATGGGGTGCATGCTGTGGAGTGAGGATTTGATAGATGTGCAGCAATTTGCCGTGGGTGGACTGACCCTCCAAATTCGTCTCGCCAATTCTGAATTAGGTATGGTCTCTTTTCGGTATTTCCCTTTGCAATTTTAAAATTGGATGATCTTCTCCCATGTTTCCTATTCCTTGTGATCTTATTTAGTGTGACAAAAGCCAACCCCGATTGTGTGACTCAGCCAAAAAAGCACCGAGATTCTCATATATAGAATTAGGTTAATGAAGGTCAGGGATTATAACAATTAGTGTGACTGAATAACATGAATCTAGCCTTGTGTAGTATCAGAAAGGAATGAAATTAATCACTGTCAACAGAGATCACCATAAGATGTTTCCAGTCTCAAATAAAACTCCGGCATAACCAGGTGTTTTCAAGCTTATATGAAGGTGAAGTATCAGAACATTGCGCATGAAAAGGTCCTATTCATCAGCATATCATGATTTTTTATATGGCTTAGCCGAGATCTCTTTTGTCTGACCTGCCTGCGACAAGAAGTCGTGACCTGCCTGCGAATAGACAACACATCTATTGTCAGAGTTTATCTGTGCTAATTACTTTGGATATTTTGTTGAATACTTGAACTCTTTGCAACTAGTGATGAACTGTATAACTTAATTTCTTTCTCTTATCTATGAATAGGAAGAAAGAGCAAACTATCGAACCTGTTCATAATAATTACTGTCTTGGTTGGAGCGTTTGTTCTCGGTGTAGCAGTATGGTTGTTGTGGAGGTTCAAGGACAATTTCAAAGGTGAGAATTTATCCTGTGGAGTGAATGATTTGTTGGTCCTTTTTTTCTCATTTACATGTTAGTGAATTTTAAATACAGGATTCTCGATTTTCCATTGCAAGAACAAGGAACTTCCCTTGTCTGATGAGTCTGTTAAGAACGAAGATCTATCTGCTGAATTATCCGGAGCAGATGGTCTTGGTAGAGATGCTAAGCAAGTAGGAGGAGCTGATATAACAGTGTTCAACTTCAGTTCCATAGAAGCTGCGACGAACTTCTTTTCTGAAGAAAACAAGCTTGGACTGGGAGGATTTGGTCCTGTTTACAAGGTAAAGCTAAATGATCACCAGTTGTAGACTTTGAGATGTCATGGAGGCCTAATTAATTGTGTACGCTCTGAACCTGCAGGGAAAGCTTTTTGAAGGACAAGAAATAGCCGTTAAGAGGCTTTCGAGGAAGTCGAGCCAAGGGCTTGAGGAATTTAAGAATGAGGTTATGTTAATTGCGAAATTACAACACAGAAATCTCGTGAGACTTCTTGGATTCTGCGTTCAAGGGGAAGATAAGATGCTCGTTTACGAGTACATGCCCAACAGGAGCTTGGATTGTTTTATTTTTGGTAAGATGAGTCAAAACATCTGAATTTGGTCTTTTGCATTCCATGAATGAATTGTCATGAAATTTATTCATGTGTTTTTTCTTTACTTTTCAAAATTTAACATAGATTCAACGAAGCGAGCGCAACTGGACTGGAAGAAACGTTTTGAGATTATTGAAGGGATAGCACGAGGCCTCCTATATCTCCATCGAGACTCTAGATTGAGGATTATTCATCGCGATCTAAAAGCCAGTAACATTTTGTTGGACGAAGAAATGAAACCAAAAATATCGGACTTTGGCATGGCGAGAATTTTCGGTACAAACGAAAACGAAGCGAGTACCAATCGAGTGGTTGGCACATAGTAAGTTGAATTTCTTCCTAGTGAGAAATAGAAAGTGCATATCTGACTCCAAATGTTTGATCAGTGTGGAGTGGACTGATTCATCTGTCAATTTAAATTGTAGTGGTTACATGTCTCCAGAGTATGCAATGGAAGGGGTATTTTCGGTCAAATCCGATGTGTACAGCTTTGGGGTATTATTACTGGAGATCATTAGCGGCAAGAAAAACCTTGGCTTTCGCACGCTGGAACAATCTAATCTAATCCGCCATGTGAGTTCATTTTTATTTGCATTCGAGCTACTAGGCACCAAAACTCTAATTCTAGAAGATGTTTGCATCTGCTCAGATTGTTTTATTAAAAACTGGCCTTGATTAGGGATGTCTCAGTCTGGTTTCCTTTTCTCCATTTTTGGTAGCTTAGAAACAGTCATTCACATAAAAAAGTTTATGATATCAACAGATGTTATCGCACTTTAGGACAAGATACATTAGAACTCGCTATTCGTTTGTTTACATCTTAGGGGTTATTTGAACTGTTTTTCACACAAGTTCACTACGATTTCAGGCTTGGCATCATTGGAATGATGGGAAGGGGATGGAACTTATTGATCCCTGTATCAGGGACGCATGCTCTACGGATGAGGTGTTGCGATGCATGCAAGTCGGACTGTTGTGCGTGCAGGACTCCGCCGTAGATAGACCGGCCATGCCTTCTGTTGTGCTGCTATTAGAAAGCGAAACAGTGGATCTTCCCTTCCCGAAACTACCCAGGTCAACCTCGATCACGGGCTCCATAGATACTTCTTCTTTGTATGAAAGCCAAGAGATTGAAGTCCTTGAATGGCGTAACAGTTAGCTCGGTGGATGGTAGATAGGGCCAATGTCATTCGTTCGTGTCGTTTCGTCTGTTTGTTCTTGTGATCATTACAAAAAGAGAAGTGTCCTCAGAAGTGTGCGGATGTATTGTTGTCAGAAGGGCGCACGTGAAATAGAAAAATCACAACTTGATTCCCTTGGTCTTGTTATGAAAGTGTTTTCATTGCTTTTTAAACTGTAGTATCGCGTTTGATTGCATTTAGGACTAGCATTTCAGGTAAAAGTAGTTGTTGCCGTGTGACCTCGTGGAAATAGTTTTCTTGCAAAAATTGCAAGGTGAGGCTGCGGACATTAGACCCGAAGTGGTCGGAACTGTCCCATCTTCCCACGCATAGCGGAAGCTCCATGCACTGGCTGCCCGTTTTATTCCAGCTTTTTGCAGTTTCCTATGCCTGAAGTGAGAATTCATCTTTTTGGGACGGTTCAATTTTTGGAGACAAAGTCGATCTTGCTTAACTAGGGCAAACAGTTCAAACTTTTAATACAAATCAATGCCTACATAAATCTACCAGAGCCGGAGGTCTCAAGTAACTCGGCTTAGGGTAAGGTTTAGCTGTTGGCAGCAGCAGCGATAACATGCATCTGTTGGCCGCCGCCGCGAGACTCCCGCCAAGAAGCTCATGATATAAAGTTAAATGGGGCCAGACTGAAGATGCCCTTCAACATAGTTCTGTTCTTATCGTCAGTTTCTATTTCGTTTTAGACTGGTGGCAGGTGTATCTTTCACGTCTTTCAAAAGACTAGCAACACTAAAAGAACAGCGCGAACCTGATCGACACCTCGAAGCTTTAAGACAACTGAAGAAAACTACAGTCGAAAGAGTGACAACAAGCACCAGGGGTAAAATGAAATGTTTGGTCAGATGTAAAAAAGTCCAGATAACATGCATATTATAAAATGCTGACGGCAGAAATTGGAGCCTAAAGGACGTATCAGAAATTGTTACCTCGATAGACTGCAGCTCTGGTGATCTAGCAAGCAAAGACCGAATATACAATATCCTGGCCTCTGAGACAAGCACGGTATCCAAAACTCTCCACAGTTCCATTTTACGAATAAACATTAAAAAAGCATCTCTAATTTCAGGAAGAATATCATGCTCTCTGGAAGCACCGGCCTTGACGACAGCAGTCAAAACCTGCACTACCATAATATTGGCAATTAACCATGATATAATTTAAGAGGTTCACCATTATTAACAGAAATAACCAAATTATCCAGAATGGAATAAATACTAAATTGGATGAACAACATGTCATCAACAGCAGCATTATCTTTCTATTTTTGAAACATCCATTCACCAGCATGCTGTAATTCTTTCTAAAATAGTCAAAATTATCATTCAAGCCCAATTTGTGGAGACCAGAAATTGTACATTCGTGAAATATACTGTACTTACAATTACTGCTTTTTAGCTTTTTGCTCATACTTCTGTTTTAGCATTTGAGCTTTGAGTTTTATTTGACATTGAACACATCAAATGTTTAAAGACATAAAATTGGCATTTAGATCATTTGAAGTCATGTGGAATCATTTAAAAATTACAAAAACGTACTATTCAAAAGAGAAAACCAAAAGCTACTATTTGATCTTTCACAAAATGAATGGTAACACACTCAATAAGAAACGCAAATGAACAATTTTGAGATAAAAATTAGAAGATAAAGTAACAAACTATTACCAATCACTATTTTTCTTTAGCAAAGACAAAGCACACCAATTGACAATGATTCGATCATGCAAATACTACTTACAAAAAGATATAACTTTATACACATGGAATGACAAGCCGGCGATGAAAGATTCATCAGAAGTTTTTTTCCTTTCCACTTAATGAACGCGTGATTAAGCCCTCATTATTTTTCAAATGCACAGTAATATCATTAAGTAAGCATACCAACATCAAAAGCTTGTTTTCACCCAAAAAAAAAAACATCAAAAGCTTGTTTCAGTACTGTTACTGTTCGGATCAAAGTCATTGAATACCGCAGTCAGGTATTCTCCCTCTGGCGTCCTTTTAACTTTCTCAGAACTTGTTCTGACCAGAGCAAAAGAACCGGCAGACTTTTCAGCAGTTAATGGCAAAGGAACAACATCAAGAGTACGTCCAACAATGTTGCTATTTGTCCTGGAAAAACCGACAAAGGAAGAAAGGACAATGTGTAGCATGCTCTAGGCTAGAATAACACAAAGCAAGGTTCATCTCAGAAACGTACCAAGATGGCATATTTGCTGTTCCTTTTGATAATGGACTTGACGTCTAAAAAGATTGACAAGCATGTCAGAAATCTGAGAAAGTATCCTTACCAAAAGAAACAAGTAAACTGAAGAGCACCTTGCATAGTCACCCAAAAATATAGAAAAGCTTAGTCAATGGAGTAGAAGCCTCCAAATATGAGAAGCCAATACAGCCCTTGAAAATAGTAGAGAAAGAAGACAAGTCAAATGCCTTTCACTTTAGCCCACAACTTAAAAGAGGCCGAGTTGATTCTTAGTCAGCATGGATGAACTCAAATGAAATTTTACCACGTGTTCAAACGTTTCATCTCAACAAATTTTAATTTTCCTACACATATTATTGCCAAATTCATTGTCAATGCAGCTCTAACCTAAAGATGACCCGAATTACACCCCCTTTAATGACCCAAGTTATACACCCCAACTCTAATAAATTGGACCGTGCAGGCAGCTATACAAATGATTAAGGATGTATTAAACTACCATGAGCAGATTTCACACTCTCACAAGTATTTCAAACCATGAACTCCTAATGCTATCAAACTGACACCAGGTTGACATTCTCCTGTCTGTACATTTGGACCTCCAGAAATTTTATTCCATTCTGCATAGAGAACAGAAAACACTTTCTCTAACCGGAGAGAGCAAAAATAATTGTCAATTGATGCACCCGACAATGTATGTGAATGATGCAATAAATTTCATATTATAGCTTCTGCAAGTATCTTTTCATCCATCGCATCTGCCAGTTCAGCACCCATGAGAACTCTACAACTTACAAACAAGTCACAAGCGGATTACCAACATAGATCTCATCTTATCACAATGGAAAGCTGCTGAAAGCAGAAGAGCAAAGGTTCAACAATATCTTTGCAGAACAATGACTACAGGCAAACCTACTGACTTGCACTGAAAATTATAAACACGATAACTGAGGCAGTGAAGATTAGGCACAACTGGGCTACTCCAATCCAAAGTCTGAACAACTGTGGATCCACTCAAGCCCTAGGTGGGACCTCACAATGGTCTACAGCTGCTATGCAACTCGAGAGCCATTGCAGCTCTTAAAAAGAGTCAAGGAAGAGGTTAACGAGAGCAATAGTCATATATATGAACTGAATACAGCACTCAAAGAAACTGAGGTTGTACAAAAGTCCATCTACAGTTTTTCCCCTGCATCATGGCACAGCTAGTGCCAGGTAAAATTATAGTACTAACAGGAACAAGACTTTATTTAGGGTGAACTGGTCAACGAAGCTTTTTCCGTAACTCTATCAAATAGTTTCTCATTTTCGTCATACATTCTCTGCAAGAGTAATTCATTGTTACAAGCATCATGTCTTATCGACATCCAGATAGAGACTGCATAAACACCATGATTTATAAGAAATTAACTGCTTACGAGTGTGTTCTAAATTCGGCCGTTATGAAACTACAATTTTCCCAACATATTTTTTTTTCTTGGTCGGATTTTTCCCAAAATATTGCCCACATAAAATTTAGACGTGTTGAAAACAAAGAAGCCCATTGTTGGGCAAACACAGTCACAGCCGTCAAACTACACATGCATATAAAAAACAAACAGATCATTTCAAAAATATTATGATCACCTCAAGCCAAAGGGTCCATAAGATCAACTTATGCTTTTATTTTAGTTTCCAACATTAACAACTGATCTGCTTCGGTACTGTTCTATTGACATAGAAATTGTTCCATATAGAATTGTTACAGCTGCTCCTTTTGCTGAATAAAATATAATCATGATATTTCATGCTTTTAAAAAGCAAATTGGATTTGCTATGGTCACCTGCACTGGAAGCCACTAGTCCTGGTTCTGATTTCAGATTCAATTCGTTGTTAGCATCTTCCTTGTCAATATGTGAGCAACGCGACCGTAATGCCCATCTTTACCACTCTCACAATGCCTCCATCCCCACCAAAACAAATAACATAAAAAATACAGAAAGTGCAAATGAAAGAGAAGAAAGATAAACAACATAACTCCTTTAATGACTGCCTGACACATCACAGCAGACGAAACCACTAACTGAATAGGCCGTTGACCTTTAATTATAAAAGGAAAGGCAATATACCAAACAAATCCTTTTCTGATGTGATAATTTTCTCATGGAAAATAATTGAAAGAATTACAGGATCAGCATAAAGCAATTAGGCATATAGGCACACCGACTCTAGTAATTGTTACTTCGGATCACAAGAAAGTAACACCTAATAAGGGAGTTTTTCTCTTTTCTCGTGTGCGGACGACAGAAGGAAGAGAGAGAGTATTTGCAGGCAGGAGGAATAGAGTAGCAAACCTAGCATATAGAATTGATCATACAACAGAATATCCAAGTGAATGAGCATACCTCAATTAATGCATCATGTTTTTTAGCTCCTCTTCAAGTTTCTTGGTCACTATTGAAAAATCCATTGTATCTTTCGGAAGTGACTGTACTTCGAGGCCTGAATCTACACCAGATTTTGACTTAGTTTCACTTGAATGAAGGGCATCATTAAGCTGATGCTCAAGACTTCTAATCTTGGCCTGCATTATGAAAATAAGGGCAAGAGAAAATTTTCATTACAAGAGTTGCATTTAACCTGGAAGCAGAAGATGCCATATCACATATCTGACTTTCTAATATTGGATGACCATAAACCTAAAGCATTATCACAGACAAGAAGTGCACCATGCATATATTTTTCTACATCTAAGTGAAGTCGCGTACTGATTAAAACCAAAAGAGGGAAAACAATTCAAGGCAGGACAAGAAGATGCAAAAACTAGTTTCCAAATGACTTGGATGCACTGTCCCTCTTTAAAAAAGTAACTAAGTGACCAGATAACATGAAACACAGATAGGGCTTACAGATCATGACAAAAAAATGAAAAGCAACCGACCAACTTAAGCGATACAAATTGTCTAATGCATTCCCATTAAATGTTACTGCAGCAGAACTATGTGTACCAAACTGAGGTACATGGGAACACCCTCACGCACTTTTGTGGATCCTGAGACAGCATCTGCAAGCCCACAGACACATACAGAAATGAGAAAGCATGGGCACACAAGCACATGCTCCCACTTAAAGGCACACAAAGACCACGTGCAGACACCAACATCCCTGTACTTCAACAAAACATTGGAGCCATATCAATTGTCTCCCATCATATACAAACTAAAATTATATCGACTCTTTTCAGTAATATTTGGTGGTTTATTTGACAGAAATAGGACCATTGTCAAAGCTTTCCAGGAGCAACTATAGCCATAAAAAGCATGTTTCAAGAGTTCCAAGAGGCAAATACTGAGAATCCAAGATCTATCAAAGAAAAGCAAAGCATATGATCAACTTAGTGTTGAGATAGATGAAAAAGCACATGCTGAAAAGCATTAAGTTTCAAATAAGACGAACTTGCAAAGATTGAATAGCTGAATCTTGCTGCTGTATCTGCAGCTTCTGATCCTGCTGCAGCCGTACCAATTGAGCAAGTTGATTTCTGAGCTGCGCATTCTGCTCCTTCTCAATCTTATGCTTATCTGCCAGCATTATGTTCTCAGACTGCATCAGAAAAGTGACGATTTCAGTACATAATCCTCATTAAAAACCACGGATGCAAATCATTTCCAAATTAAAACATGACATTTTCCAGGATTTATATTGAACTGCTCATGCACATACTAGAGTTGAGGAAAAAGTTAATTATGAGTGTTAACATCATAGAATATTTCCCATAAACTTTATCATAACTAAAAACTTTGATAATCAGCAGTGCCAATGACATGTATCAACCAAAGTAATTTATCATCATACAAGTTCCACGCAAAGACTTGGAGAAATGCCACTATGAAGTTGCACTCTACTATGATGACAAGATATCGAACAAATCACATCACAGGGGACACGCTGAAAAGAGTATACTCGTGCTAACTAGCAATTTAACAAAAATTTGACAAGTCAGTTATTCAGGCAACAGGCGACCGAAAGGTGAAGTCAGACATGGACACCTTCTCACGTCCACTGAAATCAAAAGCTTTAAGGGGAGAAACAAAAAAAAAATTTCTAATGTGGGTTTGTGCCCATAGACCATATAGACACCAGCTCAAGCTCGGCGACAAGAAGGAAACCGACCAACGCAAGGAGAATCTGGAGCGAAAACGAAGACGAGATCATCGGAGCATACCTGCACATCGTCCTCGAGCCGCCGGACCTTGGAGGACGGCGCGTGCTGAGAGAGCGAGGAGGATGCGGAGATGGAGTACCGCCGGACGGGAGGAGCGTCCGGCGTCCGCCGATCGTCGTCGGCGCCGAACAAGGACGATGCCGCCCGCTTCCACCGGCTGTTCTTCGGGCCCGACATTACCACACCTGCTAACCTGAAACCTATCGAGCGAGCCTTCTTCTTCTTCTCCTCCTCCTCCTCCTCCTCCTTCTTCTCCTTCTTCATCTTCTTCTTCTCAGAGCTCTTCCATTACTACTGATCACGAGAGCTTTTTACTTCGCGGGAGGTGGTACTGGTGCGGCCGAGGTCGATGCGACGTCGTCTCCACGCCTTCTGTCCTGCCTACGAATTTCTTTATATACGAAGAATAAAAATGAATATTAAAAAAAAGGGAAAAAGATTAGGGGCCAATATCATGACAAAGCCCAAGTTGGTACGTGCTTGTCAATTTACCTCAAATTAATTTTTTCGTCATCAATAATTTCAAATTGATACATTTATAATAAATTTATTATCCATTAGTTTTCTTTAAATTGAATGAACTGGTACACTTATATCAAACGGAGAGAAAAACTTTAAGCTGGTACACCCGTCAATACTTATGAGTTATCCAATTTAGCAATTTGATAATAAAATTTAACGAAAATTAATGAAAGATAAAGTTATCACGAATTTATTAATTTTAGGATTTTTCGTAATGATAATCCAAAATTAATAACGAAGACACTGTTTTGCTTTGGGGCTTCGAGTTATTTCACGCCTCGCTCTAGAAGCTTCCGTCGTTATTACCTATTCTGCCCCCGACCCGATTTAATCGATTTTTTTTATTTGTTTTTTTCTTTTTTCGTTTGGGAGAGAAAATGAATTTGGATTTTTTTTAAGATAAGGGACGGGCGCCGGGGCAGGACAACTTGCGCGGGTTTTATTTTGTAGGGTTTTGACCCTTTTGACCTCGTGGGGTACGGCGGGTTCTGTTCAAAGCCGTGGGACTCCAAAAAAAAAAACAAAATTGAATGTTTGACCCGTTTTATATTTATATTTTGATATAATTAGACTTTGGACACTCGAAAGTAGACATTTTATTCAATGAATTTGTTTAAGCTCGGAACGATAACCATAACCTCTTAAGAAGAACAATTTTTTTTGCCGTGCTAAACCTTCATAACACAAAGGGCAACACGGTAAATTCATAAATGAGAACTTACTTGCGATTTTTAATAAATTCATCAAACCTAACCCTATATGATTTCGATGTAATATTCCAACCGTAATCTCTATATTCAAGTTTCAAGGGCAGCTCTGTTTTACAATTCGCCCAGGTATTACACGTGTGTTCATGCATATTAAATTACTAATCTTGAATGTATCATGTAAAGTATCTGGCAATAGGACGGGGAATTATATAGGAAAATTCTCACTTTTGATCCCTGAATTAGTGTATTTTATCAAGTCATGCCCTTGTACTTTTAATTTTTGCAATCAAGCGTCTCCAACTTCAAAGGAAGTGAATGAGAACTAATGTCGAGGTTAGACTGGGTAAGAGTTTGGCGTAGAAAAAGCTTTTCCTGCTAATAGTGATCTACCATTTAATGCGTGGGACTAAAAACCCCAAAGATAAATATCATGTATAATCGGACCTACAGTAAAGGGATTTCCGAGCACGAACACCGCACTCTAAGCTTTCCACGTCGAACTCTTGCCAGCTCCAACAGAAACGTCAACTCCGATCAACTTAATTGAAAAAAAAAAACATACCCGTTTGAAGATTTCAATGTGACAAATTAAAAGTTGAAGGGCTTTATTACAAAGAACGCCCTACTGCAGGGACCAAAAATGGACTTCTCTTCTCGTACTAGAATTTGGCCAACCCAACAGCAGCTTTCCACGTCGAACTCTTGCCAGCTCCAACAGACACGTCAGCTCCGATCAACTTAATTCGAAAAAAAAAAAACATACCCGTTTGAAGATTTCAATGTGACAAATTAAGAGTTGAAGGGCTTTATTACAAAGAACGCCCTACTGCAGGGACCAAAAATGGACTTCTCTTCTCGTACTAGAATTTGGCCAACCCAACAGCAGCTGCTGAACCATTAGTAAAAAATTTAAAAACAGCAGACCTCAGATCAAAAGCAGGAACTGAAGTAGATGCTTAAGCCGGATGCATGATCTTAGGGAGAATCGAAACAAATTATGATCGATGTGAAATCGCAGTTCCGCATCGATCAGTAACTATATTTACTGCCGAGCGTACTCTGGCGAGAAATCTCTCTCCACAGAAAAGTAGAGAGAGAAAGAATGCATCAAGTTCCTTTTCTTTTCTTGTTTATACATATGAGAAACATTAGATTGTGACCTCTTCATAGCACTGAAACTCCAAGAAATAAAGATTTGTCATTTCGGGAAAATTAAAGAGAACAACAGTTCGCTGTATGGTACCTTACCAAAAAAAAAAAAAACAGTTCGCTGTATGGTTACAGAGGAACACACCATTTGGAGTCCCAACCCTCAAGAACAACTCTCTCTTTCTCTCTCTCTCTGATCTCTCTTCCCAAGTGATGAATCCAGTTCATTTGCCCCACCATCTTCTTGTGTCCACTCAAAAAACATGGCCTCAATCACAATCAACATCAGAAGATGGCATTTATCTTCCCAATGCAAAATGAGCACCGGCGCATCTGGACAGTGAACACGGAGGCCAACCAGCGTGTGAGCCCCGCCACTATAGCCACCTTCACCCGGCCCCTCCTCGGGATTGGTCGGCTCATGATGCTTCTCGCTATATCGCCACCACCAACGCCGTTGATTGTCGACCTTCTCGAACCCGCCAGGCCCTCGGTTCTCTCTCCTGTGCTCTTCGCGAGTGCCTTACTGAGTTAAGATGGGATTGAGAATGTGGGAAGTTGATGAGCTATTAGTGAGAGTGTGTGGTCTTGTTTTTAAAGGTGGAGGTGAGGAATAAACAAGTGCCGTCTAGTTCTGACTATTTGACCTTGTGATGGGGTGAGGATTCGTTGTTGACTAATCTGGCGTCGCCAACTGTCACGTTGCATGGGGCTCTGTCTGATTTGTTTTGCATTGTTGGGTTTTGACTTTTTGATCTTGTGGGTGGTTATGGCGGTTTTGTGGACTGAAAAAACATTATTGAAAGTTTGACCCGTATATAATATACATACATACATACATACACCATATAATTATATAATTAGACTTTGGACACTTAAAAAATGTATACTCGATAATAGAGGGTAACATAATAAACTCATAGAAGAAAACTACATGCAATTTTTAATAATTTATTAAGCCTAACTCTCTATGCTTTCGATGTACTATTTCCAAGAAGAGCACCGTTTTATCACCAGCCAGAATATTGCACGTGTTTTCATACATATTAATCTCGAATATTTAGGCAAAGTTTTTGGTGATGAGATAGGGAATCTCTTCACTATTTGATAAAATTTTTAATTACATGATATTGCGTTGTTGTCTGAATGAGCATGCCTCAAGAGCATGCGGTTTATTACCTGTTGGAAATTTTTTTGCTGTTTGAAAGATGTCATGATATGGGCGTGGTCCAACAACGGGGCTTGATTTTTAAAGATGCAGCCATCGATTTTCATTGTCAAATGTGAGATCTAATTTAAGATTCGAACATGTCTAATATCTTGTCCTTTATTACGTTAACATAGGTCAAAGGTGGAATATCAAGTGCTGTCAAATCCTAATCCTGTTAAGATGGCTTCCATGTCTCGTTCTGTCTTTAAGCTAGGGTTTTATTATATGGCATAGGCCTTTGACATTAGATGAGACAGCAAAGCAAAGAAGATAATGAATCAGGCATAAAAAAAAAAGGAGATGAATGTTCATCGAACCATCTTGCCTGAGACAGCTGCAGCATATATTAAATGTAGTGGCTATAGAGATATCGTTGTGATCATTGTGTTGTCTCTAATAATGGAGAACTAGATTCGAATCTACCTATAATTGCACCAAAGTCAGCAATATTTGGGTTGAAGTTGGCTCCTAAATTTTCGAATGTTTGATTATGGCCACCGTAGTGTTGTACCTTTTCTGTACAAGTTTGGTAAACACTGCACAACTGATCAGGTATCTTTCGAGAAATTGCTCCAACCTACCTTATGGTATTGCCACTTTAAGATATCCGTTGGCCAATGTCTGAGATAGGACAATGTATCCTATGCATCAGTCATACCAAAGGGAGATGAGATAGGACAATGTATCCTATGCATCAGTCATACCAAAGGGAGAAGATGGCCAAATGAAGAAATGAGAGTTTCAAAAATCAAACAAGTAGTGTGTATCATGTGGGTAATGTTATAAGGTGGTTACTTCACGTTAGCGGTGTACCCCGGGCATGCTCCAAGGCAAATTCTCTGGCAAGAACTAATCGTGCAAAGTGAAGCCAACCTTGTCCTTCTTCGTCTCCTTGAAATGAAGCGAGAACCCATATGATTTCATCGGTGTCTTACCAGATGCCCTAATCCGCCACATCTTCTCCTTCTTTCACATCAAAGGCATTGTCAAGACCAGTGTCCTCTCCAAGCGGTGGCGATCCATATGGACCACCAACAACCTCTTATTCTTCAATGGATTCGTTCGCCGGGATACTTACACTAGCAAGACGATCAAAGCATTCTCGGCCTTGCTAGATGGGGTTCTGGCCTCTGCCCATGGTGAACAGGGTCCGCATCAACGATATCCCCTGTCGGAAAGCCAATCGTCCCATTCATTCCATCAAGATTATAACTTTGATGAAGATGAATTAAGGGATTTGCGGGGAAAAGTGCCAGAAAAGTCTTAAACCTTTTGCATTAATACCAATTTAGTTTTAAATCTTTTTTTTTGTGCCAATTCAGTTCTAAACCTTTTGCATTTGTGCCAATTTAGTCCTAAACCTTTTCTTGGTGCCAATTCAGTCCTAAACCTTTTATTTTTGTACCAATTTAGTCATTCCGGCCAATTTTGACCATAATTTACTAACGTGGATGCCTACCGGCCGGCGGCTGGTCACCAGCGCCGACATGGACAACTTTAATAATATTTTTATATTTTTTGAATTTTTATTTTTTTTCCTTTTTTTTTCTTTTTTTTTCCACTTTTTTTTTTGTCTCTCCCTCCTTCCTCTGGCCAGTTGCTGGTCCGGCGACCGGCCAAAGGCCAGAGGCCAGCGAGCTTGACCTTGCCGGCCACTGGCAAGGGCGGCCTCGTCCGGCGAGGGCGATCCTCGCCTTGGTCTAGCCAGGCTCGGCCTCACCTTGGTCTGGCGAGGCTCAACCTCGCTAGATCCGACAAGGTTGGGCCTCGCTCGACCATGGCGAGGCTCAAGCCCTTGCCAGAGGCCGTGGTGAGGGCGAGCCTCGCCCAGCAACATTGCCAGATTGGGTGAGGTCGGGCCTTGCTTGACCATGGCGAGGCTCGCTCTCGCTGCGGCCTCCTGCAAGGGCTCAAGCCTCGCCCGACCAAGGTGAGGCTTGCCCTCACGCGGCCTCCGACAAGGGCTCGAGACCCTCGCCAGGCGAGGCCGCCGTCGCTAGTGGCTAGCAAGGTCGAGCTCGCCGGCCTCTGGCCTCTAGTCTGTCGCCGGACCGGTGATTGGCTAGAGGAAGGAAGGAGAGATAAAAAAAGTAGGAAAAAAAGAAAAAAAAGGAAAAAAATATTAAAATATTATTAAAGTTATCCACGTCGGCGCCAGTGATCGGCCGCCAGCCGGCAAGCATCTACGTCGGTAAATTCCAATCAAAATTGACCGGAAATACTGAATTGGCACAAAAACAAAAGGTTTAGGACTGAATGGCACCAATTTAAAAGGTCTAAGATTAAATTGGCACCAAAAAAAGGTTTAGCACTAAATTGGCACAAATGCAAAAGGTTTAGGGCTGAATTGACACCAAAAAAAGGTTTAAGACTAAATTGGCACTAATGCAAAAGGTTTAGGACTTTTTTGGCACTTTTCCCGAGATTTGCGACATGGAACATCATGTGTGTAGCAAATCATATCAAGAGAGTTGGCATTGTAGTAATTGTAATATATGTGACCACGGCTATTAATACAATTTTTTTGCTTAAGAAATGTTCATTGTGAGTCAACATAACCAATAAAAATGGTCTTTGTTAAGGGATTCTTAATCTTGCTCTTTTTGGGGTATAGCCGCTTAACTACAACTTTACTTTCTTTCTCGGAGCCTTGATTGGGAGAGTAAATGGGATTTGAGAACTAAAAGGAAAGATTTGCCTCCATATAACCTCGACAAGCTTAATCATCAAAGAATTTGAGTAGCTATATCGATCATTGGTTATATTTGAGGGACGATTTATCATGACAAAGGTGCACTATGTAAAGGTGATTAGTGCACCAGTTAGGAGAACCAAAAGTATGCTATCTTCCCTTTGCTTTTTCTCTTTTCCCACATCCTCTCGTCTTCCTCCTTACAACAATCTGTATCACTAGTTCTTTTTATTGGCCTATTAGCCCAACCCTCCGCGTTACGAACTAAATTTCAATTTTTTCTCCATTTTTGGGTTGCGCAAAAAATATGTCGGGTCAGGTCATGAACTGGATCAAAGTACATAAAATTCAGGACATATTTAACACGGATTTATATGCGGCCTGGGGCTGAAATTCACAAACTATGTAAGTTCATGCAAATCTACTGTTAAAAGTGAACTGGGAGGGTTCTAATAGTTGTGTACCGTAGAACTGCGTGTGCAAGTCATTTGTATGAATAACTTCTCCAAGCTTGGTGAACTTTTGAGTATTTTCACTATACTAGGAGCTCCCTCATGGTCCTCTACGACGTGGAATGTCAGATGACGACATTCTAAGGATGGAAGAAACACTCTCACCTCCGTTAATGGTAGCACCTGCACTAAGTCAAGGGGGAAGAAGCAAAAACCAATCACTTTTACTTCTTTAGGCAATAAAGA
Source organism: Syzygium grande (assembly GCA_024733475.1). Lineage (NCBI taxonomy): Eukaryota > Viridiplantae > Streptophyta > Magnoliopsida > Myrtales > Myrtaceae > Syzygium > Syzygium grande. The sequence continues at coordinate 8,692,871 of JAMXDD010000001.1, forward strand.
AGACCAATCCAAGACGTGTCACGGTCAAGAGATTTTTGATGCATTGTAGAGGACCATGAGGGAGCTTCTAGAACAAAGACTAGTCCAAACCCTAATGGAGCTTCTAGAACACCTAGGGACGGGTGATATGGTAATTGCGCCATAGCAATAAATGCAGGTAATTAGTGCGTAGGACGATGCGATATCGGCTACTAGATCGATAGTCGATCAACGGATGTAATCTGAAGGTCTCTACTATATAAAGGGGTGCCCTCCTTCTCATTTTGATCATCCAAGCAATAGAAGTAATTTTCATTCTCTCTCAAAGCTTCTCTTTAGATTCTCTCTCCACAATCCGAATGAGCGAGCGATTGAGAAAAGGCTTGGCCTAGGCATTCTAATGATCCAAGGAAGCCTAACCTGCTGCATGGGTTATTTCCAAACTATCGACCCATGACACATGCGTATAGGTCCAAGGATCTCTATAGACCAAAAAAATGAGTAAACAAATAGCAAATGCTTGTCAAGAAAATTCTTTTTTGGCACATCAGATTTTAATCTCATCAAAATTTGAATGTATTGCTGGATCCACAAGGACGATAAGATGTGTATAAGTCCAAAAAAGGAGAAGGGCTCATCCAGCAAAAGTTTCACTGAATCTCTATAAAATGATAATGTTTTATTGAATTAACAATTTATGAGCATGGCATCATCAAGCCACCAAACAAACAATAGTACAATCTAACCCTAAGCAAATGGCATAGTGTGTATTGTTTGTCCACAACTTGAATCTGACAGGGCACAAAACTTAAAAATTAATTAAATAGGCTCACACCAGAAGGCACTGGCTCCCTATCATCAATCTCGTGACGTGACGCAGCCTCTCGAGAAGCCCCTTGACAAGATCGGCATGAGCCTTAGCATTATTGAGTCCAAAAATCATCATGCTGAAATTCAACTTAGCCTCAACCAAAGAAGTCACTCAATCTAGTCTAAACTCTATGCTTGTATTATTGCCTAATAGGCACAACTTGAGAAGATGAGATACCCTAATATTCAAGATCGAACCATCCTTAGGAAGTAAAGTGGGAGAGTCAATGACCAACTATCTTAAACCTCTAGATTCAACACTCATCAGCTTTGAGTCTTAGAACCCTTTCAGCTCAAGAAATTCTAAAATAGGGTAGCCACTCAAAAGTCTCTTCAACGCAGAATTGATCAACCGAGCATATCCAGTGCACAGTGTCTTTAGCGAAGACCAATTCACAGCATCTATAAGCCAAATATTGCATTGAGACAATTGTAAACTCAACAGCGTAGCGAGTTGGAAGAAGTACTGTGGCAACACATAAGTTCCCAACCACCGATGATGCAGGTTCAATGATAACTCTTGAACGCCATGCTCATTACAAACTCGAGACATGTATCAACAGTTGAATCCAAGAAGGGGTGATAAGCACCATTTGTTGTAAAATTAACTAATGCAAAAGCTAATCCAGATTTTGCAAATTAAGTTCAATGCAAAACTATCAAAGAAATAACGATGAACATAAAGGACACCCAAGATTTACATGGTTTGGTTCGACGTATCAGTACCTACATCCACGGAGAGAGCGAGTAACAAATAATCCACTAATAATTAGAGAATCCAAGTTAAAATCGCTCACTCACACGCTAAAGTATTTTCCACACCTAAATGAAACTCAAACCCCAAGTATTTACAAATAAACCACTCTAACTGAAAAAATAAACTCACGGCATAACATCTACGTGTCAAGCGCTACCTCATCGTGCAGCCACGCGAAGCGCTCCTTGGTGGCTTCTAGAATTTCTTCGTACGGCATCCAAGATTGAAGGAGAGCTACTGTGCATCCATTTTTTGTGCAATTGCCTTCTTTACTCTTGCGGCTATTGTGCACTACATAGAAAGAACCCACTGGCAGGCATTGTTTCTCCAAGTCGTGGTCTTATTTAGGAACCCAAAAGTGGGCGGCCACACCCTAGGTCTAAGAAGGAGACCTAGGCTAAAAACAAAGAAACCCTATTGCCTTTTCGTTTGTTATTATTTTTTTCTTGCGCCCCTTCTACAGGCTCTTACTTATCTTGGAAGCCTCACATTAGGGTTATTATTATAACTAAAAGGATATCTAAACCTCTAATGATGGTTTCTCCAATAATTGCCTTGACTTGTCTCCATTCTTCTTGTTCCCAAGTTCCCTGGGCATGTGACTCTCTAGAACACTCTATAACACTCAATTGTTGGGTATCTTAGGGTCTGTTTAGTAACGTTTCTGTTTCTTTATTTTTCTGTTCTTTTGTTCCCCGGAACAGAAAAAGAACAGAAATCTGTTTAGTAAAAAAAATCTATTTTTTGTTTCTGTTCCAAAAAAGTGTTCCAGAAATAGATTTGGAACAGAAACAAGAAGCAAAAAAAATCTACTTCTTATTTCTGGAACAAGAAAAAAGAAACGATTTTTTTTTCTAGAATTCTCTAAAAATAAGAAACAATCCATCGGCCGCAATCCGCCCACCGCCGCCTCTCACCGTCCTTCGCCGCCACCTACCGCCCGCCTTCCGCCGCCACCGCCGCCGCCCGCCGGCCAACGCTCGCCAGCCACCTCCCGCCCGTTGGTTGCCTCTTGTCGTCGACCATCGTTCTCCACCGCTCGACGCTTGTCGCCACCCGCCACCGATCGTTGTCCTCCATCGCTGGCCGCCGTGCTCCATCGCCCGACGCCAACCGCCACCCGGCGCTGGCCGCCTCCCCTCGCCAACCACCCGACGCCGGCGATCACCCACCACCGGTCGCCGTCCTTGGCCGCCGCCGACCGCCATCCTCCGCCGCCGGCCATTGTGCTCCACCGCCCGACGCCGGCCACCACCACCGGCGTTGGCTGCCCTCGGCCGCCGGCCACCTCTCGCCTCTGGCCACCCGACGCCGATGGTCACCCACCATCAGCCGCCATCCTTCACCACCGACCGCCGTGCTCCATCGACCGACGATGGCCACCCTCCGCCGCCAGCCACCTCCCGCCGCCACCCCCGCTGCCGTCACCACCGCCCGATGCCACCTTGCTCCACCTTTGACCGCCGTGCTCCACTGCCTCCCACCGCCGGCCGCCATCCTCTGCCGCCGCCGACCACCGTCCTCCGCCACCTGCCGTCCTCTGTTGGTAGCCTAGAAGGGAGAAACTCGTCCATGGAATAGAAATGGATCATTTGCACCCTAAACGCGTTTCTATTCTTTTTCTATTCCAGGAATAGAAATTTTGTGTAGTTACTAAACGCTATTTTTTTGTCAGAAACTGTTCCAAGAAATAGAAATATAAAAACTATTTCTGATCAAAAATTGTTTCTGGGAACAGAAACGTTATTATGCAGACCCTTAGAAGCTAAGATCTTCTCTAATGATTGCCCTCAATTATTGACCTAAGTTTGACTTGGTCTTCTTGGCTTCTTGTTTCCCAAGCTTGGTCGTGTAAGGCTTGTTTTTGCCTTTGAAGAACACTCAATAATTCACTAATGAACAACCATCTCATGGTTCGCCTTCTTTATTAAGTATAACCTCCAAAATTTATAATGATATTTAGCAAAGATGAACTAAGTAGACAGGAATTTACGAATTTAGAATGATTGACCAACCTACCCGAATCGAGGTTTGGTGTAAGAATATGTCCAAGTAAAACTAAACATGACCAAGCCGAAGTCTGGATTGAATGGTACAAGTTCGAACCAATCGGATGACCAGGCGTATGGCCTATTCGATCGGCTTGACCGAGCACGTGGCACGGCATACTGGCCCGGGCCACGTGGGGCAGGGCCAAAGATAAAGCGAGCGCATGTGATGTCGGGTCATGGTCGCAGACGGCGGTGCAAAACACAATGCTAGGCCATACGAACGAGGGATCGGTTCATGGACCAAACACATGTGTTGGCTCACGAATGGGCATAATGCATGGTTTGCGGCCAAGTCTGTTGGGCACGGAACTAGATTAGAGCCAAATTTAATGGGTACAAAGCCTGGCATAAGGGTCATGCATAATGACTGACATACGGCTAGGCACAGGGCTGGTTCGTGGCTTAGCCGACGGGCACAAAAGTTGGTCATGACCAGGCATAAGGCTTGACCGGCGTGGCCAGCACAAAGCTTGGTCCACGACCAAGTCTCAAGGCTCTTGGCCTTGCAGATGGCTTGTCCATGGCCTACCCAAACTCAATGCAATGATCCATGGCCGGTTCACAACCGGTCCATGTTCAAGTATGAATGACTCATGATCGACTCTCAGTCGTCATATAGCCACGCAGAATCAAGTACTACATAATCAATCTATGGTTGTTTGTGAGCGGTACATAGCCCAGCAAAATCACCCCCGATTGACACATGCTCGCACGGCATTGATTCATGGTTATCCCAGACTGTCCCACCAATGACCCTTATGGTTAAAAGGTCGATCCATGGTCAATTACTCTAATCGATTTATGTGATTGGGAAGTCATTCTATTGTTGATCTTATGGCCAATTTATGGACAATCTTTGGATCGAACCATGACCAACCCTTAGTATACTCGTTTCGACCATATTATCCGTTCCATTACCGACCCTCGAATCGAACCGCTCGCCAATTCCATAATCATTTACCTTGGGTTGTCTTGGCTCAAATTGGGGATGTCACATATTCTCTACAACTTATTATTTTATCATAAATAGTTCAATTATAGATTACAATTTGATATAATCATAATAATAAATAACTGGCTGAAGACGAAGAGGTGGGAGAGAAATTGAGGAAGAGACGGAGAGAGAAAAGGGAGGGGCTTGTTCGATTAATGGGTAATTTTGAATTTCCAAATTTAAACTTTTTCTAACAACCTTGCAAAAATTCAAAATTTGGAACATTTTTTCATATTCTGTCATTAACTTCTTTCCATCAACTAACAACTCAAGTATTTCATAGAGAAAAGTATAAAAAAAGTCATAACCCTTTTGCATTTGTGCCAATTTAATCCTAAATCGTTTTTTTGTGCCAATTCAGTCCTAAACCTTTTGCATTGGTGCCAATTTAGTTCTAAACCTTTTTTTGGTACCAATTCAATCCTAAATCTTTTGTATTGATACCAATTCAATCATTCCCGCTAATAGTTATTCACATATCGAAAGAATGAATTGGCACCAATGTAAAAGTTTTAGGATTGAATCAGAATCAAAAAAACGTTTAGGACTAAATTGGCACAAATGCCAAATATTTAGGACTAAATTGGCACAAATACAAAAATTTTAGGACTGAATTGGCATTTAATGCAAAATGTTTAGGACTAAATTGGCACAAAAAAAGATTTAGGACTAGATTGGCACTAATACAAAAGGTTTAGAACTTTTTTAACACTTTTTCCATATTTCATAATAAGGTCATTTTGCAAAATGTTTTAAGTTTCAATTTTTTTGAATATACGCAAAATGTGTGCAACTTTTGCTAGTAACAATAGCTAAATAGAAGGAATTCTTCAATGCACAATTTCATCTAAAAGTGTGCATATATAAAATAAGAAAATGTAAATTACACCAAATGGAATTCGATTGGAGTCTTAATTAGTAGGTGAAGAAAATGAAAAAGGTAATTGTCGAAGAAAGTTTTTAAAGGCTCTTTCTAGAAATGATGGTTATACACTTACCTTTACAGTTATAGAAACATGTATCGTTTTCTTTTTGATCGAATATTGCTTCATATTGGAGGAGGCATATAATTTATTAAATACTGTTTATCTTGAATCGCATTTTATGATAATATCTAGTTTCGAATTACAAGTTTCAGTTAACTAAATAATTCTTCGATCTATCTAAACTGAAAGCAAATTAAAAAGCATTATTCAACTCCAAATTTCGGCCCCAGAATTTCAATTAAATATCTGCATGCTATAAGATGAATAAAAAAGGCATAAATCAAATATTTGACAAAAAGATTATTTGAAGATAGTTTTTAATGCACGCATAACACTCTCTTTTTTCACATAAGTCACCTCCATCACTTTAAATATCATACCTTTTTCTCCAGCGAACGTCCAAACTCTTGAAAGAAGAATGCCTTTTGTCATTCCCTTCTCCCCCTTCTTCAGGAAGATTTCAGTGTTAGGGTCCACCCATAGAACCAGAAACTTGAACCATTGAGAGCTCCATTCTAGTTCCGTGGTCAGCCATCACTTTCCCCATTTTGACCCACAAGTTGAACTTCCAAGTTTGACCACATTTTCAGGCGTAGAATGTAAGAACAACAACGACAGCAACAACCCAACTCCGACACCGTATCTATAAATGGAAATCAAAGAAGCAAGGTACGAATGAGTACAATACCTCGGTAGGGCTTGGGATCAGCTTCTTCAAGGTCTCGTACTTGTGACTGGTCAGGGCCCTTCTCTCTCTCTCGGTGGTACAAGGCTTCCCTTTCTTAACCATGACATGTCCATGCCCGCCATCGTATCACTCCAAAACTTGGAAACGTCATTATTGTTCTCCACAAACTGATGACCCCCATCCTCCTCGCAGTACACCATCGTCATTCCTAGATTGTTTCCCTCATCTCCTTCAGTTTCGCCACTCTCAATGTTATTGCTGCCACCAAAAAATGAAGACAAGCCGCTGAGCAGCAAGTTGTTGTAGCTGCAGACTCCACCGTTCGGCAGAGACTGAAACAACTCCCTCATGAACGAGGGTTGTGGCTGCAAATTGCTCAAATGGATGAGCGGATCAAAGGGAAGGGGCGGCGCTGGCGAGTTAGGTTTTGTGAAGGACAGCGACAAGCTGGGAAGCAAAGAGGAAGAGGAACATCGGGCCAAATTGAAGAGATTGGGGAGGTCTGGCGGCAGCGCCGGAGCGAAGATATCGGAAGGACCGTTATTGCTGAAGTTCTGTGGGGCTTGAGTTTGCAGAAATTGCAAGGGATCGGCGACTTGTTGGCTGATGAGCTTGTGGTGGTCATCATGATCGCGTGACTCAAACCCTCCGTTCCGGGAGCACTGTAGTTCCAATTTGAGGAAGAGTGGCTGGCATCGTAAGGCAATAACTGGTTCATATTGCTATAATCATTGTTATCTGAGCCGACCTGACAAATCACTTCTTCTAGAGTTACAAGGGAGATGTTTCGGCAATCAACGACGCTGTCGTCTTCAGCTGCGAAGCCCATTAGCTCTTGTTGTTGATAATGGTGATGGAGATCAACCTCTTCCGCTGTGGAAGCGGCAACATTCTGTGGATGATGATGGTGATGCTGATCTTCTTGTGAATACGCTACATCTTCCACTCGCGCAGGTACGGCATTCGAATTGAAGCATGCGGTCGTCTCCTCCATCATTCCTTTCGGCGGGTATTCTGCGACTGCCATGAACAGAAGCAAAAAAAGCATATAACTAAGCCAGAGCTTCCAGAGACTCATTAAAAGCGAGAACGCACGCGTATACATACATGTGCAACATAAACAGCTCGAGCGAAAGAAGAAGACTACTGGAAAGTAATGCTGCCTATCGAGCTACGTAGCTATAGCGAGAAAAGCTTACTGTGATCGTCCGATCTCTTCTTTATCTGCTGAGAGAGAGAGAGAGAGAAAGCGCGAGGCGCGGGGGCCGCAGACATCGACTTTCACATTTACTTTCATACGTACATACATACATACATACATACATATTATATATAAGTTGTTATTATTTATTAATAATTTGTGTCGAGTCTTTGTAAACACTTCGTATGCTTGACGTTGTTCATCCTGTATTAGAGTTGAAGGCGCGACCGTCTCCTTAAAAGGTTTAAGCCATTGATGGGGATTTGTAGTAAAGTCTTAATAGTTCACCAGGCACCGTGTTTAAGCTTATGGAATCACGGAAAACTCTCTTTTCACCTCTCTAATTTCTCGTTCTTAAAGGAACTCTTCACTCTATTGATAGAATCAATCGCATGGGTCATGTTTAGCCTACTTCCTGTCGTCACCGACTAGTCGTTCAAAACTAGCGTGATAAGCTGTCTTTATTTATGTGTGTCTTGTCAGATTAATCAACTAAAAAAGAAGCCAAGAGTTAGATTGGCACTCTCTCCCTCCGCCTATTCGATTGCCTACAAATGCGAAACACGTTTGTTGTGCTAAACCAGCACACAAAACCCTAGTATGCATAACGAGATACGGACAACATTTTTCCGAACCATAACCTCGAAAAATAAGGCCCCTGATCATAGGCTGTAGAATCCCCTACACGAGCAGCCGATGTCGACACGCATGCATATAAGGTTGTTACTTCATGTTAGCGGTGCAGCTGAAAAATATTTTTTCCCCATGATAGAGTGCATGAAGGATACAACATAATACCATATGATACATCCTTTTTTATTATTTTAATATAGCGCATGATACGTTTCTAACTAAACTAGAAATCTCTTAATTTGTTATTAGAAAACTATCGAGTCATTCACGAAATACCATTTCAAAGTATGATATTGTCATGGAACACGAGTTACAAATTGTAATACCTGCCCTCTACAATATCAATTGGGAAAAGTGCAATAAATTTATGACTTTTTGAACAATTTTCCCATTTAACATGGCTAGATGGGATGCCAATAAAATTTGCCTAATTAAAGTCATATTTGACATATATTAGAAACATAAACTGTTCAACTAAGGGGATGTGATCTCAATAACAGTGCAAAGGAAAACGATAATTATTTGCTAGATGATTGGAAAGTTACCAAGATATCACTATTGATTAAGGTTTGTCATATACAAATCTTTAGCTCTTTTTATCCAACAACAGAGGAGCAATGCACAAGAAGTTGCTGTGAGCTCAAGTGGCCAAGAGAGAGCTCGAGCGGCTGTAAGCTCACCCAACTATGGCAAATTCTGAGACAACAAGATCGATCGCATGGTTCCTCAAAGGTTGGTAAGTACGCCAAGTGCATCAGTAACGGAGCTGCGGTGTACCTCTCCGCCATCCTCAAGCATTTTGCCGTTGAAGTTTGTTGATTTTTTGTCTTGCTAGACTGAATTGTGTTCGTCTCGCCTTTTTGTTTGCCATACGTTGGCTTTACCGGCCGTTCCCACCCCAAAATTCCCACAAGTAGAGTTTGAACTCTCGACCTCCAACGTCTCAAAGAGATCCGTAACATATTAGATTGAATGTCGTCAGTCTCGCTTTAAATTTGCAGCAAAAAACAGCAAGTTTAAAGAAAACAGCAAGTACCCAAAAACAAATAAGGAGAATCCCATCGAGTGTCCGCAAAGTTCTTTCACTCTACATGTTAAATATGTCTTGAGTTTTATGTACTTGATCCGATTCATAACCTGACCCGACATATTGTTTGTGCGACCCAAAAGTGGAGAAAAAAATTGAGTTTTAGTTCGTGACGCGGAAGGTTTATACTGCGGCTAGGTTTTCTCGTTGAGTAGAGAGAATTTTATTTTCGTAAAGTTTTGTGAGCCGTGAGGTTTTGTTAAGTCGTCGTTTCGACTTCTGAAAACTGTATTCTTTTTTTATTATAGTGAAATCTTGTCTTGCCTTGCCCGTGAACGTAGATCACCTTGTGATCGAACTACGTAAATCCTTGTGTTCTGTATCTATTTTTCCGCATCTGTTTCCAACACTACACAATGGTTACAAAATCAAGAACCTCTTAATTGCAACAAGCCGCTCCTCCTAAAGATTCCCAACAAAGATTACAAGATCGATCTCTCTCTCTAAACTAGGATCTTTCTAAGTGATGAACTTAGTTCATTTGCCCCACCACCTTCTTGTGTCTACTCAAAAACCGTGGCCTCAATCAGAATCATTAAGAGAAGATGACATTTGTCTTGAAGATACAATCCTCCTGCAAAAAATGAGCACTGCACATCGAACGTGGATGGTGAACATGGAGGCCAACTGGTGTGCAAGCCCCGCCACTATAGCCACCTTCACCCGGCCCCTCCTTGGGATTGGCCGGCTCATGATGCCTCTCGTGACATCACCACCACCAACAATGTTGATTATCGACCTTCTCGAACCCGCCATGTCCTCGATACTCTCTCTCGATATTCTTGTCGTGTGTGTTACCGAGAGACGATGAGAATGAGACTGTGGGAAGTTGATGGGTTGTTTGTGAGGGTGACTTGTTTATATAGGCGGAGGTGAGGAATAAACAAGCCGCAATCTCGTTTTGACCGTTTGACTTTCTTGGTGGGTTTGTGGATTCCTGGCCGACCAATCTGGAGTTGCCAACTGTCACTTTGCGTGGGGCTTTTATCTGATTTGTTTTTGTTGGGTTTTGACTTTTTGACCTTGTGTGCGGACGGCGGGTTTTGTCCGAAGTCGTGGACTGGAAAAACATTATTGAAAGTTTGACGCCTACTAAGGTTACGTATCAAGATAATTTTTTATAACAAGCAATGGTGAAGTAGAGAAACAAGAAGAATTAATTCATGTGCTCAAACTTTTATCAGTATTTATTGTTTAAGTTGCATGTCAACATTTTATTAGAGATCTAAATGGAGTCAATTCCATCAATCTTAATGTATGCTTCGCAAATAATCAAATTTCAGTACATTAAATAAAGGGTAGCATAACAAATTCATAAATAATAACTACATACAATTTTTTAATAATTTGTTAAACCTAAATCTCTATAATTTTGACACTTTTAAAAAAATTTTTACTCAATTTAGACATTTTACTCGATGAATTTGTTTAAGCTGCGAAACAACAACTATAAGCTTTTAAAACTGATAATTTTTGCCGTAACTCTTCACAAAATAAAGGGTTACACAATAAATTCATTTATTGAAAAATATATGCAATTTTTACCTAACTCTCACGATTTCAATGTACTATTTCCAATTGTACTCTCTCTTGATTGTTTGTCCATAAAACAAACAAAAAGTGCCTTGTCCCATGTAGAATAGATGGGAGTGTGTGGACCAATATATAAGTGTGAAAGTATTCTAACATTACAATTGAAGACAATCGCTAAGTGAGCTAAAACCTATAATACCCGCTTGCGAATGCGCGAATAATTAGGAGAACTTTGTGCGTTCGTGAATCAGAATTGACACTAATCAATGTTTCTTATTATTATTTTTAATACGGGCAGTTATTTTTTAGCTAACGGATGTTAGGCATCTTACAGCCTTTGAAAGGTTGGGCGGCTTGCAGGTTTATGAAGGGGCTTCATATGAACATGTACGTTATTGGGTGCATTTCATCCCAAAATGACATGGTTTTCACTCTCCTTCTTCCGTCGACTTATGTCGGAACGTTGGAGTTCCGTTCGGTAGTTGAGCCCGTCATCAGATACAACCTGCTCTTGTGGCAACTCCCAATTCGCACTTCCATTTGGCTTCCTGCACTGGAGTTGACACTGAAAAACATGAAGTAAGTTGAATATCTGGCTATTGTATGTTGATTTTGATGCTTATATGCTTTTTCCTCCAAGGATGTGGTTAGTTTCATTTCATTTTGCATGTAATGGTTGATTATTCTGGATGTCAAGCGGGAATTTGCGTCCGTGTTCATCAAGCAGCAATGAACAACATGAGAAATTTACGACAACTTGTGTAACAAACATCAACATGCATTGTCCACTTTTGCATTTGCGTCGAGGTCTCGATCGGCTATAAAAATGCCATGGATGGTTATCTGGTAGATCAAATATACTAACAAAAAAAAAATTGACACGCATCGTCCTCACTGTCGGGCATGTCGAAAAGTGTTTTAGGCACATACTACATAGTATGATAAGGTATATTTCATTTATTCAGCATGATGGAACCAACGATACACCAGTAAGAAATGTCGTCGCAAGTGTACTATGTTTTTTCCCTTCGATTTTAAGGCACATAGATTTCGAGAGGAAAGAATTACGCCGTGCTTTGCATTGTTCATCTTGTTTGAAGCTATTCATTTTCGTGAGCCTCCTTGAACATATATTTATCATGTGATAATAACACATTTCTTTTTCTTGATAAATTACAAGTACTTGTTTCTACTAGTTGGATGACCATTCTTGGATGAGGGGATGTGTGGTTTATGGCCTTGTCTGATTCATAATTTTCGCAGATGACAATTCTTGGCCAAGTAATTTAGATGATTAGAACCTTCGAATCTTACAAGGTCCATTTCATATCATATAATTGGGAAAAATTCTGAAAAATAATATTTATATACATTTTAACCCAAACTTGGACACACTTTAATTGCCATAACTATTCTATTCGACTACCCATTAACTCGATTTTTGCATCTGCGGGAACCTCGGTGTTCTTCAAGTAGCAATGAAACAACATGAGAAATTTACGACAACCTGTGTAACAAACATCAACATGCATTTCCACTTTTGCATTTGCGTCGAGGTCCCGGCTATAAAAATGCCATGGGCGGTTATCTGGTAGATCAAATATACTAATAAAAAAATCGACATGCATCGTCCTCACTGTCGGGCATGTCGAAAAGTGTTTTAGGCACATACTACATAGTAAGATAAGGTATATTTCATTTATTCAGCATGATGGAACTGATGATACACCAGTAAGAAATGTCAAATAACACTAGGTGTTGCAAGTGTACTATGTTTTTCCTCTCCGATTTTAAGGCACATAGATTTCGAGAGGAAAGAATTACGCTTCAATACGTGCTTTGCATTGTTCATCTTGTTTGAAGCTCTTCATTTTCGTGAGCCTCCTTGAAGATATATTTATTATGTGATAATCACACATTTCTTTTTCTTGATAAATTACAAGTACTTGTTTCTACTGGTTGGATGACAATTCTTGGATAAGGGGATGTGTTGTTTATGGCCTTGTCTGGTTCATAATTTTCGTAGATGACAATTCTTGGCCAAGTAATTTAGATTATTAGAACCTCCGAATCTTACAAGGTCCATTTCATATCATATAATTGGGAAAAATTCTGAAAAATAATATTTATATACATTTTAACCCAAACTTGGACACACTTTAATTGCCATAACTATTCTATTCGACTACCCATTAACTCGATTTTTGCATCTGCGGGAACCTCGGTGTTCTTCAAGTAGCAATGAAACAACATGAGAAATTTACGACAACCTGTGTAACAAACATCAACATGCATTTCCACTTTTGCATTTGCGTTGAGGTCCCGGCTATAAAAATGCCATGGGCGGTTGTCTAGCAGATCAAATATACTAACAAAAAAATCGACATGCATCATCCTCACTGTCGGGCATGTCGAAAAGTGTTTTAGGCACATGCTACATAGTAAGATACGATATATTTCATTTATTCAGCATGATGGAACCGGCAATACACCAGTAAGAAATGTCAAATAACACTAGGTGTTGCAAGTGTACTATGTTTTTCCCCTGCGATTTTAAGGCACATAGATTTCAAGAGGAAAGAGTTACGCTTCAATGCGTGCTTTGCATTGTTCATCTTGTTTGAAGATCTTCATTTTCGTGAGCCTCCTTGAACATATATTTATCCTGTGATAATCACACATTTCTTTTTCTTGATAAATTACAAGTACTTGTTTCTACTGGTTGGATGACAATTCTTGGATAAGGGGATGTGTGGTTTATGGCCTTGTCTGGTTCATAATTTTCGTAGATGACAATTCTTGGCTAAGTAATTTATATGATTAGAACCTCCGAATCTTACAAGGTCCATTTCATATCATATAATTGGGAAAAATTCTGAAAAACAATATTTATATACATTTTAACCCAAACTTGGACACTTTAATTGCCATAACTTTTCTATTTGACTTCCCATTAACTCGATTTTTGCATCTACGGGAACCTTGTGACCCTATGATTTCAAAAATGTGTTTCGATTTAAAAAAAAATGTTGGAATCGAATTTTCAAGAATTTGACCTAACAGATGACCATGATATTTTCTTGCTGGAACTTCAATAGCAACTAAATCAAGCCATTCAATTTTTGTACCACGAGCTGGTTCTATCATGAGCAAAACGTGGTAAAAGTTTTTTTAATCTCAATCACAAATGATGGTAAGTGGAATGGGAAGCCCATTGTCATTGCCCGATCTTAGTCTTCCATTTCTTCACCATCTTCGAGGAAGGAGCTCTTAATATCAAGTATTTCATATCATCTAATTTGGTAAAATTATGAAAAATAATATTTATCTATATATTTACCCAAATTGGGATAAAATTTAACACGTCATAATACATGTAATGAAATGAATATGAAAAGATTGTGCAATTGCGGAATACGGTTCTCGGGAAAATAGAGAGTGATATGTGGACTAGAGGTCCAAGTGGAATGCCATTGCTTGGACAGAATGCTGGTTTTTACGGTGTCTTCTGTGGTCAAGAAGGAGATGATATGATGGATTAAGGCATCGGGCAATGAGCTCATGTAGTCCACTGAGTTGCAGGTTTCACCTTGACCGGAAGGAGGAGATGATTGTGGATGTTTCCACCGGCCAGCCATGTATGGAGAGACTCTTCAAAATTTTTCCTTTTGCCTGCTGACAAAGATGAACAGAGGATTATACACAAACCCAAAAAACTTTTCTTCAAGAATCAAAGAAAAAGGAAAGTATGAAGAGCAAACTAAGAGAGGGCTCATGAAGGGCTCATGAAGTGTGGGCTACTTAGGGGACAAAGGCAGTTGGAGAGCGTGAAATGGAAGAGAAAGAGAAGGGGTGGTGGTTATGTTTGTTTGATTAACAGGTCATTTCAATTTTGAATTTCTTTTCCAACAGACTTCAAAAATTCAAACTTTAGAACATGTATGCAATGTGCAAAATCAAAAGTTAATCTCATCAATATATATTTTTTGCTCTATGTAAATTTCATATTAATTTCGTTTATATTATTTGACTCTGCTACTTACGTGATTAATTAAAAATAATAATATATACTCTCTCTTTTTTTTTTCCATTAGAGCAATACCTAATTACAAGAAACTAAATATCGTGATAGTAGTTATATTAATATATTATGTACTTATTACTCAACTAATAGTAACTTGAAATATTGTTAATTAATTATTTTCTAATTACGAATAACTAAGACAATAATATTAGTTGTATTAATATTCTCTACAACTTGTTGTTTTATCATAAATTTTAGTTTAACAATTTGACATATTCATAATCATAAATAACTTATTAGTTACATTAATATTCTCCACAACTTATTATTTTATCATAAATAGTTCAACTATAGATTACAATTTGATTTAATCATAATCATAAATAACTTGCTGAAGACGAAGAGGTGGGAGAGAAATTGAAGAGACAGAGAGAGAAAAGGGAGGGGCTTGTTCGATTAATGGGTAATTTCAATTTCCAAATTTTAATTTTTTCTAACAACCTTGCAAAAATTCAAATTTTGGAATATTTTTTCACATTCTGTCGATAACTTCTTTCCATCAACAAACAACTCAAGTATTTCATAACAAGGTCATTTTGCAAAATGTTTTAAGTTTCAAATTTTTGAATATATGCAAAATGTGTGCAACTTTTGCTAGTAGCAATAGCTAAATAGAAGGAATTCTTCAATGCACAATTTCATCTAAAAGTGTGCATATATGAAATAAGAAAACGTAAATTACACCAAATGGAATTCGATTGAGTCTTACTTAGTAGGTGAAGAAAATGAAAAAGGTAATTGTCGAAGCAAGTTTTAAAAGGCTTTTTCTAGAAATGATGGTTATACGCTTCCTTTTACAGTTATAGAAACATGTATCGTTTTCTTTTTGATCGAATATTACTTCATATTGGATGAGGCATATAATTTATTAAAAATTGTTTATCTTTAATCGAGTTTTATGATAATATATAGTTTCGAATTACAAGTTTCAATTAACTAAATAATTCTTCGATCTATCCAATCTGAAAGCAGATTAAAAAGCATTATCCAACTCCGAATTTTGGCCCCAGAATTTCAATTAAATATCTGCATGCTACAAGATGAATAAAAAAAGCATACATTAAATACTTGACAAAAAGATTATTTGAAGATATTTTTTAATGCACGCATAACACTCTTTTTTCACATAAGTCACCTCCATCACTTTAAATATCATACCAGAAAAACAAGAAGACAATACTATACAACACAAGAAGAAATCATCATATAAAAAGCTAATAAAGAAAATGGGAGGTCATTCTAAATTTTGTCTTTCGGCCATAATAATGTTGGCATTTTCCACTGTCCATCAAGAACAAAACATTACGAGCAGTAGACTATGTTCGCTCGCTGCGAAGTCGTATGAATTAGACTTTGTAAAACGCACCATTTTCAAAAAGTAGTTTTTCTTCAAAAAGCGGAGGAATCCACAAAGATTCCTTTGAAAAAAAAAAACAATGTCCAAAAAGCAAAATGATTTTTATTTCTAAGTTTTCGAGCAGAGCATATCCAAAAAAAAAAAAACCAACATCGAAATAAATTAAATTTACGCTTTTCCATAAATAAATAAAAAAAATCACAATCCTCATAATAAATGCTCCTATATTTCGGCAAACGCAATCATGTCAACTATTGCCACCATCTATTAAATGCTCATCTATCCCCATACTTTCCTACCTAAATTAATTTTTACCAACTTTTCTAGGAAAAATTTAGATAACCAATTAGGAATAGGAATAGTCGATTTTGTCCCCGGGTCACTCGAGTTTCTTCCCCCAATCCGTCAAAAATAACAATCGGAGAGGGGGTCAATGTGGGCTTTGTGCGGAGAGCACGAGTTAACATAGCTAACGCGAAGCATGAGCCATGAAGCCATGCGTATTAATGAAATAAATAGAACATAAACCAAATTAATTTGGGAAAAGCCACGGAGGCTCTTTGTGGGAAGTCTCGTGAACAGATGATACGTGGCAGTTTCGGATTGGTGACGGGTAATTGTAATGTGAATCACAGAGAGAAGCAAGAAGAAGGCGACACTACCCGCCGGAGATTGATGGACTTATTTGATGTAGTTCTTATTCACGTTCCGTTTCGTCTGAGACGGATCA
The DNA here is from genome assembly GCA_024733475.1 of Syzygium grande. Taxonomy (NCBI): domain Eukaryota; kingdom Viridiplantae; phylum Streptophyta; class Magnoliopsida; order Myrtales; family Myrtaceae; genus Syzygium; species Syzygium grande. The sequence goes on from JAMXDD010000001.1 coordinate 8,709,821, forward strand.
AGGTGAACCTATTTCGCAGAAATCTCAAGATTTGGAGAAATAATAGGTTACATCACCTAGAAAAATCAGCCAACGGAAAATATTTCCATTATCAACAACAATACAAGACTAACTATTTTCACGGTTGATAAAAATATTTCTGTAAGCGATACAAGTGCCATAATTTCTCGGAAAATGTTTTCCAAAATCTCAAGTTTCCGTGAAACAGACGACTATTAATTCCTTGAAAAGACGATTACCCTATCGTCGAGCAAATTGTTACGCCATCCCTAGATGGAGCTGGTTCCATCAACTCTATCGCTAAAAGTGAACGCATTCATCTTCTCTAAACTCAAATGAAATCTCCAATTTCTGCCCCTGCTACAACACCAGGACATAACCTTTTCAATAATTTCGACTGAGAAAGCCAAAACAGAAGAGTGCAAGTTATTAGGCACTCAGATTGATTCAAGTTTTAGCGAAGCACACTGAAGCAGATGCTAAATAGCAAGTGCTGAAATCTGAACAGAAAAATGTGGTGGTTATCTTTTCGTGGCATTCTAGTTTTTCATCAAGGGGAATCATTGAGAGTGCATGTATAATTCGTTCGGCAGATCGGATGATGTATAATTTTATGTTCCAAGTTATGACATAAGAAAGTATTGTGAACCTTGGAGCTTCTTCCCTCTGTTTAATTGCCAATAAATGACTCGATTTTTGGGACAATGAATGCCCACTAAATCTGGGATCAATGCAACATCCTTAGATGCTTGATTTTCTCAAGAAAAATGCATGAAGAGATCATTTGAAAAGGTTACTTTTTCGATTCGTTCTTTTAGTTTATAGACAAAAGTCAATTAGTATGAAATATGACAAAGAGTGATGGACCTAGTCATCTTAGGTTGGTAGAATCGGGTCATGCTCTCTCGTCACTGTGGGCCGTTGTTCCATAATTATCTTACAGGAATATTCTCAAAATATTTTAGAACGGCAATGGACAAATTCACTTGAAAACTTCTGTCAATAATGAAGTTGCTGTTTCACATGACCAACTACTTGAATTTTCGGATCCTTCAAAGACAATAAGTTTTACATGAAAAGCATATGTTAATAGTCTTGATTTTTAACGAAATTCACATGTTCATTTATACTTGTGGTATCCTTATCTGTCTATTCCCTACTGGGAGACAAGAAAGGATATGGTATTTGAATGGAACGTAATTTTGTTATTCTTTATTCATGTAAGATAGGAAAATAAATATTAATTAATTTTTTTGTTGCTTGTTGAATGTGCTTAGATTCTGTCCGTTTTGGAGATGGAAGGAGTGCCATCTCCATTGTCAAAATGTCAGTCTGATTCTACGCACACCAATTAGTCAATGGCACCTTCTTGGGATAGCATACGTGCTACGAAGTTCACAGTGCCTCGAAGATTTGTCCTTTGCTATATTATTTTCAGTTCGCTTCTTGTGCTGACTTTGTCCTGGCATGAATGTAAACAATGAGTTAAAACTTTAGGAGCACATAAAGATTATCAATCTCGAACTCTTATTTGTTCCAGCAATTGAAATTTGCTCGTAACTCGGTCAATCTACTCAATATATGTGCAGGACCACTTTAAGCTGTTTTAGGTCATGTCCTAAAGTAACTGCACTGTCATACTGGAGGTTCTTGTGCTGCCATGCAGCGTTAGGATCTTGAGCTAATAGGTTAGCGATGAGCACCTAGAAAGAGAAGACGTTTTATTGTGTAGATGAGTTTTAAGAGTTCAAATTCAATAATACTAAAAAAAAAGTAAAACTAACTAGCATCTGCGGTGGACAAATGATATATTTTCTTTTAATTTTAGTTAGCAACGGATTCTTGTTTCTGTTGATCCGCATCTAATGTGAAGTAAGTTTATTAAATGGGTTATTCATGTGCAGGAAGAATCGAAAGAAAGTTTTAACTATGATGAAGCAGATTTTTTTAGTTCATGGAAGGGGAGCTTTCGATGTTTGGTGAAACATCTCGAGCTAGTTGAGATCATCGGTTTCACAGCTAATAGTTTAGGGTCGAAACATCTGCTCACCCTGATTATCTTCTTGGTGATACACTTGCACTAGAGAAGCTGATTATCAAGGTTGATTTGCGCACACAAAATGGACAAGAACGTCTTCAAGCTCTTTCGAAACTACTTGGTGTGAGCCGAAATGTGCTCAGCTATTGAAGAGCTTCCAAAAATGCTGAAGTTATCTTCGATTATCCTTTCAAATTGGTGTCCTTCTCGGAGTATATGAAAATCCGAGATTCTTGTAATTTTCATGGCAAGTTTATGTTGCTCTAGGCACTACACTGCTCATTCTTATTCACGCTCTTTTCACAGTAAAGTTGCAGGAACTATGACAGTATTAGGTATTTAGCACGACCCTAATTTACACTTCTTTCAAGTTTAGTTTAGTTTAGCTGTAAATATGAACCTCTTAAGGAAAGAGGTTAACCGTAATGTTTTGGAATATTTACATACGAAAGGGTGCTTTGGTTAAGATATTGCTCATCTTTCTCTTCTTTTTTCAAGCAAAATAGAAAATTTAGAGATATGTTGTTCGTATGCACTCTTGGAATAGTAAGCAAAGCCCTGATTATAATGATTTGCATTTTGGAAATCTTCCTGTATTTGTGTGTAATTGACTAGACATCATTAGAGTTTGATTGTAGTTTCAGCACAACCCCTAGTTTCCAAGTGAAGAAACTCCTTGCACTGCCCGGAAATTTATGTATCCCCTTCGCTTGCGATGATTTCAATAACACAAACTTGAAATACTTCTTTTCTGCCCAAATGAAGATAAAACTCAGAACTTTGACATAACCTCTTTTGTCACATAAAGAACTCGAAACACAATAATTCGGACAAGGAAAATTCACAGCCACAATGATTAAAAAAAAAGTGAAGGACAAAGCAATGTATTTAGTAAAAAGGACAGAAAATCTAATGGACCTCTTGAGTGGTAGACAGTAAAATTGGATTGACCAATGAATGAGTGAGAAGATGGCTCCGCGCGAGGGTTGCATGGGGACTGAGGCGGTGCAATGTGGGGAACACTAAGCCTAATTCGCCCTCCTTTCGATTAAAGAAAAGCGGACATCATTACTAGGAATGTTAATTAATCAAAAGCTGTGTTATTCACTCAGGTCAACAACCTTATTAGTAGCTTTTTTAGACAGATGCACAGTCTAACCTCACGAAACAATATTAAGTTGAGCCAAAAGTCCAGTTGAACAAACATAAAGGGATGATATTTCAAATTTCAGCACCAGGCCGTTGTACTCTAAATGCATGCAATCAGAACTTCTGTAAATGCTAGGCTGAAATTCCGATGTCCAAAAAGGAGCAGTAGACGACAACCGGACTGATGTAAAAATCAAGCTTTATGCACGCTTTTAGAAGAGCATCCTTGGGAGGGATAACTATGAATGACCTTCAAGCTAGGAGAACGATTTGGGTGCGACAAAATTATCCGAGCCATGTCATTTGCCTTGGACAATTTGAAATTGTTACTATTGATCTCTATTTTTTCCAGCCAAGGTACATTCTGGAGGAGAAACTTGAGCAAGGAAAGAAAAGGTTCCCACGCCAGCCAATCGGCACTGGGATCAATAATCTCAACATTCTTGAGATGCATTAGACATTGGTAGATCCTCCAATTTGCAGAATTCCAAAATTCTTTTGCATCCAAGTTCCGACGTTCAACATTCTCCGCAATGAACTTAGTTTGCAGATATAGAACATTATGACAAACGATGAGCGATACAATTGGAACAGACAAATATCCAAGTTTGACGAGATAAAATAGCAGTTGCTACATAAGAATCAAAGAAAAATGAAAATATGAAGAGCAAACCAAGAGAGGGCTCGTGAAGGGTAGAGCCGAAAATCTTGAAGAAAGCTTGAGGCTACTAAGGGGACTGAGGTTGAAGAGCGTAGAATGGACGAGAGAGAGAGAGAGAGAGAGAGAGAGAGAGAGAGAGAGAGAGAGAGAGAGAGAGAGAGAGAGAGAGAGAGAGAGAGAGAGAGAGAGAGGGGGTGGTAGTTATGTTCGTTTGATTAACGGGTCATTTCAATTTTGAATTTCTTTTCTAACAAACTTTGAAAATTCAAACTTTAGAACATACATGTGTCACGGGTTGGTCGATTAATAACGATTTCACACCCACGTGGCCTTAGGATCACTCCCAAGTCAGCTTTACACACACGCTCGATTTACAAGAATGGAGGGAAAGTAGTATAGTTGTATTTCTTGCAAATGAGCATGTACAAATGAAGGAGGAGGTTTTCCTATATATACAAATATGGGTCTAATCTGATTCATTGATCCCTCGTGATCTAACAGTGGTGTTTGAACCGATACAATTATTACATAGCTATACAAGAAGTTCCAGAGGCCCTAGAGGCTTGGGGGAGCTGAAGAGAAGTCTGCCAAGGGAAGATACAGGGTCGTTTGTCAGAGAAAACTAAAGGGTTGTGAACGGTGCTTGCGCCTAGTCATGGATAGGCTATGTCCCGTGCATGGATGGGCCATGTCCCATTTACGGATATGCCATGTCTCGTTCATGGATGGGCTCCAAAACCCTTTGCTCCCTTTGGCGGTGTCATTCTCCCCCACCTAATCGGGCGACACCCTCGTCGTGTCTTCGGTATGAAATGCATCAATATGCTTCTGGAACTGCCAAAGAGTTTTGGAGGGTTTCCACCTTGCTTCACTCTCCTTAAGACCTCTCCATTGGACTAAGTATTCTCGCCTCGACGCTCGATACTTCTTCTGTATGATTCGATCAACTATGATGCACTCAACGTCTCGGTCATACGAGATTTTTGCCCTAAGCGGTGCCCATTGCGATTTCCCTCGGTCCAGATCTCCCTCATCTACATGGAAAGGCTTGAGCATACTTACATGGGACACCAAGTGTAGCTTGAGCTTAGATGGCAAGTCCAATCTGTATAAGACCTTCCTAACCCTTTTAAACACTCAAAAGGGCCCTCGTAGCGATGGATCAGGCCTTTGTGCACATCCCTATATTGGAGGACCGCGTGTAGCTTAGCCAATACTAGGTCCACGTGCCGTCGTTTTTCGTCAGCCCATTTTTTCATGTGTTTGGAGGCCTTGTGTAGGCATATCCTCACCAAGTCTGCATGCTCATGCCATAATTTGGCAAACTTGTAGGCGAACAGGCTACTCCCTCGATAGCCCAAGGCAATCGTGCTCGGAGTGAGCAGCTGCTGCCCTGTCACGATCTCAAACGGGCTCTAGTTTGTGGACTCGCTTCGCTGTAAATGGTAAGAGAACTGAGTTACATCAATCAATCTCGCCCAATTCGTTTGCGTTGTACTCACATAGTATCGGAGATATATTTCGAGAAATGCATTCACCCTCTCCATTTGCCTATCGGTTTGGGGATGTAAACTCGAGAGAAGTTGGGGTTTGACCCCAGCAACTTGAAAAGCTCAATCCAAAATCGCTCGGTGAACCGAGGATCACGGTTGCTCGCGATCGTCCGTGGGACTCCTCAGTATTTGACGACATGCTTGACAAATAGTTTGGCCACCTCCTCGGCAAGATAATCCTTTGTTATAGGTACAAACATCGAGTACTTAGAGAATCCGGTCTACTATGACAACGAAGGTCCAACATCCTTCGAACTTGGGTAAATTCACAATGAAATCTATGGAGACACTCTCCTATGGACGTTTTAGGACGGGAAGTGGCTCGAGGAGCCCCAACGGTGAATGTTATTCAATCTCATCCCATTGGCACACAAGACATGTTTTCACATACGTCTCGATGTTGTCCCGTACGTGAGGCTAGTAGTATTGGTTCTCAACGAACACCATAGTACGGTGGATCCCCGGATGTCCCGCCCATTTGGAATTGTGGTACTATCGCAACACTTCCTTCCTTGGTTTCCCATAAAGTGGCACATATAGTCATCGTCACTTAGTGTATATGAGATTGTCCTCCCACCAGAATTGCCTGGTTTTGCCTTCCTGCACATACTTAAGGAGTTGCTGGGCCGTTGGATCATGCTTGAGCCCCTTCTTGATACGATCAACCTATGGGCAATAGGGTTGACTTATGATGTTAGCCAACTCCATCTTCCGGCTTAAGGCATTGGCCCATTGAATTAGCTTTTCTTGGTTTATACTCCACCACGTAGTTGAACTCGACTAGAAAGTCCTGCCATCAAGCTTGTCTTGGACTCAGTTTCTTTTGGATCCGAAAGTAGCTCGTGGCCCCGTTATCCATCCCATAACGAACTTCAATCTCAAGAGATAATGCCTCCACTTACAAAGATAGTGCACCACTATAGTCATCTCCTTTTCTTAGATCGTGTAACGTCGCTCGATCTCATTCAACTTTCGAGACTTGAACGCCATCAGGTGTCCCTCCTACACAAGAACACTACCTATCGCAAAATCGGAAGTGTCGGTCTCTACCTCGTATGGCTTAGCATGATTGGACAGCACGACGATTATGGCCCGTTTTAGCGGATCAAACGCTTCTTGGCATTATTCTGCCCACTCCCACGACCTTTCTTTCTTCAACATATCTGTAAATGGCACGGTGATGCTTGAATATCCCCCGAACAAAACGTCGATAGCAATTTGTAAGGCTAAGAAACGACCTTAACTCAGTCACCTTGGTCGGGGACTCCCACTCGACATTGGTACGGATCTTGGCCACATCCATTCATACTTGTCCATCCCCAACGAGATGCCCTAAGAACGGTACATCCCATTAGGCAAAGGCACATTTCTCACGTTTAACGAATATATCGTTCTCATGCAAGACTTGGAAGACTAGCCTCAAATGCTTGGCGTGCTCCTCGAACGTCTGGCTATAGACAACAATGTCATCAAGGTAAACCACAACAAATTGGTCAAGGAACGAATGAAGTACCTTGTTCATTAAGGTGCACAATGTGGCCGGCGCGTTGGTCAAACCAAATGGCATGACGAGGAACTCATATGACCCGTATCGTGCTGCGCAAGCGGTCTTCGGTTTGTCCTCTTCAATGATCCGTACTTGGTAGTAATTCGACCAAAGATCAAGTTTGGTAAATCATCGGGCTTCCCCAAGCCGATCGAATAAGTCTGTAATAAGGGGGATCGGATACTTGTTCTTTATGGTGAGCTTGTTTAATGCCCGGTAATCAATGCTACGGAGGGACCTGTCGTGCTTCTTTTGAAATAGGACCAGAGCGCCTAACAGAGCTTTGGACAGCCCAATATACCTCGCATCGAACAGCTCTTTGAGTTGCTTATGTAATTTCTTGAACTCGGGTGAGGCCATGTGATAGGATGCCATGGCCGGTGGTCGGGAATCGGGCACCAGCTCGATTCTATGATCCACCTCTCTTCAAGGCGGTAACTTTTTTTGGCAACTTGGGCGGCATCACATCTTGGAACAAATTGAGGACCTGGGCCACCTTGGTTGGAACTTCACTCCCCTTATCCTTGCCCTTGTCATCCTCGATCGTTAAGGTAGACAAGAAGGTCACTTCACCTTTTCTCGCTCCTTTTTTAAGTTACACAACCGAGAGCATCTTCCAATCACGTCCTGACTCGCGATGGATCGAGACTATGCATTGACATCGCATGTCCAGAATACATCTGCAATCCACAAAAGGCATTACACCTGCGTTTATACGATCAAGAAATCCCAAACCTAGCACAAGATCGTAATTATCAAAGGGGGATTGCCTCAATGTCTTCATTGCTGATCCATGGACCGAGATAAAGCTCTACATCTCTAGTCACACCACTAGTCGGGACCTCTTTGGAGTTCACTATTTTGAGCCAACCGACTTCTCCTTTCTCAACCTAAAAATTTAGCTTCTTCGTGGCCTCTTGCGATATGAAGAGGTCGGACGCACTGGTATCCACGAGCGCACTCATTGTGGTACTCCCAATATTCACGTCCACGAAGATCATTCATTTGGACTTCTTGGCCTTCTTGGCTTTAATGGAACTAAGGATTCACAACGAACCCAACCGCGCCCCCTTTTTCATGGCTCATCTTCTTTGCATAGGGCCACTAGCTTGCCTATCTTAGGACCTCCCGAGCCATATGCGGCCCGTCACAAAAGAAGCACTTGAAGGTGCATACCTTTTGTTGTCCCTAACCACTCGACTCCGGTTCGGCCCTAAGTAGTGCTCGTGTTGGATTGCCTCCATTCGAGCGTTTGTATTTCTCTCGGTCTCCCCCACCATTGGCCCTATCCCTCGGACAAAAGTCAAGCTTGGTTGTGAATGAGGCTATAGGTTTCTCTAGGGACTCCGCCATGGAAGTGACTGTTGTGAGATCTCTCACAGTTGCACTGTTTGAACTCTTGTTTGGCCTATGGCTTGAGGCCACTCATGAACTGGTGGTACGCCTCCATGTCATTCATTGACGGGATATGGAGTAGCAACTCTGAAAATTGCTTCTCATACTCACAGACGGTGCCCTTTTGTTCAAGGTGCTTAAGCTCGTTGCAACTTGCTCCTCCGCATAGGCGGGATAATAATTCCACCGAAATTCCTCGATGAACTGAGCCCAGGTTGTGATAGGGTCGCTACTCTTATCGTCTGACTTGCAACGCCACCATAACAAATCATTATCAGCTAAATACATCGCTGCTGTATTTATCTGGGTCATGTCATTGTTCATCCCCATGGCCTGGAAGTATTGCTCCATGTACCATAAGAAATTGTCCACGTCTTTAACTACTGCGAGCCTTTGAACTCTCTCAGCTTAGGTGCATCAATACGTGGATGCATGGTGTCACCCCATTTATGCGTGCTGCTTCTACCTCTGTGAGCTTCCCCTTGAGCTCGATGATCTTAGCGCATGGCCACCATCACAACCTCTCAAGTCTCATCCCGCCACCGAAGCAGCTCGTGGGTCATAGCCCCCAACACCTTGTCGTGGAGCTCTCCCACGCCGGTTTTGAGCTGTTGCACTCCGGCTAAGAGCTCGTCCCTTCTAGCATCTACTTTTTCGACGGTTTATTGCAGGTCACCGACCATCCTTGAGACGTCCATGACAGTTCCCTCTAAAGCCGCTATTCGGTGTTCTAGGTCACCCATTGGATCCCTTGAGCTGGAAGCAATACGACTTCCCCTGATTTGGACGCCAACTCTCTCGGTCGCCCTTCCACAATCCTTGCGGTCCTTACTTTGGACATTCGCGGCACTGAAACGTGGGTTAGCTATTGCGCTAGGAACGAAGGCTTTGATACCACTTATTACGGGTTGGTCAATTAACAATGATCTCACACCTGTGTAGCCTTAGGATCACTCTCAAGTCAACCTTGCACACACACATACTCGATTCACAAGAACGGAGGGAAAGCAGCGTAGTTGTATTTCTTGCAAATGAGCATGTATAAATGAAGGGGTAGGGTCCCATTTATATACTAGTGCAGGTCTAATCTCATCCATTGATCCCCTCATGATCCAACGGTGGTGTTTAAACCGATATAATCATTATATATCTATACAAAAAGTTCCAGAGGCCTTAAAGGTGTGGGGGAGCTCAAGGGATGTCTTTCGAGGAAAGTTACAAGGTCGTTTGTCAAAGGGAATTGAAGGGTCGCGGACGGTGCTCACGCTAGTCACGGATGGGCCACATCTCGTGTATGGATAGGCCACGTCCCATTTACAAATGGGCCATATCTCATTCATGGACGGGCTCAGAGCTCTTCGCTCCCTTGGGCCAGGTCACATGCAATGTACAAAATCAAAAGTTAATCTCATCAATTTTAATAGAGATATATTTTTTGCTCTAAAAAATTTCATATTAATTTCGTGTATATTATTTGACTCTACTACTTACGCGATTAATTAAAAATAATAATATACACTCTCTCTCTTTTTTCCATTAGAGTAATAACTAATTACAAGAAACTATATATCGTGATAGTAGTTATATCAATATACTATGTACTTATTACTCTACTAATAGTAACTTGAAATACTGTTAATTAATTATTTTCTAATTACGAATAACGAAGATAATAAATTTAGTTGTATTAATATTCTCTACAACTTATTGTTTTATCATAAATTTTAGTTTAACAATTTGACGTACTCATAATCATAAAAACTTATTAGTTATATTTATATTTTGTCACACCTCGAACCAAGATCAATTTATTTGGTCCTAGCCCAGTCGTGAATTTCTTCATTCCGGGGATTTACGTCACGACATCCCATTATGATTTTCTTTGGTTAAGTGCAAGCGGAAGCTATTATACTTAACTGCGCAATAACAACAACAACAACATTAACAACATGAGCTAGGAAGCATGTTCTTCAAGCACGTATTAATTAACATGATAGTTGCTTATTTTACAAGTCGTCTTTCCCTATAGGCCTTCTTGTTTATTTATTTATATCCGGATGGCATCCAGTCTTTCTCATAGTATCTACTTGGCTGGGGTAGCCCTAGCTTCTCTATCGCAGCTGCCTTCACAAAAACAAAAAGTTACTTCTTTCCCGAGCTTGGTCAACTAGCTATGGTACTCCCGCGTTTTCATTAGGCGCATCATTACTAGTGGCCTCGGGTGGTCCATCGAAATCGAAAAGGGGTCCGAGTAGATCTTTATCAAACCATACAAACCATGCTTCGTATCGATGGGGGACTAAGTCATTTGCATCTTTTTGAACACAAACTGTGGTATGTGATTTCAGACTTTACATTGACTATGTCGATCACTTGAAACATGCATTTCTATTGGGAGACCATGGCGAACGGGAGGTGGCAAAGCCATACCTACAAGACTAAAAGTAATAAAGAGTGAGTCACGCAACTCAGTAAGTAAATTCACTATGTTTCGGCTAAGAGGTAACCTTGCTATTGAACAAGAGAATAACCGTTACTGTTTTGCTTGTCGATGGTAGATCAATAGCAAAATGCTTCTTACCTTACCTATGAGTTATACATGTCATGCTCACCAAAACAAGAGAACATTAAGCATGGTAAATGCACATTGCATGCAAAGATCAACACACCGGATTCATTGTTTTGTAATCGAAATCCGTCGATTCTTCCTATATTCACTAAGCATATGAACTCCATTGGGCATCGCCTTGTAATCTATCAAAAGTGACATCATCTCGAAATCCATTGATGACGGTATCGCCCGAAATCCATCGATGGCGGCAACGTCCCAAAATCCATTGGTGACAGCTTTAGTCTCTCGTGTGATCATGCAACAAGCATCAAACAATCTGATTTCTTATCGTGTCAACATTAGCCCATGCGGTCAAGCCCAAGGCATGTAGTGCTCGTGTAGTTCATGATCTATAGGATAAAATGCCTAATATGCTGGGGTGCGGTCTAGGGCACGTGGCTCGGTCCACCATGCCGAGTGCCGGTTTGGAGCCGGACTTGGCCTGAGTTTACATGCCTTAATAGAAACCCGTACCAAGCCGAGCTTGATTTGTGACACCACAACATGAGTACGAGACCATACGTTGTCCCTGTTTCGTGACCCGTTCATGCCTTAACTCACAACCATGATGCAAGATCAACCACTCACACGAGCAAGCATAAGACACTACAAATAAGATCATCACTCGAGCTCAACCACGCAATACCACAATCTAACCAAAGGATAGAGAATTCACTTACCACAAGTGACGCGGGTGGTCCTAGAAAAGGGTGGTCGGTGATGGTGGGGACGAGTGAGAGAGAATGGCCGAGAGAGTGGGAAGTCGAGAGAGTGACCGAGGGAGAAAGAGAGGTTAAGAGAGTGATGGTGTGCATGGTTGAAGGAAAGAATGAAATGGGATGGTGACTCTCCTATTTATAGCCAAGGGCTCTAATGATGATCTTGCCAAATTGACCAATCATGTATATTAAGATGGCACCTAATAATAGAGGACAATCTTGCAAGAATCTTAGGCTTAATAATTGATGATCCAATTGGATAACAAATGACTTACTTATCTTGCAAGCCTCACATTAGGGTTATTATGCTCTATGTTTATAGTATATGAATCACCTTATCCATTTATGACTAAAAGGACACCTAAGCCTTTAATGATGATTTCTCTAATAATTGCCTCGACTTGTCTCCATTCTTCTTGTTCCTAAGTTCCTAAGCCTCTAATGATGGTTTCAATCCTTGCACCTGTACTTGCTTAAAGAGCTACTATTATTAAAAGTACAAGAAAAGTGCAAAGAAGTTAAGTTCTAGTCAACAAGGGACAGAAACATGCGTTTGGGTAAGTGATCTGATCTGCAGAGGGAATATAATCATTACCATGTAGCAGGTAAACAGATAAATGGAGATTATTAAAGAGAGGCATCAATTTGAAGACAAGCCGCGAATAGAGAGAGTCAATGAGGACAAAAAAGAACCAAGACCAAATAGTCTACGGCGGCACTACCGAACTCAGAGCCGAAGTCCTCCAGCATCCAGCTCTCACCCCTGGTTGTTGGGGTTGTCGCCGAGCCCACAATAGCCTACGATGCCGATGTTGACGAATTAGTGCAATTGCAAGAACCCGGTGTATAAAAGCACACAAATGCGGAGCTGGGGGAAGTGGGTGTCACGGATCCACGAGCCAGAAAGAACCCGGGCGAGATCTGGCTCAACAGCTTCTCCACCGCGAATATGGCGGCACGTGCCCACGAGGCCACCGCCCTCACCATCAAGGGCAACTCCTCCATCCTCAACTTCCTCAAATTGGCCCCCTTCCTCCCCCGCGCCGCATCCTCCTCCCACGATGATGTCAAGGCCGCCTCCATGACCAGCTTCTCCGCCTCCACCGACACCGCCACACCGTCACCTTTGGACAGATTGTCACCACCTATCTTCACACTGAGGACAATGTCCTCTTACTCCTTGTCCTTGTTGTCATTGTCATGCACCAACAACGATCAGCACTGAAAGAGCTAGGGGAGATACTAGGGAAGATAGTGGAGCAGCGTCGGCTAGGAGCCATCTGCGAGTGCAAGCCGATGATGAGTGATGTGATGAAAAACTTGGTTTACTCGGACCTAGACACGTGAGCAGATCCTTCTAACAATCAGATGAACGGCATGGAGAGTGGTATTGGCAGTAGTTTTTAGCCTTTGTACAGTAGTATTAATGCTTCATGATGTAGAAAGCAAGCAAGAAAAGGGATTGTCATCGCTCGTCGTCCTTTTACTAGTATTTTTTTTCAAAGTCATTTGGAAATTGCAAATGCTCTACGAGCATAAACCCTAGAAATACTCTTAACATAGTACAACAATTTAAGATATCCAATTTACAAAATATATATTTATGGCTTAAAGATTTCAAGAAATATATCATGTCTCTAGCATTTCATATTCATGGAGAGTGTTATTATGCTATTTCTAGGATTCCACTTCCAGGATTTTAAGAATGAGTATCTATTTGGAAGGTTCAACATGAGGATGAAATTAGTACCAGAAGATTTCGCTGGCACGATCACCATATTTTATGTGTGCGTACATATACATATCTCATCAACCACAGCCTTTATTCATGCAACAACAATACTATTGTGACAGTATTTAACCAATATTGCAGTTGTCTTCTCAAGGACCAACCCTTGACATGATCGATTTCGATTTATTGGGCAATTTATCAGGAGATTCATCTATTGTCCACACGAACAAAATCCTGCAAGAGAAAGTAGGCAAGGAACAGGAGTTCTTTCTGTGGTTCGATCCCCCGAAGGACTTCCATTTGTACTCAAATGTGTGGAACCCTAAGAACATCATGCAAGATAACGTCTCTACTTCGTACAAATCTTTTCTTCAATAGTTCTAACATTGCAAGGATAACATATGGTTCACATGTTTCTTGCTTGTACTATACTGCCTAACCAACAATAATCAAATTTATTTAAGAAATTATGGGGCACCCCAATAATGTCAAATTTCATTTGTTTCTTAAAAATGGCCAGATTTTTTGTGGTTGAAGTTCCTATTAGGGTTTGCAACAACTGGGGATTGAAGGGAGTGTGATACTCGACCAACTGACGGATGAGGATGTACGTGACTATATGGAGCGCTGAAGATTGGGCCATACAAGGCGGACAAGTGAAGATCGACTAGTCGAAGGCTTTGTTCATCGCCTCTTACAGGAGCTATAATGCAAATGCCTGTGTCTAGCCATCCTCGTCGTTGCATTGTCCCTCCAGCTCAACAAGTCTGGTGCTAGGCAATGTGTGGCAAAAGTCCTTATCATCAGGGATGTACCATGATGATAAGGACCAAATATAGATTCAAATCTACAAAAGGAATTATAATGTACTAATTTTGAATATGAACGAAAGATAGGAAATGATGGTTATACCTGGATATGATAGTTAAAATTCATTTTAATATATGTGATAGGTTTACTTAATAATGTCTACAAAAGAATTTGATGGTAGCAAAAGTCATCGGATCAAGTACCTGGCAAATCAGCATTTGAGTTCCACCCTCTAGGAAAAGGATTCTCGTGCCCGTTTTGTCAATGGTGTAGATCGAGACCAATGTGGCGCCGACATTAATGAGCCCCGAGATCACGGCGGACATGAGGGAGGTATCATTCTCGAACCCGAAGGTGTTGAACAAGACAGGGTGTAGAACATGATCACATTGATCCCAGTTAGCTACTGGAAGAAGGGAATCAGTATTGCCATGATGAGGCAAGGCCTGTACTTCCTCTACAAGAGGTTCATCTAAGGGTGCTTCACTCGCTTCAACTCCTCGCTAGCCGCCATCAGGTCGTCAAACTCCTCATTGATGTTCTTGACCCCATGGATCCTCTTTAGCTCTGCCTTGGCCGCTTTGCACTCGCCTCGCTAGATCATTGAGTTCGGGGTGTCAAAAAGGACAAGGGACCCGACAGTGACAATGAGGGTGGGGACCACGGCACCACCGAGGCTTAGGCGCCACCCCCAACCGCCCTTGATCTTGGTGAAGAAAAAGTCGAGAACATTGGCCACAAGGATTCCGACCATGATAGCTAACTGGAATCCATTGTTGAGAGCACCTCTATATTTGTAAGGGACTATCTCAGAGAGGTAGAGTGGCACAGACTGGAAATATATCCAAATTAGCATAGGAATTAACATGTTACACTAAATTAGTCATTCAAAAAGAACGACAAAAAAATGGATTGAAAATCAAATTACCATTAGATATACATTCACTCAATACCTACTCATTTAATCTTTGATATTGCCTCATGAAACCTTTATTATTATGCCTATTTACAAGGTCTTCATACAAAACCTCCAATTGTCAACACCACGTAAAGAAGAATTTCTAAATCTTGACTTTACTATATTGAATATTTACATGGTCATAAAATTGGAAACATCTACATTCTCTATAGCAAATTGAACAAAAATCCTCTAGCGGACACTACCAACATCTTAAACTTGCAAGAATGTCGAGGCGATGAAAAGGGCGTAATGTAACATATGCACCACGACGTAGGTATGCCACATGATATAAGGATCAAAGAGTGAAAAAATCACCTGATTGGCAAATCCAATACCGAAACGGAGAAATATGCGTCGGACGATGAACATCCACATAGCCTTGGCGAACTCGTTTAGGGGAGTGTCAGCACAGAAGAGAATCCCACTCAAGAACATGGATCGCTTCCTCCCCCACCTACTCTATCATGATTGAAGCAACCAACGATGACGAGAGCCGCCAAGTAGAGCGACGAGGTGAACAGGGTTAAGGTCTTGCTATCGATTGGCAGTATTGGTTCGTCGCCTCCTCCCCTTGCTATTTCTTGTGCACCGACGGGAAAAAAACTCTTCAAGAACAACAGCATTGACATAACCCCACCTGTGATCACAATAGGAAAACCAAATTTCAATATGGTTATTAGACGGAGGTAAAAAATTTTCCTATGCATGGCAAAGGGAAGAGGGCGTGGAGAAACAGATAGAGATCACAGGCATGCTAGTTCTGATGGATTAATTGAAAACAACATGTGAAACCCATTCTTCTTGTTGAAGATACTGTTACCCCGATTGATTGATCTCGATCTTGATATTGATCCTAATTGATGTTGATTGGTTCATTGATAGAAACTAGAATATTATATGCTAGGAAATTGATGTTTTCTTTTATTCTGTACATCCTTATTTTCTTTGATTAGTTTAACCCTATGTACTATAAATAGGGCTGCAATTGTATAGTATTGTCATAAGAAAGCAATACACAATTTCCAATTCCCAATCGCTTTCTATCCTCTGACAGCCACCCTTTCTCAACCTAGCTTCCGCATATTGATTCTTTTCTAGCTACAAAGCCTCTTCTTTCCTCTTCATTTTTTTTCACACGCAACCTGCGAAGAACTTTCTAATCAAAACACATTCACAAAGAAAGAAATAATGCCAAGAAATCAAGCTTTGAAATTAGGAATGTCCGATGATTCGGAAGTTCTTTCCATCAATCAAGGGTTCGAAAATTTACCCTCGGATCCACAACCAACTCTGGTAGACGAAAACCATACCAAAGAAGAAAGCTAAGAACGGCCCAATGAGAGGCCCTTGGGCTCAATTCAACCCAACAACGGGTTTCTTTAGCCCAATCTAAGATAATTTTTTCAGGGATCCTATGTTCAATGGATCCCCGTTCAAGTCTAACTTGCCCAAAATGTTATAGGCCATATAGAGAGAGTCAATGTAGAAAATAGTGGCCCAGCTATCGGGCTAAGAGGTTGCCCAACATTTGCCACTAAGCCCAACCCAGGATTCAGATCGGATTAGTCCTACTCGAATGAAAACGGTTTGGGTTCACAAACCTTCTCTTACTCGAGTTTCGGACCCCGTTTTCTCCCCTTCATAAGTACCTCCGGCGGCTGACCAGAGCCGGGAGATCCCCTGTTCATGATAACCGCTGATGGACCCAAGCTCCGTCTAATTTCATAGCAACTCTTAAGACCAGAGAACTACTCCACATGGTCTCCAAAGCTCCAATGGGCACTCATTACAAAGGATAAAGAAGGGTTTCTTGACAGCACCATCCCTGTTTCAGTCGACGAGCAACTCGTATGATACTAGAGGAAATGCAACTAGCTCATCCGGACATGGATCGGCAATTGCCTCACCCCAGAAGTTGCCTCCAGACTTCCCTCGATCGAGGATGCTAAAAAATTTTGGGAAAATATTCAAGAAATGTACGGGAAACTCGATAAGGCTAAGATTTTCTTAATAATCCGAGCCCTGTTTGAGTTAAAGCAAGGAAATTAGTCTATTTCCATAGTTTTCAATTGGCTCTCAGCATTGTGGAAAGAGTTAAAGATGGCCAAAGAAAAGTTACAAGAGCCAGAGGAAACCCTAGCTCAATATCATGCAATCAAAGAAAGGGAGAAGGTTTCACATTTCTTATTGATCCTAAATGAGATCTATTTACCTTTTCATAGCCAAATTCTAGCCATGGAACTGGTTTCTTCACTTGGCTGAATCTATCAACTTGCAGTGCAAGAGGAGTCTCGGCGGCTGGCCTCGTTAGAGTATGTCAAGGTTGGGGATTGAGTCGTCCTCAAGGCCAAGGCAACACCAGACCAATGTTTGCTCATAGCAAGGTCCGGCCATGGTGTTTTCAGGAGCTTGAGGGACAAGATTCACAAACCCTAAATTCAAAGGAAGAAGATGAAGGCATGTGTTTATCTCAAATGGACGGGCGTAATTTAATCGGGCCATCCGATGGCTTAGGACGGTGGGATCAACGAACGGCCGTGATCTAATTGCAGGATCAGACGGCTCACATTACTCCATACAATCAGACGGTTCGGGCTTCATTCTTGCGGCGCCTAGATCAGACGTTAGACACCGCGCCACGTCAGCACCCGTGTGGAAGGGATCTACTGCCAAAATTATTCTAACAAATCATAAAATTCCAACAAAGGGAAAAGTAAATTTTGTGATTATTGCAAACGTATATACCATACTCGAGCAAATTGTTGGAAATTACATGGAAAGCCAGGACATTGAGAAAAGAAAGAAAGAGATATTTCAGTCATAGCAAATACCAAAGCCTACCAGCTTGTTAATGAGGACCAATTCCAACAGATTATGAGAGCTATGAGCCAGTTAGGGATACATGACAAAATGACTAGCTATGAAGGTACTTCTCATTGTTTAAACTCCATTTCAAATAAAGCATGGATTATTAATTCAAGTGCTAGTGATCACATAGCCTGCCATGAACATTTTCTTTTTATATTAAAAAATCATCTCCCCATACCTCAATGCGTCTTCCCAATGGAGATGACACTACCATTACCAAAATTGGGAATGTCCAACTACACCCGTCAAACGGGTGGGTAGGTTAGGTTTGGGTCGAGTCGAATATAAGTCGACCCATATTCAACCCATTTAACCTGATTTTGACCCATTTTCATGCAATGCAAATATAGTGATCCATACCCCAGGACATTGACCCGGTCATAGCAAATACAAAGCCGACCTTTTAATGAGGACCCGACCCATATTACTAGAACACATTAATATTTTAGGAAAACTCATACCCATCCATTTAATTCACTTTAACCTCTTCACATTTAGTAGGTGTAATTGTGTTTGATTATCGCTTTTTGCGAGCTTACCTCTAAACACGGCTTGATCAAATCATTTCGTGGAATCATCAATGTTGGCACTTCGATTGAAACAAGTACTTAAATGACACAACAAATTTTTTGTCCCATGGCTAGCCATGTAAGTTAGTTCCCACCACTTACACTTGGCCTTTTCCTTGCCATCCTCATCTATGAACTTTTCGAATTCAAACCATACCACAGAAGTGCATTTTTTCGATCGTTTAGAACAAATAGAGTTATTTTCCTCATCCTCATGAACTAAGGATGCAACTCTACATCTCTTGAATCGTTCTGTAGTTGAATATTCTTCTTGTTCCTCATTAGATCTCGACATGTCAACTAATTGGACAAAACCTGAATACAAGAAAAAGAACATTAATCTCATCAGGTCATCACCCTCAACAAACCAAAAACAAAAGACGAGAAAAAGAATGAAGGGGAAAATGGACACCAAAACAACATCAATACGAAAGTATTTCCAAAGAGACGTAGAGTTGAGCCTAAAGGGCATCCGTTGCATAAAACCTTTATCTTTGTAAATGAAAACATGTCAATAAATAACAAAAGCAAGACAACATGCCAAAAGGTATTCACCATCATTGGCTAAGTTGTCCTCTTCGTTCTATCGATATCTATTAAAAGGTTTACATTGCTAATTCTGCTCTAATCATAGTCCCGATCGCTGCTTTTCTTTCAAAAGTGTGACCTCCGTAGTTTCTAAGCATTTTAAAAATTTGCAATTGTAGCTCGAAATCTACACATTATGTGTAGGAGAATAGGTCAGAAAGGAAGGACCTCTCTATTGCTATGTGACATACAAACATAAAGAATGAAGAGATTTGGAAGAAGAGCATGCATCGGAGAGTTCGTTCAGCTTCCTTTTGTGACAAAATGCGCACTACTTCCACAGATCAATTTGCAACTATACATACACAACCAAGCAACCTCGCACAGCTAATAAGCACATAAGAAAAATTGCTTCAAATTGAAAATCTAAGCCAGTACAACAATTCTGAGTATCCCTTGTGTCGTAATGCACTGGATAGGATGAAGCATAGTATGTAGACAAGAAGATACACCAAATAAGCATAGCATCTAATCACACATGAAGTTTTAGGTAGATGGGTCAATCAATTGAGCATCCCCTGAATCTGGCTTAAGTCACGCAACATGTGTATAGCTCATACCATGTCAACGAAAAAGCCACAAGATGCAGTACTCAAGATGCAGCCATGAACCATCCTTTATTCTATCACAATCAACCCTCTCAACTATTTTAGGACACTATCATAGAACTTATGGTGGTAGGGCAACGAGTAGACACAAACAGAAAAACCACTAAGAAAAACCATGAAAATTCGAATGAATACATTACCTTCGTGAGCATGCTGAAACCCTAGCGCTTGAAGTAAGTTCTTCCTCCTTGTGGTGAAGAGGAAGGAAACAGAGACGAAGCGAAGCGCGACAAGCGGTGAAGGGTGGCGAGCGATGAGTAGTGAAGCGTGATGAGCGACGAGCGCCGAAGCACGGCGAGCAACGAGCGGCCAAGGCAACGAACAACAAGTAGCAAAGCACGACAAGTGGCAACGAAGCGCGGCAAGTGGCCAAGGCGGTGAGCGACAAGCGACGAAGGAAGCACGCGGCGAGCAGCCAACAAGAAGCGTAGGTTAGGAGTGAAGCGTCGTTCGTGGATGGGTGCCTAAACAGTAACGTGGATCGTGGGTTTAGAAAAATATGGGTTAAAATATGGGTCAACCAGTAACCCATATTTTAACCCAATTTTTGGGCATTATATATTCTCTAACCCATTTGAGCCCATTTTTGAGAAAAGTGAGTTACTCAAATAGATATGGGCTTCCTAAAACTAAGTTATAAAATGGGTACATGAACCATTTTGCCGGCCCTACGTCCAACTCGGTCCTTCCATCATTCTAAGAAATCTCTTACTCATTCCCAAATTTCAATTTAACCTCATCTTTGTCTCCAAACTTTGTGAAGACAATTCTGTTGGGTTCATTTCGATTTTGACATATGCTTCTTTCAAGCCCTTTCAATTGGGAAACCGATGGGCTTGGGTAACAATCACGAGGGACTCTATTTTTGGACTGCTCTTCCCAAAAATTTCAATATTACACATTTTTCCTTAAATAAGGGCACCTTATGTAATGCTAGTATTAATAAAAATACAATTTTATCTCATCAACGTTCTGGCCATAGTGCCTCTTTTCCTCACCCAAAGTGTCATATTTGTCCTCCAGCTAAACAATCACACTTGCCTTTTCCACAAAGCACTTCATGTGCCAATACAGCTTTTTCTTTCTTGCATATGGACACTTAGGGGCGATATCACATTCCACATCATGATGAATCTCGTTTCTTTCTTACAATTGTGGATGATCATATAAGAACAACTTGGGTTTTTCTAATGTAATCCAAAGCCCAAGTTCTTCCGCATCTTCGAAACTTTTTCACTTTTATTCAAAATCAGTTTCATAAATCCATATAGCGGGTTCGCACTGATAATGCTAGAGAATTTTTCAATTATAAATGTTCTTCACTATTCATTGCCAATGGCATCTTTCATGAAAGCTCTTACACATATACTCCTCAACAGAACGGTATTATCGAAAGGAAACATCGTCACCTCTTAGAAGTTGCCCACGCACTTAAATATCAACCTTCAATTCCGAACATGTTTTGGGGAGACTGTATGAACACAGCAACATACTTAATCAATCGAATGCCGTCTTGTGTCCTCAACGGAAGAACTCCCTTCGAATTGCATTTTGGAAAATGTCTAGACATTCATCACCTTCGTGTCTTTGGTTGTTTATGTTATGTATCTACTGTGGGCCCTTGGAACAAATTAGATCCTCGTGCTCTTAAATGCATATTCATGGGATATTCTTCCCTTCAGAAGGGTTATTTGGTTTATGACCCATCCACCGGGCATTTCTTTGTCGGTAGAGATGTTATCTTCTATAAAGATATTTTCCATTTTCGGACAAGTTATCTTCTCATCAATAGACTAATACAGCTACTGATTACCACTCATTTTTTACCAAAGATTTTTCCTTGTCTCCTCAACCGGTGACAATTCCTTATATATCATCCCCATTGGCATCTCCAACCCGAAATGATGTAGCATCATCATCGGGTGCACACAATACGGCTCCCAATATTTTACAAGACGTCGCGATTTCTCGATCACCTACCTCTTCAGGTGAATCTCTCCCGAGTCACATGGAATTATTCCATCCACCACACCAGCTCCTCGACGTTCCAATCGTACTACACGACTGCCCACATGGACAACAGATTATATTTGTCCTACCTTGGATTCATCTAGTACACAATATCCTATTTCTTCATACAGCTTTGCTGCTCTTTCACTTGAACAAATGTGTTACATTAGTAGAATATTTGAAAGACAAGAACCATATTCACATGATGAGGCTCCAAAAGAGCCTCGTTGGCAGCAAGCAATGGCGGATGAATTATGAGCCCTAATGGAAAATAAAACTTGGGATATCATTCATATACCCTCTCATCGGAAATCTATTGGTTGCAAGTGGGTCTATAAGATCAAGTATAAGGCTAATGGCTACATTGAACGCTATAAGGCAAGACTAGTGGCAAAAGGGTTCACACAGCGATAAGGTTTTAATTATAAATAAACTTTTTTCTCTAGTAGCAAAGGGAATCACCGTTCGTACCTTCTTTTCTATTGCTGCTCTCCGTGATTGGCCCCTTCATCAAATGTATGTTTATAATGCATTTCTTCATAAGGATCTAGAAGAAGAAATCTACATGGACCTTTTGCCGGGTTTACATAGACAGGGGAGAATAGAGTATGCCGTCTCCGATATCCCTATACAGACTCAAACAAGCTTCTTGTCAATGATATACCAAGTTCACCACTGCATTTACAGCTACAAAATTCCGACAATCCAAACACGACTATGCCTTATTCACATGGAGTCAAGGTACATCATCCATTTACTTACTTATATACGTTGATGATATACTTATTATGGGAAATAATGAAAATGCTATCAAGAAATTTAAAAAGTATCTACACTCTGCATTTCACATCAAAGATTTGAGATCTCCCAAATACTTTCTTGGAATAGAAATTGCACGATCAGATAAGGGAATCTGCCTCGGTCAACACAAATTTGTCCTAGAAATCATATAAGAAGCAGGACTATCGGGATCCAAGCTAACTATTATTTCGATTAAACAAAATATCAAGTTAACGACAGCTGAGTATGATAAGGGATTATCACCCCTGAATGACGACCCTTTGCTCGGGGATCCTTCTTCTTATCAAAGACTTGTCGAGAAACTCATATATCTAACCATGACTAGACCCGACATATGCTATGCTGTGTAGATTCTCAGTCAATTCATGCATAATTCAAGCAATCCCATATGAATGCTGCACTAAAGGTTGTGAAGTACTTGAAGGGATATCTAAGTTTAGGAATATTGCTCTCTCAGGACAACAACATGGAGATGACAGCATATAGTAATACAGATTATGCTACTCGCCCTATGAGTAGAAAATCTGTCATAGGATTATGTGTCAAATTGGGCAACTCGTTACTCTCTTAGAAAACAAAAAAATAGTTGACCGTTTCCTTGTCATCTACCGTAGCAGAATATCGGGCAATGCCAAGAGTAGCTGTGAGAGAGTTTGGATAAGAGGATTACTCCAAGATCTTGGTGTGTGGGTAAAGGAACCAACCATACTATTTTGTGATAATGATGCTGCACTTAAACTTGCAGAAAATCGGTTTTTCATGAAAGAACAAAACATATTGAAGTTGATTGTCATTTCATCATGGACAAAATTCAAGATGGAATAATCAAAACAAGAGGGATAAAAACAATGGAACAGCCCGCGGACATAATCACTAAGCCCCTATGTCAGAGGATACATGCATACCTTTTAAGCAAGCTGGGCGTCCTTGATGTGTATAGACCGCCAGCTTGAAGGGGAGTGTTGAAGATATTGTTACCCCAATTGATTGATCTCAATCCTGATATTGATCCTAATTGATGTTGATTGGTTCATTGATGGAAACTATAATATTGTATGCTAGGAAATTGATTTTTTTTCTTTTTATTCTGTACATCCTTATTTTCTTTAATTAGTTTAACCCTATGTAGTATAAATAAGGCTGCAATTGTACAATATTGTCATAAGAAGGCAATACACAATTTTCAATTCCCAATCGCTTTCTATCCTTTGACACTTCTTACCGGAGATCCCGATGTCGTAGAAAGATCAAACCGCCCATCGCCCTAGCCATGCATGTTACCAGCACACACCATACCATATGAGCTCCCCCAGGTACTCCTTGCCGGCGGTATCAGAGACTACTCCTCCTACTGCAGGCATTCTTCTAACCCTAGCTCTTGTTCTTCTATATTCACCAGTAAAGCAGAGGACGATCGTGAAGTGAGAATGAAGTTGCAAGAGACGCAATATAAGGGAGAATAACTAAGGGGAGGACCACAAAAGAGAGAGAGTACTATATAAAGGACTTTTAGGGAAGTGCTCCCATGCAAGAATCGGCAACTACCTTACACGTACTTACAACGATTCACTTTAGGATCAAGTTATCCAAACGAATAATCTTTAATCGTAATCCAAATGGATATGTCCTTTTATTTACTTCTTGCTTTCCCTTTTTAGTCTCTTCTTTCAAGAAGATGATAACACTCAATGTAAACTCATCCTTATTGTTTCTTATGTCTATATCTGCACAAAATTAATATTAGTACTTCTTTTTACTGAAAAGAATCATGTCACCTTCTCGAGTGCTGTCGAGTTGATATGAAAAGAAAATATATTATTTATGTATACACTTTATTTATTTTATGTAAAGTTTATTTCACTTGAGCATTTTTCCATGCACGAATGATTTGGATTATGTGGCAAGATTCTAGATTATTCTCATTTGTTTTAGATGTCTTGGAAAATTTTGGTTTGGTGGGCTCGGAGAGTGACTCGTTGAGGATGATCCTCCTTACACGTGGCAATACATAACTAGCCCGTGTCAGCTTGATACGTGGTAGCCGATCTACCGTCGATTTCCTATGTTAAAATTGCTACATTTCAGAATGGTGTTAACCAATCTTTTTTATCCTCTTGGAATAAATACCCATCAAGTCATTTATACATTTGCATTGCAATACTTTTATTGACCTCGTTCGTAAATCGCTAATTGAATTCTCCAACAAGTAACTCGTCATTCATTACTTGTCACCTGGTTTCTGATCCACTAGAATGGCACTTGGCACTACTTTTTGGCGTTATTTTGCGAAATGCTAACACTTACTCGAGATACATTCGGGCTAATACTTCTAATTTCAGTCAAATCCATGAATATGGATCTCAATTTGGGTTTTAATGGGACTGAGTTATCACTTAATAGTGTCTGAATTATCAAAAGGAGTATCTTTAATCCTAATCCAAATGGATATGCGCTTTTATCTTCTTCTTAATTTCCCTTTTTAATCTTTTCTTATTTGGAATCTTTTAATATACACGTCAGGCTTAATAGGCAAGAAGGGAAACAGATATGGAATTTATGTAGGAAATCTGGAGCGTTATGGATAAATACAAATAAATTTATTAAATACTCGTAAAAGAAGGAATCTATAAATTGGGGAGAAGAACAGTATTGGTGTCAAAACTTGTGTACGAAGGCCACTTTGGTGCCAAAAGTTTCATTTAGATCACTTAAGTGCCAAAAGTTTACGCCAGCGATCACTTAAGTGCCAAATCGGAGAAAAAACGATCACTTAATTTCCAACGGCGAGAAATTCCGATCAAATTTAATACGTGGCTTTTATATTTAAATTTTAATGACACATGACATTTCCATATGTATAATTCAATTTTTTATATATTTTTTTCTGATTTTTTTCTTTCTTTTTTTTTCTTTTCTTTCATTTCTTTTTTCATTTCTGTCTTCTTCTTCTTCTACCATGGCCAGTGGCCGGAGGCTAGCCATCGGCCATGGCCGGCCTCGTCGGGCGGGCGCTTCCTCTTCGAGGCTTGACAGGCCAGGGTGGGCCTCGGCGAGGCCGGCCTAGCCGCCAGATCTAGCGAGGCGGCCCTTGCCGGGGGCCGGCCTCAAAGAGGGTCGAGGTCCGGGCAGGCGAGCCCTTGCGAGGGCTCGCCGGAAATAAGAAGAAAGAATAGGAAAAAAAAGGAAAAAAAAAAAAGAAAAGAAAGGAAAAAAGAAAGAAAAAGAAAAAAAAATGCCACATCAGCCTCCGGCGAGTCATATAAGCTTAAGAAATTAATAAAAAAATACCACATCGGATTTCTGGCGAAGTGGCACTTAAGTGATCATTTTTCACAACTTTTAGCACTTAAGTGATCCGATTGAAACTTTTGGCACCAAAGTGGCCTCCATACACAAGTTTTGGCACCAATGCTGTTCTTCCCCCTATTAATTGATTATGCCCGTAATGAATCTTATGTCTGCTTGTCTGCCGGAATAATTTATTATTATGTGTTCTAATAAATAAAAAAAAGAAAATGAGAGTCAAAGATTAGGTTAATCACTATAGGGTTTTGTTCACATTTTAATAATTTTTTTGAAGAAATGTCACGCCCCGCGCCTTTCGGCGCGCAACATCCCTCGTAAAGGTCGAATTGAATAGCGCGACGTTCCAGGATGCGTTGCCGACCCAACACCCGACACAGAGATTAAAGTACATGCGGAAGCAATCAAACACCCATACAATACTATAACACATAACCAAGGATAGCCACACAACCAACAACATAGACAGATATACACTTGCATTAATATTGGAAACCATATACAATATTCATTTACACTAAAATATACACCACCAATCAAAAACGGGTCAACGGCCGCTACTGACAAAAAGGGATACGCGGCTCGGCGGTCAAGCACTATATCTAGCTGGGGCTTCTCCCAAAACGTATCGATACGCCTGCCATCCTCAAGACTGGGGGTCTGAAAAATTGGGTTTCAACAATAGTGAGAATAAATCTCAGCGAGTAGGTTCCCTTAACCTAAGCTAGGCTAACAGGCACCTCCTGACGAGCACTAAACAACACACAAATCAAAACATAATTGACTTAGGCCCTCGGGTCCATATCCGAAGTTTACTTGACCCTGCTAATTAGACATTTGATATATATAATCGCAATAATGCCACAGAATTCAATCACGGCACATATACACATATCACTTAGTCACGACGCATGTCATGTATGCTCATGCTCACACTCATGCTCATGCCTCATCAATGCATTGTCGCACACTTGCACTCTTGCACATTTGCCAATTATCAATTTCTCCTTCGACCCGCGTAAAACGCATCAGGTCCATCAATTCGAGATCGATCTCTAGCCCGCGTAAAACGCATTGAGCTCATGACACATAACCCGCGTAAAACGTATCAAGTTGGTCATCTTCCGGTAGTCCGGGCATCGTCCCGTGTAACACGCCTCAGGACGGGTTCAATACCCCGCGTAAAACGCATCACGGCTTTATGTGATCACACATTCACATACACCAGTTATTATCTGAAACCTCGCGTAAAACGCATCAGGGCATTTTAGGTGATCACATGCTCATGTCATTTGTGCACACTCATATATGCACATACCGTGCCAATGCTTGAGATGCACACTCATGGCCATAACGTTCACATTTGGGCATTTGATAAATTTACAATGAGCATTCAATTGCCCAACACCACTTAATCAATTCACAACGCAATATTCTCAACTTACACCACACATATTCAATTTAATGAATCAATATGCCCAAATTAGTCAATCAATTTAAATCAGCCATGGTACATCATCAACACACGGAAATCACGCAATTAAGCCATTAAACTTGCACAGGTCTAAGGTCCACCAAGCCTATCCTTTCTCAGCCACATAAGTACTCAACATGGCATCGCAAATTGATCACAACCAAGGACAATTCAGCCAGTCCATCAGTTAATTCAACTATTCCCGGTAATCACGCAATTACGCCTCAAATTGATCGCGCCTTGTCCAATTCAATCCTATGGACAGCCATCAAGCTGGTCATTCTAGGCCAATAAATATCCTCAAAATACTCTATTAGGCTTCCCAAAGCATCACCCGAATCAACCACCATGAGAACCAAACTAGGCGCGCATTATAATCCACAATTGAACCCGAACTTACTCCAAACTTAGGTCGATTCAATCCGATATGTCCAGCCATCACACAGCCCATTCTAAGCCTCTAAACCTCAATTAAAATTATCACACTAAGCTGCGAAACAGCCACTAGATCACTATGAAAACAACCGCCATTTAGCTCACAAATTTCACTCGCTAAAACCACAATTTTTGTCCAAATCACAACTCCTATGATCAGCCACCACGCAGCACATTATGGACCACCAAACCTCAATCAAATTATCATTCTAGGTCACCAAATGCGCCACAAAATCAGCCCCTAACAGCCACCATGTGGTCCACAAGTTACGTTCGCCAAGTCCACAATTTCGTCTAAATCAATACGTCTAAGCTCAGCCACCACACAACTCATTATGAACCACTAAACCTCGATTAAATCATCGCTACTAAGCCACAAAATCAGCCACAACAACAGCCCCTAACAATCTCCACAATTTAACTCCTAAAATACCCTAATTAACCCATAAAACTCATCTAGAAACACACATTAGCCTAATTAGGGTTTAGGGTTGTACTCACTTGGATTCCTAAGCTTTAAACAAGGCTGAACACGAGGCGAGGGCGGCTGAACAGCGGCGGGGCAAGCAGCGGCGACGGGGGGGCGGCAAGACCGGGTGGTGGCCGTGGGATCGGGCGATCCTAGGCGGGGGAGGCTGATCACACGGCTGGGAAAGGAGAGAGAGAGAGAGAGAGAGAGAGAGAGAGAGAGAGAGAGAGAGAGAGAGAGAGAGAGCTGGTCGAGTTGGTGGCTAGACAAGGCGAGGCGAGCGACAGACGGTGGCGGCACCAACCGTGGCGCTTCGGCGAGCGGTGACGGCGTGAGGCCGGGAGGGAGAGAGCTCGTGGGAGAGGGGGAGAGGAGAGCTAGCCGGCTAACTTGGGGAGGAGGAAATGGGAGGAGAGAGAGAGCAAAAAGTATATACATATTGGGCTAGTGGGCGTGGTGAACCACTTTCCTATAATGGCCAACTTGCCCCTAACTCAAGGGCTTGGATTGAAACTAAAGAAAATATCTAGGGGCATTATGGACTACAAATTTCAGCATTATTGGGCTGAAACATGCCATTATAAAACCCTAAAATATTCCCCAAATAACCCTAAAATTCGGAACACTAAAATTAGGCCTAAGGGCAAAATGGTAATTTTTCGGTCCCGGGGTAAATTTTCCAATTTTAACTCTACCGATCCCAAATATGCGTGGCCACATAAAAATGACAACGTCCTTGCAAAATAGTCGTGTACACCCATGAAATTCGACACCAAAGTCCGAACTCAATTCCACGATCGATTTCGCTTAATTTGCAGTTTTAGCGTCTCTCACTAACGGGCGGCTTTTTAGGGGTTACGCGTATCGACCTAGGGCTACTCAAGTCGTGATAATCTCGATTCCCAAGAGGACATGAGGATTTATCGCTAGTCCCAGGGGTCGCAGTCTTCAGGAATAAGTTCGAGATCGTCCACCGCGCGTACTCTCGGTCGTGCGGAATCACCCACTATCCGATCGTACATCATCGGTCGAATCAAATCCGTCACTCTTCTTGGACCGGCCCATATTGGCACAAAATATTCCCTCGTCGTTTCTCGGAATCGGACTCGATTCATGGTCGAGTCCTTGGGTCCACGCACCGTTTTCCTAGTTAGCCATTCCCAAATGGTCAATATCCCGAGAATGATCAGTTCCGGGCAAACTTCACTAAAACGAAATGAGAAATAATCATCTATTTTATTAATCCCGAACGTGGGCGAATCCAAGACGTTACAAGAAATAAAATATATATATGTAATCGGTTCGGTCTAATTGGTCTAGTTCTCCCTTGGAATCGGGAAACGACCACCTGGACACCGGTTTTACTTTTAGAAACCAAAAACCGAACCGACACTTTTGGGAACCGGACCTAATCGGCTAGTTTGATCTGGTCCAAGTAGTACCCGATTTGAGCGGTCCGTTTTGTACATCCTTACTTTGAAGATTGACAGAGACTTTTTATGAGATTATAATTGATTATAATTTATTTTTGAAAATTGCCACTTTGTCAATATATGTACACAGATAATATTAGTACTTCCTTTGCGAAAAGAGCCTTGTCATGTTCTCAAACTTGTGGAGATGAAAATTCAATACCGTAAATGCATAATTTTGATATTTGATAGTTATGAAAAATATATATATATTACTTCTTTATACACTTTCTATAATTTATTTCACTTGATTATTACTCTAGAACGAATGATTTGGGGTAGGTAGCGGGATGCTAGATTATCATTGTTTGCTTGAGATGTTTCACAAAGTTTTGACTTTGAGGGCTCAGAGCAAGACACATTAGGGATGGTCCTCCTTACACGTGGCAATACATGATTAGCCAATGTCCTCTTGACACGTGGCAATACAATTTGCTTGTTGCTTTCACTATTTTCGTATTAAGGAAAAAAATTGCTGAGAATTGGACTTTGGTTGGGTCCAGTCGGGTTCGAATTGGATTGAGTGTTGGTTGCTAATATACTACTATATAAGCAATGGGTTAGTACAGATAGGAACCATTTTTGCCCCACTCGAACTCGACCCGATTCATTCCACCCGTTTGACACCTATTTGTAATACAAAATCCCGGTTCATCATGGTCTCTGCATTGCAATATGACGTGACACAACATTTAAAAAAAAAAACTCCCAATTCATGAAAGTGCGAGAGAAAAAGCAGAGAAAATTTAAGCAAGAACAAGTTTACTAAAACGTAGAAAGGGAGCGAAGCTATAGAAAGTCGAAAAGCATATGTTCTTGGATTAACGAATGCCAAATTCCACTTGACATACTCTGAGAGCTTCTCTAAGGTCTTCAAATACCCAGAATTGGCAATCTTCTTCCTTCCACGGCCACAGCTTGTCAATGACCTCAATGCAGACGCAATAGAAATTCCATATTCTACCCGTGTTGAAAAAATCTCTTCCTGTTCTGCGGGATCGAACTCGGCCACCAGTTCGGAAAACAAAGCAATTAATTGGCGTACTCAAATTCATATCACGATTTGTTGCATAAGATATATGTAAGATTTTTATTAGAGATCTAAAAGGAGCCGATTACTCGATCTTGATTTATGATTCCTAAATAACCAAAACTCCATCACATAATTCGTATAAGAAAACTGAATAAAATTGTTAATAACCTATCAAACCTAACTCCCAGGAAAAGTGTTAGAAAAGTCTTAAATATTTTGTATTGGTGCCAATTGAGTTATAAACATTTTTTTGTTGCCAATTGAGTCGTAAATTTTTTGTGTCAATTCAGTCCTTCCGGCTAATTTTGGCCAGATTTTACTGACGTGGACACTAGCACTAACGTGTACAACTTTTGATAATATTTTTTAAAAATTTTTAATTATTTTTTTCTCTTTTTCTTTTTTTTCCCTTCCCTCTCCTCCCTCTTCTTCCAATTGGTCGCCGTACCAACGACTAGCAAGTTCGACCTCATTGGCCTCTGGCGAGCCACGCTAGGCATCAACAAGGCTTGCCCTTGCGAGATGGTCGTGAGGGCGGCCTCGCAATGGTGGGCAAGGTTTACCGTCGCCCAGCCACTGGCGAGGTCTCGGTCTTTGTCCTTGTGGCCTCCAACCAGGGCCGAGCGAGACTCACTGGAAGCTAGGCGAGGCCCGATCTCACTGGATCTAGCGAGGTCAAGCCTCACCCAGCCATGGCGAGGCTCACCTTCGCCGTCATTGGTGAGGGCGAGGGCGAACCTCACCAGTGGCCGGCGTGGCTCGCCTAAGGCTAGCAAGGTTGACCTCACCGACCTCTAGCCTTTGGCCGGTCGCTGATCCGACGACCAGCTAGAGGAAGAGGGAGAGGAGAGAAAAACAAAGAAAAAAATTATTAAAAATTTAAAAATTATTAAAAGTTATACACGTCAGCGCCGGTGGCTGGTCACCGGCACCCATGTCAACAAAATCCAGCTAAAATTAATTGGAAGAACTGAATTGGCACAATGATAAAAGATTTAAAATTTAATTGACACCAAAAAAAGGTTTAGAGCTTTTTTGACACTTTTTCCCCTAACTCCCTATCATTTCGACCCTCAGAGAAGCATACTTCGATCTAGAGGTTTTAATCGATGAATTTGTTGAAGCAGCGGGACAACAACTATAACCATTCGAAACTGATAATATTTGCCGTATTAAACCTTCACAAAATAAAGGGTAACAAAGTAAATTCATAATAATCATTAAACCTAACTCTCTTGATTTCCGTGTACAATTTCCAATGAGAGCTCCCGTTTTATAATCTGCCCATATATTACACGTGCGTTCATGCATAAGATAAAGTATTTTGTGAGAGGACAAGAAATCTATTCAGAAATATATTCGATAAAGTTTAAATTATGGGATATTGGGTCCTTGTCCTGATAAGTGCTTCAAGTGTACGTGGTTTATGAGTTGTCTGAATTTTTTTTACTGTTTGAAAGATATTGTGACATGGGCGTGGTTCCCAGAATGGATGAACGAGGCTTATTTTCAAAGATGTTGGCATTATGCTTTCCATTTTCAAATGTTAGACCTACTTTAAGGTTCGGATATGTCTCGTATTTTTTCTGATTCATTATGTTATCCTAAGTCAAAATGGCGTTTCAAGTTTCTGTCGAATCACGATTCTAATTAGCAGCTTCCATGTCTCAAATCTGTCTTCAGGTGGGGTTTTATTAGATGGTGTAGAGGTTTGACATTTGATGAGATAGCAAAGAACATAATGAATCAGACATCAAACAGAAGATAGATGTTCATTGATCCATCTTGCGTGGGACGGCTAGAGCATTGATTAAATGCATTTGCTATAGGGACTTCGTGGCGATTGTGCTGCATTGTATTTGGTCTAATAATGGAGGACTAGATTCAAATATAACGAGGCCCTATAATTTCACCTAAATAAGCAAGATTAGGATTGAAGTTTGATCCTAAACTTTTCGGTGTTTGATCATCGCCACAGCAATGTTGTATATTCTGGTAAAAGTTTGGCAAACGCTACGCAATTGAACATGTTGTTTTCGAGAAATTGCTCCAGCCAACCTATAAGGGATTGCCGCTTTAAGAAAATATGTTGACTAATGTTCGAGATAGGACAACGTATCCTGTGTAAATAATGAGCGTTTCTTAGATCAAATAACAAGTATTAATTAGGATACATACCACGTGAGTAATATTATAAGATGGTTGCTTCACATTACGCATAAAATATTTTTCCCCGGGATAGCATGATAGACAGACACATCATAACACCGCACAATTTATCCTTTTTTTCTTTCTTTTTTTTTTTGTTCATTTAGAGAGAATACAGTACATTTGTAGCTATTTTAGACAGCACTTTTTTTGTTTGCCTTACGTTTGTTTTACCAACCAATCCCACCCCTAAATTCCCACAAGTAGAGTTTAAATTCTCGACCTCGCACATCTCGAAGAGACTTGCGACAAAGTAAGATTGAATTTAGTCCGTCTCAATTATATTTCCTATAAAACATGACATATTAAAAGAAATAGAATAAACACTCAAAAAAAAGATAAGAAGAATCCGATCAAGCATCCACAAAATCGTTCACTCTATTGGATGGTCTTGGGCATCTCTCACCCCAATAGCTAACTTAAATGGTGAGACTTTCCCTCACACTTATAAACTGATCACCAACCTTTTCCACAATTGATGTGGGACAACCTCAATAATTTTCCCATCACATTGGGTCTTAGGTTAAACCCGCGACAATCCGTATCTCTCTCGTATGACTATTAAGTCCAGGCTTATTAGCAACTTATGCTTTGATACCAGTGTTGGGTGGTCTTAGGCCTTTCTCACCCCAAAAGTTAACTTAAAGGGTGAAACTTTCCCTCACACTTATAAATCAACCATCCAACACTAGTATCAAAGTCTAAGTTGCCAATAAGTCCAGACCTAACAGTTACACAAAAAAGATACGGGTTGATGCAACTTTGATCCAAGGCCCAATGTGTGAGGAGAGATTGTTGATGTTGTCTCACATCAACTGTGGAAGAAGGCGGTGGTTAGTTTATAAGTATGAGGGAAAGCCTCATCATTTGAGCTAGTTTTTAGGATGAAAGAGGCTCGGGACTACCCAACACACTCTTCCCTATGCTTACAAAATCAAGAACCTCTTAATTATAACAATAAACCGCTCCTCCTAATGCTTCCCTCAATGATTACAAAAACGTCTCTCTCTCAATGAGAACCAGCACATCTATTTCTGAGATTGAGGGAGAAGATGGAAGCAAGCAAATGAGCCAAGTCCACCACGATCGCCACCTTCACTTGGCCTCACCTCAGGATCAGATGGCTCGAAACCCTCCACGACAAACCTCCGCCGTGGATCTTGCCACTCCTTGAAACCTCTATCTCTCTCTTTCTTCTTCTTCTTCTTGGTGCTTAATCAATCCTTTGAAGAACGAAGCTCAAAGCTTTCAAACAGAAAAGCCTATGGAAGTTTGAGTAGAGAGAGTAATAGGTTAAAGCTATGAGGCTACGCCTTGGCTAATTTGCGCAATGAACAAGTTGTTAACTTGTTATATAGAGAGGACATTTTCTAATGTGCCCTTCAATTTCATTATAATTGAAGTGAGACCCTTCGCTTTTGGACTTTTCTAGTTTGACATTTTTTTACCTCGTTGCCATCTCATCTTATCTTAACCTTAGTAAATCCAAAGTGCTCACATAACCCACTACGTAAATGCAATATTATTTTAATTAATATATTAAGCACGCATTTCTCACTGATAATTAATGCTACATTAGATATATCACTTTCCCCTTGCGTTGCTCTACCTTCATTCGATGCCTTTCTTTTGAGTATAATTAGTTAATTATAGACCTGTTAATTGGGTGGGTCGGATCGGGTTTGGGTCGAGTCATAAATAGTCTAACCTAAATTGATCTATTAACTCGTTTATAACCCATTTATGCATAATGTAATTTTCTTGACCCATACCCGACCAAACCTATATTCAACCCATACCCGATCATATCTATATTACTAAAATACTTCTATATTTAATTTAATATAGGAAAATTCATACCCAAGCTGAAATGAGAGTGCGGAGTGAGTGAGTGCAAGATTGAGTGAGGGCGAGAGAGATGTGTTAAGTTTAAATTAGTTATAAACTCATTTATGACTCATTTACAACCCATTTAACACCAATATAAGACTTCTACCTATTTATGATCCATTTAGTAAATATAACTAATCCATTTATGACCTATTTACTAATATATAGGTTAAGAAATGGGTATATGATCCATTTTGACTGGTCTAGTTAATTACTGGTACATGTGATATATAGCTGAATTAATTAGTGATTTCTAGCACGATCGATTAGATAATAAATTAATCTATACGTCATCTCAAGTTTAATTTGAAACATGATGTTATCGTACATTATAGTACTAAATGTGCAAGGCGAAATAATGTGTCACCCTCTTCATTTTATGCATGATATACCTTATTATCCAAGCTGCGAACAATACTTTAAACTTATATAAGTGAGAGTTTTTGCGATTTTAATTGTCACCAAAATAGAGGATAACACAACATTAATGAATAAAAACACTTTTATTTTACTTCCAATTGAAAGAGCATTAACTTTATTCTGCAATGTCAGCCCTTTTAAATCTAACAAATACAACTAATTTTTGTCTATAAAATAATCTGAATTTATTAGGTAATGTATTGGGTGATGGGCCATGAATCTCTTCCTCTCTTTGTATCTTTATTCCTTTCAAGGTTTTTATAATATCATGAAAACTCTAAATTGATACATTTGTGATAAATTCATCTCAAATTAATTTGTTGATCATAAAAAAACTCAAGTATATACACTTGTGACAAATTTACCTCAAACTAATTTTTTGACCACTAAAAACTCTAAACTTGTACATTAGTGACAAATTTATCATCCATTAAATTGGCTTAATACCACGAAAAATCGTAAACTATTATACATATGACAAATTGAGAGTAAAATCTCAAACTGTTACGTCTATCAATTGCCACATATCATCTAACACAGCAATTTGACGTTAAAATTTAATGGAAACTAACGGAGGATAAATTTATCGCAAATGAACCAGTTTGGGGTATTTTGTAATCAAAAAATTAGTTTTTGGTAAATTTATCACTGATACACCAGTTTGTGGTTTTTCCTAGTATTAACCGTTACTTTTATTCATTCATTTATTTATATTTGCTTCTGTTCAATTAAAAGCTACGAGACATGCTTCTTTGTTCTATGATGTGCTTCAAGAACAAGTGGGTTTTTTTTTTTTTGTTTCGAAAATTTTTGACCAATAGACAGAAGTCACGATCAATATGGGGTCTCCAAGACGGACCAAACTATGATGATTTCACCCACCAAAATTTTCAATTATTTAATATTTATATTCTGTTTTCACGTTGAGGGAAACTCATATAAATTTTTTTGGTTGGCTTAAAGCCGAACCAAATGTGAACACTGGATTTTTTTTATTTTCTTTTCTTTGGTCAATGTGAGCAACGTCTTCAAAAATGGCGATTCTAACGTTAGATTGAAACATGCCTTATATCTTACGCAATTCAGTCAAACATGGGTGAACTTCTTTGATCAATCTTATGTAGATGTCTAAGCAGGTTATTTTATATGGTATTGACATTATTATGTGGCAGGTTTAATTATAAGGAATTATATAAATTGATGTGCCATAAGGGACATTAAAAAAAATTCAAATTGCTTGAGAATATGCGAATGTAACCCTCCATTCTAACATGATAATTGTGGAAAAGAATCTGCGTCATTCATTTCATACGATCCATGTGACAACACTCCACTTGACCTAAGTAACATTGAATTAATCAAAGAATCTAAAGATCTCAAAGCTGTTGATGTTCTCTTTCTTTATTAGTTAAGTAAAGGGCGGAATCACTCAATTAAGACTTATGAGGAAAAGGGACCGATTAATCAAATTTAGAAGTTGGACATGCTTTAACCTAAGATCGTATAAATTATTGGTGGTCATGAACATAGATTGGACAAGAAGGATAACATGTTCAATGGACCATACGTGGAATGATTGATTGAATATATTTGATAGGGACATCTTTGCAGTTTGTGTCGGATTGTGTCTATTGGAAAATTAGATTTGGATCTGATCAGGTGTAATTTATATAGTAAGCCCTATAATTGCACCCAAGTCTGTCATTTCTTTCGAATTCTTGTATGCCCGGGGAGCAAAAAGAGCGTGATTGATTTGTGTACGAAGGGCGCCAGCTGGACCATGGGAAGAAGAGAGACGAAGAAGTAATGCAAATCAAGAATGTGAATGCTGCCTTTAGTCCGTCTTGGGCTCTCGTCTCAAGTGAATCATGAAATCATCATGTTCATTACGTAAATATTCGCTTTGAGTTTGATTATATAACATCATTTGTTAAAGAAAAAAAAAGTTCAAAACTGGCACAACTCTATCTTTGTAACCTTGTCATAGCATTGAAGGTCCTAATTTAACACTTTCGCACATTTTGTTCTCTCTCATGAGAAATGCTATGTTTACTAAATCTAAATTACAAAGGTTGGCATACAATATGACGTGACAAACCATAATTGGATGTTCAAATTGGCCCACTTGCTTAATTGTCCACTCACAGTTTGTCACATAATTATATGTATCAACTTTACATACCGATCTTAATACATAGCATCGCTTTTATAACCTATGTAATATGCTGGTGATCTACATGCGCAGTTAGCAAGCGAGGTCAGATGTGCGATTTTCATGGGCTTATGGTCAAACAAATGTATTGGAGTTGGAGTTATGTACTTCGAGTTTGAATCATAACCAGACTCCTAGTTAGAGGAAAGCTTGAGATCACATCGGATACTTTGTTGATGAAATCTTGTCCAGTGTACATGAATGTCAACAATTTTGTTGCTCAATCGGAGAAATAGAGAAGGAGAGAACCATAAATCATCTGCAAAATTATATTTCCTTCTACAAAAAGGTGTACAAATTTAAATAGAGAAACCTCTTAATTACAAAACCAAACGTTTCTAACTTCTACCTAAGTCTACTAAAACCACTAACTTGGAAAAACAGCAACACAACATCCATCTCCCCCTCTCTAAGACTGGGAGAGAAGATGGAAACCGCTTACGTAACCAAACACTACAAAAAAATTGGATTTTTGCCGCGAAAATTTGCGACGAAAATATTTTCGTCGCAAATTTACGACAAATTTTCCAACAAAAAGTAAAATTTGTTGGAAATTAGCGACGAAAAAATTTTCATCACAAAATTCGTTGGAAATTTTCAACGAAAAAATTTTTGTTGCAAAATTCGTTGGAAATTTCCAACAATTTTGCATTTAATCAAAAAACCAGATTGTTCGGGCATTTTAAATTCATAGGAAAATTCGTTAGAAATTTCCAAACGAATTTTTGTGAAAATTGTACACACTGAAATAATTGCCCGGAAAATTGAAATTCGTAGGAAAATTTGTTAGAAATTTCCCACGAATTTTGCAACGAATTTGAAAGATGCCGCATGTACTTATTTTGTCGCAAAATTCGTTGGAAATTTCCAACGAATTTTCTCACGAATTTAAAAAATGCCGAACAATACCAGGTTTTTTTGAATTCGTCGCAAAATTCATTGAAAATTTCCAACGAAAAATTTTTCGTTGGAAATTTCCAACAAATTTTGCAACGAAAATTTTTTTGTCGCTAATTTCCAACGAATTTTGCGATGAATTCAACAAAAACCGGTATTGTTTGGCATTTTTTAAATTCGTGAGAAAATTCGTTGGAAATTTCCAACGAATTTTCCCACGAAAATTGTACACACTAAAGGAAAAAATCACCCCACCAAAGGAAAAAATCAAATCTTTTCTCCATTTGAATTTTCAAACTCGAACCCCCTTGGACGCTCCCGAGATCGAATTCCCATCTCCCCCAAAATCCCCCCCACC
The DNA here is from genome assembly GCA_024733475.1 of Syzygium grande. Lineage (NCBI taxonomy): Eukaryota > Viridiplantae > Streptophyta > Magnoliopsida > Myrtales > Myrtaceae > Syzygium > Syzygium grande. The sequence goes on from JAMXDD010000001.1 coordinate 8,748,611, forward strand.
CATTTTCCATCCTCCTTCCCCAGAAACCCTAGCGGAGGATAAAGGCCTCCCTCAAGTTCCGCGAGGACCAGAAGCCCCTCATCCGCGCCAAGGTCCCCCTCAGCATCCTTGGCCTCCCTTCCGGTCCGGACGTTGTCGCTTCAAGAACAAGTGGGTTTTTTTTTTTTGTTTCGAACATTTTTGACCAACCCCCTTCCCTCCGATCAATATGGGGTCTCCAAGACGGACCAAACTATGATGATTTCACCCACCAAAAATTTTCAATTATTTAATATTTATATTCTGTTTTCACGTTGAGGGAAACTCATATAATTTTTGGTTGGCTTAAAGCCGAACCAAATGTGAACACTGGATTTTTTTTATTTTCTTTTCTTTGGTCAATGTGAGCAACGTCTTCAAAAATGTCGATTCTAACGTTAGATTGAAACATGCCTTATATCTTACGCAATTCAGTCAAACATGGGTGAACTTCTTTGATCAATCTTATGTAGATGTCTAAGCAGGTTATTTTATATGGTATTGACATTATTATGTGGCAGGTTTAATTATAAGGAATTATATAAATTGATGTGCCATAAGGGACATTAAAAAAAAAATTCAAATTGCTTGAGAATATGCGAATGTAACCCTCCATTCTAACATGATAATTGTGGAAAAGAATCTGCGTCATTCATTTCATACGATCCATGTGACAACACTCCACTTGACCTAAGTAACATTGAATTAATCAAAGAATCTAAAGATCTCAAAGCTGTTGCTGTTCTCTTTCTTTATTAGTTTTTTAAAGGGCGGAATCACTTCAATTAAGACTTATGAGGAAAAGGGACCGATTAATCAAATTTTTTTTTGGAAATTTTAACCTAAGATCGAAAAAATTATTTTTGGTCATGAACATAGATTGGACAAGAAGGATAACATGTTCAATGGACCATTTTGGAATGATTGATTGAATATATTTGATAGGGACATCTTTGCAGTTTGTGTCGGATTGTGTCTATTGGAAAATTAGATTTGGATCTGATCAGGTGTAATTTTTATAGTAAAATTTAATTGCAAAAAGTCTGTCATTTCTAGTGAATTCTTGTATGCTATGGGGAGCAAAAGAGCGTGATTGATTTGTGTACGAAGAAAATTAGCTGGACCATGGGAAGAAGAGAGACGAAGAAGTAATGCAAATCAAGAATGTGAATTTTGCCTTTAGTCCGTCTCGGGCTCTCGTCTCAAGTGAATCATGAAATCATCATGTTCATTACGTAAATATTCGCTTTGAGTTTGATTATATAACATCATTTGTTAAAGAAAAAAAAAAAGTTCAAAACTGGCACAACTCTATCTTTGTAACCTTGTCATAGCATTGAAGGTCCTAATTTAACACTTTCATTTTTTGTTCTCTCTCATGAGAAATAGCTATGTTTACTAAATAAAAAGGTTGGCATACAAATGATGACAAACCATAATTGGATGTTAAATTTTCTTGTTAATTGTCCACTTCTACAGTTTGTCACATAATTATATGTATCAATTTTACATACCGATCTTAATACATTTGCTTTTATAACCTATGTAATATGCCATTCTACATGCGCAGTTAGCAAGCGAGGTCAGATGTGCGATTTTCATGGGCTTATGGTCAAACAAATGTATTGGAGTTGGAGTTTGTCCGAGTTTGAATCATAACCAGACTCCTAGTTAGAGGAAAGCTTGAGATCACATCGGATACTTTGTTGATGAAATCTTGTCCAGTGTACATGAATGTCAACAATTTTGTTGCTCAACCGGAGAAATAGAGAAGGAGAGAACCATAAATCATCTGCAAAATTATATTTCCTTCTACAAAAAGGTGTACAAATTTAAATAGAGAAACCTCTTAATTACAAAACCAAATTAAACGGCTCTAACTTCTACCTAAGTCTACCAAAACCATTAACTTGGAAAAACAGCAACACAACATCCATCTCCCCTCTCTAGAAGAGGAAGCAAAGCTTATGGAAAGTGCTCGGTCATTGAGAAAACTGAGCAGATTCGTTTCTAAGACTGGGAGAGAAGATGGAAACCTTTTACGTAACCAAATATGTTATACTATGATTAGGAATTTTGCGTTAAAAATAACATGCGCTCGGCATTAGCAATGTTAAAGCTAGGGTTAAGCAACAATCGGGGATAAACCCCGGAACTAGACCAGACCGGTCCTACTCAACCGGTTCTTGTCTGATTCTTGTAGGAATCGGTTTAGTTTCTGATTCTAATTTTTTGGAGCCAATTAATACTAGTCCGGTTCTCAGTTCTTGATGCAAAATTGGACCGGATCAAAGATCTAAACCGGACCAATTAATGCTATGTTTTCTTGTTGTTGCCACTTCTACCTTTGGTTTCTCTCTCTCTCACTCTCTATTTTGCTTGCCAACTTCTTGACATTTGCTCGACACTAATTTACCATTCGAAGCTCGTGAGCCTTTTGTAGATCGACTGCTCAGCCGTACAAGAAGAATCGAAGACACTCAGAGCTCCATTTCTCCGATTCAATCAAATACATAGGTTTTAGGAGGCATTGTCATTGCGCAACTGAAGAGTCATAGTCTTCGAGTAACACTTTCAAGGAATAAATATATGAAACCAAACAAACAAAAGAAAACCTACATGCGATTTTTAGTCATTTATTAAACCCAATTCTCGATGTTTTCGATACGCTATTTCCAACGGTACCTCTCCCGAATTCCAATGCAAGACCTTTTTATAATCTGCCCAAATCTTAATCTCAAATATATTATGTAAAGTAGTTAGTGATAGGACATGAAATCTATTTAGAATTACATATAAATCATTGTTCGATAAAATTAAAATGGGTTGTTGGTCTGGATAAGTGCTTCAAGAGCACGTGATTTAGTAGCTGTCCGAATATTTTGACTTTTTGAAAGAAATCGTGATATGGGCGTGGTCCCCAAGATGGCTCAACCGGGCTTATTTTAAAAAATGCAGGAGGCATTATGCCTTTCATTTTCGAATGTCAAGATCTAATATAAGATTCGAATATGTCTCGTATACTGTGCAAAGCATTATGTTATCCTGGGTCAAAGATGGCCTATCAAGTTCTGTCAAATCATAATCCTAATTACGTGGCATCCGTGTCTCAAATCTATCTTTAAGTGGGGTTTTATTAGATGGTGTGGAGGTTTGACATTTGATGAGATGGCAAAGAAGATAACGTATCAAATTTCAAACAGGAGATAATTGTTCATCGAACCATCTTGCCTGAAACAACTACAGTATTGATTAAATGCATTTGCTATAGGGATTTAGTTGCAATTGATCACGCTGTGTTGTTTCTTATAACGAAGAACTGGATTTGGATCCAACAAGGCCCAATAATTGCACCTAAATTGGCAAGATTTTTTGGGTTGAAGTTTGGTCATAAATTATCCGGCATTTGATTATCGACATAGTAATGTTGTATTTTCTGGGAAAAGTTCGTTAAACACTACATAACTGAACATATTGTTTTCGAGAAATTGCTCCAGCCAACCTATAAGATATTGCCACTTTAAGAAAATATATTGTGTAATGTTCGAGATATGACAGCGTATCCTATGCATCAGCTAATAAACAAATGAAAATTTCAAAGATCAAATAACAAGTATTAATTAGGATACATACCAGGTAAGTAATATTATAAGATGGTTACTTCACAGTAACCGTGTAACCGATGCATAAAATGTTTTTCCCGAGGATAGAGTGCATGACAAGTACACTGTAACACTGCACAAGACATCCCTTTTTTTTATTCATTTATTAAAAAGCATACAATACATCTATAACTATACCAGACAGTCTTGCTCTTCTGTTTGCCTTATGTTGGTTCTACCAGCTGATCCCACCACCAAATACCCACAAGTACAGTTCGAACTCTTGACCCCTCACATCTCGAAGAGACTTGCAACAAATTAAGATTGGATTTAGTCCGTCTCAATTCTATTTCCGATAGAACACAACAGATTAAAAGAAACGAACAGATACCCAAAAAAAAAAAAAAAAAGATAAGAAGAATCCGATCAAGTATCCACAAAATTGTTCACTCCACAAGATGCTTACAAAATCAAGGACCCCTTAATTACAACAGCAAACCCAAAAAAATAAAAATAAAACAGCAAACCGCTCCTCCTAAAGCTTCCGTCAAAAATTTCAAGAACATCTCTCTCTCTGAAAACCAGCACATCTAATTCTAAGATTGAGGGAGAAGATGGAAGCAAAGGAATGAGCCAAGCCCACCACAATCGCCACCTTCACTTGGCCTCGCCTCGGGATCGGACGGCTCGAAACCCTCCGTGACAAACCTTTGCCATTGATCTTGCCGCTCCTCGAAACTGCCATCTCTCTCTTTCTTTCTTTTCTTCTTCTTCTTCTTCTTGGTGCTTAATCAATCCTCTGAAGAACGAAGCAAAAAGCTTTCAAACAGAAAGGCCGACGGAAAGTTTAAGAAGAGAGTAATATGTTAAAGCTGTGAGGCTACACTTTGGCTAATTTGTGTAATGACTGAGTTATTAACTTGTTATATAGAGAGGACATTTTCTAATATGCCCTTCAATTTCATTATAATTAAAGTGAGGCCCTTCGCTTTTGGACTTTTCTACTTTGCAATATTTTATTAATTAATACATTAAGCTCACGTTTCTCACTAATAATTAATTCAACATTAGATATTTCACTTTCCTCTTGTGTGGCGGCGCTCTACCATCAATGGATACCTTTTTTTTTAGCATAATTAGCTTAATTACTGGTACATATGATATATGCCTGAACTAATTAGTGATTTCTAGCATGATTGATTAGATAAGAAATTAAAATATACATTGTTTCAAGTTTAATCTAGAACATGATGTCATCGTACATTATATAAATTAATAGTGCAAGGAAAAATAATGTGCCATCCTCCTCATTTTATGAGTATTTTTTCTTATGATTCGAGCTACAAACAACACTTTAAACATTTATAAGTCAAAAAATTTTCGGTATCTATCATCATCAAAAATAGAGGATAGCACAATATTAATTAACAAAAACACTTTAAAAAATATTTCTTTGTTTTTTTTTTTCAATTTAAGGGGTGTTCATTCTACGATGGCGGCGCTTTTAAATCTGCCGAACACAGCTAATTTTTGCACATAAAATAATCTGAATTTATTAGGTAAAGTATTGGGTGATGGGCCAGCAATCTGTTTCTCTCTTTGTATCTTTATTACTTTTATTCATTTGTTTATTTATATTTGCTTTTGTTCGATTAAAAGCCATCGGATATGCTACTTCGTCCTGCGATGGGCGTTCAACAACACGTGGGTTTTTGTTTCGAAAGTTTTTGACCGGCCGACAGAAGTCACGGTCAATATGGGGTCTCTCCAAGAGGCAAAAGGGACCGAACTATGATGATTTCACCCACCAATATCTTCTTAATTCTTTAATTTTTATATTCTGTTTTTACATTGAAAAAAACTCATAAATAATATTTTTTGGTCGAGTTAAAGCCGAACCAAATGTGAACACTGAATTTTTTTTTTTTTTTTTTTCTTTGTTTAATATGAACAACGTCTTGAAAAATGTCGTTTTTAACGTAAGATTGAAACATGTATTATATCTTACGCAATTCATTCAAACATGGGTGAACTTCTTTGATCAATCTTATGTTGATGTCTTCTCCATGCCTTATTCTGTCTTAAAGTAGGTTATTTTGTATGGTATTGCCATTGTTATGTAGCAGGTTTGATTATAAGGAATTATATAAATTGATGCGCAATAGGGGACATTAAAAAAAATCAAATTGCTTGAGAATATGTGAATTTAACCCTCCATTCTAGCATGATAATTGTGGAAAAGAATCTGCGTCATTCATTTCATACAATCCATGTGACAACACTCCACTTGACCTAAGTAACATTGAATTAATCAAAGAATCTGAAGATCTCAAACCTGTTGCTGTTCTCTTTCTTTATTAGTAAAGTAAAGGGCGGAATCATTCAATTAAGACTTATGAGGGAAAAGGGACCGATTAATCGAATTTAGAAGATGGGCATGCTTTAACCTAAGATCGGATAAATTATTGGTGGTCGTGAACATAGATTGGACAAGAAGGATAACATGTTCAATGGACCTTACGGGGAATGCTTGATTGAATATATTTGATAGGGACATCTGTGCAGTTTGTGTCGGATTTTGTCTAGTGGAATATTGGATTTGGATCTGATTAGGTGTAATTTATATAGTAAGCCCTATAATTGCACCTGAATCTGTCATTTCTTTCGAATTCTTGTATACCCAGGGAGCAAAAACAAGCGTCATTGATTTGTGTACGAAGGGCACCAGCTGGACCGTAGGAAGAAGAGACACGAAGAAGTTATGCAAATTAAGAATGTGAATACCGCCTTTCGCTTGTCTTGGGCTCCCGTCTCAAGTGAACCATAAAATCATCATGTCCATTACATAAATATTTGCTTTGAGTCGTGACTATATAACATCATTCGTTAAATTAAAAAAGTTCAAAATCGGCACAACTCTATCTTCATAACCTTGTCATAGCATTGAAGGTCCTAATTTAACACTTTTGCATAATGCTAGATGAACACATTTTGTTCTCTCTCGTGAGAAATGCTACGTTTACGAAGTCTGAATTGCAAAAGTCGACATACTAATCCACTTGCTTAATTGTCCACTCACAATCTATCACGTAACTATATGTATCAACTTTATATACCGATCTTAATACATACCATCGCTTTCCTAATCTATGTAACATACTAGTGATTTACATGCGCAGTCAGCAAGCGCAATCAGAAGAGGAGCGAAATGAGTTACGGCAAATACATGGTCAGATGTGCAATTTTCGTGGGCTTATGTGATTGGTCAACGAATGTATTGGAGTTCAGGAGAACTTCCAGTTTGAATCATAACACGGCTCCTAATTAGAGGAAAGCTTGAGATCATATAGGATACTTTGTGGATGAAATCTTGTCCGGTGTACATGAATGTCAACAACTTTGTTGCTCAACCGGAGAAATAGAGAAGGGAGAAAACCATAAATTATCTGCAAAATTATATTTCCTTCTACAAAAAGGTGGACAAATTTAATAAGAAAAACCTCTTAATTACAAGACCAAACTGTTCGATCGTCTACCTAAGATTTCCAAAAACACTAACTAGGAAAAACAGCAACACAACATCCATCTCCCTCTCTCTAGAAGAAGAAGCAAAGTTTATGAAAAGTGCTCGGTCATTGAGAAAACTGAGCAGATCTGTTTCTAAGACTAGGAGAGAAGATGGAGGCAAAAGAACGAGCCAACCCCACCACGATCCCCATCTTCACTTGCCCTCTCTTCGGGATCGGACGGCTCGAAATCCTCCGCGACAGGCGTCCACCGTTGATTTTGCTGCTCCTTGATGCCGCCATCTCCCCTCTTCTTCTTCTTCTTGGTGCTTTGAAGAAGCTTTTGGATTTGGAGGTTTTAGAAGAGTGATGTGTTGAAATGCTTTAGTGAACACTTGGCCTTTACATGTGATGACAGGCTCTTATATAGAGAAACACCTTCTCCACTATGCCTATCAACAATTGAAGTGAGGCCCTTTGCTTTTGGACTTGTCTATTTTGACGTTTTTTTACCTAGCTCGCCAACTCTCCTGTTGTCTTAATAAATCACTACTAATTAAAAAAAGGGTGATCTTAATAAATTCAAAAGCTGCTTACGTAACCAAGTATGTCATACTATGATTAAAATTGTTGGATTAAAAATAGCACACTCTCGGCACTAGCAATTTTTAAGCTAGAAGTGAGCACCGGTTCAGGTAATTAAGAAAGAGGGTTATCTTAATAAATTCCAAAACTACTTACATAACCAAGTATGTCATTCTATGATTAAGGTTGTTGGATAAAAAATAACATTCGGCACTAGCAATGTTGATGTTAGGGGTGAGCACCGGTCCAAAATAGTAAAAAAGAGGTTTATCTTAATAAATTCAAAAACTGCTTACATAACCAAGTATGTCATACTTTGATTAAGTCTGTTGGATTTAAAAATAGCACGTACTCGGCATTAGCAATGTTAAAGTTAGGGTTGAGCACCGGTCCAAGGTAATTAATAAAGAGGTTTATCTTAATAAATCCAAAAACTGCTTACATAACCAAGTATCTCATACTATGATTAAGAATGTTGGACTAAAATAGCACACATTCGGCACTAGCAATGTTAAAGTTAGGGGTGAGCACCAGTCCAAGGCAATTAATAAAGAGGTTTATCTTAATAAATCCAAAAAACTGCGTACGTAACCAAGTATGTCATTCTATGATTAAGTATGTTGGATTAAAATAGCACACATTTGGCACTAGCAATGTTAAAGCTAGGGTTGAGCACCGATATGGGGTAAACCTTGGAATCAAAACGAACCAACCCTACTCGATTGGTTCTAATCCGCTTTCTGTAGGAATCGGTTTGGTTTTCGGTTCTAAATTTTGGAACTAGCTATTACTAGTCCGTTTCCTAGTTTTGGAACCGGACTAGACCAGAGAATTAGACCGAGAAACCCTGATTCTTTCTTTTTAGTTTTACCTTGCATCTTGTATTATTGTTGTTGCTACTTCCGCCTCTGGTTTCTCTCTCACTCTCTACTCTACTTCACCCACTTCTTCACATTTCCTAGATGAAAATCCACCATTTGAAGCTCATGAGCCTCCTGTAAATCGATCACTTGGCTGTATTAGAAGAATTGAAGATATTCAAGCTCCATTTTTCTAATTCCAACAGATATATAGGTTTTTTTAAACGCATTTGCATTGTGCAACTGAAGAATCAAAGTCTCAAGCAACACTTTCAAGTAAAGATATGAAACCAAAAAAAGAAAAAACAATGAATTGACTAGTTTTCAGGTAAACCCTGTAACTAGACCAAGCCGAAAGATCGGTTTCAAGGTTTATAGGATAGGTTCTTAGTTCCAAAAACTAGATATTGATCCCAGAAGAGTAGGTGCCGAGTTCTACATTGAGAATCTACTCACCTTGTAATTACTCATCCCTACTTAAAGCTATAAAGCTACATTTTGGCTGATTTGGGAAATGACCAAGTTGTTAACTTGTTATATAGAGAACTTCGCTTTTGAGCTTCTCTATGTGACATTTTTTACCTCGTTTCCTTCTTATCTTAACTCAACCTTTGTAAATCCAAATTGTTGAAAACCCCCTACGTAAGTGCGATATTTCTTTTTTTGACCAAAAATGCAATATTTATTTTATGAATATATTAAGCTTGGAAATACACGTTTCTCAATGCTACTTCAGATATATCACCTTTCCCCATGTTGCTCTACTATCATGCAATACCTTATAAAGGCTAGTATGCAACTTTATAGTATATTTCTTTCTTTTGAGCATAATTAGCTTAATTACTAGTACATATAATATATGCTTGAATTAGTTAGTGATTTTCTAGCATGATCGATTAGATGACAAAATTTATTTATATGTTGTATAAAGTTTATTCTTGAACACAATTGTTGTATCATCATACATTCTTGTGCAAGGCAAAATAATTCGTCATCCTTCTCAATATCACTCGTGATTTACCTTATTGGCCTCACAAAACTTTCGAAACTCATAACTTTATGTTTGATCTACAACTCAAAGGAATTTGATTAGATTGTTTGAGCTGCAAACAACATTTTAAACTTCCATAGGTGCGTGTTTTTGCTGTATTAATCTTGACCAAAATAGAGGATATAACAACATTAAATTAAAGGGTTATTACCACGAAGAACCCTAAATTACTTTATCTGTTAAAATTTTAAAAAAAAAAAAAACTAATTCTTTGACCACTAAACCCTAAACCGGTACATCTGTGACAAATATGGATAACATTCTATCAATTGTATTTAGATGTCTTCATGATGTTGTATTCTATCATAAGTAGGTTTTATTATAAGGTATTGCCATTATTATGTAGCCGATTTAATTATAATGAGTCCAATTAGGCAAATTCCTCGACTGATAAGGACTTAGATAAATTGATGTGGACTTTAAAAAAAAATAAAATTGATTGAGATTATGTAAACGCAATCTCCATTCTAATATGATAATTGTGGGAAGAGAATCAGCATCATTCTTCTTTTCACGAGATCCATGTGACACTACACTTAACCTAATTAATATTGAATTAATCAAAGAATTTGACGATCTAAAAGCGGTTGCTGTTCTCTTTCTTTATTAGTGTAGTAAAGTAAAGGGCAGAATCATTCAATTAAGAATTGTGAAGGAAAGGGAGGGGTTAATCTAATTAGAAATTAGACATGGTCTAACCCTAGATCATATAAATTATTGGTGGTTATGGACACCGATTGAACAAGAAGGAAAACATGTTCAATGAACCTTATGTGGAATGCTTGGTTAAAGATATTTTGCTAGGGACATCTGTGCAGTTGTGTCGGATTGTGTCCAGTGGAGAATCAGATTCGGACCTAATCGGTAATTTTAAAAGTTAGGCCCCATAATTGCACCTAAATCTGCAGAGTTTTCATAAGCATCATATTGTCAGCATAATCATAATTTTCCTCATTTAACACCAATTTTTCTTTAATTCGTGAATTTAAATGCCATGACTTTTACCATTATCTATGGAAGGTGTGCAGGAACAATTGAGAAAGTTATTGAAGCTGCAAAACTAGGATACTTCTTTTAAAAATCTGAGAACTTGTGATATCATACATGATAGAGATTAGTGTGCTAAGCAGTTAATTATATGCTTAAATGATTGCAAGGGAAATGTAAAAATGAGAATATTGATGCAATGCTAATACGAATATATATACTACTGTATCATTTGGTGATGCCAAATCTTCTTTTCTTTCGAATTCTCGTATGCCCAACGAGCAAAAAGAGCCTGATTGATTTGTGTACAAAGTGCACCAGCTGGACCGTGTTAAAAAGAGAGATGAAAAAGTCACGCAAATTAAGAATATGTTCGTGCCAATGTGAATGCCACCTTTGGCCCATCCCTGGCTCTTTTCTCTGGCCAACCGTGTAGCTATCACGTCCATCCTGAGAACTTTTGCTTTCAGTCTTGTCACAATCCAGAAGTTTTCAAGACACGATGGACCGAGCTCTAATCCAAGATAACCGAACAAACTTTAAAGCTTCCAAGGGTCTAGCGCTTTTTTAGTACTCTAAAATATTCTTAGGGCGATATGAATATTCTTGTAATTAATGCGAATCATGGGTAAATGGGGAGATGGAGTCTCAATTGTTAGATTAATTAGAGATTTACTGTTATAATTAGCGACATACTTGTCTATATAGGGGGATTTCTCCCCTCATTTATATCATCTCACACATAATAAAACTCAGAATTTCTCTTTATGAATTTTTCTTTCTAAGATCATATCAATTGGCCTGTGACACATGACCATACAATATCGCTTGTTAAATAAAAAATTCGCAATTTACACAAGTTCATCATATTTACCTTGTCCTAGCATTAAAGGTCTTAATTATTACACTCGCACGATGCTAGATGGATCCATTTTGTATTTGTACAACCGTGACACTACTGATTGTTCTCCTTCCACACACCGTTTATTTTGCTTTATTGCCTACTCGTTTTCCTCTCTACAAGAAATGTTATATTTATTAAGTTTTGATTACAAAATGATATGACAAACTGTAATTGGGTGACGTTGGTCTAACCATTTGCTTAAATGTCCATTCACAATCTACCAAATAAATATATATACCGGTTTTGTATACCGAATCTAATACATCTAGCATTACTCTTGTAATAAGCATAATTATATTTTCATGAATGTACATGAATGTTAACTATCTTGTTGCTCAAGAGAGAGAGCCATATATCATCTACATAATTATATTTTCATCTGCAAAAAATTGTACAAATTAAAGATAAACCTCTTAATTACAAGACAAAACCGTTCTTGCTAAGATTCCCAAAAACACTAACCAGGAAAAAAAGCAACCCTACGCCCATCTCTCTCTACAAGAAGAAGAAAACTTATGGCGGGTGCTTAATCACTGAGAAAGCTGAGCACGTTTGTTCCTGAGATTAAGAGAGAAGATGGAAGCAAAAGAATGCGCCGACCCCACCACAATCCCCACCTTCACTTGCCCTCCCTTCAGGATCGGACGGCTCGAAATCCTCTGCGATAGGCCTCCACCATTGATCTTGCCACTCCTTGAAATCGCCATTTCTTCTTCTTCTTCTTGGTGCTTTGAAGAAGCTTTTGGATTTGGAGTTTGGGAGGAGTGACATGTCGAAAAGCTTTAGTGGACACTTAAGCCCCATTTGGTTCAGCTTTGAAAAGGAGTTTTCGGCCTCGAAAGTCACTTCCCAAAATGCCGAACCGTTTGGTTCAGCATTTGGGGAACAGAAAGCCGAAAGTTAGCATTTGGAATGCCGAAAGCCCAAAGCTGGTCCAGACTAGCTTTGAGCTTTCAGCTTTCCACAAATACTTAAGCCTATTTTTCCCTTCCCAAATTGCCATCACTCAAATTTCTTTATTCCGATTTTACCCATGATACTGTTCATCTTCTTCACCTTAGGGGTGGCGGGAAGGTTGGATTTGGCGGCGTGGTCGCCCAACTAAGGCGACGACCGCCTGGTGTCAGGCGACGGCCCAGGCACCATCACCTAGGTCACGAGACCCAGTGGCCGCCGCACAAAAGTCGCGTGACCCAGCGACGGCCACCGAGGTCGCATGACCTAGGCGTCCGCCACCTGGGCAATCTCCCAACCCCAGGCGACCTCGCCAGCCAAATCCGCCCTCGTCGGCCCTTCGTCAGCCACCCTTGCCGGCCACCCTCACGGTGAAGAAGATGAACAATAATAGGGGCAAAATCAGAATATTAAAAATAAAAATTGCCAAAGCCCTTTACAAAAAAAAAAAATTTACCAAACACTACTTAGGCCAAAGTAGCTTCACAAATTTTTTTTTACCAAACACCACTTGCATTTTTTCAATTGACTTTCACCTAAAGAGATTTGCATTTCCCCAGATAGTATTTGAAAAGCCGAATGAAATGGCCCTTAACCTTTGATGGTTGTGACAGGTTGTTATATAAAGAGAAATTTAATCAAAGAAAAGGAAAACATGTTCAATGAAACTTAGCTGGAATGCTCGCGCAAATATATTTGATGCGGACATCTTTGCAGTTGTGTCCGATTGTGTCTAGAGAGAATAAGATTTGCATCTAAAATTTTAATATTTAAGTCCTATAATTACACATGAATCTACAGTGTTTTTCTAAAGACAATGTTTTCCTCCATAATTCCCTTCAATTGATTTGTAATCCACTGTCCCTGACAAAATCGTATTACCAATGAGGGGTCTATGGAATAAACTAATAATATTCAGAGACGTCTATGCTATCCCACAACATGCTGCCCTTTTCTTGGCCTTACATGGGACTGCATGTTAGTCTCTAGAGACCATTAGTTATATAATATAAGGCTCTCAGGCCTCAAACTTTCTAATCCACAAAGTGGCAAGTAAAAAATAACGCTAAGCTTATGATGACATCAGACTTTGAGGAAGAGAAAAAAGTGCTTAGAAAGTCATAAAGAGTGTATATGAACTCGAGATTTTCTCAAATTCTAGTCTCATTCAATCTTTTTTGGAAAAGTTACCCTCATATCGACGAAGTCAAAGTTAATAAAAACTTTTGCTCCACACACTTGCATCTAAAAGATGCGTTTTTAGGACAATAATACATCATACTGTAGTAAAGACACGACCACACATGCATCTACAAGAAGCTTTTATAAGACAAAAGGACAATAATAGAAGTTTCTTGGCCGCCTTGACCAAATGCAATGACCCCCTAGAGCAAATGCAATGACCCTTGTTACGCATGGTACAATTATACAACCAACATACTGACGGGTTGTTTAAAGCTGATTCTAATTGAAACGTTCATGCTGAGAGCGAAGGTTTGAATCACGGTCTCCATAATCTAAGCTAGAATCATCAGAAGTTCTTGGACTAGTGCAGCATAATTCCAGGTGTGCTCGACTCTTATTTGCGTCGGAATATCTTGCATATAACTTTCTAGAACAATAATGGTGCAGTCTTGAGACCAAATGGGAGGATCGTCCGCTGCAAATGCCGATTCAGGATGCAAAATCCCGATATGCATCTATCATCAGGATGACTACTGAATCGCCAAAAACCCAGCCTTTAACTCGAACTTAGAGTATATCTTGGCATCAGAAAGGCCGGATGATAAGGTCTTTTTGTGTGGCAAACGGAACTTGTCATCTGGAGAAGCTGATTCAAAGGCTCGTAGTTGATGACCAGCCACTTGTTGGGTCTGGTTTGCTCAGCTTGCTTGTTGATATAAAAGGTTTTGCAAACCCACTAAGAATCTATTGGTTCAATTGGTCCTTGTTGTTGGACTACCTCTTCGCATTCCCTTTCAGCAAGTTGTTCATGCTCAGATTCATGCCGGAATGGCTTGCATAGACATACTCTTCTCCGGTTAAACTCATCTAGCTACCATCGCCATCACTCCTCCGCCTCACTTTCGTCGACTCCTCAACCCAAGAAAACACTTCAAGTGGAATTGGATCGTGTAGAGTCAAACATTCTCGACTTTGTTCATGGGCTTAACTGATTGGTCATCCAATGTATTGGAGTTGAGAAGATTCGAGTTTGAATCATGACACAGCTCCTATTTAGAGATCGTATTAGCCGATGTACATGAATGTTAGCTACTTTGTTGCTCAATGAGAGAGAGAAAGAGGGAGAATGTTAAATCACCTGCAAAATTATATTTCGTTCTGCAAAAATTTGTACAAGTTAAAAAAACAAAAACCACTTAATTACAAGACAAAATTGTTCTTCCTAAGATTCCCAAAAACACTAACAGGGAAAAACGGCAACACAACACCCATCTCTGTTCCTCCTGCTTGGTCACTCGGAAAACTGAGCAGATCTGTTTCTGAGATTGAGAGAGAAGATGGAAGCAAAAGAATGAGCCAACCCCACCACGATCCCCACCTTCACTTGCCCTCTCTTTGGGATCGGGCGGCTCGAAATCCTCCGCGACAGGCCTCCGCCGTTGATCTTGCCACTCCTTGAAATCGCCATCTCTTCTTCTTCTTCTTCTCGGTGTTCAAAATCAATCCTCTGAAGATGAAACGAAAACTTTGAAGAAGCTTTTAGATGTGGGGTTTGAGAGGAGAGATGTGTTGAGAAGCTTAAGTGAACACTTGCCCTTCGTGTGTGGTGACGGGGTGTTATATAGAGAACAACTTTTATCAATATGCCCTTCAAGTTCGTTATAATTGAAGTGAGGCCCTTTGCTTTTGGACTCGTCTATTTTGACGTTTCTGACCTCGCCCACCAACTCTCATGTTGTCTAAACAAATCACTAATAATAAACAAAGAGAATTATCTACAAATCCAAGAATTGCCAACGTAACCAAGTACGTAAATGTCACACTATGATTAAGATTTTTTTAAAGGTGAGATTGTTAAATTAAAAATAGCACACCACTTGGCACTAGCAATGTAACATTGGACATTTCATTTCCCTTGCGGCTACAATTGTGAGGTAAATGTTTTTGTCTTCCTGAGAAAGAGATGGTAAAAGTTAATATGGGTTAACATCAGTTTTGGCTCAACTTAAGAATTGGAGTGAACTGGATTGGATCAACCGGTCCAAGGCCGGTTTTACAAACCAATTCTAGAGAGAACCAGCTTTGAACCCAAATCCACGAACCTAGATTGGTGCTAGGTCAGTTCACCCAATTCTTAGGTTGGAACTATCGATCCTTCTCGAGAACTGGTCTAAACCGGTTCAACTGATTCAGAGTCCAAGTTATATTGGTTTTGAAGCTTCTTCTAGGAAAAAATATATGTATTTTTGCATCCAACGAAAATCAAGCCATAGCTTTCAACGTGAATAAAAAATAGCATAACCACTTGATCAACATATGTTTTTTGTATGAGTTAGTTATAAGAATTTGACTTTTTTACACAAAACAAAAATCTGAGTAGGTTCCAAAAAATTGGAACTGCAAATCACAAGGTTGGTTCCCATTTTTAGGCCAAGAACCAATCACCCTAAAAGTTTGTGGAATGATCAAACAAATTTTGATGAGTTTACCTTATAGATGATGTGATGTATAGAGTTAATCTCAATTCGATAAGTCAGTGGAGCATGCTTTTGACAAGGTTCGGTAAGGATTTCTTATATTTATATTTTGATCAAGATGGATTTTAGTTAAAAGAAAAAGCAAAGAGGAGAGGGGTTATTCTGTCACATGACAAAAGTAAGTGGAGATAATGAAAGATGCCACCTTTGAACGCATAATGGAATAATTCAGGTCTCTAATTAATTCGTATTGTTCACGTGGGTGTTTTTGTTCATCGAGATAAAGTGCCACGACGTGGCTGGCGCACTCACAACTAACAGTCGTTCTTTGTGGTGTCAACTCTACATCTGATGGCGACAAACAAAAAACAAAAACTCTACTTCTTTTTTTCTTTTTTCGGTTTTTTATTTTCTGAAATTTTTATTGCCTCAGAAGTTAGTGCCCATATATCACGGGAAAGATAAACTAGATATTCAGAATCTTTTATTCAATTCATTCCGACAACTTTTCAATCGTTCAAAATTCTTCAATTTTTAAGTTTTGCTCGTTTAAATAACAATTTGGGTCGCCGGAAATAGTGACATGGCACTACCTTGATAATGAAATTGCTACTGGATGGCTCTTTCGACAAGTAAGTGATCGATATAACTTAAATGAATGAATTTTGAAAATTAAAGAGTTAAAATGAGCGATCAAAAAGTTGTGATATTGAATTGAGTGTCATACGAAAAATTTGAACTTAGTGTAAAAAAAAAAAAAAAATGACATATTAGTTACGGTACAAAGTGTTTGCATAGTTTTTACTATAGATAGCGTAAGTTTACAGAAAAAGAGAGTTAAATCTAACTCGACTCACTAATATGTAATGTTCTTTTTCCGAATGTGTCCTCCACTTTTTTTGATCAAATCGAACTAGAGTGAAATCCTTCACTCAGTTGTCATAACCCATTACATTTGCTTTGGTTATGCTAGAAATCAATCCGTAAGTTTAAGCATCAAATTCAGTAGCAAGCAACATGAGATAAGTGTTTAGCACTAGCTCTTATAGGCAAATTGGACTGAAATCTAATTAGACGTACTCGAAATAAACCTAGAACATAGATGAGAAAACTTTAATTTGATACCATATTTGACAATCAAATCCAAAAGCTTAAACCACTCTCTCTCATACTAATTGTAGGATTAACAACAACATTAGGGAAAATTTCAAATGAGAGTATGAAGTGGAGCAATTTTATCAAGAGAGAGTGTAGAGTAGATGTTGTCTCAAAGAAAGACATAATGTGGTCAATTTAGTCTCAAATGAAGACCCAAACTCTCCGGTGGCTAAAGTAGGTGCAATTTTGTTCCAAAAAATTTCACATGTGACTCATGTAGCCTCTCAACCCAAAAGCCTCCTAAATTGAAGACTTCATTTACTGCGGTTACTTTCACTGAAAGACACGAGGTGCACCATGCTGGAGGAGTGTCGATTCTATCTGAATTTCAACGTCCGCTAAGTTTCTTCGTTTCGATCGAGGTCAGTTTCCTAAATAAGTGCAGTTAATCCTTTGTTCATCCAAGAGAGAGAGATTGCTATTTGTTGAAACGGCATATTGAAAAGGTGTGGGCATATTGTGGAATACCACAGTAGGAGGAATGTTTTCTCTTTTTAGTGTTGCTTTGAATTGTTTGGTCGGATTTGTGGATGCATTCCGTCCTCTTTTGTGCGAATCAATGCATGTGAGTTGTATTTTCTAACAGCGAGTGACATCCACCGTATATTTTCTAATTTGTTTCTCTGTTTTCGTGGTTCGTACGTGCCGGTCGTGGTCCCCGTTTTGAAGATGGGAAGCAAATGAATGAGCCAAGCCCACCACAATCGCCACCTTCACTTGGCCTCACCCCGGATCGGACGGCTTGAAAACCTTCGTGACAAACCTCCGCCGTTGATCTTGCCGCACCTTGAAACCTCCATCTCTCTCTTCTTGTTCTTCTTGGTGCTTACTTCATCCTCCGAAGAACGAAGCTAAAAGCTTTAGAATAGAAAAGCCTGATGGAAAGTTTGAGAAGAGAGAGTAATATGTTAAAGCTATAAGGCTACACTTCAACACTTGTTAACTTGTCATATAGAGAACCACTTTTCTCAATATGCCCTTTAATTTCATCATAATTAAGGTGAAACCTTTTGGACTTTTCTATTTTGAAATTTTTTACCTCGTTGCTATCTTATCTTATCTCAACCTTAGTAAATCCAAAGTGCTTACATAACCCACCATGCAAATGCGATGTTTTGTCTAATATTTATTAAGGTCACATTTCTTATTGATAATTAATGCTACATTAGATATGTAACTTTCCCCTCGTGTTGCTCTACAATCACGCAATACCTTGTTTAGATTAGTACATAAGTTTCTAATAGATTTCTTTCTTTTGACATATTGAGCTTAATTACTATTGCACACGATGTATGTTTGAATTGATTATATGAGAATTTCATTTATACGTTGTGTCAAATTCGTTCTGGAACACAATTGTCATCAAACATTCTTTTAGATTGACCAACCTGAACAAATTCCTTTTAATCGTGCAAAAAAATTTATTTTTTTTTTTTTAATTTAAAGAGCATATAAACTAATTCACCAGGTTTGGGACATTTAAATTTGATGAATGCTCATATTAAGCCCATAAATTAATCTAAATTTAAGGTTTAAGTATTTAACATGCAAATGGTTTATATCAAAGAGTTTTATTACTTTTTTTTTAATCAATTTGACTTTTTTTCGTTAGGAATCCAAATAAGGTGATGGGAGATCACCCTATTTTTTGTGAACCAAAGTTTTAACCGGAGTTAGGGACTTGATGGACATTAGTTGGATAAGAAAATGCCCAAACTATATCCTTTACCCCATCATTTTTTGAAAACATTTTTCTTAATTTGGATTAATTTTAGGACCTTTCTCCCTAACATGTAAGGTGAAATATGAACACAATCGGGAAAGCGATTAGTAGTCAAAAACACAACAATTCATGCAACCTAAGGTTCTAATTTAACGTAAGATAGATGACATGTCACAATGGTTCATGCATTTGTATTAAAAACATGCATAATAATACAACGATAATAACATGTAAAATACTATTCTGTCTTAAGTAGCTTTCTAATTTAAATAAGACAACAACATGCATAGTAATACAACAAATTAAAACATTCGGATATAATACATAAAAAAAATTTGAATTTTTTTTTGATTGAGAGAGAAAAAAAAAATAGTTCTTAGAGAAAAAGAAAAAAAAATTTTTAATTTTTTTCTTTTTTTGGAAGAAAAATATAGAATAAAAAAGAAATCTAAAAAAAATTTAATTTTTTAAATTTTTAAAATATATATTTACTAAAAAACGGGGCCGATTCATCAAGTACGGGATTATGTAGGAAAGGGACGGATTAATCTAATAAGAAATTAGACCAACTCTAGCCTCGATTATATGAATCATTGGTGGTTGTGGACACTGATTGAACAAGAAGCAAAACATGTTCAATGAACCTTAGGCGGAAGGCGTGATTATATATATTTTAATAGGGACATTTTTGCAAATTGTGTCGGATTGTGTCTAGTGGAAAATCTGATTTATATCTAATCATGTGTAATTTTAAAATTTGTGCCCTATAATAGCACCTAAATCTGCAAAGCTTCCCTAAAGACTATGTATACAGTTTCTTTTGTCTCTCTTCTCTCTAGCGAATCGTGTAGCTATCATAACTATTCGGTATCACTCAAAATATTAAAAGTTCGAAATTAGCATAAATCGGTCATCACAACCTGGCCATAGCATTGAAGTTCCCAATTAACAAATATACACAATGCTGGATGGACGCAATTCGCATTTGTAGAATCGTACCACCAGTGATGGTGTCCCTCCAACACACTCCTAGTTTCGCACATGCCATACTGTCTTATTCTTCGTGAGAAATGCTATGTTTACCAAGGTCGGATTACAAAATTGAAACGATGAATGATATAGTAACCTGTAATTGAGTATTGAAATTGGCCCGCTCAAAATTGGCCCGCTTATTTAAATGTCCACGCACAGTCTGTCGCACGACTTTATATGTCAATTTAATATAGCGACCTTAATATTAACTAACATTATTCTCTTGAGACTGTAATGAGTTTGGGCCAAGGCGATTGTCAGATGTGCAATTTTCCCATTATTTTTCACCTCTCCAGAAGCAATAAACCCAAGAAAGCCACTTAAATGGAATTTGGATCTTGTGGAGCTAACATTCAAAACTTTGGAGTTGAGAAAATTCTGAGTTTGAATCATAACACAACTACTCATTACAGCAAAGCTTGAGATCATATGGCCTACTTCGTTGATGAGATCATGTCCAACGAACATGAATGTTCACTAATTTGTTGCTCAACCCAGAGAGAGAGCCATAAATCATCTGCAAAATTATATTTCGTTCTGCATAAATTTTTAATTTTTAATTTTTAATTTAATTTTATATTTTATATTTTTTTTAAAATTAACTAGTATGCTCTAATAGGCCCTATTAATGCAAATATATCTAATGTCTATATGCAATGCACCTAAATAGAAATATTTTTTTTGTTTTAGGAGTTAAAGAAAATTAACTCCTAAATTTTGTGCAATTAATTTTGGGCAAATTAAAAATAGGTTTCAACAATTCTAAAAGTTTAGATAGAGCAACACTGAACAAATAAAAATACTTATGCATAAAATTTATTTTTTTTTTTAATTTAAAGAGCATATAAACTCTATTCCGCCGCAGCAGCACATTTAAATTTGATGAATGCAGCATATTATTTTACATAAATTAATCTAAATTTATCAGGTGAAGTATTAAGCGATGGGCAGAATCTCTTTGTCTCTCTGTAGATTTATTACTTTTCTTTTAATCATTTATTACTTTTTTTTTTTCTTTTGTTCGATTATAATTTATCAGATGTGCTTCTTTGTTTTTGTTTCGAAAGTTTTGACCGGCTGATAGAAGTCGTGATGGACATGGGTCCCCAAGAAAATCCAAACTATATCCTGTACTCCATGATTTCACCCACCAATATTTTCTTAATTCTGTATTGTTTTTGGTTGGCTGAACGCAAACCAGATATGAACACTGACTTTTTTTTTCTTCTTTGGTCAAAGTGAACAATATCTTTAAAATGTTAATTCCAACGTAAGATAGAAACATGTCTTATGTCTTACCCAATTCAGTCAAATATGAGTCAACTTCTTTGACCAATCTTATGGAGATGTCTTCCCCATATCTTATTCTGTCTTAAGTAGCTTTTCATTTTACGGTAGTGACATTATTATGTAGCAATTTTAATTAGATGGTATTATATATATTGATGTGCAATAGGTACAATAAAAAAATTCCCAAACTGATTGAGATTATGCGAATGTAACCTCTCTTCTTATACGATAATTGTGGGGAAAGAATCAGCATCATTCTTCTTTTCACATGATCCATGTGACTCTCAACTTAATCTAGTTAATATTGAATTAATCTCAGAGTTGTTGCTGATCTCTTTCTTTACTATTAAAAGTAAGGGGCCGAATCATCAAGTAAAGATTATGTAGGAAAGGGACGGATTAATCTAATAAGAAATTAGACATGCTCTAGCCTCGATTATATGAATCATTGGTGGCTGTGGACACTGATTGAGCAAGAAGCAAAACATGTTCAATGAACCTTACGTGGAATGCATGATTAAATATATTTTAATGGGACATTTTTGCAGTTGTTTCGGATTGTGTCTAGTGGAAAATCTGATTTATATCTAATCATGTGTAATTTTAAAATTTGGGCCCTGTAATAGCACCTAAATCTGCAAAGCTTCCCTAAAGGCTATGTATACAGTTTCCTTTATCTCTCTTCTCTAGCGAATCGTGTAGCTATCATGACTATACGGTATCGCTCATAATATAAGAAGTTCGAAATTAGCATAAATCGTTCATCACAAACCTGGCCATTGCATTGAAGTTCCTAATTGACAAATATACACAATACTGGATGGACGCAATTCGTATTTGTAGAATCGTACCACCAGTGATGGTGCCCCTCCAACACACTCCTAGTTTCGCACATGCCATATTGTCTTATTCTTGGTGAGAAATGCTATGTTTATCAGGTTCGGATTACAAAATTGATATGATGAATGATGTGGTAACCTGTAATTGAGTATTGAAATTGGCCCGCTTATTTAAATGTCCACGCATAGTCTGTCGCACGACTTTATATATCAATTTAATAAACCGACCTTAATATTAACTAACATTATTCTCTTGAGACTGTAATGAGTTTGGGCCAAGGCGATAGTCAAATGTGCAATTTTCCCATTATTTTTCACCTCTCCAGAAACAATAAACCCAAGAAAGCCACTTAAATGGAATTTGGATCTTGTGGAGCTAACATTCAAAACTTTGGAGTTGAGAAAATTCTGAGTTTGAATCATAACACAACTACTCATTACAGCAAAGCTTGAGATCATATGGCCTACTTCGTTGATGAGATCATGTCCAACGAACGTGAATGTTCACTAATTTGTTGCTCAACCCAGAGAGAGAGCCATAAATCATCTGCAAAATTATATTTCGTTCTGCAAAATTTGTACAGAAATTGAAAAGGAAAACCCCTTACTTACAAGACCAAAACCGTTCTTCCTAAGATTCCCAAAAACACGAACCAGGAAAGACAGCAACCCAACACCCATCTCTCTCTCGGACTGAGAAAGAAGAAGAAGGAAACTTACGGCGAGTGTTTGGTCACTGAGAAAACTGAAAAGAAATGTTTCTGAGATGGAAGGAGAAGATGGAAGCAAAAGAATGAGCCAACCCCACCACGATCCCCTTCTTCACTTGCCCTCTCTTCGGGATCGGACGGCTCGAGATCCTCCGCGACAAGCCTCCATCGTTCATCTTGGCACTCCTTGAAATAGCCATCTCTCCTCCTCCTCCTCCTCCTCTTCTTCTTCTTCTTGGTGCTTCGAAGAAGCTTTTGGATATGGAGTTTGAGAGGAGTGACGTGTCGAAAAGCCTTAGCGAAAACTTTACCTTTCCTTGTGGTGACGAGCCGTTATATAGGGAATGACTTTTTCCAATATGCCCCTCGTATTCATTATAATTGGAGTGAGGCCCTTTGCTTTTGGACTTGTCTATTTTGACATGTTTGACCTCGCCCACCAACTCTCACGTTGTCTATATAAATCACTAATTATAAAAATATATATATAGATTAACCAAGTACGCAAATCTCACACCATGATCAAGATGATAGAAAGTGAGATTGTTGGATTGAAAATAGCACACACTTTGGCAATATATTATCGATTCATACTAACCTAATAAAGTTCAAATTAAATGCTTCAGGTTGGCCCTAATTAGACCGTACCCCTAAATTCATTCTTTTCCTGTTTTTTCAAGAGGAAATCCGAAAAAAGGGTCACGACACAATATAATTTTTGTCTTCCCTGATGAAGTGACTGTCGCATTTTGTGGTATAAATTATATAATGAATAGAGTTCGTAATATAGTAAATTTAATGATAGTATTGTTTTTATCGAGGTTCATTCATACATATATATAATGGATATATTTAAGAAAAAGTAATGAGGAGAGGGGTGATTTTGGCACATGAACGTAAGTGAGCGGACATCATGAAAGATGCCCACCTTTGCAGCTTGCACGCATAATGGAGTAATTCAGGTCTCTAATTAATTCATATTATTCACCTGGGTATTTAGCTTATCAGAAAACGAGCCATGACATGGCAGGTGTCCCCACTCCTCAACAATGCATCGGGAGTGATTACGCGTTTCATTCGTCTCGATGCCATGACTTTTTGACCGCTCATTAAATTTCTTGATTTT
This sequence comes from Syzygium grande, assembly GCA_024733475.1. NCBI lineage: Eukaryota > Viridiplantae > Streptophyta > Magnoliopsida > Myrtales > Myrtaceae > Syzygium > Syzygium grande. Next base: position 8,772,618 of record JAMXDD010000001.1, read on the forward strand.
CGCATTTCGTTCATTTAAGTTACTTCAGCAATTTTCAAAAATGGCTAGTGACATTATCGAAAAAATAACTTTGCTAGTGCGTGACTTTTTTGAATAATGCCACAATAGCTTTTCCGACGAATAAGTCGCTAATATAATTTCAATGAACGACATTTGAATGTTAAGGGACTAAATGGGTGATCAAAAAGTTACGGGACTACTTTTTTTCCAAGTCAAATCATACTAGAGTAAAATTCCTCCACACAGTTGTCATAACCCGATGCTAGATAGTGTCAACATTGCTTTGCCAATGCTAGAAATCAATCCATAAGTTTAAGCTTCAAACCCAGTAGATAAGCGATGCGAGATGACATTTGAGCACTCATCTGAAAAAAAAAAAAATGTGGGATTGAAGCAAGGAAAGCTATGCATACTCAAAATAAACTTGGAATACAAATGAGGAATCCTGACTCTAATACATATTTGAAAGATCAAATCCGAAAGGTTAAACCAGTTTTCTCTCTCTCGTAGTAATTAAGGGATTAACACTGTCGGACGTTGGTCACTGTCTCTAGTAGCCACGATGATCGCCAATCACCGGTCTCCATCGTCGATAATAAATATTTCTCCAAGAATGCCAAAAAAATTTTGACATCCAAATAATGGAAAGTTAATCTTATTTCAAAGACGGATACTACTAGGAATGAGAAATTCTTTTTTATGGAACCTCTAAAGGTATAAACAATTAATCGGATGGACATTCAATATTTGGTCCAAAAAACTCACATAACCCACTATGTAAATGCAACACTTTTTAGATTGATTTATTAAGCTAATTAACGCTGCATTTGGTATATAAATTTCCCCTCGAGTTGCTCTACTATAACGCAATACCTCGTAAGGTTTAGTGCGTAACTTACTAGTACACTTCTTTCATTTGACATAATTAGTTTAAGGATTAATACCACGAAAAACCCTAAACTGGTACACTTATGACACATTTACCCCAAACTATTTTTTTGAACATAAAAAACCCCGAACTGGTACACTTGTAATAATTTTACCCTAATTTTGACCATCAAAACCCCAAACCGGGTACAAATACTACAATTTTACATAAAACTTACCAAAAAACCCCATCTTGGTACATACGGCAATTTTAACCTGCAGAATTAAAATTTTAATATTTTTTTTTTATTTTTTCGAATTTTTATTTTTATTTTTTTTCATCTTCATTCTTTCGGTCTCTTTGTAGTTTTATCGGCAGGTCTTTTAATCATTTATTACTTTTTTTTCTTTTGTTCGATTATAATTTATCAGATGTGCTTCTTTGTTTTTGTTTCGAAAGTTTTGACCGGCTGATTGAAGCCGTGATGGACATGGGTCCCCAAGAAAATCCAAACTATATCCTGTACTCCATGATTTCACCCACCAATATTTTCTTAGTTCTTTATTGTTTTTGGTTGGCTGAACGCAAACCAAATATGAACACCAACTTTTTTTCTTTGGTCAAAAAAGAAAAGAAAATATCTTTAAAATTTAAAAAATAAATAATAATAATATTATGTCTTTAGTTCAGAAAAATATCAGTCAACTTCTTTGACCAATTTTATGGGGATGTTCGGGTAAAATTATTCTGTCTTAAGTAGCTTTTGAGATTTTTTATGGTCAAAAAATAGTTTAGGATAAATGTTTAAGTGTAGATGGTAGGATTTTTTGATGGTATTAACCCTTAGTTTAATTACATGTTCATATGATATGTGCTCGAATTAATTAGAAAATTTCCGGCATGACCGATTAGATAAGAAATTCATTTTTCACGTCGTATAAAGTTTAATCTTGAACGTGATTATCATGGCATCATATATTCTACAAATTAGACTAAACAACATTCAACAAATGAAAATACTTATAACGTAATATTTCTTTCATTTTGTGTAATTTAAGTAGCATAAACTTTATTCTGCGACCGCAATAGTTTGAAATCTGCACAATAAAGCAGATTTTTGTACATAAATCAATCTGAATTTATTAGTTAAACGATTAGGTGATGGGCCAAGAATCTCTTTCTCTCTTTGTGGCTTCATTACTTTTATTCATTCATTCATTCATTTATTTATTTTGCTTTTGTTAGATTAAAAGCTATCGGATATGCGTCTCTGTCTTGGCATGTGCGTTCAAGAACACGCGGGTTTTCGGTTGGAAAGTTTTGACCGGCTGACAGAAGTCATGATCGATATGGGGTCTCGAAGACGGACCAAACCATGATGATTTCACCCACCAAATTTTTTTTCTTATTTCTTTAATATTTGTGTTCTGTTTTCACATTGAGGGAAGCTCATAAATAATATCTTTTGGTTGGCTTAAAGCCAAACCAAATGTGAACGCTGGTTTTTTTTTATTTTATTACTTTTTTTTGTCTTTGGTTAGAGCGAACAATGTCTTTGAAAATGTCGATTCTAACGCAAGATGGAGACACGTCTTCTTGTGTCTTACGCAATTCAGTCAAACATGAGTCATCTTCTTTGGTTCAATATTATTGAGATGTCTTCATCATGTCTTAATTCTGTCTTAAGTAGGTTTCACTATATGGTGACAACATTATTATAGCAAATTTAATTATGGTGAGCCCAATTAGGCAAATTCCTCAAAAAGGAATTATATAAATTGGATCTTGTGGAGTTAGATAGTCAAAACTTGAGATGAGTTTGATATTATAAATAAACGATAAAATCTGACTTTTATACTATATTAAAAAGTAAACTTAAAAAATTATGAAGGGAGATCACATATATATATATATATATAAAATATAAACCTAAATGATGTGTGATACTTTAGGACGTTAAAAAATTCTCAAATTGGACGGGATTGTGTGTGAACGTAACCTCCATTCTAATATGATAACTGTAAGGAAAAGAATCAGCATCATTCTTCTTTTCAGACGATTCATGTGACACTCCGCCTAACCTAAGTCACATTGAATTAATTAAAGAATCTGAGGATCTCAAAGTTGTTGCCGTCCTTTTTCTTTATTAGAAAAGTAAAGGGCAGAATCATCAATTAAAAATTATGAAATAAGAAATTAGACTTTTTCAATGAACCTTACGTGGAATGCTTGATTGAATATATTTGATAGGGACACCTTGGCAGTTTGTGTCGGATTGTGTCCGGTGGGAAATAGATGGATCTAATCACGTGTAATTTTTGAAATTTGAGCCCTACAATTGCACCTAAACCTGCAGAGTTTCCCTAAAGGCATACTAATGTATCGATTTGTAATGTCAAATCATTCTTTCTAATAGCATGATTATTTTGTTACAAAGGGCAACAAGCTGCACCATGGGAAAAAGAAAGACCATAAAGTTATGCAAAATTAAGAATGTTCCTGCAAATGCGAACGCAGCCTTCAGCCCATCTCGATCTCTTTTCTCTAGCGAATTGCGATGCTAGAAGAACATTTGCTTTGAATCATAACTATACCGTATTACTCATTAAATGAAAGCTTTTGAAATTGGATCAAATCCATCATCAAAACCTTGCCATAGCACTGAAGGTTATCCTTTCGAAACATTGCCTTTGCATTGAAGGTCACGACACAATATAATTTTTACAATGCTAGATGGACTCATTCTGTATTTGTAGAATAAATTACAACCGGCAATGGTGGCCCTCGCTCACCCTTTTGATTCCACCGTATCGCCATTTTGTTTTCCTTTTTTTTTCCTGTGAGAAATGTTATGTTTTGACATGTTAAATGACATGCAAATTGTAATTGAGTGTTGAAATTGGCCCACTTATTCATCCACTCGCGATCTGTCACGTAACTTTGTATATACCTATATTATATACCTATTGTCAGTGTAAGATACGAGGGAAATAGAGAAGAAGAGAAACGTAAATCATCTGCAAAATTATATTTCATTTTACAAAAAGGTGTACAAAATTAAAAAGAAAAACATCTTAATTACAAGACCAAACCGTTGTTTCCTAAGACTTCCAGAAAGACAAACAAAGAAACACAGCAACAAAACACCTGTCTTTTCTCTCTCTATCTCTCTCGAACTGAGAAAGAAGAAGCAAAAGAACTTATGGCGAGCGCTTGGTCATTGAGAAAATTGAGCACGTCTGCTTTTGAGATTGAGAGAAAAGATGAAAGCGAAAGAATGAGCCAGCCCCACCACAATCCCCACCTTCACTTGCCCTCTCTTTGGGATCAGACGGCTCGAACTCCTCCGCGACATGCCTCCGTCGTTCATCTTGTCGCTCCTCGAAATCGCCATCTCTTCTTCTTCTTCTTTCTTCCTCGCGGTGCTTCGAACGAATCCTCTGGAGATGCAACGAAAGCTCTGAAGAAGCTCTTTGGGATTTGGAGTTTGACAGGAGTTTATGTCTTGAAAAGCTTGAGTGAAAACTGAGCCTTTCATTGTGGTGACGGCTTGTTATATAGAAAACGAGTTTTTCCAATATGCCCTTCAAATTCATCATAATTGGAGTGAGGCCCTCAGCTTTTGGACTAGTCTACTTTAATAAATATTTCTCCAAAATGCCAAAATGCCAAAAAAAAATTTGTCGTAATCCAAATAATGGAAAGTTAATCTTATTTCAAAGACGGATACTACTTGGAATGAGAATTTCTTTTTTATGGGACCGAGGTCTAAAAGTATAAACAATTAATCACATGGATATTCAATATTTGGTCCAAAAATCTTACATAATCCACAACGTAAAAGAATACTTTGCAATAATTTTTAAATTGATGTATTAAGCTAATTAATGCTACATTAGATATATAACTTTCCCTTGAGTTGCTTTACTATGATGTGATACCTCCTAAGGGTTAGTAAGTAACTTTCAAGTGGATTTATTTTGTTTGACATAATTAGTTTAATTACCAGTTCATATTATATGTGCTTGAATTAATATGAGAATTTTCTAGCATGATTGATTAGATAATAAATTCATTTTTTACGTGATTATCATGACATCAAACTTACAAATTAGATTGAACAACACTAAACGAATGAAAATACTAATAACATAATATTTCCTTCATTCTTTGTAATTTGAGGAGAATAAACTTTATCCTGCGACGGCAATATTTAAAATCTGCAGAATAAAGCAGATTTTTGTGCATAAATCAATCTGAATTTGTTAGGTAAAGTATTAGGTGATGGGCCAAGAATCTCTCTCTCTTTGTAGCTTTATTGCTCTTTTTCTTTTTATCAATTTTTTTGCTTTTGTTCGATAAATAATTATCAGATATGCTTCTCTGTCTTGTGACGTGCGTTCAAGAACACGTGGGTTTTGGTTCGAAAGTTTTGACCGGCTGACAGAAGTCATGACAGATATGGGGTCCCCAAGAAGGACCAAACTATGCTGATTTCACCCACCAATTTTTTTTCTTATTTCTTTAATATTTATGTTCTGTTTTCACATTGAGGGAAAGTCGTAAATAATATCTTTTGGTTGGCTTAAAGCCAAACCAAATGTGAACGCTGGTTTTTTTTTTTTTTTTTTTTTTTGTCTTTGGTTGAAGCGAACAATGTCTTTGAAAATGTCGATTCTAACGCAAGATGGAAACACGTCTTCTTGTGTCTTACGCAATTCAGTCAAATATGAGTCATCTTCTTTGGTTCAATATTATTGAGATGTCTTCATCATTTAATAATTCTGTCTTAAGTAGGTTTCACTATAAGGTGACAACATTATTATAGCAAATTTAATTATGGTGAGCCCAATTAGGCAAATTCCTCAAAAAGGAATTATATAAATTCACGTGTAACGGAGTTAGATAGTCCAACTTGAGACCATATATATATATATATATATATATATATATATGAAAAACATATAAACACTTTGTATATAAACGGCAAAATCTGACTTTTATCTTTTGTATTAGAAAGTAAACATAAAAAATTGTGAAGAGAGATTAAATGTATATAAAAAATATAAATCCAAATGATGTGTGATACTTTAGGACGTTGAAAAATTCTCAAATTGGACGGGATTGTGTGTGAACGTAACCTCCATTCTAATATGATAATTGTAGGAAAAGAATCAGCATCATTCTTCTTTTCAGATGATTCATGTGACACTCCGCCTAACCTAAGTCACATTGAATTAATTAAAGAATCCGAAGATCTCAAAGTTGTTGCCGTCCTTTTTCTTTATTAGAAAAGTAAAGGGCCGAATCATCAATTAAAAATTATGAGATAAGAAATTAGACATGTTCAATGAACCTTACGTGGAATGCTTGATTGAATATATTTGATAGGGACACCTTTGCAGTTTGTGTCGGATTGTGTCCGGTGGGAAATAGATGGATCTAATCACGTGTCATTTTTGAAATTTGACCCGTACAATTGCACCTAAACCTGCAGAGTTTCCCTAAAGGCATACTAATGTATCGATTGGTAATGTCAAATCATTCTTTCTAGAAAAAACCACTAAAAATCTTAAATTTATTTATCTCGAACTTTTTACACCAAAACTTTTTTTGCTTGACACCAAAACTCTAAATTTTTGTAACCTATTTGTATTTTATTTCTCAATATACCTTTTCTATTTTTTATTTTAATCTTTTTCCTTACCATCTCACATCCCACCCATGGCTTTATCCTGGAGCCGGCCCGCCCGCACCGCCAAAGCACCGTTGAACCCACATAGGGATCTAACTCATTCTCCATTTGCATAGTGATACCACGCCACGTACGGATGAGGCACCAAGTCTGTTAAGCTCTCATCGAACATCACATACGATGGGATTCGGTGGTAGGCGCGGTCTTCTCTGACATCTATCACAGTGAGCACTTCGGCTCTCTGTTCCACAGGATTGCCAATGCGGGTTGGGAGAGATGCTATCTTACGGACGAAAAAGGGAAAACAACGGAAGATGAGTCGGGAGACTCGGCAAGTGAAAAAACTAATACCAAGTGAGGATATATCAATCGCCGTTAACATAAGTCGGTCCTTACTACACCCGTATCGATGGCGGATCAATAACAAAGTTTAAACAAGAGAACATCATGCATGGCCACATCATGTACATTTTACCAACCAAGGCTCGGTTCTATATCAAACAACAACAAACATGAGAAAAAAAAAAAAAGAAAAAAAGAACTACAATTAAAATGACCGAGAAACGGTCCAAGATAAATTGGGGTAAACAACGATCTCAACATCCTTTAAAAGATTTGAGGTTTTTTATTACACTAAAAAAAACTAGAACAAGAAATGAACACAAGGAGTCTTAAAGTTTGAAATGTTTAAACGGATCTTGATTTTTTTCTTTTTGATTATTCCTCTTGATTATTTTGTTACAAAGGGCAACAAGCTGCACCATGGGAAAAAGAAAGACCATAAAGTCATGCAAAATTAAGAATGTTCCTGCAAATGCGAACGCAGCCTTCAACCCGTCTCGATCTCTTTTCTCTAGCGAATTGCGATGCTAGAAGAACATTTGCTTTGAATCATAACTATACCGTATTACTCATTAAATGAAAGCTTTTGAAATTGGATCAAATCCATCATCAAAACCTTGCCATAGCACTGAAGGTTATCCTTTCGAAACATTGCCTTTGCATTGAAGGTCATAATTAAGTATCCTTACAATGCTAGATGGACCCATTCTGTATTTGTAGAATCGTACAACCGGCAATGGTGGCCCTCGCTCACCCTTGATTCCACCGTATCGCCATTTTGTTTTCCTTTTTTTTTCCCCTGTGAGAAATGTTATGTTTTGACATGTTAAATGACATGCAAATTGTAATTGAGTGTTGAAATTGGCCCACTTATTCGTCCGCTCACGATCTGTCACATAACTTTGTATATACCTATCTTATACACCTATTGTCAGTGTAAGATACGAGGGAAATAGAGAAGAAGAGAAACGTAAATCATCTGCAAAATTATATTTCATTTTACAAAAAGGTGTACAAAATTAAAAAGAAAAACATCTTAATTACAAGACCAAACCGTTACTTCCTAAGACTTCCAGAAAGACAAACAAAGAAACACAGCAACAAAACACCTATCTTTTCTCTCTCTATCTCTCTCGGACTGAGAAAGAAGAAGCAAAAAAACTTATGGCGAGCGCTTGGTCATTGAGAAAATTGAGCACGTCTGCTTCTGAGATTGAGGGAAAAGATGAAAGCGAAAGAATGAGCCAGCCCCACCACAATCCCCACCTTCACTTGCCCTCTCTTTGGGATCAGACGGCTCGAACTCCTCCGCGACATGCCTCCGTCGTTCATCTTGTCGCTCCTCGAAATCGCCATCTCTTCTTCTTCTTCTTTCTTCCTCGCGGTGCTTCGAACGAATCCTCTGGAGATGCAACGAAAGCTCTGAAGAAGCTCTTTGGGATTTGGAGTTTGAGAGGAGTTTATGTCTTGAAAAGCTTGAGTGAAAACTGAGCCTTTCATTGTGGTGACGGCTTGTTATATAGAAAACGAGTTTTTCCAATATGCCCTTCAAATTCATCATAATTGGAGTGAGGCCCTCAGCTTTTGGACTAGTCTACTTTAATAAATATTTCTCCAAAAATGCCAAAATCTCTCGTAATCCAAATAATAGAAAGTGAATCTTATTTCAAAGACTCATACTACTTGGAGTGAGAATTTCTTTTTTATGGAACCAAACGAGGTCTAAAAGTATAAACTAATAATTATGTATATTCAATATTTGGTCCAAAAAGCTTACATAATCCACAACGTAAAAGCGATACTTTAAGCTAATTAATGCAACAGTAGGTATATGATGTGATCTCGAGTTGCTTTACTATGATGTGATACCTTGTAAAGGTTTGTATGTGACTTTCTAATAGATTTCTCTCTTTTGACATAACTAGTTTAATTACCGGCTCATATAATATGTGCTCGAATTAATTAGAGATTTTCTAGCATGATTGATTAAATAAGAAATTCATTTTTACGTTGTATAAAATTTAATCTTGAACATGATTATAAAGTCATCTAATATTCTACAAATTAAATAGAACAACATTGAACAAATAAAAATACTTATAACCTTATATATATATATTTTTGTAATTTAAGGAGCGTAAACTTTATTACGTGACTACAGTACTTTTTTCATCTGCCGAATAAAGGAGACTTTTGTACATAAAATAATCTGATCAGGTAAAGTATTGGCGATGGGCCAGAAATATATCTCTCTTTAGCGTTATTACTTTTATTCATTCGTTCGTTTATTTATTTATTGCTTTTGTTCGATAAAAAATTATCAGATATGCTTCTTTGTCTTGCGATGTGCTTCAAGAACACGTGGGTTTTTGTTTCGAAAGGTTTTGACCGGCTGATAGAAGTCATAATCGATATGGAGTCTCCAAGATGGACCAAACTATGATGATTTCATCCCACTACAAAATTCTTTATTGTTTAAATTTCGTGTTTGTGTTGAGGGATTTTCGAAAAATAATACTTTGGTTGGCTAAAAGCCAAACCAAATGTGAACACTGACTTTTTTTCTATTTTGCTGTTCTTGGGTCGAGATGAACGATGTCTTAAAAAGATTGAAACATGTCTTCTTATGTCTTACGCAATCCAGTCAAATATGAGTCAACTTCTTTGATTCATTCTCATTTAGATGTCTTCATCATGTCTATCATGCGGTGACAACATTATTATGTGGCACATTTAATTATGTTGAGGACGATTATGTAAATTCTACGACTGATAAGGAATTATATATATTCATGTGCAACAGGGTTAAAGAGTCCAACTCAAAACCACATACACACACATCAATAGATAAACGAAATGATATCTCACATACAAAATCATGCCAAAAACTTAAGTTAATCGATGAGGAAAAATTGCTTGTACATAAAATATTATATATATATAAATTCAGAAAAGAAGCATTGTGGAATATTATAGAGACACTAAAGAAATTATCAAATTGTATGAGATTATGTGAACGCTACACTCCATCCTAATATGATAATTGTAGGAAAAGAATCACCATCATTCTTCTTTTCACATGTCCATGTGACACTCCACTTAACCTAATTAACATTGAATTAATTAAAGAATATGAAGATCTCAAAGTTGTTGCCGTCCTCTTTCTTATTAGTAGAGTAAAGAACAGAATCATCAATTAAACATTATGAAAAAAGAAATTAGACATGCTCTAACCTAGATTATATAAATTATTGGTGGTTGTGAACACTGATTGAACAAGAAGGAAAACATGTTCAATGAACCTTACGTGGAATGCTTGATTGAATATATTTGAATAGGGACACCTTTGCAGTTTGTGTCGGATTGTGTCTAGTGGGAATTAGATGGATCTAATCACGTGTAATTTTTGAAATTTGAGCCCTATAATTGCACCTAAATCTGCAGAGTTCCCCTAAAGGCATATTAATGTATCAATACATACTAATGTATCAATTTGTGATGTTAAATCATTTCTTTCGATTTCTTGTATGCCCCGCTGAGAAAAGAGCATGTGTACAAAGGGCACCAAGCTGGACCATTGGAAAAAGAGAGACGATAAAGTTTTCGCAAACTAATAATGGTCCTGCAAAATTGGATGCCGCCTTTAGCCCCTCCTGATCTCTTTTTTCTTGTAAACTGGGTAGCTATCACATTTATTCTGAGGACGTTCGCTTTGAGTTATGATTATACAGTATACCTTATCAAAAAAAAAATTCAGATTTGGCACATATCTATTATCGAAACCTTGCCATAACATTGAAGGTCATAATTAACATTTCGTCTTCGCAAGATCGTACCACCAGCAATAGTGGTCCTCGCTCACCCTTGGTTCCCATCGTATTGCCATTTTGTTTTCTTCCCGTTAACTAAATTTGACTTGGAAATTTATATGCCAAATGATGTGGAAAACTGTAATTGAGGATTGAAATTGTCTGTCCGCTCACGATCTGCGACGTAACTTTGTATACCAATTTATATACCGATCTTAATACACCTATCGTCAAAAGAGAGAAATAGAGAAGAAGAGAATCATAAATCATCTGCAAAATTATATTTCATTCTACAAAAAGGTGTACAAACTTAAAAAGAAAAACCTCTTGATTACAAGACCAAACCGTTGTTTCCTAAGATTTCCAGAAAGACAAACAAAGAAACACAGCAACACAACACCCATCTCTGTCTCTCTCATCGGACTGAGAAAGAAAGCAAAAAAACTTATGGGGAGTGGATGGTCACTGAGAAAACTGAGTCCGTCTGTTTCTGAGATTGAGAGAGAAGATGGAAGCGAAAGAATGGGCCAACCCCACCACAATCCCCACCTTCACTTGCCCTCTCTTTGGGATGGGACGGCTCGAACGCCTCCGTGACGTGCCTCTGCTGTTGATCTTGCTGCCCCTCAAAATCGCCATCTCTTCTTCTTCTTCTTTTCTTCTTCCTTGGTGCTTCGAATGAATCCTCTGGAGATGAAACGAAAGCTCTGAAGAAGCTCTTGGGGATTTGGATTTCGAGAGGAGTTTTATGTGCTGAAAAGCTGTAGTGGACACCTAGCCTTTCTTGGTGGTTACAAATTGTTATATAGAGAACGAGTTTTTCCGATATGCCTTTCAAATTCATCATAATTGGAGTGAGGCCCTTAGCTTCCAGACTTGTCTCCTTTGACCCTTTTTACCTCGCCCGCCAATGGTTTAAAAAAATAGGGTTATCTTAATAAATCCCAAAACTCCTTACGTAATCAAGTGCGTAAAAGTCACACTATGCTTTTATACACTATGGTTTTCTGCTTACATAACCAAGTACGTCAACGCTTTCTATGATTAATATCCTAAAGCTTCCGTCTTCCCTGAAAAAGCAACGGTAAAAGTCTTGGTACAACATTTAATGGGCATATTTTATAAATGATGTGATAAAAAGAGTTAATCATACAACAAATTCTCGGAGCATACTTTTATCAAGGTTTAGTCGGAATCTTTTATATGTATACATATGTTCAAATTTCAATTGACATGCGATCGAATTGTGTTAATAAGATTGGATTATAGTTAAGAGAAGATAACGAGGAGAGGGGTGATTTTATCACGTAAATTTGATTAAGTGAAGATCGTGAATGATGCCACTTTTGCACGCATTATGGAACGATTCATGTCTCCAATGAATTCGTATGTATGCACGTGGGTGATTGTTCATCAGAGAAAGGGCCTTCGATGGGGCAGGTGCACCCCCTCCTGACAATGTATCGGAAGTGACGTATTGGCCCCATTCTACGTGGTTTCTCGTCTATTTGTCTTCATTCGTTCATCATCTTGTACCGCAACTTTTCGGCCCATCATTTTAATTCCTTAATTTTCAAATTTCGTTCATTTTAATTATTTCGTCGTCTTGGATTGTCGTAAACAATATCATATTAGCAGTACTTTTTAAATATGCCGAACAAAGCAGATTTTTATACATAAAATAATCTGAATTTATTAGGTAAAGTATTGGGTGATGGCTAGGAATCTCTCTCTATAGCTTTATTACTTTTATTCGTTCATTCATGCATTTATTTATTGCTTTTGTTCGAAAAAATTTATCAGATATGCTTCTTTGTCTTCCGATGTGCTTCAAGAACGCGTGGGCTTTTGTTTCGAAAGTTTTTGACCGGCTGATAGAAGTCATAATCGATAGGGGGTCTCCAAGACGGACCAAACTATGATGATTTCATCCCACTACAAAATTCTTTATTATTTAAATTTCGTGTTTGTGTTGAGGGAATTTCGAAAAAGAGTACTTTGGTTGGCTAAAAGCCAAACCAAATGTGAACACTGACTTTTTTCTATTTTGCTGTTCTTGGGTCGAGATGAACGATGTCTTAAAAAGATTGAAACATGTCTTCTTATGTCTTATGCAATCCAGTCAAATATGAGTCAATTTCTCTTATTCATTCTCATTTAGATGTCTTCGTCATGTCTTATTCTGTCTTACGTAGGTTTCATCATGCGGTGACAACATTATTATGTGGCACATTTAATTATGTTGAGGACAATTATGCAAATTCTGCTATTGATAAGGAATTATATATATTCATGCGTAACAGGATTAGAGAGTCCAACTCAAGACTATATATATGTGTACACACACATCAATAGATAAACGATATGATATCTCACGTACAAAATTAACCCAAAAACTTAAGTTAATCGATGAGGAAAAATCGCATGTATATTAAAAATATATATAAATAAATTCAAAAAAGAAGCGTTGTGGAATATTATAGAGACATTAAAGAAATTCTCAAATTGTATGAGATTATGTGAACGCAATACTCTATCCTAATATGATAATTGTAGGTAAAGAATCAGCATCATTCTTCTTTTCACATGATCCATGTGACACTCCACTTAACCTACTTAATATTGAATTAATTAAAGAATCTGAAGATCTCAAAGTTATTGCCGTTCTCTTTCTTTTTTAGTAAAGTAAAGGACATAATCATCAATTAACATTATGAAATAAGAAATTAGACATGCGCTGAGCTAAATTGTATAAATTATTGGTGGATGTGAACACTGATTGAACAAAATGGAAAACATGTTCAATGAACCTTGGATGGAATGCTTGATTGAATATATTTGATAGGGACAACTTTGCAGTTTGTGTCGGATTGTGTCTAGTGGGAATTAGATTTGGATCTAATCACGTGTAATTTTTGAAATTTGAGCCCTATAATTGCCCCTAAATCTGCAGGGTTCCCCTAAAGGCATACTAATGTATCAGCACATACTAATGTATCAATCTGTAATATCAGATCATTTCTTTCGACTTCTTGTTCGCCCCATCGAGAAAAAAGAGCATGATTGATTTGTGCACAAAGGCACCAAGCTGGACCATGGGAAAAAGAGAGACAATGAAGTTTAGGTAAATTAAGAATGTTCCTGCAAATGTGAATGCCGCCTCTAGCTCATCCAGATCTCTTTTTTTCTAGCGAATGTGATAGCTATCACATTTATTTTAAGGACGTTCGTTTTGAGTTATGATCATACAATATACTCATCAAATAAAGAGTTCGGAATTGGCACAAATCCATCATCGAAACCTTGCCGTAGCATTGAAGGTCATCATTAGCATCTCCTTACAATGCTAGATGGACTCATTTCGTATTCGGAGAATTGTACCACTGGCAAGTGGCCCTTGCTCACCCTTGGCTCCCATCGTATTGCCATTTAGTTTTCTTCCCGTCAACTAAATTTGACTTAAAAATTGGTAAGTTAAATGACGTGAAAAACTGTAGTTGAGGGTTGAAATTGGCCCCATTATCTATCAGCTCACGATTTGCCACGTAATTTTGTATACCAATTTTATATAACGATCTTAATACACCTATCGTCAGTGTAACATACGAGAGAAATAGAGAAGAAGAGAATCATAATTCATCTGAAAAATTATATTTCATCCTACAAAAAGGTGTACAAAATTAAAAGAAAAACCTCTTAATTACAAGACCAAACCGTTGTTTCCTAAGATTTCCAGAAAGACAAACAAAGAAACACAGCAACACAACACCCATCTCTTTCGCCCTCTTTCTCTCGGACTGAGAAAGAAGAAGCAAAAAACTCATGGGGAGTGCAGGATGGTCACTGAGAAAACTGAGCACGTCTGTTTCTGAGATTGAGAGAGAAGATGGAAGCGAAAGAATGGGCCAACCCCACCACAATCCCCACCTTCACTTGCCCTCTCTTAGGGATCAGACGGCTCGAACTCCTCCGTGACGCACCTCCACCGTTGATCTTGCTGCTCCTCAAAATCGCCATCTCTTCTTCTTCTTCTTCTTCTTCTTCTTGGTGCTTCGAATGAATCCTCTGGAGATGAAACGAAAGCTCTGAAGAAGCTCTTGGGGATTTGGAGTTTGAGAGGAGTTTATGCGTTGAAAAGCTTGAGTGGACACTTGCCCTTTCTTTGTGGTGACAGATTGCTTTATAGAGAATGAGTTTTTCCAATATGCCCTTCAAATTCATCATAATTGGAGTGAGGCCCTTAGCTTCTAGACTTGTCTCCTTTGACCCTTTTTACCTCGCCCGCCAATGGTTTAAAAAAATAGGGTTATCTTAATAAATCCCAAAACTCCTTACGTAATCAAGTGCGTAAATGTCACACTCTGCTTATATACACTATGGTTTTCTGCTTACATAACCAAGTACGTCAATGTCCCGCTATGATTAATTATCCTAAAGCTTCCGTCTTCCCTGAAAAAGCAACGGTAAAAGTTTTGATACAACATTTAACGGGTATATTTTATAAATGATGTAATAAATAGAGTTAATCATATAACAAATTCTTGGAGCATACTTTTATCAAGGTTTAGTTGGCTGGATTTTATATGTATGCATACGTTCAAATTTCGATTGCCGTGCGATCGAATTGTGTTAATAAGATTGGATGGTAGCTAAAGAGAAGATAACGAGGAGAGGGGTGATTTTGTCCCGTGAATTTGATTAAGTGGAGGTCGTGAATGATGCCACTTTTGCACGCATTATGGAACGATTCATGTCTCCAACGAATTCGTATTTATTCACGTGGGCGACTGTTCCCCGGATAAAGAGCCTTGAAGGGGCAGGTGCACCCCCCCATCCTGACAAGGCATCGGAAGTGACTTATTGGCCTCATTCTACGTGGCGTCTCGTCTATTTGTCTTATTTGTTTTTCTTCTTTTTGTCAAGTTTAGTACCACTCGCTTAAATTTCTTCATTTTCAAATTTTAGTTATTCCATCGACTTGGATTGTCGAAAACGGTAGCGTGACATTTTCTTAATGATGAAATCCATACCTACGTGGCTTCTGTGAATAATGTCGCGCCAGTTTTTGCAGCCAATAAGTGATTGATGTAACTTAAATAAACTTGCATGATTCAAAGCTATAGCATTAAATTAAGTGCCGTACGAAAATTTTGAAATTTTTAGTGTGCTTTATCAATGATGACTAATTAGTTTTCTTCAATATGAAGCATTTGCATTATGTTACTTGCATGGAAGCTACGTTGTCTAATTAGCAATTGTAATCACCAATCTCGACGGTTTAATGCGTAATTAAATTCCCTAGAAGTGGGGCCCATGTCTACATAAATCATGTTTTCGTGGATAAATCAAGATATGGACTTCGATTCCTCATGAATTGTATTACCTAGCTATAATAGTATTGAGATTTTATTTCCATATTTCTATAACCACAAAATTATCAAAATCCCAACTCCACAACGGACGAGTGTCGGTCGCTGTCACCACCGCCAGTCATTGGTCACGATGTCTAGTAGCCGCGATGATCGGTCACGATGTCTAGTAGCTGCAATGATCGCCAACCGCTGCTGTTGTAGGTGAGAAATATTTTCCAAAAATGCCAAACTTTCTTCTCATCCAAATAATAGAAAATGAAACTTAATTCAATGACCTGTACTCCTTGAAATGAGAATCCCTTTGAGGGGTTTTTTTTTTTTTTTACGGAACCAGAAATAGGCCTAAAAATGTAAAATATTCATCATATGAATATTCAATACTTGGTCCAACAACATTTTCTGGGTCTACTGCTTGGGATGTATTCCATGCAGTACAAGATTGCATGTAAAGTCAAGATTGAAATGAATGGCACATTGACCCGAAACCGTACTTTTGTTTTATTAATTTGCCACAGAAAACAAAATTGTGGAAACGTTGATAAAGTCGTTATTTCCAAGATATTCGAATTTTTCGATTCAATTAATGACCGGGTAAAATGTATGTAAAACTCGAATTTTCGGTTCGAATTGGAAGCATTCCAACTAATCGAGTAAAATGTCACTCGCTAATAGGATGATTCAAAACCAATAAGAATGCGGACCTGCTGGCAAAAGGGATTGAAGGGTGAGATGCAAGTATCACAGATGTAGGGTTCGACTCCCGTGCTCCTGCAAGAAGCAGAGCAAAAGTACATAGAGTGAGGAGAGTTAGATATAGGAAAGACCAAAATATAGGGTGATTGAGAGGATTGTTGCCACCGACACTCAAAATAATTGAGTGGAATCAATGAGCCTATGATTTAGCATGCATCAAGAAATCGGCTTTTATTTCTGTAAATGTAATAGCAAAATATCAAATATCCAATATCTTATTTACAAGAACCAATAGCCCCTATACTACATATTCGCAAGATAAATATAAATTGAAGAAAAAGAAAAGAAAAGCCATCTTTCTCTCTCAAGAAAAAAAAAAGAAATAAAATATTGAAATACACGGTGACTGTTTGGTCACTAAGAGAACTTAGAACCAGCACATTTGTTTTTGAGATCAAGAGAGAAGATGGAAGATAAGCAATGGGCCAACACCACCACGATCGCCACCTTCACTTGGCCTCGCTTCGGGATCAGGCGTCTAGAAATCCTACGTGACGAACCTTTGCCGTTGATCTTGCCACTCCTCGGAACCGCCCCCATATCTCCCTTCTTCTTGATTTCTTGGCGCTTGTTCAATTAAATCCTCTAGAGAGGAAATTGAAGCCGAGTTCTTGGATTTGGAGTTTGAGAGGAGTGATGTTTAAAAAGCTTTAGAGAACACTTGCTCCGCTTGTTGGTGACAAGTTATATATAGCGCACAAAAAAATTTCAGCATACCCTTCAATTTCATTATTATTGAAGTGAGGTCCTTTGGTTTTTTGGATTTTTCTCTTTCTGACATTTGTTACCTCTCCACCAACTCTTTCATTTCTTAATAGATCAAAAAATGCTTGCATATCGACCTATGTAAATGTTTGAATTACACCAAAATTATTCAAGAATCGTTGTTTGGGATTGTATCTCTTATATGACTAAACTCTAAGCTGGACCTTAGGAATCATGATGATCAGGAGTTCGAGTTCCGACGAGAGCAACTTTTAAGGGAGACTGCTACAATCAGATGAGATTAATTAATTGTGTCATAATAAGACGATTGGACACTCAATGTTGATCTAAAGGAGAAACATAGGGTATATTCAGTTTACAATGTTTTATGGGTGAATTTCCTTCAAATATTCTGTCTTTCTCAAACAATTGAGGCTACATTTAATAGTTTGGATTAAGTTCGGATAGGATAACAAAATACCATATCCAGTGTTTGGCGATGTCTTTTGGACTAGATATACTCGGATATACCTGGATAAAATGTCAAGTAAGAAATTCGGGTTAGGGGATGGGATAGATCTGGATTGGATAAAAAAAAAAAAAAAAAACATAACAATTTCCTTCCAACAATAGAGTGATAGAGTCCGGCTTCGCCGACCACTACGCAAGGACCGCCGCCACAACAACCTATCATGTTGCTTAGCAACTTGTTGCTATTTGAAAAAAAAAATGATGTCTTTTTTCTTTTCTTTTACATGTGAAAAGATGGCTTTTGGAAAAGATTGGGCAATAATTGCTCAAAATACCCATAAGTTTTGGCACCTTGCGTAATAACTTTGAAATTTCAAAAAGTTATGGACCACGTCCCTGAATTTCGACATCGGTGCTCAATTTCCTCTGAAACTTGAAAAGTTATAGATTGACGTTTGAACTTTTTATTCTTGTTGCAGTTGCTAGTTTTTTCCGTTTACACTAACGTGGACTAATCATTCTTCTTGATGAAAACAGCCTATTCTACATGGTTAATGAAGTTAAGAAAGAAAGAATAATGCATGATAATTAAGAAATTCTAGTAGAGGTTATTTCAGTCAAGAAAAATGAGTTAGTCCATGTACTAGTAACACTAAACGATAGTGTGAATGGAAAAACTGACGACTATTCAATTGAAATAAAAGTTCAGGAAAATCCATTACTTCTCAAAGTCCGGGGACTATAGCGCAATGGCGCCAAAGTTAAGGAGGGTAACTTGTAACTTTTCAAACTTCAGCGACTATTGCGCAACAATATCAAAGTTTAGGGGGGTTTAAGCAACAACTTGAAAGATTAACAGTATAAAATCAAATCTGTGTACCATGTGAAAATTTCATAAACAATGGATCCAGAACTCTTCATTTCTGTAGATAGACAACATCTTCTGTGTTTAGTCTCTTGCAGCATCATTTGCTCCACCATAGGTAATAAAACAATGGATGGAATAAGGGAAAAGCAAGCAAAGAAAATGATAAGATTGACTAAGTGGAGATTACAAAGATAGCACTTTAGCAAATCATGATGTTAAAGGAGCTGGCCTAGTTCATAAGAAGATGCTGTAACCTAATTCAGGCTTTTACTCATATGCTTCACATGGTGAAATTTGGTTTAGTAAATAAAAAGCAAAACATGACTTAGAGCAGATGCAGAGATCCCTCCCTTGATTACATTCATTGTCACTTGCGCGTTTAATTCTCACTATTGTGCTTTGGTCATTGTTCCTGGAAGCTTTTTCTATTTCCCATATGGGTAATTAGAGTTAATTTTTTTTATTTACGTTTAGTAGCTTTTCAAAGTTAAAAAGGTATGACCAAAAAAATAAAGTAAAAAGCTAAGATTTAATGGTATTCATTTAGATATTAGTGAGTATCTTTTGGATATTTCACTTTTCATATAGAGATGATACACATGGAGTAAGTTATTCGTATCGATTAGTAGATTTCTCTATTTTTTTGAAAATTTTTCCAGTACTATTCATTAGTAATTTCATCGTCCGAAGTGTAATTTTTCATGGTCAGAAGTCTATTTTAAAGAAAAGTAGTAAATTGGTTAGTAACTCATTTGCATGGTGTAAATATAGAGTTTGGCAAGATTGAGCCATGTGACATGCCCGCTTGCAAGCTTTACTGTGTAATTTACTTTTAATTGTCACTTTAGCAAAATCCCTAAAATTAGGACTAGACGGGCGAAAATGACAGTAGACGAACAATGATGGTAAACGAGGGAGCAGTTGCAAAGGACGAAACGAGCTCGAAGACGGTGCAGAAAATGGCGGTCACGGTGGTTGCCATCGCTGAGGTTGTAGGAGGCATGGCGGCGGAGGGGCGGAGGGCGGCAGTTGGGTCGGGTAGGGAATCGAAATAACTTAGATGTGTGTCACATTCCGATGAGGATGACAGCAGATCAGTACCTAGTAGGTGACAGCTGATCTGCATCCGAAGCAAAGAGGTCAAGTCAATGCACAAAGTGATGGGTTAGTGGGTGCATTTGAATCAAAGCACTTCTGCTTGGATTAACTGGATGATTGATTGCACTTTCCATGGACTCTATCGTTTCAAGAGCCAAGTTGATTTCTCTTACTAGTAAAGTTGGTATGACTTCCACAACACCACCGACGATGAGAAACTAAGTTATAATTATACAAAATGACTTGCTCAGACGCGGAATTGTCAATTGAATCATATATTATCATCATTGGGATAGATGCGTTTGTTTTCTATTAAGTTTACATCAGTACAACTCTTGACTATATTAAGTAATCTCGTGTCATTGTCACGTAGTATCGCCTTTAGCTCAAAAAAACTGTTTGTGGATAGGAATAGGTGTCCATCATTGTACACATGCTCAAAAGTACTATAGTGGATAAATATAAAAACAAAATGAACTCCTATTGGGCTATTTTGTACAAGATTCCAACTCTCAACAAGTGCCAACATATAATTTCATCGGGCCAGCCAAAAATTTTGGATCAAGGCTCATGTATTCAATAAATGAATAGCCCACGGTAATGTTAATGTAAACAACCTTTTTAACAGGGTCGCATGTTTATAAACTTTCATATTTGTTGTGTATATCACCATCAAATTATTTCTTACCAATTGTCTTTTATATATATATATATATATATATATATATATATATATATATATATATATATAACAGGATGATCGGGTGCAAAAAAATAAAAAACAAAACAAAATCTCTCTGAAGATTTTACAAAACAAAATCACAATTACATTCCCCAACGTGAAGCTTTAAAAGATGAAATTTAATGATAGAAAAACTTTGCATAAAATAAGAACTTTTTTTAGATGCCAATGAAATTTCATTCATTTGGGATTTGACAAAAATATATATCATTCGGGGAGTACTCACGGAAAAAAATATCAAAGATGCCTCGTGTGAATAACCTTTTCATGTCAATGCCTTTAGTGTATTTTATATACTCTTATAACGTCATACATGCTCGTGTAAAAGTGTCTCATCAATAGTAAGGAAAAAATAAAAATTCTTTGACATATTAAATTAATGAAATTTATATATATTTTTTTAGACTAATGAAATTGAAAAATAAAAAGTTCACTAAAAAATGAGCTTCTAAGATAGGATGGACAAACTGCTGAGGGTTACCCCTCTGGCCACCCTTCCCACATGGGAAGGGGAAGGTGAAGAGTTCGAATCTCCATCTCTATGGAGAGTTCGATTCTCCATCTCCTC
Source organism: Syzygium grande (assembly GCA_024733475.1). Lineage (NCBI taxonomy): Eukaryota > Viridiplantae > Streptophyta > Magnoliopsida > Myrtales > Myrtaceae > Syzygium > Syzygium grande. The sequence goes on from JAMXDD010000001.1 coordinate 8,793,909, forward strand.
GGAGAGTTGGGGTGGAGATATTTAGTTTCAGATGTCGGATTCAACTCTCATGCTTTATGAAGAGGCAAGACAAAAGTTTGAAAGTGAGTTAAGAGTTAGAGTACAACAAAACAAAAACAAAAAAGAGAAAGGACGGATAAAGAATAAATGAGTTATAATAGCAATGATGGAGAATTTATTAGATATCAATAAGTTTAAATTCCATGAAAAACCATAGAAAGAAAATGACTAAGTGAAAGGAAAATGTGCAAATATGAAAACCATTAAGGTCAATCTTGTCTTTCTAGTTAAAAAATGAGTGGGCTTAGTCATATAGGGAGCAGAAATAGCCCCATCCAATCCGAGTCACTAGATACTCAATGTGTCGATTTGTTACTTTTTTTAGGATTACTATTAGCAAAAAAAACTCCAGGCTTGTATGCTTTCGACAAATTTACCCCCATATACTAGTGACAATTTTACTTTCCTCTAGTTTTCATTAAATTTTACCATCAAATTTATGAGTTTGATGACAAGTGGCAGTTGACGGATATAACAGTATGGGGTTTTACCTCATTTTATCATAGGTATACCGATCTATGATTTTTCGTTGTATTAATCCAATTTAATGGATGATAAATTTGTTACAAATATACTAACTTGGGGTTTTTTGTAGTAAAAAAGTTAGGTTAGGGTAAATTTATCTCGGGTGTACCAATTTGAGATTTTTTATTGTTAAAAAATTAGTTTTGGATAAATTTATCACATATGTACCAGTTTAAGATTTTTCGTGATATTAACTTTTTTTTAATAAGATTTTTATAAACTCCCCAAACAAATGTGTTACATCCATCACATATGGTGCTGGAAACTTTCCGCTTTCCTCCGTTGCTCGTTAAACTCGTCATGGAATGTGTTACATCCCCAAAATTCTCTGTAGCCATTAATGGGGAACTCCATGGCTTCTTTTCTAGTGAAAGAGGCATCCGCCAAGGGGACCCGTTGTCGCCCTATCTATTCACCTTGGTCATGGAAGTGCTCTCTGGGATTCTTAACTCTAAGGCTCGGCTCCCTAGCTTCAAATTTTATTGGCGATGTAAAGCTAATTGCCTTACTCACCTCTTCTTCATGGATGACGTTCTCCTCTTTATGGAGGCAAATGTAACCGCAGCTGCTCTTATGAAGGAAGGCTTAACCTTATTTTCTCAATGGTCTGGCCTTATTCCAAACGCCAACAAAAGTGAAATCTTTATATCTGGTGGGACGGTAGAGCTTCGGGATCATATTCGGTTTCTCTTTGGTTTTAATGAAGGTACGCTTCCTTTCCGGTACTTAGGAGTGCCTGTCACTACGACTAGGCTAAGTAAGACTGATTGTACCTCTCAGTTAACTCCATAACTGCTAGAGCTCAGTCTTGGTCTCAATGATTTCTCTCATTTGCTGGTCGACTGCAACTTATTAAATTGGTCCTCCACTCCATTCATGTCTTTTGGACTAGTGTTTTCACTATCCCCCTTTCTGTATTAGCAAGAATCAAATTAATTCTCAGACAATTCTTGTAGAAGGGCCCAGACTCAGGAGTTGGCAGGGCTAAAGTCTCGTGGTCTGATGTGTGTCAACCAAAAAAGGAAGGTGGCTTAGGTATACGCAGGCTCATTGATTGCAATAGGGCGGCAATGCTCAAGCATATCTAGATCCTATTCATGGATAAAGAATCTTTATGGCATAAGTGGATCCATTCCACCTTTCTCAAGAAAAAGAATTTCTGGGTTACACCCAAGCCGACTGTTTGTTCTTGGGCATGGAAGAAAATCCTTGACCTTAGGAAGGATTTCCGTTTACAGTTTAAATGGCAGATTGGGGATGGATCGTCAACATCTTTCTGGTTTGATTTTTGGCATCCTAAAGGACCCCTATACGAACTCTTCTCTAATAGAGATATTTATTGTTCTGGCATTCCCAGAAATGCCAGTCCAGGAATTCCTATCTTCCGACTGGCAGTCTTCTAACATTCTGCAAACCTTTCACTTTTGGACAGATTCTATTCCTATCCTACACGGGGACAGGCCGGATCAATTAATATGGCAAGGGCATCTCTCCGGTATTTTCTCAACGGCCTCAGCTTGGAAGTTGATCAGGAACAAAAACCCGACTGTTCCTTGGAGCTCGTTCATATGGGATCATAATATTGCGCCAAGGTATGGGTTCTTACTTTGGCCCATCACTCTGGACAAGCTACCTACTCAAGTTGTCTTGCTGAAATATCGTAGAATTTCGGAAGGTATTTGTCCATTCTGTAGATGTAGACCGGATTCTATCGATCACCTATTTTTTGGGTGCGCCATCACGGGTTCCCTGGCCTTATTTTGGGTAAGAAACTGTAATCTATCTTGGCGTAATAGATTGTGGCAAGAAAACTTACAGTGGGCTATCAGATCTGTAAGTGGAAATAGCTTTCGCCAGCGTATTGCTCGTTTCTCCTTTGGGGCACTGTGCCATATCATTTGGACGGAGCGTAACCACATTCTCTTCAGGAATAAACTCCTGTTTGTGCCGGCAATTCATGTGCACCTTTCTAAGCTCGTTAGGGACAGAGGGTTGTCCTACAAGACTGTTCAAGACTCCCCTCGAAACAGAAGGATCCAATCTAATTGGGGCATCTCGCCTTCTATCTTTGTGTAATCCCTTTGCGGTGTTTTAGCTTTGGTTCTCGTTTGTTGTTGGCTACTGTTTAGCCTTGGTCTACAACCCTTGTGTTGCTATTTTTGCTTTGGCTAGTCCGTACACCCTTGCACTAGTCGAGACACCCTTCTATGTCTCTTCAGGTGCGGAGTTTTTGTGTTCGGATTCTTTGTATATTCGTTGAAAAGTTAATATCAATCCTTACCTTACGAAAAAAAAAAAACAAAAGAAGTGCTCCCCTGTGATTTACATTGTTTTTATTTTTTGGGTAATTAAAGTTATGAATCTACCCTTTTTTTTCTCTTTCCCCAAGTCTGAGAACGGCTTATCGAAATCCATCAATGCAAATCGATTCAATTCGGCCCCACGAGTTTCTGCGTCAAGATGCTGTAACCTAATTCAAGCTTTTACTCATATGCTTCACATGGTGAAATTTGGTTTAGTAAATAAAAACCAAACAGGACTTATGGCAGATGCAGAGGTCCCCCCCTATATTACATTCATTGTCACTTGTGCCTTTAATTCTCACTATTGTGTGTTGATCATTGTTCTTGGAAGCTTTTTCTATTTCCCATATGGGTAATTAGAGTTAATTTTTTTTATTTACGTTTAGTAGCTTTTCAAAGTTAAAAAGGTACTCGACCAAAAAAAAAAGTTAAAAAGGTATGGCCAAAAAATAAAGTTAAAAAGCTAAGATTTAATGGTATTCATTTAGATATTAGTGAGTGTCTTTTGGATATTTCACTTTCCACATAGAGATGATACATGGAACAAGTTATTCGTATCGGCTAGTAGATTTCTGTATTTTTTTGAAAATTTTTCCGGTACTATTCATTAGTAATTTCATCAGATGGGCGAAAATAACAGCAGACGAACAATGATGGTAAACGAGGGAGCAGCTGCAATGGATGAAACGTGCTCAAAGACGGTGCAGAAAATGGCGGCCACGGTGGTAGGAGGCATGGCGGCGGAGGGGCGGAGGGCGGCGGTTGACTTGGATAGAGAATTGAAGTAACTTAGACACATGTCACATTCCGATGACGATGACAGCAGATGGGTACATAATAGGTGACAGCTTATCTGCATCCAAAGCTAAGAGGTCAAGTCAGTGCACAAAGTGATGGGTTAGTGGGTGCATTTGAATCAAAGTCACTTCTGCTTGGATTAACTGGAGGATAGATTGCACTTTCCATGGACTATCGTTTCAGGAACTAAGTTGATTTCTCTTATTAGTGAAGTTGGTGTGACTTCCACAACACCACTGACAACGAGAAATTAAGTTATAATTATCAGACATGACTTGCTCGGACCTTGAGATTACCATTCGAATCATATATTATCATCACTGGGATAGATGCGTTTGTTTTCTATTAAGTTTACATTAGTACAACTCTTGACTATATTAAGTAATCTCGTGTCATTGTCACGTGGTGTTGCCTTTAGCTAAAAAAAACTGTTTCTGGAAAGTAATAGGTGTTCATCATTGTATGCTTATGCTCAAAAAGTACTATAGTGGGTGAATATAAAAACAGAATGAACTCCTATTGGGCTGTTTTGTACAAGATTCCAAGTCTCAATAAGTGCCAACATATAATTTCATCGGGCCAGCCAACTATTTTGGATCAAGGCCCATGTATTCGATCGCCTTCTTTTATTGGAAGATCCATAAATGAATAGCCCACGGAAATACCAATAAACATGTTTTATATTTTTATCAATTATCGACATTTTCCTTTCAAAACAGCCAATCCCCAAATCCTAAATTCTCACACCGATCTTACAGACTCAAAACCAATTGAAAACCAAATATTTAGAGGCACTATGTTTTCTATTTTTTTTTTAGATTTTACTTATGTAGAAATTAGATTTTTCAAGAATAGAAATTCCGAGAAACCTGATCCTTTTATATGTTGTCGAGAAAATTTACGTAATAATTGTCAAGTAAAATCTAGAAAAATGTTAATGTAAATGACCTTTTTAATAGGGTCACATGTCTATAAACTTTCATATTTGTTTTTTATATGACCATCAAATTATTTCTTACCAATTGTCTTTTATATGCATATATATAACGGGATGATCGGGTGCAAAAAAATAAAAAAAACAAAAAAAATCGTCTCTCTGAAGATTTTACAAAACAAAAAATCACAATTACATACCCCAACGTCAAATTTAATGATAGAAAAACTTTGCATAAAATAAGAATTTTTTTTAGATGCCAATGAAATTTCATTCATTTGGGATTTGACAAAAATATATATCATTCAGGGATTATTCACGGAAAAAAATCAAAGATGCCTCGTGTGAATAACCTTTTCATGTCAATGCCTTTAGTGTATTTTATATACTCTTATAACGGCATACATGCTCGTGTAAAAGTGTCTCATCAATAGTAAGGATAAAATAGAAATTCGTTGACATAGTAAATTAACGGAATTTATATATTTTTTTAGACTAATGAAATTGAAAAATAAAAAGTTCACTAAAAAATAAGCTTCTGAGATAGGACAGACAAATCGTCGGGGGTTGCCCTAGTGGCCACCCTTCTCACATGAGAAGGAGAAGGTGGAGAGTTCGAATCCCCATCTTCTTATAGAGTTAGGGTGGAAATTTGAAAGTAAGTTGAGAGTTAAAATATGACAAGACAAAAAAAAGAAGAGAAATGACGGACCAAGAATAAATGAGTTATAATAGCAATAATGGAGAAAAGACTAATTTTTTTATTTATTAGATATCAATAAGTTTAAATTTCATAAGAAAATGGCTAAGTGAAAGGAAAATGTGCAAATATGAAAACCATTAAGGTCAATCTTGTCTATCTTGTAAAAAATGAGTGGGCTTAGTCATATAGGGAGCAGAAATAGCCCCATCCAATCTGAGTCACTAGATACTCAATGTGTCGACTTGTAACTTTTTTTAGGGTTAACAATGCGAAAAAAAAAACCTAAATCAGTAAGCTTGCGACAAATTTAACCCCCTACAACAATGAAAATTTTACTCTCCACTAGTTTCCATTAAATTTTACCATCAAATTTATGAATTAGATGACACATGGCAATTGACGAATGTAGCAGTTTGGGATTTTACCTCTGTTTGTGGTTTTTTACCGTATTAATCCAATTTAACGGATGGTAAATTTATTACAAATGTACCAGTTTGTGGCTTTTTGTGGTCAAAACATCAATTTATGGTAAATTTATCTCAGATGTACCAATTTGAGGTTTTTTGTTGTCAAAAAATTAGTTTTGGGTAAATTTATCACATCTGTACTAATTTAAGATTTTTCGTGATATTAAATTTTTTTTAATAAGATTTTTATAAACTCCCCAAACAAACAAAAGAATTGCTCCCCTGTGATTTACATTATTTTTATTTTTTGGGGTAATTAAAGTTATGAATCTGTCCTTTTTTCTCTACCCTCGCACTGAGAACGCCTTATCGAAATCCATCAATGCAAATCGATTCAATTCGGCCCCACGCGTTTCTGCGTCAAAGTGAACGAACCGCGTATGTTGCGCTCATTTGTCCTGGGAGGTAGTAAATGACGTGCAGATATGTCCCTTTGTCTGTAAAATCACGTGCAGCTGGGTACCACAGCCGTAGACTGACCCCTTTGAATATAGATCCGCACGGGATGGATCGGCCCGTCACCACAGCTCCGCCGGAGTGGCCAGCCCGGTGCGTGCCCCCTCTCGGCACGAGCCGACTTGGACAGTAGCCATCCCCTCTCTCTCTCTCTCTCTCTCTCTACACACGGGTTTCAGATTTTATCGCGTGCCGCTACCATGGGGTGGTCATGAGCCTAGGCAGAGGTTGCACCAAAAGGCATGCTCGCTCGCTCGCTCGGTCGTGCTCGCCCTCTCTAAAAGTATAAAGGGACAATTATGAAAAGAAAAATACGTAGGTGCTTTTGAATTTCAATCAAGAACACTGCAACCATCAATGGTATCATTCCTTCAGTCAAGTGAAGATCGTTTTCAAAAGCAACGATCATTTAGCGGGGAAATGACTCTTCTAGTTCGGTTTAAAGATAGTCGATGCTTTATCATCGGCTAAAAATCCCGGAGGAGACAAGTTGAGTGGTAAAGTATTTTGGTCGGATCCGGTAGATTCTATATATAAATCAATGCGTGCGGATCGCATAATTTGTGTGCTTCTACGAATGATAGCCGAACCGCAAAGGTTCAACCACTCCATGCTATAATAATAATAATAATCGTGATGGGTTCGATCGCGCAAAGTTATCGTGATGGCTATGCAAACTGCAAATTCTGAAAAAGTTCCACCAAAACTGAAAGATAATAACAATAACAATAACAATAATAAACAAAGAAAGAAGCATGCCACCCCGTGAAAAAGGGTCTAAATCTTTTTGGCCAAACGTACATAGAAAACGCCGTAGACGACGCAAAAGACTCCTTGAACTTCTTGAATCATTATCATACACAAGTTACTTTTTTCGTACGATGATTCACAATTTATGGACAAAGTTACCACGTTATCCGCCTAATACTATGCCATTTTTTCACCATTTACCATCTAGGAGTGCACAACCGAAAACTAAAGCCATAACAACATATGGAGATCTTGATGTGTACACATTATTGAAGACGGAATTAGTGAACAGCCACCGATTTTAGTTTGATGAAGTCATAAATTTGCTTTTTGAACAGGTGACTCCTATCCATATTATGGTGATTTATCTTGTTTATATAGAGTTTATTTTGTTTTGAAGTTGTCTAGAATTTGCCTTGTTTGTAGATGAATGACGTGATTTTTCTCTTGTAAAAATGAATGGAATGTTATTTTGAAAAAAAAAAAAAAGAAGTAATCTAGTCATGCATTTTGATGGGTCCCGTTAAATCCACTCAAGAAAGATATCCATCAAAGCTCCCATCAGAACCCCAAAGTCCACCCACCACCCCTGGCTATCCTCCTTTTTGCTCCACTATATATCTTTTTCCTTGATTTTCAACCACAAAAAGGAAAAAAATTGCCTAAATTTTCTTCAATAGTATACATATTGCATCAAGAACCAAAGTCTCCTCACAAATTTTTTTTAAAAAATAAATCAATAAATATAATGAAGAAAACCCATATGTTAATATGCTAGCACACCATTTATTTGATAATGGCCATATTTTGCTAAACCTTCAAAGACCAGAGTAGTAGAACTATAGAGTAAACTGATCTCGGCCAAAAGCAGCTTACATAATGAAACAGCATCAAAACGATCGCTTACACAATACATATTGTAGCATTTGGAGAGTAGTCCTAGGAAACCTCTCCCTTACACATATCTCACCTCGCTCATTTTCAACAATAAGCGATACACTTCTTCTTGCAATCCATCGTGCAGCCGCCACCGCCGCCCCCGGCGCCATAACCCTTCCCGGAGCGGCTGTAGGAGGTGAAGCACTTGGCCGGGCACGTCAGCTTCTTCTGGTAGCACGGGCCCTTGTCCTTGCACACCACGGTGGGCCTAATCACGCCTCCCTTGGAGTAACCCCCGCCGGGGCCCCCGTACCCAGCCCCGTACCCGCCGCTGATCCCGCTGCCCCACCCGTTCCCGAGCCCGGGTATGTCCCCGAACCCGCCGCTGCCGCCCCCCGGCCCAAAGAACCCGCCGGGCCCGTCATCATCCGTGTGCCCCTTCCCCCTTGGCTGACTTGCGGTCGGATCCGGACGAGCCGGGCCGGCCCGAGGCGAGGGAGGCGGTCGAGATGAGCAGCAAGAGGATGGCCAGGAGGGAGAGGGCGGTGGTGGCTTTGTTCTTCATCGTGTTGTTTGAGAGAGCTTTTGGAGTGTGAATTGGTGTGGAATTTGACGAGATGGTAGTTGTGATTGCGTCGGGGGAATATTTAAGCGGGGGGCAAACGGTGAAAGTGGAGGAAGAAAAGGGGAAAGAGCCATTAATGGTGTCTGGGGACAGTTGAGGTATTGACAAAGGGGTAGGCCGAGCACACGTAGTAAGTTCATTTACTTACAATAGTACATGCACAAGCCTTGCGCACCGTGCAATTAATTATACAGTTAATGAAATGTAGATATTTGTCGTACTTAATGTTCTTATCCGGTGAGTTGCTTTATAGGGGAAAAGTATTTTATGAAGTTAGGGTTTTGGTTTACGACTAAAGTTGTGAAAAGATGCGATTCGCGATGTGATTAGATCGAGCTTGTGATCATTTGTCTGTGTAAGATCCTTGTTAAAATGTATAAATATATGAATAAGTACATTGAAAGTCTTAAAACTTATTACGAAAGTGCCATTGAGTCCTAAAACTATCAAAAAGTGTAATCATATCGTAAAACTTGTCGTGAAAGTGTAATCGAGTCCTAAAACTTCTAAAAGTACAATTCGGTCCTAAAAATTTTAAAAAATACAATCAAGTCCTAAATTTTGTTAGATTGGTCTAATCAAATCCTTCCATTGATTATATTTTTTGAAAGTTTTAGGACTCGATTGTACTTTCATAATAAATTTTAGGACTTGATTGTACTTTTGTAACAAGTTTTAGAGCTTCTAATATACTTATCGGGATAAGTGTATTCAAAGTCCTAAAACTTATCACGAAAGTGCAATTGAGTCCTAAAACTTTCAAAAAGTACAAATAAGTTTTAAAACTTATCACGAAAGTGCACTTGAGTCATAAAATTTTAAAAAGTGCAAACAAGTCCTAAAACTTATCACGAAAGTGCAAACAAGTCCTAAAACTTATCAAATTGGGTCAATCAAGTCCTTTTATTGATTGTACTTTTTGAAAGTTTTAGGACTTGTTTGCACTTTTGTGACAAATTTTAGGACTTATTTGCATTTTCGTGACAAGTTTTAGGACTTATTTGCACTTTTTGAAAGTTTTAGGACTCAAGTGCACTTTCATGACAAGTTTTAGGACTTGTTTGCATTTTTTGAAAGTTTTAGGACTCAATTGCATTTTTTTGATAAGTTTTATGACTTCTAGTGCACTTATCCTTATACTTATTCCATAAATATATGTATTAGTAGGAAGTATGCGAGTACATTTCTCACTCCTAGAACATTGTACTACAATGAAAATTATAGCAGATTATGATAATGAAATAAGTCCTATTTACACGTTTTTTTTTTAAGAAAAGTTGATTAAAACCGTACACCTTGTGTATAGGAAGCAAGCGATCATAAACCTTTCATTTGTAGTAATAAAGTCTTAAATCCTTTTTCGAAAGAGTGCAATCAAGTCATCTCATGAAAAATTATTTACCTAACGGTAAGAAATAATCTACATTGTAGACCTAATGCGAATTGAAAGGACTCATATGCTTCCATTTTATTTTTTTTTGAAAAAAAAGGTTTTGAGATTTGAATGCACCGACCGGACAAGACTAGATCGCATCCCTCGTACAAAATTAGGCCTTTTGGTACAACTTCCCTTTTTTTTGAAAAAAAAGAAGATGTGCTCTTTACTAAAGATAGAAAAATCCCCTTTCTGATGGATCAACTCGTACATGTACGTGTCTGACCAAAAAAAAAATCCGTATATGTACATGTCATAGTCGCGTCATGCCAAATTTTGGCCTACTGTAAACACGACACGTTTATTCGTGGCATACTCTCGAAACCCTAACACAACACAGTATATTAAATGGATTACATGACACAATACGTTTAACATGTTGAGACATAATCTCGTACATACGCATCTAACAATTTGACTAAACATATCTCGATTAGGTACAGCTCAATAGTTGAATTACACGCATTTGCTGCCCCTACTTTCTTTTTTCCGATTTCCATTTTTCCGGAAGCAAAGTAATCCTTAGTAATTTTTCCCCATTCAAGACATGTTTCCTCATCATAATGTTGGAAAGTGCATGAAAGGATATGAACAGGAAGAGAACAATTTTCAAATCCTCGTAAGTTTATTACCAATTCTTGAATTTGTAAGGATTGTCACATTGTAACGATGTTGATAATAAGGGCATAGGAGATTACTCCTTAGTAGTTATATATTGTGCAGTGAAAAATCATTATCGATATCTAAAGTCGTGGTTAACTTTAAGTTAATCATGGCTTATGCGCCCATACCCTAGAGCTTAGACAAGAAAAATACATAGATGTTCATATAAATTATTATGACTTCGACTATTGTATTAGGATGCGCTTATTTCACGGAACATCCGCTTATATTGCTTAAAATAAATTAGCCAATGAAAGATGTTTCTATTATCGACAATAATTTATATGTCTAAACATTTTTCACAAACGATGAAAATCTTTTCCGTCTATTCGTTTTTGTTAGTAATACAAACGATTATTTTTTGGAAAATGCCACAAATAACCCCAGACTATGTCCGCAGTAACACAATTACCCTATATTTTTTATATGCTCACTATGACGCGGCTACCCTACACTTTTTCTTGTGACATAAAAATCCCCAAACTTGTACCTATGTGATACATTTACCGACCATCAAGGCTTTGTTAAATAATTTTTCAGTCAAAATAATCTTCTTTTTATTTTACTTATGCCACGTGAGCACCATGTCAACATCATTTATTTTCAGGCGTCAATATAGATAGATTTTTTTTAACAGAAACTTTGATAGAAGATAAATATGTCACACAGGTACAATTTTGATAGTTTAGTATCATAGAAAAAAGTTTATGGCAAATGTGTTTCAGTAGGCATATTTGAAATTTTTAGTAACTTTTAATCAAAATATTTTCTAAATTATTTATTTTTCGTGAAACAGCACCTATCACGGATCAATAGTCTTCGTGGGGAAAGCGAAGTGGGTCTTTTCAATTTGACATTTTGGGGGCATTAAAGGCTTTAATTTGACTTAAGAGATGGTGGTTGAGAGCTGGGGTCGGACGGCCCGGACGATTAATGAAGGCCCTATGCCACATTTGTCTGAAACAATAGTTGCATCAAATTAATTTTTTTACAGGTTTCAATCACCCGGCAAGTGCTTATCATCAAGAAGTTACGGTCGTGCATTTAAGGTTTTCCCCTTTTGTTCGAGCATATGGCAATTTGGACAAATCATTAAGCGCTTCGAACGGAAGTACAGTCATGTCCTCTCATCTTGGGTTGTACATTCATGTGGACCTTGCTTCGATTCGTGAACATTGAGAAAGTTCACGCTAAGGTTGCGCGCGTCAAGAGTGTTTGGCGCAGGAAATCTGGCATTGAGGACGTGATCTAACGCGGAACAATTGACATGTCTTAATTTGCTCACAAGTCATCGGTGCTGGCTCCATCTTAGCAGTCTCTTGAAATGCTCCCGACGGTTTATTCCTAAGGCATCTAATGATTTCCCAACCTCATTCAGATTTGCCTTGAAAGTACAGTATTCAAATCTAAAGAGCATATTAAAAACATTGTGGAAATTTCATATTGTAGACCAAGAAAATGTCAAAATCCGCTCGTCACCGTATTAAGTAAGAAGTGAAAATTGATGCACACATTTTCCTTATTTCAAGTGTAGATATTTTCTTTGACCGTAAATTATCTTTTCCATCGACCATATATTTTCTGTGAACCAAACACATGAAAGTCGAAAAACCATCTCCTAAAAATCTTTTACACCGAAAGAAACACACATGTGAGTGGCTTGTAAGTCAGCAATTTCGAATCCTTGGTTTTGTGCCGCGCCGGTTTACGCCAGTTTTTACACCAGTAAAGCCTGCTTGGGGGAACAATTCTCGCACTTCTAATAACAACTTCAGACTCAATGTATGGTTCAACACTATGAGACTAGTAAAAACAACAAAGCTCTACATTACACTGATTACAACAATGGAATTTCAGTAATGATCTCTCGAGTTGAGCGAAAATGCGTAAATCTTGCTTTCAACAAACCATCACTAACCACAAAGGGTAACCACACAAACGAGTATGAACACAAGTGGAACCAACCGACTCATCGTGCTTTCGGATTCTGCCTTACAATGCCGCTCTCATAGCACCTCTCGCAGCATCGCGCTTCATCTCATTGGCTTTACCGCTTCCCCGGAAGTACATGTACACTTGCTGCAACCGAAGGCATCAACGAAAAATTTTAAGTAACTTTGATGAAAGCATTAAATGAAGGCAACAGATGCATTTAATAGGTTTTCTGGCACAAAGAAAGGAGAAAGAAAGGACCTGAATAACCCAGATGCTAAGCACCGTCTCCAAACAGAATAGCCCAAAGCCAATGAAATAGAAGATCTGCAAAAGGATGAAAGTGCATTAGTCCGGAATGACTTCGTTGGTAGCTTAATTATCATTAATCTTGGCGAAAAGGTAGACAAACATTCACTGTGCCCCGAGACAAATGCGTAGATGAAATAAATGGGAGATTTTACCGAAACTATGGCAGCTTTGCTTGTAAGATCAATTGCTGCCAATATGCCCCTGTTTAAGAAATGCAAGAAGGTCAGAAATTCGCCGGAAAGGATATCATTGTGCACTTACTAGTTGTACCCCATAAACTAATTATGATGAATGCTTATTAAAGCATAAGCAAATTAGTAATTTAGCAGAAAATCTTGCATAAAGGAGGGAAATAAAGCTAATAAAGAGGTTATAAAAGCAAGGGGACTCCATTCCCAGACTGACCAACACTTGAAAGGATGTTCAGATTTAGGGAAGATATCTAAAAATGCGAAAGGAATGGAAAGCTACGAGGTGCCATATTTTCCTGTGACCTAAGACCTTAATAGCGTCCGCAATTTACCAAGTGAAAACTAAAATCGTCACAATGAAGTTGGAACATGAATAATAGATCATAGTGGCTGGCTTACGCGAGAGATTTTCCTTTGAATATTATTGGGGGAGCAACTGCAGCAACAATGCAAAAGCCTATATGGAGCTGCAGGTACAAGGACAAAAAATTGATCAGAGCAAGAGAAAATTGTCGAAATGACAAAATATGTTGCAAGTCTGGCTAACTTACCAAGTAGAACAGGAAGAACCAGCCAAACTTTATAGCACTATCAGTCCTGCAAAGAATTATGCAAATAACATGTCACATAAAAGAACATGAAAAATCAAACGAACTTCGTATTAGTGTTCCTAACAATGACGGAACCAACTGGTTCGATGATCAGCAATTGGCCAACTGACTTTTTAACAATGTAAGACCAATAGAGATGGGATTGACTATCAGCAAAAAATAGTCAAAGCTGGAATACTATCCGCTGAGATCATTGCAAAGTAAGGGAGACATAACGTAACTTAGTAGATTTGGACGAAAGTGAGCCATAAAATAAACCCATCTAGGAGCAGCAGAACGACATACCTAAATGCACGGTAAAGTGGGCGATACCACAGAAAGTAACCACCTGGAACTCCCGAGATGAAGTAGATGATTGCAAGGAACCAGATTTTAACACCTAAGAAAAGAGCCAAGAACTCGGATAAGGGGTAATCTCACAAATTGATTGCCCCAGCATGTGCATGAAGTAAACTAATCTTCACTGCAAACTAACCTTCCCCCTTAATCCATGCTGTTGTCACGGCTATTATGTTCCAAAACAGACAGAGCACCAATCCTGCATAGTATAAATTTGAATTATTTTGGAGCATGTACTGGAGCATACTTATTGTGTTTAATTAAACTATCAGTAAAGATAACCAAAAGAATCGCTCGAGCTGTTTTCAAGCATACGCAACAACTTAATATCTTAAATAAGCAAGAGACAATCAGGCAATGCAGAAATGGTCTCGTTAACACTATAAGTTTGGGTTAGCGGTTAAGGAACAGACATCTGAGCGTGGATCATAAAATCGAACAAGAATGATTCCCATGCCATCAAGTGCAAAAACTACCATACTGATCCATATGATTAATTGGATATTTCACAGGCTTGAGATTTACCTAGAAGTCAAATTTCAAACCCTAGAAAAAGAACCAAGTAAAATGTAAAATGTAAAGCCTTCGGCTTGGAGATATTTACTGTTAATATTATCATTGACAACTCCTTCTGAATTACGAAACAAAAGTCAAACCGCCAAAAGCAACTAAAGCCAAAAATTTCAACCATAATGAAAAGCCTCGGCTACGCCTCACAGCCAGTTAAAATGGTACAGATGGCAGCTCATAACACAACATGCAAAACTTAATTAATTTAGGTTTTGACAATGACATCCCACATCCACAAGGATACTGGATTCACCGATAACCTCTTCTTATGTCAGACTTGCTGAGAAAAAACTAGTGTGCACAGTGCACACACAAAAACCCCCTCCCCTCCCTCCCGCCCGCCCCCCTCCTCTTTCAGATCCACTGAGCCCACAAAAAGTTGTTCAACTTTTTGGCTACCCTAGCTTTGGCAATACTTCATCCACACTCTTCCCAATCCTAATCATGCACCACAAGATGGCAGGAAAATTGACACACTACAGCAAATAACAAACTTCCGTTGACTCCAACTGGCAATCGAATATACAAGATCCAATTATAATACTCAGCAAACCAAAAGGACACAATATCTTATATATGATTTTGGGCAAGTTCACCCCAGAATAATCTTTCAAAAACTTGGTATTTCAGAGTCCAAAAGTGCAGCACAAGCCTACTAGCAGTCAAATGCCAAGGGAAATATCTTGTCACCTCAAGAGGAGAATCAATCAACTTTTACATACCTAGATATGTTGTGAATGCAACATATTGTAGCCTCTGAAGATGAATTGGAATTTCATTTGCAATGTCGTGGTGGATAATGGGGAGAAATGGGGGCCAATTTTTCTCCTCAAGAACAATACCAGCTGCAAAAAGATTGCAATTCACATAACCATGTCAGACGAAGAAAATAGCCCAAATGACATTACTCATTGCTTAGAGCAAATGAAGTGAGCAACATCTTGAATATCGTACAGAATATGCCAATGTATTGATCTGAACGTGATAAGATATCCCTTGATAACCCACAGGCCATCAGATGGAGAATCAACTAGCAATTTTCCGAAGGAAATAGTAACACACGTCTGAAGTTACAGGGAGAACTAAATATACAAATTCCCCAACGATAAAGGACCAGTGTTCCATAACTCAATTACCTCGAGCTGCAGCTTCTTCTCTCCGTTGAACTTCCTGCAAGCACCAGAAGTGGAAGAAACACCACATCAACAGGGACACTACACCAATGAGTACAGCGCCTGTTATGTATAACCTAAGAGTCTAAGATTTCCAAACCCATGTTACATACTATTCTTCTGTTTTAGGGCAATTTTGTAATGATGCTATTCACCGTTACCACTCACTTGTGGATGCTCATTACATAAGTCAAGTTAAACCTAGTAGAGAATTAGAATCATCACATGTCTTCTGCCAGAGAGAAAATGAGTCATCATAATTGTTATAGCAGAGAATTCATGAAATAAATTTCACTAAAACCGACGGGCACCACTTTATCGCAAGTTAGCAGTGAATCCTCCCATTTGTCTTTTATTGTTTTATCTTCCAAGATGATCCTATATCTTCCGTAGAGGGCAATCCAAAGAAAGACGTGTTCATGCTGATAACAAGAAGTGCAATAACCTTTTCCCTTCTCTTCAGTTCAGCCTCCTTAGCTTGGAGCTCCTTCTCCTTCCTTTTCAAGTCCTATATTGAGGATTAATGACCGATAAGATAACCAGACAATAACTTCCAAATAAAGAAAGACCAAATAAAAACGCACATCTAAATTCTATGACCAACCTGATGACCTGATCCTGCTGTGTCAAGAGGAATATCAATTGTTGCACCACTATCATAAAAGTCTACAGGTTCTGGGGGAAGTGGCGAAAGCCTTGAGTTCGAAGCTGGTGGTACACCCCCAGTACTCTGGCAAAAGCCATATAATGTGAGGAACAGAAAAAAGAAAAGGATAAGCATGCAACTAGAGCAAGAAATTGCACCCTAGCGCCGTGATACAAACCCCGAGAGAGTAAATAAAATCCAGTAGTTGCTTAATGGGTGATGATGTGCTCGATGCATGACGGAACAAATGCCGGTAAAATCACCAGAAATTGATGAGATAATCCCAGCAAGTGGAATCCCAAACTCCATGAACAATGACCAGATTTTATATTCAAAAATCAAATAAATAAAATAACTAGCTGAAGCTATTATCACCCACCAAACGTAAGTATCCACTTGGAAAAGATCATCTCGTAAAATTGAATGAAAAAAATCCCAAACTATCCAATCGAGCTTCAAACCGCAGAGAGCATAATACAGTAAAGACGAAAAGTTCACTTGAATTTTAGCATTTACCGAGGTGTAAAATGCACCCCCACCGTAAAATTGAAAGGAAAAAATCCCAAACTATCCAATTGAGCTACAAATCGCAGAGTTTCACTTGAATTTTAGCATTTGGGTGTAAAATAATACAGTACAAAAAGGGCATAATACAGTAAAGACGAAAAGTTCACTTGAATTTTAGCATTTACCGAGGTGTAAAACGCAACCCAACCTTAAAATTGAAAGGAAAAAATCCCAAACTATCCAATCGAGCTACAAATCGCAGAGGGCATAATACAGTAAAGATGAAAAGTTCACTTGAATTTTAGCATTTACCGTGGTGTAAAACGCACCCCCACCATAGTTTGAGGAAGGTTTGCTCCTGACTGCTGGGTCCTGACAGTCAAAGTCAAATAAGAACAATCTGACCCAACAAATAGCACAAGCCAACGAAAAAGCTGAAAGAATTCATATGCAGATCTAATCAATCAACTAATCACAACAACAATTCAAGTACGATTCCACTCAAATATCCAGAGCAACTACACATCCCCGCAATTCAACCCAAAAAGCTCGGTCCTTCGCCGGGAAACTTAGATCAAGACACTCAGTTATCATTCACCCGTCGTCTCCTGATCACCCAGTGCCCATATCGGTCCTAAACTACCGAATCAACCAAACCAAAGACGCTCAAAGTCCGAAATTAGCAACTGGGTCACGCTTGAATTGCGGGTAAGACCCGCCGGGGAGGAGCTTACAGCGAAAGGGTTGACTTCCTCTTCGTCGAAGGGGTTCTTGTCGTACCGGCCGGCCATCGCCCAAGATGCTTCGTCTCAGCTCTGCAACCACGGACACGCGCACACACGGAGAGACAGAGAGAGACAGAGGAGGAGAGAAACAACCTCCGATGGAATCGAAGGACGAAACAGGGGAAGCAGAAGCGAGAGAGAGAGAGAGAGAGAGAGAATTGCTTACCGAAGACGGAATTCAAACGCGGCCCCAACTGTGGAAAAGCTCGAGCCTTTCCTCGAAAGTTAAGCGCCTCTAGAGAGAGGAAAGGAGTGGGGGGGTGGCGGTGTTGAATCTCTAGAGAGAGATGACTTGTCTTCGGTCACCTCGCAGACAAAATACGTACGCTTTGAAATGTTAGAGAAGAGAGAGAGAGAGAGAGAGGAGAGGGAGGTGTAGACAGCTTCGTTTTCACAACTTCGTTTTCTCCTTTTCCTTGATGATAGCTTCGTGTCGTTTCATGTGCGAAAAAAATCAACAGATGTGTCCTAAATTCATTTCTTCCTTTCTTCTGTTCCTGCTTATTTCTTTTTATAGAAAAGAAAAAGGTCCTTGGCCATGTAATAAGAATTTAAGAAATTAGGTTTCTTTGTCGCGTTACTTTTGATGATCAAACTCCATGTATCATCAACTTGTGTTTGGATAGTATTGATCCAAACACGATTACATTAAAAAAAAAGTACGATATGTGCGGTTCATGTCGATGCATTGTGTTCGCCGAAGAAATTAAGAAAAATTACGCGGCGGAAAATTTTAAAAAGCGAACTAGCAAAATGTGTTTCGCAAGTCATGTTGATGATCCCCTAGTCTCTCTCTTTTTTTTTTTATTTATTGCATAATCTGAATTTAGCAAACCCTTTAGGTTTGGTAGACAGGATATGATTTATTATCCGGCGTTTGGGAGACTTGAATTCCGGATATAATTCAAACAAAAATCTCACAATAGAATATATCCGGATAGGATAAGGGTCATAAAAAATTGGAAAGAAAAGCTAGCAAGGAGATGATGGAGGAGGTAAAGGGACTTTTTGCTGAAAATCGCGGAGATCCATCCATGGAGGAGAAAAAGAGCGCGAGCACATCAAGAGACGACCCTGTCCATGGCAATCTTATCATATCGTCAAGCTCTACAATCGAAGACCAGCCCGCGAGCTCTACCATGGTTTGAAGCTGGAGCATCGCCTAACCATGTTGGAGCATGGTTCGATTGACATGGTCCGACACTCTATACCTCGAATCCAAGGTTGCCGGCCTCAGGGACCCTAAAATCGGGGTTGCTTGCCACGCTCGATGTCAGCCAACATAGTTTTTATTTATGTCATTCCATGAACCCAAATTTTATTTTTCCTTATCGATGAATTTTTATTTTTATTTTTTGAAAATCGGGTCGTCCATATAATTTCGAGATTGGGACGTTGGAGCTCCCAAAAAAGACCTCCCGAATTGTGTTCCATCAAACCTCACCTAACACCATTAGATTAGGGCTTAATCCATAGGCAAATATCCTATACGAACATTATCTCTTGAGCAGCTACTCTTATAGAGTGGTTGATTAGTGTTCTTCTTTTTTTTTTTTATTTTTATTTTTTTATCTATACTATTTATTTATTTTTAGCCTTTGTGATGTATCTTCTCTTGGAGCTGTTCCGTACGGGGCCCCACTTCTAGATGCAAATGTGAAAATTCATTATTTTTCCCAAATGAAAGTCCTCATGATAGTTGAAATAAAAATTTTGTGGGGAACAGAACAACGCGCTCCACTTTTGACCTCTCCTTCGGAAAGTTCGACATTCCATGTATTATCATTTGAAAATCAATTGTGGATGTTGACTTCCGGCCCTTGCGATGTTTGATTTGTTGGTCCTTTCTATGATTTTATGCCTGCCTGCCTGCCAAGCCCTTTCATTCCTTCCTATGCTTCTTCTTTCGTTTTAACTTTTCCGGCACGCCGCTGGTGCCGTTTATCACGATGTCGGGTCATCCGAACCTTTTAACTCAACAATGAAATTCTCTATAAATGCGCCAAAATCGTTCTGTCTGCGGATGTGAAATAAGGGTTTCGCTCAAGAGAGGTGGCCTCGACCCTGAATCTATTATGAAAGGGAGACCCTTTTGATTCGAACACGGGATCTGCCATGTCCGGATTGATTGCTTTGTCCGCTTAGCCAGTTTCATGGACGTTGACTTATACCCGTTACCCAGATCAGCTTTCGTAAATGATAATATCAATTAAATGCGAGTCATTCGTGTCAAAATATGAGGATTCATAGAGAATTGCTTCCGACTCAATTTTTTAAGAGATAATGATCGCATTGGTGGTGCAAATACCTAGACGTTTCATCAACTTGGCGAATCCTTTGGCGGCTCACTCCCCAAACCCCTAAACATATGTGGTTAACTTACTATATGCATATTTTTTTCTTGCATTGCAGTAGTTGTCCTAGGGGCATCGTTGACATTCTTGGGACACCATAAGGAAAACCCAACGAACTTTAATTTTTTTTTTCAAGAATCTAAAGAAAAAAATTATTGTTATTGTCAACAAATCAAGAAGGTGGTCTAAACAATGCGAGGTCAACATATGACAACAGACAGCTAAGTTTGAGCTCCGTACGTTTGTCCGCATAGAAATCAAAAGGCAACAGCAGACCCATTTCAAATCGATAGAACCCTTGTGTCCAAAAGGAACGTTTCTCCATTCCCTTTTATTCAAATTTGAACTAGCTGTAACAATTTGAATGGGCACCAAGAATTGTCTCGGCTTGTGCTAATTTGGAGTAGGGGTAAACAAGATGGACCACCCAAACCGGGACCGGACAGGACTGGACCGAACTGACCAGTTTGGTCCGGTTCTCGGGAATATTGGTCCGGTTCCCGGTTCCTAAAAATGAAAACCGGATTTCAAGCAGTCCGGTTCCCGATTCTAAGGTGGAAACCGGACCGGACCGATAAATATATATATATATCTTTCAAATTTTTTCATATATATAATACTTAATATATATTTATGAAAAATATTTAATATTGATCCCATTGAAACCAATTGTTTAATGTTTTCATATACTATATATATTTTTCCAATTTTTTTCATGGCTTTATGGGATCAAATCAGAACTACAAAGGAAAGAATGGAACAATCGGTTCCTACTTCACAAATAATATTTAATATTGATCCCATTAGAACCGGACCGACAGAAAGTCCGGTCCGGTCCGGTCCACGGTCCCAAGACTAGTCGGCCCGGTCCCTAGTCCTAGAAACTGGAAACCATTCCTTCTAGTCCAGTTCTTGGTTCTTGGATTGGATCGGACCAGATCGAGAACTGTTCACCCCTAATTTGGAGAGATGTTGGTCAAGCTCAAAGGTGAAAAACTTGTGTTTAATAGTCCAACATTCATAAAGATAATATCAAGAATAATCTCTAAATTTTCACTCGGGATTTCAACAGTCCCCCAAACTTCCCCTAAACTTCCTTTCGATTTAATTTAATCGCCAAACTTTTTGAATTAGGTTCAATCTCATTTTTCCTTTTAGTAGGCTAACGAAATCGCTGTACTTCTTGAATTAGGTTCAATATCATCCTTCCGTTAAGTAGACTAACGAAAAATTCGTTGAAGGGGATATCGTGTCGAATTTGTTTGTCCATCGTGGTCGTCGTGTAGCCAAGCTCCACCACCTTGCCGCCGCACCACGGGCCGTCGCTTGACAAGAACGACACCTCCTACTGAGGTTGAGCACAAAGAAAGAGAGATGACAGGAGACAGCTGGTCTGAGATTGAGCACAAGTGGTGATGGCGGCAATGCGCAACAAGCTGGCATGGCGCTTCACTTACGAAATGATTACATTATGATTACATTGAGCGAAATTCAAAGAGTTTCGGAGAAAAACCGAATAAAAATTTCAGAAACTACCATGACACTACCACGATTACACCCATCCTCATAAGGAATGTCCAAGAAGAGGTTCTGCTGAACCCACCCATTTGACGAGCAGGACTAATTTTCACCCACAAAACTGGAGTTTTTTCAGATTCAGCCATTCATAAGTTAATCGCCGATGGCAAGGTTTAACAGGCTCCAATGCTCGGGCACTCTTGACTTTACAAGAACCGCGAATCGCTTTACTCGGGAATAATACAACTGCAACCCATCAGAGAACAATCGAGGCATAACCAATGTAAAGTGGTGGAGTTCTGTATAGCCATTTGATATGTTGGATCATGCAGAACAAGAGTGCTCTCTCTAATCACAACTCTAATTTGCTTCAATGATCATATGGTATACCCAATAAAATTGAGATGTGCTACACCTGGGGGATTATGCTGGGCTAGAGAGAGATGTGAAGGGCAAAATTTTCACATGGCCAAGGACCAAAACCGAGCAAGTTGAGAAACAATGAATTTAATTGCCGACATCGAATGGCATGCTACAAGAACTAAAGAAGAAGTTACAAGTATAGATGAGAGCAGAATCACGAGTGTGGCTGAGACGAACCTAACATTGCCAAGCTGCTCCCCAGGGCCATTGGGTTTGGCATTCATTGATGATGCCGCCTATGCTTTCGACGCTTTTCATCTCTTATAAATGTGTCTTTAGGAAAAGGGTCGATCCAATCCTTGTCCATCTCCACGGCTTTATTCCACCGCTCTTTAAAGACTTGAAGTTCCCATGTCGATTGTCTCCGAATCTGCACAGAGACACCGGTAATGTCCAAATAAGAGTCCCGTGTAATTTCTTTCTCCCCTCTCAACTAGGCGTGCTTAAAGCATTGGAAGACGTCTTTCCTTTTCAATACAACCAAATTTGGAATAGCCCTGAATAAGGAATAAATAGCAAAGGAATGGGTCTCACCTCTGCTCGCATGTCAACTGATGAAGCGCTGTGTCTCTGCAAGACAAAGAACCAGTAAGCTCATCAGCCTCACCACTAAGTAATGGAAATAGTGACTGCCGTGATGTTTTTTTTTTTTTTGGTGGTCGCTTAATGTCGTGATTTTTATAGTACAATGAAGGTAAGGTCATACACACATCGATATTTACCTTTGTTAACTCTTCTGAATTTGAACCCTGAGAATTGTAAAACAAAGCACATACTTAGCACGAGAAACAACAATTGAAAGATTATAGAGCAAGGGAACAGTTCAAACCAGAAAAAGGGATCCGACCAAAAAGAAAAACCGGAAAAAGGGAAGATAAGAAAAAACCAACCTTTTTTCCAGGAGGACCACCTCCACCTAAAGTTTGTATACCCTTATGAAATATATACTCGCTGTCGATGACTCCTACCTTCTTCGTACGGTCTCCCTGTTCCATAAATTACGGCAAAGCAGAAATTTATACATGACCTTGTAGATCCCCCAAAATGAAGCCAATAAAGTCACTCCACTTCCCTATAATTGAAATTTAAATACAACGGATTGCACACCAGCAATTTTGACCTTAGGATAAAGGAGAAATATGGGAGGACATATTAGACCCTATACACTTTCCCAACCCAATCCAACAGGGGTATAGTAGCTGATTCCGATACAATACCAGTTGTTCCAAACGTATTGTAGAGATTAAATGAAGAGGCAAACAATTTTGATGCTCAAGGTTTAAAAGAAGAATCCAAATGAAACTACATGGAAAAAAAATTTCACTTCTGATAACAAGAAGTGCTTTCTGACAATGATAGCTTTATAAGCCCCCAATGATCCAACTCTACCCTGTAACCTTGTCACTACATCTTGATTCGGTGGCTGATAAGAACTAGATTTTCAAAAGGAAACGGTTCCACGTTGCATGTTAGCATTCTCAACTGAGGTGTATCCTAGGAAAAGTGGGAAAAATGAACAAAAATGATGGCAACCTCCACAAGCAGCCAAACTTTTTGTCATGAAATTTCAGTAAAGATAATATGCCCGATAAATAAGAAGTTAGTGCTAGTTTGTTTCACTATTTACATTCAAATTCAGGAAGAGTACCCTATCCCGCTCTTCTGCCAATATCTCTCGACCCCTAATTAATCTTTCATATCCTTCAAGAACAAAATGATGCTTCGAAGATGATGCAACAGTACACCCAAACTTGAAGGTACTTATGCCACGGGTGGTTGAGAAAAAAAGAAAAGATAATTCGCAAATCATTAAAGCAGAGGTTGACAGCTTGAACTAGAGTATTACCTGTGCACAATACCCGAGTTTCATATCCATCCCCCATCCGTGGACTAGATCATTCTGGAAGAGAGTAATTAAAGAGTGATTAATGTTCTAGTACCGAGTGAAAGATATAGTCGAACAAAGCCATTAAAGATTGTAATTTTCTAGACCAATGAAGATTCTTAGTAATTAAAGGGATAACGTTACTGTATTACATATGCATCAAATTGTTGAAGATCAAAGGCAAAGATATAATCATCTTCTGACACATTAAAAACAAAAAGAAAAGCGAAACAAACAGAACTAAGGTAGTTTGTAGAAGAGTGATTCGCTGTTACTGGAAAAAAGGATCAACAAAAAGGGAAGGAACAGCAAAGCATTTTCATCCTAATAGAGATCTTGAATGAGAACAGTTAAGAGAACCAAGAATGTATGGTATAATGCCAGTCTAATTAAACAGAAACGCCAAGGATCCAGGTCACTTTCTCTGTCATCAATTGACCACCTAGAGGTTGAAGCCTTACAGACCTAACTTGTGATAACAACAAAAGTTACATAAAAGCAAAACTCAAATATCACCTAACGAACAGGCTGCATTAGCAATGACATTTGAGGACCAAAAAATGCTTATTGTACATGAAAAGCTGCTCGCAAATTTGGAAAAAGGATTGAGCATAAGACTTTGTTGAATCCCTTCTTCAAGGATTTTTGCGGATGAAGAATTAAGCTCCAAAATCAAGTGAAAGCTCTACTGCTTATACTGTTATGTCAGCGGTAATTTCAAAAGGAGAAACGACCATTGACACGTTAACGTGCTTAAATAATAAAGCATGAGTTATGCTAATGAAGATGGGCAAGAAACATAATAATACCTGCAAAAGATGCCAAGTACAAAACCAAGCAGATCTTGAAAAAACTGGAGCCATTCCCTCTACAAATCTACAGTTAGCCAAAGAATGTGTATTACTGTCAAATTCCCAACAAATAATATCTTTAGACATCGCGTTCTGACTCTCTTATTCACGGATAACCAACGAATTATGACATTGACGGAGGGACATTGTTGTACAAAGGCTCCTATAAGAACACTTGTTCCACCAACTCCATTAATGTAATCAAAAGGTTTTACTACTGTGCAACAGAATTAGGCCCATGACATTATCCATCAAATCTTGTAGTGAAAAGGAAAAAAAACAAGGTAAAACAGAATTAACTGTCATCCCATGTGATACTTACCCGGTGCAGGGCGGCCCCCAACTGGCATTTGTGCACTTTGTGCTGCCTCTCGCATCATATATCCTCCTGCATCATGCATTTGACATAAGTACCTCCAAAACTGCGTGCCATAGTAGCATAAGAACCTTACACGATTACATCTGACTCACCTATGAAGCTTCTTTGTTCTTGAACGAATTGTTATCCTGTGATGTATATCTGTCGAGTTTGGATGTAGAGCAGGCTGAGAGATCTCCAAGCCTTCTGATTTCACTATTTTCAGGTATCTGGGAGCAGCCCGAAAAAGAAAACAATCAGAGAAAAATCGCAGATCATTCGGGAGTATGAGCTAACAAAACAGAGGGAAAAAGCCATATTGGAACTAGAGAACCCTGAGAAACAGACTAGAAAGGGGAGAGAAAATTGCATTCCCTTTTGTGGAACCCTCAGAAAACAATAAAGCTTACGTGGTTTTAGCAAACTGAAGATTTCCAAAAGATTCTACAACTACAAGGGTACACTTACAAAGTAAAATAAATTGCAGAGAAATTTGCGTGAAAAAAAAAAAAACTGAGAGTAACATGTCGAGAGCAAACAGGTTGGAGATAGAATATGGATAACAATTGCAGGGACATGATGTTAAACAATGCTCATTACTATTACCTCCCTGGATGGAAGTTCTCCACACCTAAATCTTCATCCCAGAGAAATATGTAATCGTATACTGAAACAACGCTGGGATGTAGAAAACGCTTTGCAAACCACCTGCAACGGAAAGTTTGATTGAAATGTGAGTTGGAGACACAAAGTTTTGCCTGAGAACTAGCAGAAGCATATGTTGCTTAAGAATTGCACAAGAAGACTTCTAGAGCAACTCATAAGTTTAAAGAAAAGACGAGACAATGGTCGACATCATCATCTCAAACAACAAACAGCTAGCCAAGAACAAGAAGAAAAGAATCACAGCTCAGACTACTTGAAGGCACTTGTTCTCTCTTGAATCTTTTCAAACCTCTTCCCAGAAATAGGACTTTTGTCAAATGAGTTGTAAACTTATAGTTCAATGGCAAGATAAACTTGCTATAAGACTCTGCAGCTAAATTAACATAGTTCACTGAGTTTCTGAACCTATAGACATTGCTTAAATTACACACTACACCAGCTTTCCCTCGCAAAGTGCACTGGTTCCTAAGTTTTCGAACTCAACTCACAGAGCATATTCCTAATAAGCAATCTCAAACTCAAAGTGCTGTAGGGCAGACTCACCATTTCGTTTGGTTTCGAGCAACTACATGAATGGCTTTGCTACTCCAGCCAATATCTCCCCAATCATCAACTTTGCCATCATAATGGAATAGCATGACCGTGAAATTTTCTGGAAGAAACTGAATTCAAGAAATTAAGTAGTGAATCTCACTTCAACCATAGCCAATCTTAAACCATAAGCTTGAAAGTATTACCTTTTGGACAATAGCATTGACATTATGCTTTTGCTTGATCCCAACAGGCATTGCCAGTAAGTTACGGTAGCTGGGACTATCGACCTCATTGCTAGTGACATCAACCTACAATTTTCGAAAGGCCTCAATTCATGTCCAGGGACATGCAATGCAATTGATGGTAAAGCCGAATGCACCCCTAGTATCTCAGTATCTATATAAATCATATCAGCTTTAATGGAAGCATTCTATTCACCAAGTCTGACCTTTGACCTTGAACTACTTGTTGACCATAAGGGTCTCAACTCCAAATCTGATCTCGCTTGTATGATGCCGCGCGCGCGGAAGACTGCCTAGTCTCCGCAAAAGACCCCGAGAATCCTGAAGGAAACAAAAGGGACAACAAAAGAGCCTCATCAAAAGCATCACAGAAAGCCATCATCCATCCCTTAAAAGCATCATGAACTTCAGCGGCAACACTAATTCAACTCTAAAGGTAATAAATGCAAAAGTGAATAATATCAGGTAGAACTTGTACCTTTAGCGTGTCGAAAGGGTGTAAATTAATTTCCATCTGATCAAACAAAGGAGGCAAAAATAAAAGGTTTAGCTCACTAAAAGATGCATTGAATAAATCATAACTTCAACTTCACAGGTAAACATTGGAAGGTCCAGAGATGATACAGCAACAGCATAACCAGATGAAATTAAAACTGGCAAGTGGTGAAGCCAGCAACCAAGGAAGGGGCAAATTTCAATGAATTTTTTCTAGACATTGCATTCTACTATTTTCTGTTACTTTATTTTATCCCTCAAACCATATCAGTGCTGTAGCCTAACTATTAGGCAGACTTCAAGATCCATAAAAGCCAAAAGAATACAGGTTGAAGTCTATTGTTTCCCTGCTAATTTTCATAGATTATATATTACAAAATTCAAATACTGATAGAGGAACTCACCTCCGTCTGACGGTATTGATATTTGGTCGTTCTATATACAATAAACAACATCACTACACAGATGATCCCCATAAACGGTAGCTGTTTCATCTTGATCCCGCATTTTCCCTACGGCAATCAAACTTATAAGCATGAAAAACCGTTCAAAGCCATCCAAATATGAACAGGGAATAAAGATCAAACTCACCCCATCAAAGGATGCATTCTTTTTCCTCAAGAGAAGTCTCCATGATTTGAACGACTTCATAGACAACAGATGCTTCTACTTCTCTCATAACAAAGTGACTACTGAGGCAAAACAGATACACTCCAATCAGAAATCATTCCAAAACGTTTTCAAGCTAAGAAACCCGAGACAGTTTTTGTCACCAAACTGGTGTTCTCGAAAGGCTTAATTAAAAAATTTGTCGCATTTTCTCTCTGAAAATAATCGATTGAAAAATACTGATAGGAAAGCTAGAAATCATCCAAAGTTTACAAGCGAAAGTATAAGAAGTAAATCATGACCCAACAAAGATTTCTCCAACTCACTAAAACAACTTCCAACGAGATGATCAGTATGGTGGCCTGCTTAAGAAACGTCATGATAGGAATAAATTTGGGCATAGCATGATAAATTTGTATGTGAAAGCACAAGAAGCCCAATGCAACTCACATGCTTGAACGATTACAGGTAAAGAAAATGTCTCGATGCCAAAAAGAAAAAAGTTCCTCTGACAACAGGAGAGCTAAAAAAATGCCAGACATGACCGAAATAACATACGAGGAATCATAGATACGCTTCAGATTTTCACATCTAAAACCTTACAAGACATCAGAAGACATGCCAATCTGATACCATACTCAAAAGAATCTCCTCAAAAATCTAATTTTGAACAATCCCCACTAAAAAGGTGAAAGAGAATGTAAAGACAACCAAGCGAACACCGCAACTAATCCACTCGATTCCTTGCTCTCCGAGGAATAAAAAAAACAGGATCACACAGAAAGTTCCACATATTTTGATCGAAGATCTAATCGTTGTAGACAAACACCGACGAAGACAACACTCCTAATGATTGCCGAACACAGTACAAGAAACTTCACGAATTCTCTCCATGCAAGTATCGCGCCGAGTTCTTTCATCTTTCCCTTCTTCGGATCTCAAAAGAAATCTCCAAACCAACCGAAACTCCCGAAACGCCAAAAAAAAAACAAAAACGAAGACGAACCCAGAACGAACTCCCGGGACCCGAAAACATCCGCCCGCGAAATCCACGGTCTTTCCCACTCCCTCTCCCTCTCTTTTCTTATCTGGGTGTTCTCGGATGAAGCAGAGAATCCCCTCGGGAGCTCAGGAGATCAAAGCGATCACCCACCTGCCGCCGTCCGGAGGCACGCCGGAAACGACCGCGCGATCCCGAGGTCGCCGGGGCGATTCCGAGCTCCCGGCTGAAATGGGCGCGGCTCCAATCAGCCCCCCTCTCTCCCTCCCTCTCTCGGCTCGGGGCGGCGCGGCGCGGGCGCGGCGCGGGGGCCAGGATCAGAATCCTCCGTGGGGGGATTCCACCAAGGGGGAGGGGCGCCGCAACAGCACCCGCCCAAGTAAACGCGAGGAGCGAGACAGGAAGCGAGCGAGCGAAGCTAGAGAGAGAGGGAGGGACGAGAGGAACGGGGGGGGGGCGGCCAGGCTATAAGGAAGGGGGGGGACTGAGGCGGAGGAGAAGACGAGAGAGAGAGAGAGAGAGAGAAAGGAGGAAAGGCGGAAAGGCGGAGAGGCGGAAGGGCGGAAGGCGAGAAAAGGATTGAAGGAGAGGGGAAGCTTTTGCATGCGGACGCGATTCGCGAGAATGGTTAAATTTCGCCGACGAGGAACAGTCGTCTCGTCTCTCCCCCTCTCTCTCTCTCTCTCTCTTCTCTCTTCTCTCTCTCTCCTCTCTATCGTGTCGTCTGCTCGGTGGCTGTCTTCCCCTCCCTCTTGGTCGTTGTTTTTTACCCAACAGCTGTTCGAATTCCCCATTTTTCCTTTTTCCCTTTTTTTTCTCTCTTTTTTTTTTTCTGGTATTGGAATTCCCCATTTTTCTAATAATATTTAGTTTGGTAATAATAATAAAATTCCCTTTTTGTTTCTTTATCCCCTTTTTTTTCTCTCTCTCCCTCTCGTTTTTTCTACGAGGAAGCCACCTGAAAACTGGGCTTAATTAAACACGAGAGGAGTTTTGGTCGGGCGATTCCCCCCCCCCTAAAAAAAGAGAAATGTTATTTTAATGTTTTAGAAACGAGGAAAAGAAATTCGTTGGCCCGCGCGTCGGTGCTCGTACGCGCCATGCCCCTAATTTCAACGATATCTTTTTCTTCTCTGGTGAGAGGGAATACTATCTGAAAATTTTATGTTCTGATGATTTGGAGATCTAGACGAAAACGAAGATGAAGGCTTTTAAGGACTCGCAATTACATTCGTTTTTTCTGTTTTTCTCTCTTGCTATATGAATTTCGTTTAGCTTATTTTCTTGACGGTTTAAATTTTTTTTAAAGAAAATGATTCGTTTGACGCGATATCGATGTTGTGATCATGACTCCTAAGCAACCATTCTTGGCTAAACTGACTTAAGTGCCCATCAAATGTGTTTCCATCTATATCGTCCTATCAAGAGCAACAGCGGCAATAAATCTTGACCATGATTTGTTGAAAAGTGACAATAACAATATAAAGAAAGAATTTCGAATAGAAAGGATGGGTCTAGATACAATATGAAACGATAAGGTGTTATTCAAGTTTTTAAGTACGATCGTGACAAGCTAACAGGAAACGAACGATATCATCCTTACGAGAAAAAAAAAATTCGAGCATTTTTTCGGGCCAACGCCGGAAATTTCTTTTCGATTGACTTTATTTCCATTTGAAATTGTGGTATCGTGAAGTTAGGGGAACCCGAAAAATTGGCTTCAACCTTAGGGTTTTGATACCATAGAAAAAGACCAATGAAATTTCAACGTAGAAAAATACATGGGGATGATGGGGACCGCCATCTCCTCTTTACCTTTGCCTGCCCACCTTTTAAATAAAATAAAATAAAATAATGCCCTAAGTTTTGAGAATCTTGATAGCAACTTTAGGATTAGTGTCCCTTTAAAATTAAATATTGGTAGCTCTAGCTCATATATTCTTTTTATATTTGAGATAATTCAAATGGGAGACAAATCAAATCCTACGACCCTAATTCTTCTTCTAGATAATCGATAAAATCAACACCCCGATTGGCATTGGCCCCACGAAAAATTTAAATGAAATAGATAATGTATCGAAAAAAAGAAATTCCGGACCTTGTTTTCTCTTAACTGATAAGGAAAATACCATCATAAATTCGCAATTATGCTCATTGTGATACTAATACCCAAATTTTTTCGTATCGCCAAAACCTCAAAATTGTAAGGGTGTGAAAAGAATACCATTTGTCTATTATAAAAAAAATTCAAAACTTTGTCCATAGCTTTTTTTTTTTCAAGTTTGGGATATTGGTGTAACAATAGGTGTAGTTTAGGACTTTTAACGATACAAAAAAAAAATTCGCAATATTGATGTCGAAGTGGGCATAGTTTAGGACTTTATAAACATCCACCGAAATATAATAACCTAGATACGTACACGACATCCACCTTCTCTAACAAGAAAAAAGGATAAGAAGTGATGATCAGTCGCCGTAATTTTTGTCTAGCCCGTCCCTCGAGGGAGAGATTATTTTCTAATCTAATCTCAAGCGGGTTTTTTTTAACGAGAAAAATATGGGCCAATGTCTATTGGCCACGTACCCCGTCGGCCTGAATAATTTATTTTTTCAGACGATATTTCAGGGCAAATAGCGACGATTAATCGGGTGACCTAATCAAGAACACTGGGCGCCAAAACCAGCGAGTCATCGGGGGGAGATGGTGAGATGCCTTGCGGCCACGGAGCGTGATTAAACTAATTAATAGCTAATTAACTATTTAATTATTTACTAGGGTTATTCTTTAGTAAAAGTGAGCAGCAATTTTATTATTATTTAATTTCTTTTACGATTTCGAGATACGGCGTCTTGGATTTCGTATAGAACGTGTGGGTGATAATCGTTACCCTCTCTCTCTATTTGTTTATTAATCTAGTAAATATTTTATGCTCCCAACAACATTAGACAAAAAAGAGAGAGAGAGAATGCTTGGCGATCATTACATCGATCGACTTATATCCGATTAGATTATTAGGTTCCGTTGAACAGATCCAGACCAAATCCATCGCGAATCGAATAAATGTTAGCAAATCTCATTTGAATCTTACTTCACTCGGCGGTCGAAATTACTCGGGTTCACAGTGAAATTGGGGTCACGACGAAATTGATTTCTTGTCATAAATTCATTATTTCTTTAAATCGATTAAAAACGGTATATGATCACCAAATGCCACGAAAAATGGCACTTTCAGATACGTGACGACGAGAAAAACCAAAGGGCCGAAAAAAAAAGGAAAAACAAATCGAAAATTGTCAAATCTATATAATCAAAAGTATTATTAGCAGATAAGTACTCGTGTTGGCCCCCCAAAAGTAATGAAGCATCCCACCAATCTGAGTGCGATGCTCCCGGAAGTCACGTGACATCCGGCGTGCGGCACGTGTGCCCCATTTTAATCAACCCACCTTTTTTTCATTATTTACGATGAAATCGGACTATTCTCCCGATTTTACAAATTGGGTCTTTTTGTTTCCCCTAACTTATACAACGTAGGGAATAAATCGGTATCGGATGACATCGTGCGTACCTAATTATGACATAACAAATGTCCCTCGGGTCGATTTGGCGGTGGAGGGTGTGGACCAAATAACTCTTACAGATGGATGGAGATCGTACCGTTATCTTTGCCTTCCAAATGAAGCAGGCTTATGACACTACCATCTTGAATTATGAATCAAAAGACACGGTCCAAAATTAGGTAAGCCCTCAAAAAAAAGAAATTTCACGGATTAGGTCAGTCAAACTAGGAGATCAAAGTTGACTATTTTGGTACCGAAATTTCAAGAACAAGGTATAGATAGTCTCTTGCATTAAAGTATCTAGAAAAGTAGAGATAGTGATGGAGAAGCCTCGTAGCTTTAGCCCCCACTGTCGTTTTTGATCCTTAGCTTGCTCCTTTGATATCTTCTTTAGGTCTGCGGTCCTGCATTTGTCGGGTGAATTTCCAGGCTCTCTCTCTCTCTTTCCTTCTAAGGGTTCTAGCAAAACTTGTTCGTGGCCAAAAGTTTGAGCGAGACCCCCAATTTGATCGATCCTCGCCTTTCTGTTGCCCAAATTTTCTTAAGCCAGGCTGGGGCATATGTGATTTTACCTGTCCTGAAAGAGTCTCAGGCGATTCGTGCGTAGATCTTCCGTCAATCGATTATCGAGCTTCACGTGTCACAGTTAATTTTGACTAAACATGCCGAGCGACATGAACACAACTACGTTATGTTCAAGAAGAACCTAATATGATCGCGGGACTAAGTGGACATTAACGGAGATCGCAGGCGACCGTCCTTAAAGAACCGACAACGGCGTCGTGCTTCGAAGGGAAAATTTTTACGATGAAAAACTTCACGCGCAGTGCTGCGTTTTTCTCCAATTGGGATCATTAGAGGAAACTCTGCTATATTGGTTGGTGAGATCTTTAAAAAAATGTTTTACATGGGCAAACTATTACTGTCACCGATAAGAATCCAACGAGAAAAGGATTCATCTTAAATGCACCGTCGCTGTCCAATCGTCCTTGCACATGCAACCTCGGAAGGAAAACTCTTGCACATGCAACCTCGAAACGGAAACTCGAGCCGCCGTCATTGTCATCGCCTATCTTAGAGATGGAGAGCGACGGCAGCACGGATGGAGGGGGGCGACGATTGCGACGGCCATTGCGACGGTGAGGCCCGACAGTTGGCCGGCAGCGACGGTGGCTCCACGGCAGGAGGATGGGGCTGCTTGGGAAGGAGGAAGAAGAAGAAAGGAGGAGACAAATATGGGAAAGAGAGATGACAAAGAAAACGGAAAAAGCGCGTGTCAAGAGTCAAAATCGTATATGTTGATCTGTCTCTTCCCTATAGTTAGGTGAAATTAAATATAGATTTACTTTAAATTAGCGATATCGATCTGAAAGATCAATAAGAGAACAACCTTCCACTTCAATGTCCCTTCCTACAAGTTTCATCGCGAAGATGGATTGGCGTAAAGTCTTGTTGACAAGCTGGCGATTTGACCTAAAGAGGGGATTCTAGCATAAAGGAAGGCATTGATCTACAGAAGGAATGTTTGGCTGATATTCTCAATTAAAGAGACCGTTTGGTACTTGTGATGTGCGCATATCGACTTGTCCATCTATGGAGATTAGTCCAGCGGTTAGCATCAGGTCATCAATCGCGACACGGCGAAGAGCAGGCAAAAGCGCAGATATGTCTAATTTACTTAGTAGGAAAAATCTTTTGACCTTGGTGAAAAAGGCTAATGGAGAAAGCTGTGACAAGTCTAATCCGCGCGCATTCAATTTAAAATGGAATAATCATGTTTTTTTTTTTTGGTCGATCGAATAATCACATAAGTTGGTATGATTGGAAACTACTGAAATCGTATCAATGAAATCGAATGAAACGCACGTGCGCTCCTTTAGTAGCAATTAAAATCTTTGGTATTGTTAACGAGTGCCCCAAGACACATGTTAAGATCGTTGAAAATAAAGATGACCCCATATGTGGCACTTTGAATATCGAGCAATAAATACATTTTGAAAAAGTCACCCGATTTAAATAGAGCACAATTAATGGGGTTTGATGAGTGTTGGAAGGAGGCTCTTTAACATTTTCAAAAATAGTAATGGCATATTCGCTAAGAGCAAAATTACATCCTCATGGTCCAGACATGCTCTACATCAAAAAATAGATATAACTGTACTGGAAGTCATAAAATTGTCATGAAAATACAATTAAATCTTAAAATTCATAAAAAAATGTAATCAAGTCTTAAAACTTATTAAATTTATGTAATCAAGTCTTTTTATTAACTCCGTCAAACTTGGCTAATGGAAAATATTGAAGTGAGATTTTTTTTTATTATATTCTCTCTCCTACGTAACAATGATAAGGCTAAAACGTGAAACGTAAGGCAAAAATGATGTTGTTGTTTGTATAAATCTGATTTTTATTTTATTTAAATTAAATTAAAAATGAGCTAAATTTGGAAATGAAAAGAGGTAAGAAATCAACGGCGAGAGCTCAAATGATCGTTTTAGCCACATCATCGCCACGTAAGATAGAGAAAGAAAAAAAAACCGCATTAGCAGTTTCCGTCAGTTAAGTTGTACGAAGTTAACAGAATGACTTGATTGCACCAATTGACAAGTATTAGGTTGATTGCATATTTTGTAAATTGTAAGACTCAATTGTACTTTCGTGATAAATTTTAGGATTTCCAGTACACTTATTTCAAAATAATATGATATTCTTCGTGGGAATTAGGAAAGAATTTTAAAAATGGACTATAAAAAAAAGTAATTATTCGACGCACTTCCACAATAAATATTGATATAATATGGTTGCTTGAAACAGTAACCCAAGGTGGTCACAAATCACAATTTCAGAAGTGGTTGGCGTGGAGGCACTAGATTAGATTAATGATAGAAATTAAATATCTAATCATATGGCAACTTTGTCAGTACCAAACTCCCACCCGTGGATATCCGTATTTCAGACACGTGGTGGCACTGGCAGGTATACCGCCACCTAAGTCGTTGTCCTTAAGTTTTTATTTATAAAATGGATCTTTTGATAAATATAATATGTTGAGTTAATACTATAAAAAATCTCAAACTGATATATTTATAATAAATTCACTCCAAACGAATATTTTGACCACAAAAAAATCCTAAGTTAGTACACATGTGATCAATTTACTCTTTATTAGTTACTGTTAAATTTTTCCATCAAATTGCTGAGTTAAATGACATATGATAGTTGACAGGTGTGTAAGTTTAGGATTTTACCCTCCGTTTGTCGCAGGTGTACCGATTTGTGCTTTTTTGTGGTATTAATCCAATTTAACAGAAGGTAAATTTATCATAAAAGTACAAGCTTAGGATTTCCTGTGGTAAAAAAATTAGTTTATGATAAATTTATCATAGGTGTATCAGTTTGGGGTTTTCAGTTATCAAAAAATTAGTTTTGGATAAATTTGATACATATATACTAATTTGAAGTTTTTTGTGGCATTAACCTTCATTTATTTCAATTTGCCTACATAATAAAATATACACTTGACTGATGTAAATACCTTCTTAGACAGCCTTCAGAGATTAACTTTTGGACATGAGCACATCCTTAAAAGGCTACATCTCAGTTCTCATTCAAATCTCAAAATAACCAGAATGTAAAATTTTCAAAGAGTATTTCCTTTTCTTGGGGAAGATAAAGATACTGGAAAAATTGGAGCATAAGGCGTACAGGCATCGCTACGTTAAAAAAAGGAATGCATCCAAGGAGACCGCTCCACCAAACAGGGACAGGTCGCGGAGGCATAAAGTAATGTTGACTATCCGATGATTTGACCTAAAGAGGGGATTCTAGCATCAAGAAAGGCATTAATCTACAGAAGGAATGTAGCTGATATTCTCAATTAAAGAGACCGTCGGTAATTGTGACGTGCGCATATCGACGAGGCCATATATGGAGATTAGTCCAGCGATTAACATCAAGTCATCAATTGCGACACGGCGAAGAGCAGGCAAAAGCGCAGATATGTCTAATTTTTTTTTTTTGGCCAGAAGATATGTCTAATTTACTGAGTATGAAAAATCTTTTGCCCTTGGTGAAAAGGCTAATGGAGAAAGCTTTTACAAGTCTAATCCGTGCGCTTTCAATTTAAAATGGAATAACCACATGTGTTTTTTTTTTATCGATCGAATAATCACATAGGTTGGTATGATTGGAAACTATTGAAATCGTATCAATGAAATCGAATGAAATACACGTGCGCTCCTTAAGTAGCAATTAAAATCTTTGGTATTGTTAACGAGTGCCTCAAGACACTTATTAAGATCGTTGAAAATAAAGATGACCCTTATGTCGTACTTTGAATATCGAGCAATAAATACATTTTGAAAAAGTCACCCGATTTAAATAGAGCACAATTAATGGGGGCTTGATGAGTGTCGGAAGGACGCTCTTTAACATTTTCAAAAATAGTAATGGCATATTCGCTAAGAGCAAAATTACATCCTCATGGTCCAGACATGCTCTACATCAAAAAATAGGTATAACTGTACTAGAGGTCATAAAATTGCCACGAAAATATAATTAAGTCATAAAATTCATAAACAAAAAATACAATCAAGTCTTAAAATTTATCAAATTGATACAATTGAGTTTTTTTTATTAACTCCATCAAACTTGATTAACGGAAAATATTGAAGTGACTTTTTTTTTAATATATTCTCTCTCCTACGTAACAATGGTAAGGCTAAAACGTGAAACGTAAGGCAAAAACGATGTTGTTGTTTGTATAAATCTGATTTTTATTTTATTTAAATTAAATTAAAAATGAGCTAAATTTGGAAATGAAAAGAGGTAAGAAATCAAGCGGCGAGAGCTCAAATGATCGTTTTAGCCACATCATCGCCACGTAAGATAGAGAAAGAAAAAAAAACCGCATTAGCAGTTTCCGTCAGTTAAGTTGTACGAAGTTAACAGAATGACTTGATTGCACCAATTGACAAGTATTAGGTTGATTGCATATTTTGTAAATTGTAAGACTCAATTGTACTTTCGTGATAAATTTTAGGATTTCCAGTACACTTATTTCAAAATAATATGATATTCTTCGTGGGAATTAGGAAAGAATTTTAAAAATGGACTATAAAAAAAAGTAATTATTCGACGCACTTCCACAATAAATATTGATATAATATGGTTGCTTGAAACAGTAACCCAAGGTGGTCCCAAATCACAATTTCAGAAGTGGTTGGCGTGGAGGCACTAGATTAGATTAATGATAGAAATTAAATATCTAATCATATGGCAACTTTGGCAGTACCAAACTCCCACCCGTGGATATCCGTATTTCAGACACGTGGTGGCACTGGCAGGTATACCGCCACCTAAGTCGTTGTCCTTAAGTTTTTATTTATAAAATGGATCTTTTGATAAATATAATATGTTGAGTTAATACTATAAAAAATCTCAAACTGATATATTTATAATAAATTCACTCCAAACGAATATTTTGACCACAAAAAAATCCTAAGTTAGTACACATGTGATCAATTTACTCTTTATTAGTTACTGTTAAATTTTTCCATCAAATTGCTGAGTTAAATGACATATGATAGTTGACAGGTGTGTAAGTTTAGGATTTTACCCTCCGTTTGTCGCAGGTGTACCGATTTGTGCTTTTTTGTGATATTAATCCAATTTAACAGAAGGTAAATTTATCATAAAAGTACAAGCTTAGGATTTCCTGTGGTAAAAAAATTAGTTTATGATAAATTTATCATAGGTGTATCAGTTTGGGGTTTTCAGTTATCAAAAAATTAGTTTTGGATAAATTTGATACATATATACTAATTTGAAGTTTTTCGTGGCATTAACCTTCATTTATTTCAATTTGCCTACATAATAAAATATACACTTGACTGATGTAAATACCTTCTTAGACAGCCTTCAGAGATTAACTTTTGGACATGAGCACATCCTTAAAAGGCTACATCTCAGTTCTCATTCAAATCTCAAAATAACCAGAATGTAAAATTTTCAAAGAGTATTTCCTTTTCTTGGGGAAGATAAAGATACTGGAAAAATTGGAGCATAAGGCGTACAGGCATCGCTACGTTAAAAAAAGGAATGCATCCAAGGAGACCGCTCCACCAAATAGGGACAGGTCGCGGAGGCATAAAGTGATGTTCACTATCCGATGATTTGACCTACAGAGGGGATTCTAGCATCAAGAAAGGCATTAATCTACAGAAGGAATGTAGCTGATATTCTCAATTAAAGAGACCGTTGGTACTTGTGATGTGCGCATATCGACGAGGCCATATATGGAGATTAGTCCAGCGACTAACATCAAGTCATCAATTGCGACACGGCGAAGAGCAGGCAAAAGCGCAGATATGTCTAATTTTTTTTTTTGGCCAGAAGATATGTCTAATTTACTGAGTATAAAAAATCTTTTGCCCTTGGTGAAAAGGCTAATGGAGAAAGCCTTTACAAGTCTAATCCGTGCGCTTTCAATTTAAAATGGAATAACCACATGTGTTGTTTTTTGGTCGATCGAATAATCACATAAGTTGGTATGATTGGAAACTATTGAAATCGTATCAATGAAATCGAATGAAATACACGTGCGCTCCTTAAGTAGCAATTAAAATCTTTGGTATTGCTAACGAGTGCTCCGAGACACCTGTTAAGATCGTTGTAAATAAAGATGACCCCATACGTCGCACTTTGAATATCGAGCAATAAATACATTCCGAAAAAGGCACCCGATTTAAATGGAGCACAATTAATGGGGTTTGATGAGCGTCGGAAGGACGCTCTTTAACATTTTCAAAAATAGTAATGGCATATTCGCTAAGAGCAAAATTACATCCTCGTGGTCCAGACATGCTCTACATCAAAAAATAGGTATAACTGTACTAGAGGTCATAAAATTGCCACGAAAATATAATTAAGTCATAAAATTCACAAAAAATACAATCAAGTCTTAAAATTTATCAAATTGATACAATTGAGTTTTTTTTATTAACTCCATCAAACTTGATTAACGGAAAATATTGAAGTGACTTTTTTTTTAATATATTCTCTCCCTGTAACAATGGTAAGGCTAAAACGTGAAACGTAAGGCAAAAATGATGTTGTTGCTTGTATAAATCCGATTTTTATTTTATTTAAATTAAATTAAAAATGAGCTAAATTTGTAAATGAAAAGAGGTAAGAAATCAGGCGACAAGGGCTAAAATGATCGTTTTAGTCACGTCATCGCCACGTAAGATAGAGAAAAAGAAAAAAAAACACGTCAGCAGTTTCCGTCAGTTAAGTTGGACGAGGTTAACGGAATGACTTAATTGCACCAATTGACAAGTTTTAGGTTGATTGCATATTTTGTAAGTTGTAAGACTCAATTGCACTTTTGTGATAAATTTTAGGATTTCCAATACACTTATCCCAAAATAATATGATATTCTTCGTGGGAATTAGGAAAGGATTTTAAAAATGGAATATAAAAAAAGTAATCATTCGACGCACTTCCACAATAAATATTGATATAATATGGTTGCTTGAAACAGTAACCCAAGGTGGTCACAAATCACAATTTCATAAGTGGTTGGCGTGGAGGGCACTAGATTAGATTAATGATAGAAATTGAACATATCTAGTCATATGGCAACTTGTCAGTACCAAACTCCACCCGTGGATATCCGTATTTCAGACACGTGGTGGCACTGGCAGTTATACCGCCACCTAAGTCGTTGACGTTAAGATTTTATTTCATTAATATAATATGTTGAGTTAATACTACAAAAAATTTCAAATTAATATATTTATGATAAATTTATTCCAAACTAATATTCTGACCACCAAAAACCCTAAACTAGTACACCTCTGACAAATTTACTCTCTGTTAGTTTCCGTTAAATTTTGCCGTAAAATTACTGAATTAAATGATACTTGACAGATGATAGGTATGTCAGTTTGGGATTTTACCCTCCATTTATCGCATGTGTATCAATTTGTGATTTTTCGTGGTATTAATCAAATTTAACAACGGGTAAATTTGTCACAAATATACAAGCTTAGAGTTTTTGTGGTCAAAAAATTAGTTTATGATAAATTTATCACAGGTGTACCAGTTTGGAGTTTTTAGCGATCAAAAAATTAGTTTTGGATAAATTTGTCACATGTGTACTAGTTTAGAGTTTTTCGTGATATTAACCTTCATTTGTTTCAATTTGCCTGCATAATAAAAGATATACTTGACCGATGTAAATACCTTCTTAAACAGCCTTCAGAGATTAACTTTTGGACATGAGCATGTCCTTAAAAAGCTCCATCTCGATTCACATCCAAACGTCAAGATCACCCAAATATAAAATTTCTAGAGAGTATCCCATTTTCTTGGGGAAGATAAAGATACTGAAAAAATTGGGAGTATAAAGAATGCGGATACCGGTACATTAAAAAAAAGGAACGCATCCAAAAAGCCCACTCCATCAAATGGAGACAAGTCCCAGAGGTCCTCGTAGGAACGAAAGGGCTTGATCGTTTTTAACATTATATCTCATTAATCTCCTAAACTGATACTTAATTACCCACTTAGGCCGGCGATCTTATCCACCCTTGATTCGAGGGTTTCAATAACCTTCTTTTTTATATATATAAATCAAATCAATGATGGATAATGCCAGCTTGTCAAAAGAAATTATCGATGGTTTGTACTATAATTATTTAAAATATCATGTTTAGTGCGCGAAAAGCAAGATAAGTAGCGACTGACCCTAACCCAGAGGAAAATGTGAAAAATGTTGACCATGCACAAGTTGTGCTTAATGTTGTATTAATTTGCTCAGGTGATGGCAACTGGGGCCCCACCAAACCAATCCTCACTTGCTCTATTATTGTAATCTAGTGCTGCGACAAAGGTATCAACTAGGGACGTTCTTCTTGCCTCTGCCTCTTTTAACAATTTTTTCTCGTTTGGTTTAGCTGGGGAAGGTCGTAGAGTGGTTTAGAAGTTGTCCTACTTTTAATAAGATAGTGCACGAGCCATTGACTTCTTGTGACTGATCTGTTGAAATTTCCGCATCCAATGGATTCTCAGGACACAATGACGTTTAGATCTCGCTAACACTAACTAATTTTTCATTATCATAAAGCATATCGAGGGGCAAATCGAAGGGCGAATCAATCGGGGGCTGAACTGATGGCTAATGATGCGC
Source organism: Syzygium grande (assembly GCA_024733475.1). Lineage (NCBI taxonomy): Eukaryota > Viridiplantae > Streptophyta > Magnoliopsida > Myrtales > Myrtaceae > Syzygium > Syzygium grande. The sequence continues at coordinate 8,835,262 of JAMXDD010000001.1, forward strand.
TCTCTTTTCTGTAGATTAAGATTTGATTTCTCATGACACCGACTGCAGACAAACCCTGCTGTCGAACTGGGTTTTGGCTCACCTTTTAGATAAACAAGTCATTGCATAAGTACGGAGTTCATGCACGCTCGATGAGTTTATGTTTCATAAAAAGCTTCGCGCTATCCTCTTGCTTCGTATATGTCCATGAGAATCGACCGGCGCGACATGATGTTTGACCTAACCATGTTCAACTTAATGACTTTCTAAGGGATGCCTTCTTTGATTATTCTTTAATGGGTTCACGAGAGGCTTTAGCTACAAGTTTTCGATTTAGATCATATGATACGTCATGAAGTCGGTCGTTGGTCTATTCTATAATATCCAGGGTTAACGATCCCCTAATTGTCGTGGTCATAGCAAGGACTATTCCAATCCCAATTGGAGACCCCAAGGCTTTTATTAGACCTTGATTGGGAGATAGGCGCGAATAACGTGTCATCGTCAAGCAATCGCTTGCGAAGCCGAATATATCCAGGTGACGGCCCATCTTATTTCATTGTCAATCAGTCTTGTAAAGGGTTTGCAAGCTTTTTTTTTTTCTCTTTTTTATATTTGCCATCAAATGTCTAATTCGTGATTGGAAAAACGACTTTGATAGTCCCTATCTTTGATGACCCGATGTGCAATATTATCCCTAGACTTTGATCATTTAATTTTTCCTAAATGTTCAGTGTATTCCTTGTGTTTTTATCAAATAGGGGAGAAACTTTAGCCCAAGTTCATTTTTTTTTTTTAATTTCGCCATAGTTTAGAGGCTTGTAGAGATTTTCTCTCTTGTTTGGTCAAACAAAAGGACCACACCGAACATTTGGGAATAGTTGAAGGATCATATTGAAGAAATAAAAAGTCTAAAGATGACAGGACACATTTATTTAAAGTTTGGAGTCAATTAGTGTCATTTTCCTTTTGTGATTTGCCGTGTTAGTGTGTACTTGTTTCGCGAAAAATGAACGGTTTGAAAAATATTTTCCTCAAAATATTCGTTTGTATCACTTACGAAAATAAATGAAAGAAAAATATTTTCTTTATCCATAAAAAAATTTAGACATAAATTGTTATCGGTAATGAAAATATTTTTCATCGACTAATTATTTTAAGCGATATGAGGGATTATTTTTAATAATATATTTTTAATATTATTTATTTTCTGCGAAACAAACATAGCCTTAAATTTAATTTGCTTTAACGCTAAAATAAATGACAAATTGTGGTTGCATATTTAGACTGTGACGATGATGCTTCAACAGACTTTCGTGGGCTTGTTAAATGGAGTGTTTGGTCCGAAAAAAGTGATTGTTGCCTGGTGGGGAACGCGTTAAACCCAAGAAAATTGATATTGAAGCGACCTTCTGTTTCTTTCTATAATGATTTCTTTATTTTTTTCTTTTACAAAATATATGAATTTCATTCCATCTATTAGAATCCTGATAAATTATAATTGATATCATAATATCTCTTAAATTTAAATGGTTCTATTATAAATCCTATAAATAGCTCGCGTACTATTCATCAATGTACATAAATTACACAACTCTCTTTTTCGCAAATTCTTATCTCCATTTATAACAGGAATTTCTTTCTTTTCGTTAGTATGATTACAAGAATGAGACGGGAGTATTTTGGCTGTGAAGAACACTTGATAAGGTTAACGAAATTTCAAACCATTTTGACCGAGATTTTAGGTAACATCGTAACTCTATAATATTAGGTGAAAACTCCTCTTTCCTCCCAATAAAAGGTTAAATAGTGACATCTTTTTAGGAAAAATTTCATAAAAAGATCTGAAACGTCATCATTTTCTCAAATAAGGGTTTCAAGTGCACCTTATTTCAAATAAGGGCATGAAGTAGTTATGTCGATTTAAAGAACGACTTGACTTTTTAGATGGTCAAGAATATTTTCGTCATTTACTTTTTTTTTTTTTTTTTCCATTTTCCCATTTTCCCATTTTTCCTTTTTTTTTTTTTTTCTTTCTTCTTTGCCAGTGGTCGATTGGCCACCAGCAAAGCCTAGATAGGGCTGGGCGAGGGCCACCCTCACCGGCCACTAGCAAGGAACAACCTCGCTTGCGCGAGGCGACCCTCACCCGGTGGCCACCCGGCGAGGGTTGCCGAGCCCTCACCATTGGCTAGCGAGGGCTTGGCCACCAGCAAGGGCCCGGCGACTAACGAGATCAAGCACTTATTTGAAATTGTCATTATCATCTTTTTATGAGTATCTTTCCAGATCAATTCGTAATTTCCTTGGGTTTTTTTTTTGTAATTTTTTTTATTTTTTCGTAGTTAACTTTTGCAATTGGTTGAAACTCATGGAATACTGGGCTGAGCCCAACTGGACAAAAATTCTGTCCACAAGGTGATAATGATGTTATTCACATTTTAAAAGCAGCCCAAGTGTGATGGGCCTGGAAAAGCATCCTGATTTTCTTTTATTAATTCAACAGTCTTTTTTTTTTCTCTTTTCTTTTTTCTTGTTTATGGAAGATGTACAAAAGAAGGTTATATGACATCCTTGTTATGTTTTATCAATCTACATGTCCCACACTTAGTTATATGTTTCTGTCAATTGCTTTTCCTTTGTTAATATAACAACACAAATCATCCGGGCGGATTTTTAGAGACTCTCAATTAGAGAAAAAAGATGGATTTTAGCATAACATGCACGAATCGAGAGGGTCTAGTCGCACATCACCCGTGGGCATGGGACGCGGTTCTCCTACCCCTAATATGGCCATGCGTGTGATCCCACAACCCGGATAATTAATTTTTTGGGGAGCAAATGGAACATCTACTCAAAACGATTGACGTCATTGTGAAGTATTTAAAGTCCAAGCATGCAAAAGCCTTCTTTTAACTGCCGTGGGTCTCAAGATATGGAAATTCGTATGGCCTCTACAAGCAAATTACAAGGTAGAAAGCTTGAGATTGTACAGAGAATTTGGAATAAATTTTCATTACATTGACAGATCACAGATGTTTTAAAGGGTTTGTAAGTGGCAAAAAAGAAGAAGTTACCAATTACCTGATTTCTCGATAACTTGTTAGTAACTTACCAGTACTATTATGAAATTACAAACACTTTTTGGCAATTTTATAAATTATTAGCTTTTCGTATCTCTTATCAACTCTTATTCCCTTTTTTTACCAACGTCATAAACTTACTTCACCAGGTTTTTATAAGGGACTTATCAACTTTTTCGATTAAGTCACTAACTACTTTTAAGTTACCAACTTTCATTTGTCCTATTTACCAACATGTTTTAGGTTTCTTTTTTAAATTGTTAATTTCTGTTATTATTTACCAACTTTTATTTATTTTTCTCACAAACGCCTTAAACTAATAAGCTCTTATATGAACTTGCCAACTTCTATTTGTATGACCGGATCTCATTAAGTTATCAACTAGTTTCAATTTATCAACTCTCATTCGAATTATTTACGGCCATTTATTTATTTCTTTCCCAAATTTACCTACTATTCATTAAATTACCATCTTTTATTTGCCTTGCTTATCAACTTGTAAATTTACCAACTCTTTTAAGAAGTTATCAACCTCAATTAGAGTGATTATCAATTTTTTTCTCAAATGATAGTTGGTAATTAAATACCAAGTGGTAATTTATTGGGATAAAGCTTCGCAAATCGCATCAATTTAGCTTAGTAATAGTGTGAGTAGATGTATGGAGTTGTTAACCAAGTCAATTAAAAGTTGTTAACTCAATAGAAAAGTTCGTAAATTGAGAAAGAAAAAAATAATTAAACGTTGGTAAGTTATTAAAATGACAGTTGATTACCAAACAATAGTTCATAGTTTAATTCGACAAATGGTTCGACCAAAAAAAAATCTTACAAATGGCGATAAATTACTCTAATTTGGGTCAATAATTTCATATAAGAACTAATTAATTCGAAACAAGTTACGCAAATAAAATTGAATTAGTGAATAGGAAATTGATAATATGCAAACTAACAAAATAAGTTGGTAATATCATAAAAGTATTGGTAAATTAACAAAGTCTTTTTTCTTTTTATTTTTCTTTTTAACTTACCAACATTTATTAAAGTTACATGTAAAAAAAAAACACTATGTTTAAATACGAAACAATGGAGTTCTGCTTTTACAAGTAAGACTTGTGTGAATGTACAACAACAGTAACAACAAAGCCTATTGTCCCTATAGGATTAGGAACCCACAAAAATAACAGGAGACAGAAGAAACCGGATGCATGTACTACAAAAAGACCCTAAACCTACAAAACATTTGCATCCAAGTCCATCCTTCTAAAGAAAAAAACCATGTACTTGTTCACCTTGTCCTAACTCTCTTTCTTCCCCTAGTAGACCTCACAGATCTTGGGCCATCGTTTGTAATTCTACGTTTCTGCCGCCAATTCGAGATCGAACTTCTCTTGCCAATAGCTGAAGATTCCGCCGACGGGGAGGAGTCGGAGTTTCCTGCGCTCTTGCTTCCCAATGATGCTGTCCAAACCATGCTATTGGCATTCGAAGCCCTCGGGGGCAACGTGGGCGCCCTGTGACGAATGGCGCTTCGAGGCCTGACCAGAGCGTCAGCGTGGACGAAGTCGGACCCTTTATAGTGTTGCCTCAGTTTTTGGGTGACAATGTCTCTCAGGAGCAATGCGGACTTGTGCTCCCTTGTCCTTCTGGAATAGAAGACCAACGAGTTGTTTACGAGGAGCAAAAGATCTCGGAACACTTCTGTGGAAGATGTTATGGCGAGGCTCGATATTCTTGATCTTATGGTGTGAAAATCCATGTGTTGGCGGATCAATCTCTTGTATCTTCCTCTCTTCTGTGACAGATAAATACAACAAAACATGTCGGAGTCAGACGCGTGTTTTTATTATTCTTGCTGCATCACATGACTAGTCCTAGAGTTCCTAGCGATAACATGTGTATCTGACAAATCATGGAGAAGTTGCACACACGGTTGCATTAATAGCGGTATGTAAACTTGATGGGATAATCAGAATTCAGAAGTCGGATTGCAGGCGAACATCGATAATAGCTGGCTTCGAATTATGCATCGAATCTAAACTTTACCTGGCAATTAAGTCGGCGATAGAATATGCTGGCGCTCTTGTGCTCCACGACAGAATCGAAGATCCTCATCAGATCATTGACAGTCTCCTTCCTCCGACCTTTACGACTCTGAGAATCCGTCAAAACATCGGCCGGGCCCATGAATTCGCTTTCTCCTACACTCCCTTCTTTAATTTGCACAACACAATTCTTCCTTTTTCTCAGACCTCTCTTCTTCGTAAGGAAGCCTCTTTGACCTCTGCATAGCTCTTGGAGCTTCATATCGACCTTGCGATCCTTGTCTCGCTTAGACAACTTGGGAATACCCTGCTTAGTCTCCGTCTCAACTGAAAGTTGAACGCGACCATCTGAGGAGCTAGTAGAGACTTCTTGAGTGAAGCTATCTGAGAGCGCGCCTTCCAGTGCCTGTCTTCGATATGATTTCGCTCCATATGAGTTCTGGACTGGTACAACCGATACTGTCCGGCTGGAGTCATAATCGGTGTTGGAATAAGGTTCGCCCTCTGCCTTGAGAAATTCGAGCTTCGATTCCAGATTCCTGACAGAGAAAAGCATGAGTCCATAATCAAAGAACAACAGAATGACAGACACAAAATGTTGTCCAACTCGCCACACATCGATTCTATTTCTCACTTAAAAATGACTTCCCGGTGTCAAAGGGCAAGTATTGATGTCTACATAATTTAGATAGTTGAAATCACAGGCTTCTTGCAAAAGCAAAGCGGGCCGAGTTTAATTCATATATTGATGTAACCTCCACCTCAATCTAGAATTCAACAGATCTTCGTGTGATAGCGGTTCTTACACATTCCATGTCCTTAATTTCCATTCAAAAGAAATGGATGCAGAAGGACAAGCAAGTCTATAAAGCGACATGGAAGACAAGATAAAACAAAAAGACCAGATTGCTGACCCAATAGAGCTTTCGGATTGCTCTAAGGCTCGCCTCAACTCCGCCATTCGCTGTTCTCGTAATTCTTCGAACCAAGCTCTAAAATAGAAACAACGAAAATATTTGGTGTTGTGAAAAGTTAAAGTCTTACCCTTACTAAAAAAAAAAATAGAAACAACGAAAAGCATGAGTCCACGATCATAGAGAAACCATAATGGCAATGAACTTGGTCCCCAGCTCGTGAAGGCTCGAAGCATTACAATGCTACTACTTTTAGTAATCCATGAAAGGCTCACAGACAAGCAAATGTCTCTCACTCCAATCAATCAAAATGCCATTTAGGTGTTACATAACCATCACTACCGTTTGCCGCTTCAGATTGCAGAAACAAGGATACATGGCAACATCCTTCGAGAAAGAAAAGAGTTGTACTTACGTGCGCCCTGAGAATCGCCGTTGCAGGTCCTCATACTTGGCTTCGCAAACCTGCATTATAACGTCGAATTTACATTTAACATATCATTAGCGATTGCATCAATAGTTTTGCAGAAGATGATGAACCTTTTGCACAAGTAGAAGGATGAATAATGCACCTATGGGTTATTGAATCTACGCCTTTATCTAAGTGTTATGACATAAGTATCTGCTTTTCTAATCTTTATAACGTGTTTACGTAAGTCATTAAGATTTGTTGAGTCTATTAATTGATCTAGGTTTTTGCATTTGCTATAACTCTTGTTGTTCTTGTAACGCAATAGATATACAATACTATATACGAAGAGCAAAAAGAAAAGTACACATGCATGCTTATTTGGATCTTTTAAATGAAAAAAAATTCAAATTTGCTAAATCATCATGGGGGTCAACACGTTAGAAAAATTTAAGTGAGAGATGAAATAAAATAAGTGAAATAAGGGGAAATTGTATAAAAGTAGTACATGTTTGACCTCATACTTTACAACTATTACACAGCACCCTTGAACTTTTATTGTGTTATAACTGTTAACCCTCTAAATTTTTCCCGTTGGTATGTGCAATGCATGACTTTTAAGTGGTAAAAGTGTATTCTTATATAATTTTAAAGGAAAAATAAATTGATTAAAATAATGATAATTAGAAAAGTAAATATCGAAAATGATATTAGACGAAAATAATTTTTTAAGGTTTGGTGAATATATCCACTTTAATAGAACTAAATAGGAGATTTTAAGAAAAAGAGTAGACACAAATTAAGTAATCACAAAAAAAGGCTCAATAACAAAAAGTTCAGATGAAGACAATTAGTTACTCATTACGTACTTTTAAATGATTGATTAATGTAGAAAAATATTTTTAATAAGCATATTTTTATAAAAATATAAAGAGAAATGATGTTCTCAATCCAACAAATAAGATGATTAACGAAATCTAAAGTGATTTTTTAATACTTTTATGGATCGATCATTTTTCCATTAATTAACCATTGAAAAATATTTAATGAATCTCCAATTTTTGGAATTTGATCTTTTTCCCTTGTAATTAATCAATTATGTTTCTTTTTCTTAAAATATCTTATTGAGATTTAAAATTATATTCATCAAATTTTTAACAATTCTTTATATCTCAATATTGTTGTCCTCCACTGCTAATATTTCAGTTAACTTATTTTCTCCATTTTTTTTTTTTTTTCATTTTTCACACAATTAAGGAGAAAGAAAGTTCTCTTCCAAAAAATAAGATAAAAATACACCTTTACTCCTAAAAAATCATGTAAATTGTACATCATAACGGAAATAACAATTGAGGGTTAGCATTTGCAACAAAATGAATGTTCAGAACAATAATGTGTAACAGTTGAAAGATTATGGGCAAATCTAATTTCCTATTGAAATAATTAAATCGACATGCTCGTGAAAGCGAAGAACGGCAAGTCCCAAAAAGGCGTTAACTTCAAATTGCAAAAGTTTTAAAAAAATCCTAGTTTTTATTGAATACTTAATGCACAAAAATTACAAAATAAAACAGGAGATGAGCAAGTAGCTTCACATCAACTACGCGCCTTCTTCCCAAATTTTGGCAACAAGTAAAAAATCCGGTCCACTTGTCATAATTTCCTTGGAGTATATTGAAAGAGTAATGTTAAGTGCCCTAAATTTTTACCAAGAAATTCATACTAATTTTTTTTTTTGGTCAAAAAATTCACACTAATTCAACATATATTCAATTAACAAAGACAAAAAGGGAAATGCAGCCCAAACAGGAAAGGACCAAATAAGGAATATAGCATTTCCTTTTCAAATGGTTTCTTCTTGCATGAGCATTAATACGTGCTCTCGAAAATAGAAATCAAATTCTATCTTTTCTTTAAATTTCTTATCTTCCTTATTGGTGCAACACAAGCCAAAATGACATGGCAAATTACAACCTATGAGGAAATTAAAGAGAGGGAGAATTCCCCGGGAACATCATGAGTTTGGTAAACCCTAAAAAGCACATATATCACATGTAACATAGATGTTATCATAGGAGCGAAGGGAAGAGACGATGTAGTTTTGACCTTAGGGGTGATTTCACACGGCCAAGCAATCCGGGCTCGGAGCTCCGTCGCGACCCTGTCCCAATCTCCGGTCCCATGCCGGAGCACAGCGCCTCCGAGCAAGAGCTCGTCCCACGTGCTCCACATCCCTGTCTCCATTGTCTTCGACGCCAACGTGCACGCTCCGCGATGGAATATCCTCTACTTCCCGTTTCTCCAAATCCTATTCGCCCCGGCCCCGGTTGGCGCCCAAACAACGGCACCCGCCCATTTCCTTCGAATCGGCGATCAAACGAATGCGCACGATCATTGTGCGAAGATCATTCGAGACCCATCCGACTCCGGACCCGCCTAATTGAAAACCTCGAGCCTCCAAAAAAAAAAAGTTTGACAAAGCCTTCCTCACAAGACAAAAAATTTTCTTTTTTGAAAGAGGAGAGAGAGAGACAGAGAGAGACAGAGATATGAAGGTTACGTGAGCAATGTGATTTTGGGCTTTGATATGAAGGTTATGGGAGCTATGTGATCTTGGGTTTTTTTTTTTTGTTTTACCTTTTTCTAGTTTTTCCTGTCTTGGAGGATAAGTTATTGGTGTTCTATGGCTAAAGTTTGTTAAATTCAGTTTTCTATTTTTTGGAATCTGTCATCAGATTAACAAGAAAGAATTAGAGGGATTCTATTTTATGGATGATAAAGAAGGATAAATTTTTGTATTGTTCATTTTTGGAATTTTGCTGCTCTGGAATGGATGGCCTCCATTGTCAGCTTCTGTGTCAATACAGAATGCCAATATCACTCTTGCAATTCACGTTAATCATCCATATATAACATTCATTCTGGGCAGTCTTAATCAGTTATTCATTCGTTTTATTTTCCCTGGTGTTCTCAGATTTGTAATACGAATAGTTTCCGCGAATCTGCAGCGAAAACGCATTGCCGGGTCGATCCAATCAACTCGACCACACCTCGATTTTAACTTATTTTTAAACATTAGATAAAAGATAAGTGAAAACCTTTCATAAAACTTGGCATTGTGATCTTCGAATGATACAAAACGTTTGGCATTAATCATTTGGGGGTTCGTCATCCTCAGGTTCACGAAGAGTGTAGTAATTGGACATCGAACAGCCAATTTTATCCAAGAGAATGGTTTAGTCAACAAGGAGGCACGTGGCCCAGGTTGTGCCCACCAGTAGAAGGGGTTTAATCTTCGGGTTCCGGTGGCGTGCACCAACCAGTGTCATCGGATTTGGGGGTGGTCCTGTAGACTCTAATCTCCACCGTAAATTTCTGAAAGTTACATTCAATTAGGCAAAGTGGAATTGCAGCATCAGCCTCGCCATGTATCTCTGCTATGCTCATTCTCAGAAACACTTACACTTTTTAGGCTCATTCTCAGAGACACTACACCTTTTAGGCTCATTCTCACTGGAAACTATTTTTCAAATAAGCTAGAGACACTCAAATCCTTGGGGCTCACCACCTTCTTTCAACTCACTTTTGCAGAAATCCTTTAGCAATGGACCCAACGTGTGAAGGATCAAAGTGATCCTTGTAATGACTGGGTAAGCTAAGACAATCTGATCTTTAATGGAGGCTTGCTCATGACAATACGATTGCACCTTCATTTTACAGTGAAATTCTAACAGCTAAGATGCACAGAAGACGAGCTCTTTCAGTTATGATAAACAAAGTGGATTTTCACTATACGAGCAAAGTACACATGAATTACACGGGGTGGCGATAGAAGATACAAAAGATACACATTACTACAGAATCAAAGAATTGAGAGATCCTACTCTTTCAGAATATCATGGAGTCATGCCCCGGAGAAGACCTCTTGAGTCTTCGAGCTTAATTTCCATGCATGTAATGCTCCGGTATTTGCCTCAGGAGAAACCAAGCAAAACTGATCGACTGAAGTGGCAAAATCGGTAGTCGTAAAGCCAAACTCCGAGTTAAGGAAAGATGGCGTCCATATACACGAGTATTCTGTTAGATATCATCCAAACTGGACTTTGCAGGTAAGCAGAAAAGGGATGCAGTTGGTATGGTCCATTAGCATTGTTGAAGGACTAGATTCAATTCCTGAGCACTTCTTGCAATTAAGCCACCTCTCCTGCAATAGAAGCAACAGAGAAATTTACGTCCTAAGTCCACATGGGAATCAATGAATGAGCAAAGGCAATTCCCTAGTTTCGATCATAAAGGATCGAAAAAGGAAAAGAAAAGCAAATCAAATTCATCTGGTAACATTCCGCTTTCACCTCAGAATACTAGATTCACACCGTTCATGTGGGTGTGTCATAACTAAAACTCTCCCATTAAGGTGTAACTTTTAATTTCGAAGTTCAAACTACTGATTGCTCACAGATTTGAGTTGGTCACACATGGTTGACAAGTCTCTCAACAACCATTTTCAGGTATCTGGACATGGTGTTGTGCTGACATTGCCAAACCAAGATCCCGTCATCATAACAAAGTGTTAGGCATACAATCTGAGGCAACACTGCTCATAAATTCATTAACCAAACTCCAAAGATAAGACACCATAAAATACTGTAGAAACAAAAGATGGTCCTGATATTTATGAAACAATGGTTACACATTTTCCAAGTTAAAAGGGACTATAAATTTCCATCAACAACTCCCAACATGCCTACCTCACAAGTATAGGGAGAATTTTTTTGGATCTTTTGCAGCTCTGCAAAACACTGGTTGCAGCACTCTAGCCTGAGATCAAGTATTCAAATCTGTAAGTACCCAGCACCAAGAACACAGCCAAATGAGAGATAGGAAGTGCCCAAGTCCAACGAAGAAAACCTTTGCTCAGCATGTAGATCAACACCAATAGTCGGAGGTGCAGAAACTGTTGAGCGAACTACTGAACCAAAAACTGCTACAAACTTCAGTAGCATCTCCAGAGACACACACGTGTGCCTATAAAATTCGAAAAGGTCAAATCGGTTAGAGGAATGAATAGCCACCAAATCCAGAGATTCGCTATCACTGAAAAAATGTACATAATCTACATCGAGGATTTCAGTGATACTGCCGATTGAAAGGACTAGGAATCAACCATTTCTTTTAAGCGATAAAAAAAAGAATTTTCAGTGCTAGACTTGTAATATAAAAGAACAAATCGAGAAATCATTGCATCTTGAAACCCTCAGCAAGTAAACCAGTTAAAGTATCAAAGGTTAAATACAGATGAGAATGACGAATTCGTGCTAAGTTCTGAAAATAGAATAACTAATGCTCCAGAATTATGTCATTACTCCTTTATAGATACTATGAGCATTCATAATATCCATTGTACAGTAGACGGTAAAAATACCATTTCAAACAGATAACTATCTCTAGCAACATAACTAATCTGACCAGCATATATATATAACCACATTACCTTTCTACCTTGCTATCCAGTAAACCCACAAGCACGGGAAGCAAGCAAGAAAATAAATCTAAGTTCAGCATCTCCATCTTTTCCATAAGAATGCTGATTACATCTGCTTGCACCTGCACCAGAATCACAATCACGTGTCTCAGAAAAATAAAGGAAATCATCATTCATATATCAGGGATCTTAAGATAAACATGCAAATGATGACACCCACAGAATTATCTGGCAACCTCCTCAATGCGCTAATAGCACCTTTCATATCTTTCTTTTCAAAGAAATGCCGGACTACCTGGAAATACAAGAGAAAATTGTCAAGGCAACAACCAAGTAGAAGTGCAGATAACAAAGTACCAAGTTCTCAGTCAAAGATGCTCTTTTCTATGGCTTCTGAACTGTCCATTCAGTGATTAGATTTACACATTAGAATTTAGAAGCATTAAGTCGTCACTCTTTGCTGCAGCTGCTATACCTTCAACTAATACTATGTCTTCTAAGTATTAGCAACGGTGCTAACATAATTGCAACCCTTATTAGCAGACCTAACCCTACCCAACAAGTCGTACGATTGTGGCGGTAAATAAAAAACTAGTCATCAGATGAATAGCTAATGCTCAAGGAAGCCAACATACAAAACGAAAGTATACAGTGACATGCAATATACAAATTAGTCTTACTCAACTATGTAAACATTCAAAAACAGCTAAATTACCTGTAGTTTTGTCAAGCGAGAACGGAGAGTACTTAAGAGAACTTCATGATTTCCCAGTAGAACTTCAGTGACATCCTCATGGTCAACAGAGTCTGAGTCCCTTGCCATAGATTGAGGTTCCCCTCTCTGTAAGTTGAAAAAAATGATAAACAACCCAGGAAACAAAATGCACTATCATGAACTCGATGCTAGCCACCTAAACCATTTTAAAAGGGTTGAAGTTGTACCGTTGTCATTGGAGGTACAGAGTGAGGGGGCACATTATTTAGCAGGTTCTCTACATTGTTAGATAATTGTCTCCTTTCAACCCTCTCAACTGAAACAATTGATGATTCATCTGTCGATAGACCTCTTTGATGAACCATTACAGTGGTCGTATCATCAGTACTTCTAAATTTGTCTCTTTTTCGAACATTGCGAACAAGAGCGGAGGGTGCTCTATCCTCCCCTGGTGATGCACGAGCAGAGAAACTAGTTGCCTTATCTTGACTCACATTCAATCCACCTTTGATTCCCAAATCCTCAATCGGCAAAGCAGAAGTTTTGCTTGATTCATCTGTTGGTAGTTTTCTTTGAGGAGCCATCACGGGGGACCGAACTTCAGAATTTTTAAATCTGTCTCTTCCGCGGAAATTGCGAATAAGAGTTGAGCGTTTGCTATCCTCCCCTGATACTGTCTGAGAAGACAAACTAGTTGCCTTATCTTCACTAACATTTAATCCATGATGAATTTCCAAATCCTCAACCGGCAATGGAGGAGTTTTAGTCGACTCATCAGCTGATAATTCTCTTTGAGAAGCCATTACAGTTGAATGATCTTCAATACTGCAAACAAGAGTTACAGGTGTTCTATCCTCAGTGATTACCATATGAGAAGACATACTTGTTGCCTTTTGCTCATTGATGTTTAATCTGTCACTCTTTTCCATGTTTTCTACCAGAGAGGGAGGGGTTTTATCCAATGCGGGTTTTTCAGGAGGCGCATTGATTGGTTGATCTTCAGTGCTGTTCAATTTTTCTCTTTTTTCAAACTTCTCAACTAAAGTGCGAGTCCTGCCTGGCACAACTGCAACTGCCAAAACCAAGTTTGAGGGGGAAAAGGTCAGTTTTATTCAATAGTTACTAGGAGTTAAATCTAATTGGCAAGCAGCAGCTAACCTCCATTGACAAACTTGACAGAGCTGATTCCTTCTTTGAAACCGACAGTTTGGTCACCTTGAACACAGTAACAAATCCATGTCAGCAGATTTTCCGACCTAGTTAACAAAATGGCATCTGAGTCTCCAACAAAACTATTCAACTGTGGCATAAATACTTTCAAAAGAAGCAACTGCTGTATCTTTACCAATGACAATTATGCATTGACTAATTTCTGGATATGCTTTCATACTTCTCTCTCCAATGTAAAATCAGTGGACATAAGAACTACATTAGCAACGACATGAACAACCATGGTCTCTGAGCAATAGTTACCAGCATTGCAAAATCGAGATTTTTGTTGAACTGCAGAAACTGTCATAGTAATGATTTGCTTAAAATTCTTCAGAGAAAATGAAGAGGACTCAAAAGTATGGAAAACACCATGGTAACAATTTCCCCATTAGTCACTCATCAGGTCAAAAGTACCGCAAAAAATATTGTTATGCAGAGTTGTGGAGATGAACCAATGAACCATCAATATTCAAGAAAAATTGCTTACACTTTTCTGTTTTAGGTGTCTGCAGTGGTAGCACCATTTCAGTTTCCACAGAGACATTCTTGATAGTCGAATGATTGTCTTCACAGCCATCTCTTGCTCCATCTTCAGGTGCAACTTTGATCTTCGAAAATGAATCTACAAGACTTTCAGAATTACTTTTTGCACTGCTAAGCTCTCCACTTTCAGCACAAGCTGATAACCTGTCAACATCATATTTGGTGCTCGATGGCCTCCTCGAATGAGCAGGCCTGAGCAACATGCCCGGTTTAGTCCTTGAAAAAGTAATAGATTCTCTTCGAGATGAGTCTTTTCCATCGGGACTGTCCCTACTAACAACTTTAGGTACAGTATAAGATTTACTAGGAACATGCCCATTTAATCTATCTGGCGTTTCTGTTACGGAACCCTGCCTCTGTAGTGTCACATTAGGGGTGTCACTAAAATCCATCGGTTGAATCACTTTCGCAGAGTTTGTGGTACCAACACGCTGTGAAGAAACAGGATTTCCGCTAGCTGCTGCACAAAGAAGATGGAACAACACATCAATAACAAAATAAAATACCTTAGGATGTAAACCAGAGTTCAGAAACAATACATGCACTACATGAATATTCTAAAAGAAGCTCCACCTGTAAAGGTGGGGAAAGCAATATGTCTTAAACTCGTATCGCGTTAAAACTACTCTTAAATGATCCGGGACCTAAATCAGCTCACATCTCATCAAAGAGCCATCAACCAAGTGGGAAACTAAACACCCTAACAGAGTTAGTGCTTTGTGCGGGAAGAAGACTTGAAATCATGGGCGAGAAATGATGCCACTATAGCCAGCAACCTTCTGTCTTCCAGGATGAGGATTCGGGTCTTTGGCATAAAGAAACTCTCTGCAAGAAGTGCCTCCAGAAAAAAATGGGGGCATCAATGATTGAAGATGCAGCTTTGTAAAGTCAGACTCTCAGAGCTTTGTATACTCAAGAGGAACAGACAAAAAAAAACCCAAGTTTAAGGAATACTTATCCTTTACACAAGTTACAATCTGTCTCTTATTCAAAGTCAAACTTCTTTTTTTTGAACTCCAACAACTAGAAAGTAACTTGCTAAGGAAAACCTTCTGTATGCAAACATATGTGGCTGACAATAGATTAGAACATGAGAAAAAAAATGATAATCCTCCACTTTGCCCAAGGTACTCGATGGTGAACCCAATCACACTCGATACTATTGTGATAGACGCTCAAAATTTCAAACTACTTTTGATATGTAGCTACCATCTTCTTCCTGACCCTCATCAGATATGCACCGTCTATCTACATTCCACTGAGTAGTATAGGCCATCAAGCTTCCACTACTTTGCACAGGATCATGTGTCATGGTATATGAATTTGACAGTATGATAAAAGTACACAAAAACCAACTTACTGTCCACATATATATTCTTTATCTCTTTGGTGTCATAATCCGAGAGGCACAGCGTATGATTGAAGTTGATCTTATGGTAGTCCCTACTTTAGCTGAGGAACGACTTTCTTGGTGTTCAATTTCATTATCCCCACAATCCTTCTGCTGAGGATTTAAATTAGCTCCATGAGGCTCAATAAGCTGAAAAGAGGATGTAGCATCATAAGAGAAAAATCCATCTGAACTAATGAACTTGTATAGGAACAGCCATCTTCACAGGAAAAAAGGGTAGTGGAATTCTAGTGTAGGAAAGATGAAGGTGACTAGTGACTACCGATACATCCGCTACCCAAACACCAACAGAACTTTGGTAGTATGAGCAGCCCAAGAGTTTTCCGTCGTGAATACAGAGATCAGCAAGGGCTGACCATCCCATGTCAACAGCATCATGGCAGATTACAGGTTCCCATGAGTAAACCTACATTTACCAAGCAAGAAATCACATGCCAATATCTTCCAACACGTGATAAAAATTCATGAGTAGGACATTTCAGACCTTTAAGCTATCCTCCAAACCACAGAACAACGTCCTCCCATCAGGATGGAAGGCAATTGCACGTACTCCTGTGGCCTGAAACAAACAATTAAATTCAGTCATGAAGTAAGGAAAACCAGCAATGTTCAGGAGCCTAGGATCATTATAAAAGATGAGAGATTCCAGAGGGTTCAGTTTAAACACAAGCACATCAATCATGAGGAAAAATTCCATGTAAATTTTCACATATATGACACAGGACAATTTGCAACTTATTGTTACGAAATACTCTGACCCTAAAAGCAGGAAGTAGAAAAATAAATTCAAATGACTGTTAATTCCAAGAAACATAGCCATTAGATACCTCAGGTCTGGAAGATCCAATTAGTTCAAATGTTTCCAAGTCCCAGAATTTAACCGTTCTATCTGCCGAACCTGGACAAGGAATCTGTATTAGATTACCAGAAATTAGAAGTATGGACAAATCCAAAGGAAAATTTACACTGTCCAGCTTGTAAGAAGGAAGAAACAAGGAGCATGCAAATGAAATAAACTGGATTTCACACATAAGAAAGATACTAGTGAACAGTCAAAGAGGACTGGTGGTGAGTCATAATAGTTTGTTGGATTGACATATGCAATTAAAGGTTTACTCATCCAAAGGTCATATGCAGATGGTATTAAATATATTCAGGAGATATAGAGTATTTCAGGAGCTTCTATCACAAGAAGCCACAAATTTAAGTCCAGATATCATGCTTTACCGAAAAATTATTAGGTCTTGTTAACAAGTGCGGTAAGGCAACTCAATAAGTACCTAAAACTGTTCCTACAATTTTTTTAATGCACATGAAAGTACATCAAATTTGAAACACACTTTCCTAGTATGTCATAACAAAAACACAATGCCAAAAGCATTATACATACTTGGTATCAAGTCCCCTAAGGGCACTCTTTACATAATCCTAAATATTGTACTCTAGGTTTTCCATCATCATGTTAAACAAATTATCCTTAAATAATGTCAAAACCAAAAGTAATATTTTAATGCCATTAATGCATTCAACAAATCTCAATGCAACAATTACCTGTAGCAAGAAGGAACTCCAAGGGATGGAAATCTATAGATCGGATATGATTTTCATGGAACTTAAAATCATGTAAAAGCTTTCCAGCAGTTAGATCCCACACCTGCATGAACAGTCAAATGCTTTACTCAACAAAGGAGTTAAGCAATCTTGCCAAAGGCTGTGCCTCACAGGGTAACCAATTTACCTTCACAACGTTATCACATCCCCCTGAAACAACCCAGCGACCATCAGGACTGAATCTGATGGTGCTAATTCCTCGAGTATGACCCTTGTACGTGTGTATACATCCTTTCTTCCTGATATCCCAGATCTTTAGATTTGTGTCGGTGGAACCAGATGCAAAGAACTCTCCAAATGGATGGAATTCCATAGCGGTGCAATTGGATCTGTGTCCAGTAAGACCACGGACCACTACGCTTCAAGAGTAATTAAAAGTGAATTGAATTATACTAACAAACAAAAATGACGCTGCCATATATGCAATGGACTCTCGCTTGTGATCAAGTGGGTACATATCTAGGTTTCTTATTCAAGCAAGTGATAACTCGAATGCTCGACTATTGAAAAATTTAATCAACTTACTCTTTGCTTCTTCCAAGTCCCACAGCTTAATGACACCAGAAGAAGCTCCAGCAAGCACCAACACTTCTGCAGAATTAAAGGCTACAGATTCTACAGGACTTATATGACCGCAGAGGCTCTGCATTGTTGGGCATAAAAACATTATTAATCATTCTTACAAGCAAATGTTGCCACCACTAAATTCGCTCTCTTCCAAAGCTTAGTTAATCAAATTAGTTTTCAGTTTTCGCGATAATTCGCTTGAACTACAATTACACAGAAGAACATGACTGCAATAAAGAGTGAGCATCGGCGCTTGTTCTGCCTAAAGACATTTGTTTACAAGTAACCACAGAACTAGTTACTTAAGAAGTAACCTTTTAAATTTGCACTATAGTGGAGAGAAGATTAGAATAGCCCAAAGAATTGATATAGCAGCACATCAACTAGGAGAAAAAGGAAAGGCAAGATAAAATGCTAACTCAACTAACCATTAAGGTATTCGGTTTGCCAATGGCCCATAGATTGACCTTGAAGTCATCTCCACCCGTGAGAAAAAGCCGGCATACCTTCTTTCCGATACTGAGACAGTTGACATTCGACGAATGGGCCACAAATTCCTCTGCACAAAATCTGAGTCAAAGGAAACAAATCCACCCAACAAGCGACACATCCCTTTATCCGCCACACAAAGACCAAAAACCGAAAATCGCATAGGAAAAGCATATCACGACTATCGCCAGGGCCATCAGATTTAGAAACAAGCGACTCCTAATTTCCTAACGAGGACTATAGCAACCTTCGAGAGGATAAGAACTACTCTTAACACAAATCTCCCGGCATTGATGAATCTTTTTAGTTACATATTTCCTTCCAGCGTCCCCAGTCAATAGCACTGCAAACAAATCCTGCTCATCAAAAGAATTCCAGAAAACATCCTAACCTCCATGAATTTTCTGACCGCCACAAAAGAAAAAGAAAAACCCATCTCTCTATTTTCTAACCACCCAAAGAGAGACTTACTCCATCGGCCACTTCGAAATCAAATCGCATTCCGAGCAATTACAACAGCGCATCGAACTACGGCGACTTGCCCACGAACTAAAACGCACCCATAGATCTCTCCAGCACCCAAAAACCCAACACCACAGCACCCGCGGAGGAACACTAAGCTCGACAAAGGAGAACGGAACACCGAAAAAACAAGAAAAGGCAGCTCCAAAACACCGCACAAAAAGGGATACGCAGCTTGTAACCCCGCTGGGACATCTTCCCCTCCCCCCCCCCCCCCAGGAGGAGCCGAACCCAGAACCCGAACCAGATTCAGCCGACGCCCCCCCGCGTGCCCACGAAGCAGCCGGAACCCAGATTTCACCAGCCCGCAAGAAGCTCGAATCCGGAGCGCAAGAACGCGAAGCCGGGCTCTTCTCGAGCGCCGCGAGAGATGGGTGGGGATCGGATTCACGGATCCCCGGAGGAACAAGAAGGAAACGGAGGAGGAGGAGCCGCCGCCGGGGGGGAAGAAATCTCGGCGCGGCGAGATGGGTTTCAGCAGTGAGGTGCGGGAGAGGTTGCCCGAGGACCGACGGAAGGCGCTTTGTTGTCTTGATCCTGCGTTCTTTCCTCCGAGGGAAGAAGACGAGAAGAAGAACAGTCACTTGCGTTTGCTTCGAACAGCGCTCTCCCGTTCGGACCCATGATGATTGAGCCAGTCTCGGGCGCCGCCCGAAATGACCGAACTGCCCCCCCCTGCCCCCTGGGATTTTTCCTGGTTTTTTCTTTCCCCGGTGGCCAAGAAAATATTCCAATTAAAAAAAAAAAATTTGGTGAAAATTCAAATTAATTGATTATGTGGGAATTGGGTGACGTGGCTCTTAAATCTAGTGGCTTTGGATTTTCTCTGTTCTTTTTATTTTTTTTGGCTCTTAAATCCAGTGAAAGTTTGATTTGGGCACGTCGGTCGGTGGAGGAGGTTTTTTTTTTATTTGATTTAATTTAATTTAATTTGTTTGCTTGGAAAGGAAAGTTTCTAAGTAGCAAATAGAATATTATCTTGGGATGTGGAAGTGGATACGTTAGATGTACCAATATACTTTGGAGTCGTTTGGAATCCTATTCCCTAATTGTTTTCCTCGGGCAAAACTTCGGTTTTCATGGATCTGATTCCGTGCTTTTTCTGATTGGGTCCCGAGCGCCTCTAATTTGAATAATCGGGTCTTTCTATTTGGGCAAATTTCCAATTGAGCATGTCCGAGGTCGAATTTGACCCAAATTCAGCTGAGGTGGGCGTCGGAGGCTCCCGGTGCATGACGTGGAAAAGTTTTTCCGAATGTGAATGCTCACGTGGCACACCACCTTGGAAAATAAGAAAAAACGGGAGGAAAAAAACGAAAGAAGAAGCAGTGTCTTCTCTCTCTCTCTCTCATCTTGGTCTTCTTCCTCCCTCTCCTCTCGTTCACACAACCCAAATAACTTTCACAGGCATTTATTTGTTTTTGTTCGCATGCCAAGCTAAAAAAATTAATCGCGAAAATTCCGAGAATCATCGATAGAAAACGATGGATGAAGATCGTCCAAGGCGTGCAAGCACTAATCTTGAGCATAAATCCTGCCATTCAAGAGCACATGAGGTAGATAAGCAATTATCGTTCGAGATTCAACCGAGCTTCCGATTAGCATGCACCTCACTATGATGTCAAAATAGGGACGGCGAGAACTGTAAAACTAATAGAGTGAGTATTAGAAAAAGAGTGTTTCGTATGTTGTCTTAAGTGTGTAAAATGATGAAGAACGGGTCCATATTTCTATGATAGTTGCAAGTTAGCCCTTTACATTAAAAAAGAAAAAACTTTTGCAAAGGGATGATCGCTTATGTTTGGGGATTTTCTCTGAGATGAAAAATTTTCTTTTCAAGCAATAAATTTGAAACTCGAGAAAATTTTACTAATTTTCCAGAACAAGTAACGACACGAGCTGAAACCCTAATGAATGGCTCAAATGCAAAATCCGCCAAGTGTAACAGTATGTAAAATCGAATTTGTGTCGTGCGCACGTACTAATTCGCTGCTTGATTACTAAGCCAATCCATAGAGTTTTTTTTAGGAATATTTATAAAAATGATCCCATTATTTTGAATGGAAAAGCAAATAAGTCTGAGAAGGTTTGTGACCATATTTATGCAATTCAATATTTTTTATTTTTTATCCTTTTCTTCTTCTTTTTTGCGATTTTATATATATATGAGGAAGTAGGTGACTTGGCTGTGTCTCAGCAAGAGAGATTCGCTCAAATTGCTGATGATATCTTGTGGCACTACGCATGGCTGCGGCTGAATTGATTATTATAATTTAGACTCTGTAAAATCAAAAGAAAAAATCAGAAAAAAAAATCAATAAAAGTTAAATTAAAAAAATATCATTAAGAACAGGTATATGGGTCAACTCTGTATATTTCGTCAAAGACACCTTATTATAAAGCCCCCAAAAAATAATAATTTTTTTTTTTTCTGAATCATGTATTGCTTCGTGATTCCATTAATTGCCAAGCCTCTTTCTCTTTCGTGGAAAGTGACCGAATGATTGGTCGGGTTACCTAACATTAACAGCCAATAATATGTCTTTTCTCTTCTTCAATATCGACAAATTAATTAATTAATTAATTAAAGACAACTTGGGATAAAAACAGGTCTTTTTCCCTTCTCATTGAATCTTTAGGTATAACCACCGGACGGTCCAATAATCAACTGCCCGATCAACCTTTTGATGGCTTCGTTTGGCCCAATTGAAATCACGTATGCGTGAATCAATTCCACGAAGATGGTTAGGGTGCAAATCCCATGCTTAATTTCCTTAATCCCCCTATTTTGTGAAGACCCATATAATAATCACCCCTTTTTTTCTCTAGCTTTCGAGAAAAGTCGGGCAAAGATAAAATTTGACGTGAAATTCGCGAAGCACGAACTTTTTTATCATGCTGATAAGAGATACCGAATGCCTTTTTAGTGGGTCGGACGAAATGGAATAACCTTAGTACCTATTACATGATAACGAATGAATTTTTTTTTCATGAAGTTTAGTGAAAGATGACGAGCCATCATACCACAAAGACCAACAAAATGAGTCATATCGATAGCCAAATACGCGTGAATTTAAGAGGGAGCTAGATTGATTGCTACTCAACACGAGGCGAGCATAAACTAATCGCGGCGGCGGCAACTGTAGCCGTGCAAATGTATAAGATTTGTCCTCTCAACATTTTGCGAGAAACAAATATATCGTTCGGCTATATTATTTCATAAATGTACGAAAAAAAAGTCGTCATCATTAGCGACAAATGTTGTAGGTTTATTTCACGCAAAACTTTGCTCCATGCAAGAGCGACTCGGGATAGGTGGTCAAGGTCTTAAATTATTTTCATCTGTTTCGAATGTTTTAGGGAGTTTTGACTTATTGCCGCATAACATAATATTGTAAACCGAACCTTTTTTTTTTTTATCTTCTTGGTATAAACACCCCCATTATTTCGCTCATTTGGAGGGTATTTTGACTTATGAACATCTAGATTTCGGTACTCGTGTTGGCCTCAGCAGGAACCGCGCTGAGAAAACTCTCGAGCAAGTGGCGCGCCACTCCGCACCTGTCGCTTGGCATCCAGGCCTCACCAGAATCGCCCGCTTCTCCTCTCACGCCCTCTCCACTTCTGGCTTTTGGTCTTCTTGCTGACTCAATGCTAAACCCTTCCTCCAGACTCGGTAATCTCAAGAGACAACTTCGTCAGCAAGTAGCAATGCAATCTTCTTTCGACGGAAAATTACCCAAAAAGTCTTAAATCTATTGTACTTTTATCAATTCAGTCATAAAACCTTTTAAGTTTGTCAATTTAGTCCTAAACATTTTTACTTCTTGCCAATTGAGTCTATCCAGCCGATTTTGGCCAGCCGGCGCTGACGTGGCCGACCTCGCCGTCGCTAACGATAGCGAGGTCGGCCTCTCGGCAGTGTGGTCAGCCTCGCCTTGGCTAGGCGAAGCTCGCCCTCGTCGGTGGCCAGCGGGGGCGAGCTTCGCCAAAGGCCGACGAGGTCGACCTTGCTGGACCTCGCCTCTGGCCAATTGCCAGATCGGCCAGAAGGAAGAAGTCAGAAAAAAAAAAGATCAAAAAATTTGAAAAAAAAATTTAAAACTTGTCACGTCAGTGTTGGCCGGATGGCCAGCGCTGACTAGCGGCCACGTCAGAACCGACCAGCCAAAATTGATCAGATGGACTCAATTGGCAAGAAGTAAAAAAGGTTTAGGACCGAATTAACAAACTTAAAAGATTTATGACTGAATTGGCAAAAAATGCAATAGGTTTAGGACTTTTTGGACAGTTTTCCTTCTTTCGATTGACCTTTTTGGGT
Organism: Syzygium grande; assembly: GCA_024733475.1. Classification (NCBI taxonomy): domain Eukaryota; kingdom Viridiplantae; phylum Streptophyta; class Magnoliopsida; order Myrtales; family Myrtaceae; genus Syzygium; species Syzygium grande. The sequence goes on from JAMXDD010000001.1 coordinate 8,858,562, forward strand.
CTTGTATAGGCGAAAACCAAACGGATCACAAACAAAAATGTTTTCGTGACAAGATAGTAACTTAAACCCCTGTGATGAATTGATAAAATTAAGGTTGATTATTTGTTTTCCTTTTTTTCTTTGGGTATAGTTATTTTTCCACAAAACAAGATGACAAATGACACTGTCCACCATGTCTGTACATCATCAAATGCATGTCCCAGTTCGAACGCATGTACTCCGCTGTTTTTTGACCGTTATAATGGTAGGTTTGATCCGTCCACGCAATTTATGAATCGGTCTATGATATCCCTTGACATTCGAAATGACCGGATGGCACCTAAAAATTACGAAGAAATACAGTCACGATGGCACGTGGAGCTCGAGCATCACCCACATAAGTTAATTTGTAATCTTAGGGCGTAATTGTTTTGGGGAAAAAACTTCACGATAAAGAAAATCTTTTTTTCATTTTCAGGCTATGGGAAATTTCAATTTTCCTAACTTTAAGCAATGATAATTTCTTTAACCGACCGATCATTCAAGAGCGTGAAAGTCCAGAAAATTAATTTGCGAAAAATTCTTTCGCTTAAACAAACACACCATTAATCGGCTTGACAAGAACAAGTCGAGCAGCTATACCGATTTTCAATTGGTGCAATCCACGTCACACACTAACGAAAAATTCTAATTAAAACGGAGGGAATGTCCTGCTAATTATGGCCCCAAAATACTACCAATCAATTGATCCCCTCAATCGAAAACAACTAAAAAACAAAAAGAAAATACACCCTACGTTTTTCCCTTCTAAGTTAATTTAGGTCAGCATATGCTCCAACGCTAGCTTTTGTATCTCGAAGTTATGTTCCCTCTCATTATGGACATCGTGGAGGACATAATTTGACGTCCGTCCTTCCTTCTTGTTAGCGAAGGGGCGGATGATGGTAATTGAAAAACAGGGCAACAGATAATAATGGCAGTGCTCGGTGTGCGGAGGTTACCACAAAAAGGCGGTACATCGGGTGAAACCGAGAGAACGAAATGTTGCATGAATCAAGGTTTTTCAGTAATCTAAGCATCGAATAAAAAGGTTCTTGAATATTTGAAAACGAGATAGATAATCAGTCTAAGAAGCATCTGAAAGATCATCGAAATCAAGGGCACAAAGATTATTACTATAGGGAAAAGAACAGGAGAGGAGAGGAATATTCAAGACTTGAGAAGGAGCCAAAGGACGTTATTATAGAATTGGAAGCGTCACAAGCTATAATGACAAAGTCACGATCGTTATGTGCTTACTTTATTTCCTCTTTACTCATGTTCTCAAAGAGACGACAATGATCTTCTGTCTCCATTGGCCTGTCTCCATCCACAACATGTGCAAGCAACATGGCCTCTCTCCTTGCTCTCATGCTCCAGGACAGGCTTTAATCTTCTTTGTCTCCACCTTCATCTGTCCTTTTATTCAAATCTGTCGTCTGCTCTCTCTGATCTATCGTTTTATTGTTTTTAAATTTTTCACCTCAGAACAAATGTAGTGTTGATGAAAGATGCCTAATGATGTGCAATGAATATAATAAACATGAGAGCTATGTGTGACCAAACTCAAGTGTTACATCTCAGAAACACATGTACCAGGAGAGCCAATCTGGCAAAATGAAGAAATATAAGAAGAATTTTAAAAATCAACACCCAGAGATCTGGTCTCTCACCACAGAAATTGTTGGAATGAACAAAGAACCGATTAAATTGATCATGGGACAATCCTATGTCCTAACATGCCAAAAGAAAATGTTGTTCATCTGCTGCACAAGAAAAGAATCATAAAAACCAAACAATCACAACTTGTCACCAACTGCACCAGATATCTATCTCTAAGTTTCTAAAAACACGTCCGTTACATCGATGCAAGTTCCAACCCCGACATGAACGTCCACTTCCTCGGTCAAACGAGTCGGACAAGAAGTTACCAATGCTGATACTGCACTGTAATTAAGTATCAAAGTATTCTGGGCTCTGTTATCGTCTCCAAGGCCATTGCTATAGACATTATTAAGTTAAATAATAAACTTCAACCTCAGGGTGATTTTTGAACTTCACTTCACATCATTCGCAATAGGTCCTGCACAACTTCAGACATCGGGGGCCTGAATTCTGGCTCTCTCTGCAGAAACAATGGATCTGTGTTAATTAAGCTGCCACCAAAATATTCATGCACGACTTTGAAAGGATTAGTAAATTTGTTTGGGAAAAAACCACTAAAAACCCCAAATATGACACATTACCCTAAACTTTTTTTGTGAATAAAAAACCAAACTATGCCCACCGTGACACATTTGCTCTTAACTTTTTCCTGTGACATAAAAAACACCAAACTTGTACTTATGTAACACATTTACCGTCTGTCAAGATTTCCTCAAATGATTTTCCAATCAAAACAACATTATTTTTATTTCACTTATGCCATGTGAGCGTAATGTTAACACCGATTACCTTACAGCGTCCATGTAGATAGATTTTTAACGGATCCCATTGACAGAACCTTAACAAAGGGTAAATGTTTCACAGGTACAAGTTTGGGATTTTTAGTGTCACTAGAAAAAAGTTTTGGGCAAACGTGTCATAGTAAGCATAGTTTAGGGTTTTTGGTGGCTTTTTCCCAATTTGTTTCCCTCAAAAAATTTAAGGCCTGTTCAAACATGTTTACATGGAAAATCCCAAAAAAGTGAGGCTACTATACCTGAACGCATCGAGAGATTATATCAGCAAAGCGCGACAATGACTTGTTGGGATAGAAACCACTAAGCGAAGGATCCATCATCTTTGACAGCGCATTAATATCATGAAGCTGGGGTATTGCCCATCGAACCAGAAATTGCTCCCCTCTGGGCCGTGACCTAAAGGTTTCATTTTTCAAGAGAAGATATCATGTGAAAACAAACAGTGAAGGTCAAAGAAAAGCACCAGATTTCAAATCTAAAATTATCAGAATAGAATAAAAAGCATGAAAAAAGAAGAAAAGAATAGGCTTTTCTGGGTAATTGTGTACCTGTCAAGTGACTTCCTACCGGTGAGAAGCTCCAACATTACAACTCCAAAGCTATACACATCACTTTGCCAGGAATAGGTACCCGACTCAGATTCTGGGGCTGTGTAACCGTTAGGATTGAGGTGCTCGGAAAACTGAGATATAAGCAGTAGATGTTAAAAAGACTCAACCAAAACCTGAATTAGCATCTAAAATAAGGTAGATATAGACACGTAGTAATGTTGTTCATGAAAGTTTGTTGACTTGAATAATCAGTTTGACCTTCAGTCAATTTCTTCATGGAAACAATAACCTCTCCAAAAAGTTGAGATAGCAACTTTCTCAGCAAAAATCAATCACCAAAGAAAGGAGAAATGGGAAAAAAAGAAAGAAAAAGCTAATAATTTGCAGCTTAAGAAATTTTTACCAACTCACCCAGAAGATCAACCCCACTTCAATTTATCCTACTTAATATCTATGGGCCTAAAAAACCTATCCACCAATCTTAATTTTCCCCAGCATCTCATCTACGGCTACTCCCAATAGCAATTCCTAATACATTATTCGATGAGATGGAAATATAGTGTAATCAACTTAGATTAAATTAGGATAAGATCATGATTCAAGTCAACAAGGTACATATTGTGAAGCGTTACCTGACTTTCAGAGCCAGTTGATATTAAAGAAGCCAGACCACAATCTGAAACTCGTGCTTCGAGCTTATCATCTAGAAGGATGTTGGTAGAGCTAAAGTTCCTGTATACAACAGGTGGCCGACAAACCTCATGCAGATACCTTCCCACCAAATAAGGAGATACCGTGAGTTTACAGACTTTAGAACTAAAATTGTGACATGAAAACCACCTAGAACATTATAAGCTTAAGACACGAGCAAGGAGGTTAATAAACAAGTAGCCATAACAACCATTACTTTTACGGCGCCGTTCTCTTCCACCGCAAGCTTGTATTGACAATAGATAAAGAAAATTAGTTACTCTACTTACTGCAAGGCTCTTGCAGCTCCAATGGCAACACGAATCCGCGCAGCCCATGAAAGTTTTCCATGGACCTCATCATCCAGATGCAATGCATCATACAGCGTCCCATTTCGGCAATACTGATAAATAAGTAGCCGTTGAGCATGCTCAGCACAGTAGCCCACAAGCTCCACAATATTGCTATGCCGAAGCTTATAGACTCTCGACACCAGAGCACCAAATTTCTCATCGCTCTGCTGACTGGAAACCGTGGCCTTTAGCTTCTTGACCGCTAGTAGCTGAAATAACCGCGAACAACGAAATCATGATTTATTAAAGCAGGAATACAAGTGAAAATAGGAAACCAGATGGAGTTGGCAAGGAACGTGTTGCATTTAATAGGTGAGAGGAAAAAGAGTTCTGTTTTAGGAACAAACGGGCTCGAAAGCTGCCCTCTAGTAGAACTTAAAAACTGTGATCAAGTTCAATGATATGCTACCCTTCCATCAGGAAGCATGGCCTTGTAGACACTTCCAAGTGTGCCTTCTCCAACAAAGTTTTCAGGAGAAAAGCTGTTTGTGAACTCCTGGAGAGATGCTATGCTGTAAAACGGGACCGAAGGTGAAGAGACTGCTCTCTCAGAAGGCCGTCTCAGCACAGTAGGCTGAGCAGAAACAACAGGATTTACGATAACCTTCTTATCCGGAATGTGTGGTGCGAGAGGAGATACCAGAGGTTGCAAGGGCAAACTGGCATCTCCTACTTGGTCCTTCGGCCTCAAGCTCAATGCTTTGGTCACATCCATTTGTCTGTTACTTGAACCGGCTCTTCCATGGTCTTCTCCCATCTTGCCTAAAGGTTCCAGAACAGCCCATCGTGGAACATCTGATGAAATTTAAACCATCTTTTAAGCTAAACAAGAATGTAACAATGAATTTAATAGTAGAAAAAGGTAATCATGGACTGACGTCTCTCCATATCTATGTATGATTGTCCTGATGATTCTTTGCTTTTAGCAGCCCCTTGACTGTTTGCATATACACCCATGTCATGCCTCTTGCCTGTCTCTTTCATTTGCTTCCTTTTGCTGCATCTCCACAAGCATAGGCACAGCGATGCGATCGCAACCACCGCCAGAGCCCCTATACCAGCTATCAAAAGGACATTTCTAACCCTCAACCCTCCCTTTGATTGAGCAGAATGCGGTGCCTCTGCAGCAGATCCATTTCCGTGCTTTGAAGGCATGCCCGGAGAAGGTGGGCCGCCTATGAATGGAGCAGGTGCAGAGGTTGGCTCTGGTGCTGGTGCTGCTGATGGTGATGGTGGTGGTGATGGTGATGGAATTACACTTGTATTAAAAGGATTTCCACCTTTTCTGCATGACCAACGGCATGGTGACAATATAGAAAGTACAAAACCAACTATAGATCACAATCCCTGTTAATCACTATACCAGTGCTGTTAATCACAAAAAAGAAGCATGAGGAGAATTCTTAATTACATATGGTAAAGAGTTTGCCGTACTAGTCATTTCTCAAACAACAGTGGCTTTGGAATCATCCATCATATTTACTTGGTCCATTAAGCAACTCCACCAGAGTTGACTATACATATATATAAACACATGCCAGAGATGCCGCAGGATCAGACAGCAGTTCATTTGAAGACATGAACGTTGAAGAAATTGATAAATTTAGTGATAATTTGAAATCACAAGATTACAAACAAATTTTTAAAGGGGAAATCTTCCATACATTGAGGATGAATGAAGTCATCCATAAGTGGGTCCACTTAACCATGCTTTCTAACCTCTTTTTGTTAATCACAGTTATTTGCAGCACATTAGTTAAAATTTCCTTAAAATACTAATTGTTTCTAAAAAAAGCTAGACCATCAACGATTGCTAAAATTGCATAGCACGAAAATCATTCAAACTTCTTCTTAAATACATAGATCTTTTTATGAATGGAGACAAAGGAAGTTTGATTCAATTCTCCATCGTCTCGAGCTTCAGTGACATTAATATACGTCTGATTGGATGAGAGGAAGGAAGATGAATTTTTCTACAACCCAAGTAAGACCATAATAAGTTCCTTCACTATCCATTGTTTGTAACGAAAACGGCAAGAAGCTTTTGTCGAGGGGAAAGAATAAAGAAGGGAGATGGATAAAAGATGAAATAGTAAAGAAATAAGAGCACAATAGATAGGATAATTGATTGTTTAATCTTTCAAATGAACGAGAAAACTGAAAAGATGAGAGAAAGATAAAAAATTCATATCATCATTCTTAAGACCAAAGAGTTGGGTGAAAAAGGGTGGCAAAGCTCTCCGTTCTTGGTTCGCCCTATAGCAGAATCCTCTGGAACCACAAGAATCCTTAGTTAGAATGGGATTCCAACTCAGTACCCTCTAAGATTTTGAGAAGAGTCGCTCTTTGGATAGTACAGTACAATGATAGTTGTAAGCTGTGTTCAGGGGGAGTTAATGTCTATTGTTGGCCTGTATGGTAGAATTAGCCCAGGGGCGGAGAGGCGGTGGATTACCCTGTGGCAGATGTCAGCGGTTCCAGTCGGCTTATCTTCAACTTGTGAACTCAGCCGATACAAAACTAGATGATAGCACCCCAGTTTTTTTTCCAACCAATTGGGGCTCTCCCTTCACAGCCCCCATGTGGATGGTCTACAGGGTCCATAACCACTCTTCTTACTTCAGGAAGAGGATGCATTAATCAGGGATACACGACAGTAGGAATTGTTTTTTTCTTAAAAACTTCACCAAGCCAAAGAGGGTGTGGAAACATCTTCTCCTATCTAATTATTGTCATTTAATCCCATTATTTTTCTTTAGACTCACGAAATTTATTTTTTAAATAAGAGAGAATACTTGAGAATCTAATTTTCAAAAATATTTTGTGGTTTAAAATGGATTTAAAGTGCAAGAAGACTTCAAACTGCTTTTTTTTATTTAGAAATTGGAAGATACCAGTCTTTTGTGATTAAAGGATTTCCATTACAAGGGTATGTGTCTTTCCTCAGGTATTACAACAACACAAATTAAGAAATGCAATAAGATCTTCCAATTTTAATAGGGTGAATTCCAAGGAAAACCCCAAACGTTAGGTCGAGTCCCAAATCTACCCCGAACTTTTTTTTGTCTCAGAAAAAATCCCAAACTTTAGGTCCAGTCTAAAATTTGCCCCGAACTTTTTTTTGACTCTAGAAAATACCCCAAACTTTAACTTCAGTCCTAAATCTGCCGCGAATTTTGTTTTGTGTAAAAAAATCAGCAAATTTTATTTATTTTCAAAAATATACCCTCGTAATCCAGTCCCAACTTAACGTGGCACTTCAATGTCAATGACAAATCCACAACAACAAAGTAATGGGGTGATAGGTACAGGACGACGTCGCATTTTCACTTCGATAACAAATCCAACCCAATAAAAATTATTGACCGTTCTAGGATATGAAAGTTAAGGATGATAACAAATCCACCAAAAAAAAATTGATATAAGAAAAACCTAATTTTTAGGTTCAGTCCAAATTTGGACTGAACTTTTCTCTGTCAAAAAAAAGCCCCATTACTTTGTTAATTTGGATTTGTTATCGACGTGGAAGTGCCACGTCAAGTTGAGATTGAATCACGGGGTATATTTTTGAAAATAAATTGAATTTTGGTGATTTTTTTTACACAACAAAATTTCAGGCAAATTTGGGACTGGACTTAAAGTTTGGGGTTTTTTCTAAGACTAAAAAAAGTTCAAGGTATATTTGGGATTGGATCTAAAGTTTGGGGCAGATTTGAGACTTGACCTAAAGTTTGGGGTTTTTTACGGAATTAGGCCAATTTTAATACTCGCTAATTGGTATTTCAATTTTTAAACTTCCCTAATTTCAATTTTGCCACCATACAAGTAACCATTGTTAAGTTTACACTACATTTGTTACCAAAAATAGGACTTGCTTATGCATGAATCCATGCACTGCCTGTGTATAGAAGACAAACCCAAAATTTAATTACAAACAAATTAAAATTGGAATATAAATTGAAGCTCGAAGGATTGGAAACTAGAAATTTAAAATTACCAATTGAGTCACTAACGGTTTGGGATCCAAAAGGACTCTTACAAATCCTTGATACATGAAATGGAAAAGAAAAGAGAAAAGTGTTTATTGTAGGGTCTAGTTATATCCAAAGCAAGAATTCACAGGAAAAAAAAAAGCATATTAAGGCCCATTGTGAATTGTTTGTCATCTTAAATGTGAAGAATGCTTCCTTTTCTTCCATTCTAGCGATTACTTGAGATGGTGTTTTCAATCTATTTACCACCCTATTTTTCCATTTTGTATCTTTAATTGTACTACCCTCATATCCTACGCATCTCTAGTACCATATATTAGAGATGGCATCGGACCCAAGGGTACTATATTTTGAAGAGAGATTATTGAAAAGTCTGATAAATAAATGGATAACCAAACATTACAAACTACAACAGGAATTCATCACAATATCGTAATTTGGAACATCAATGATCAAGACTAACTTGAAAGCGAGTACAAAACAAGCCCAAGATTAACATACTATAAAGGAATACAAGTAGCAAGTGTCAAATTCACCTTCAAGCACCATGTCAGAGAAAACTTACTTGAAAATTGGAATAGTCAGCAACTTTGGAGGAATAGGCCCGGAGAATAAGTTATTCTCTATATCCCTGCGCATAAATATATTATTATTCAACTTATGAAGGCAGCATATATTTTCTAGTTAAGAGAAGTTTCTCCAAGAACTAGAATCTGCAGACAAAGTGGAAGTAGTATCAAGCATATAGAAGCGTACAAATCAACTAGAGGAAGATCCTCTAAAACATTCAGAGTCCCAGTGAGTTTATTATTCTGCAAGTGCCTGTAAAAAGAAGATCATATGAACCATTAGAAATATTAAATGTTTGATGAAATGACCTTTTTGTGCAATGATATGTACCCACAATGTGGTAACAGCTGACAGGTTTCCAAATGATGGAGGTAAATGACCAGTGAGGTTATTACTGGACAAATCCCTGCAACAGAAAGTCAGATCAGAGTGAAACATAAGAAGAAATAAAAAGGAGAAAAACGATAAAACTAGAAATGGTTGGTTACAGATGTGCCAAACTTGTAAGCTCTTCGAACAAGTCTGGAATTTCTCCACTGAAAAGGTTATTGCCCAACAACCTAAGGATAAGCAGTAAATGTCAGATGACGAGGAAACAAAAAAAATACAAACAACGATCGAAAGAAGGCCCAACGTGAAGTGTCCCTTTGATAAGAATAGCAATTCACAAATGAAAGCTTCTGGTATTTGGAAAATAGAGGAACTTCATTAACAAAGTTCGAACATACATTGTAAGAACAGTAGGTGGCACATGGGATGGAACACTCCCTCCAATCTGATTGTTGCTGAAATCACTGCTCAACAATAATTAGAAGGATCAAAAGGTTTGCCAGTAATGCATGTCCATGACTCAGTTTCCCACATACAGAAGAACATATAGAAGAACGTATCTTCATTCACTCATTTAACATGATGCTTGCAAGTTTTAGTATCATATCGCATTTCAAACACTGCTAATTCCTTCTTCTATGCGCATCATCTATAAGAATTCTAAAGAATCATGAGTTGATTATGGACCCGTTAATTCTGATGTTGCATTGAAAAGAGCAGATGTGAGTTTTCAGGTCCCAGGATCCTCGTGTCACAAACTTCAGACATAAGAGGTGCAAACTAGATTAAGGCCCATTGATACTATCTAAGCAGACATGCAGCAGGGTTATATAGATCTCATGATACAATGATTGTAATGATGTCAATCAAATATTGGAATGGCAAAACATTTACTTACATCGACAAGAGTGATGCGAAGTCCAAACTGTCGCCCAATTTACCAACCAAATTGGCTCCACTCAAATTTCTGTCTGACTCAAAATGACTTAGTAAATTGAATCAATAGACTTGTAAAAGGGAACGAAAGAAATAGACTTACAGTCCCGTTATGTTTGACATGACGCACTCGACACCTTCCCAATTGTCATAGCAAGGATCGCCTCCAACAAGTAACCACCCACGGAGAGACGGGTAGCCCAGTGAAACATATAAGCTATTGATTGCCGCCACTGAAAAGCAGAAAGGAGCTAACATAAGGTACATAATTCAGGTTTCACAGTTCACATGTTAAACCAACAGCCGATGATATACAGAGAAACCGACTGCACAAGTCTATGTTATGTAATACTGAAATGCATCTCCACTAGGGCTTGCTTCGGGAAAATTGTTCATTAAAACAACTATTTCACCAAATAGCGAACAACAACCAAGGGCAGAGAAAAGACAGCTCGCAAAGAAAACCAAAGAGATTACACATGTAAAATGTGGAAAGAATTTCAAGTGTTTACCAAGTAAAGCTGCTACAAATCTCCTTCAACAGTTGTTTTTTTCTCTCCCGTGAACCAAACAAACATTAAAACAATGAAACAAACGCACGCACGCACGCACGCACGCACGCAATTTCAAAACCCAGATCATACAATGTAAATTGCCACGAGTGATGATTTACTCACCATCACGAGGATCAGTGACGCCAGAGCAGACCGACGCCGTGCAAATGAGGAACATCACGACGGACCGTCGGAAAAGCATCTTCGATTTCGCGAAGCCCATGACACTCCTGACAGTCTACGCTACCAAAAATCCCACCTTTTTTTCTTCTCGTTCTCCTCTGGCGCACTTCACTTTCCCACGAAACAAACAAGAAATGCCCTCAATGGCCAAAACAACGACACCCAAAAGCCCAAAAAGAAAAGAACACTCCCACTTTGCTCGCCAACCGGGATTTCAGAAACGAGGAGTGCGTAGCAGAAGACTGAAGCAGAGAATCACAAGGAGAAACGTCAGGGCTACAGACCAAGAACGATCTACTTCACGAGTTCTGGCGAAGTACAGGAGGGTAAAGCGAAAGCACGAGCACAAGAAGACAGGGAGAGGGACCCCGGAAAGGCAGCGAAGGAGGTACGATTTTGCTCTGTATTTGTTAGGAGCCCTTCCGGCCAAAATGGGCAGCTATTTAAAAATGGGAAACGCGAAGTCACAGGCGAATGAAGCTCCTAATCTTTATCGCCCGAATGCGATTGAAAAGGGGAAAAGATCCGAGGGCGTGATCCGTGGGGTAGCTCGGAAAGCAGGTTCTTGATGCTGGGTCGGCTCCTCTTTAGCTCGAGAGCCGAGCCTCACTGTAAAGTTGCGATTTTTATACCCCGTTTCGTATCAAAGTCTTGCGCAGCAGCTGTGTGTGGACAGAGAATATCAGCAGAGCTTGAAAAAGCAAACGTTGTTTCGTTTTCGGGGGGGCTGTTCTCCTTTTGTCAATGTTCTTTTTTTCTTTTTTTGAATTCGATTTGAAGGACGGAGGGTGCGCTTTTTAGGAACGGGACAGACTCGCTCTCCCACCTCTAGGATGGTGGGGCCCGCGAATTTTGTTGGGCCCTACCGTAATTAATCTATGCATGACCTTGAATTTTCCCTTTTCTCCACTTTTGATTTTGGAGTGAATTCGAAGCCCTTTTTCGGTTTATTGGTTCGGATGTCCCCGGCGCCGGTCGACGACCGAATAATCTCGACGGGACGGCGACTCTCCCGTCTTGACCGCATTGTGTCTGGTCGTCTGGATTTTCAGCCGAGATAAAATAAGATATGAAATCTAGGGATTTTGTCACGTCATATCTTACTATTTGGTAAATCACAATAATAAATTCGGATGTTTTCATGTCTTATCGTATTCATTTGTATGGTATGAACGGCATGTCGATATAAATGGACCTGAAAACGAACAACCGGAGATAGTAATAATTTCTC